>CM069437.1:12710785-13329117 GCA_035610365.1 Aquatica leii | reverse complement strand
GTTTGTTTTTCATCATTTAGGATGGATTAACAAAATAAGTAAGTATTAAATTCAAATATAACCGATATTATTTCTTAATAATAAATATATAACATAAAAACAAACACGATTTCGCGCAAACATAAAGTTGACTTTGGAATTGGAGAAGTTGATGTGATGTTAGTTTGTGAGTTATCTACAATTTCCCAAATCATTATTCTTATTGCTGAGTTGGGTATTTTTAATTGCAATTTTTTTAGATCCGATTCAATCTACTTTGTTGGATGAAAAGATGCAGCAAACGAGACATGTTTTTAATCCAAGTAATTGGTCTGGATCAAGCAACAAAACAAATTTGTAAAAAATATTTTAAATTTAATTTATGGTAAGAGGCTTCAGGGTATTTTATAGTTTATAGTAGGTTAAAACTTAAACATTAACTTTATATGTATTTTAACGTAATGTGATTTCCAAGTGTATTACTAAGCTAAACTTGACTTTCGTGTTGTATTTTATTTCACGACTATTTACAAAGCAATTCTTTATAATTATTTCAAAACTTCATAATTTAGTTTAGAAATTGCTAAAAAAGAGCATAAGTTATTTGAGGAGCATTACAGTGTAATTTTTATTTTACAGTATCCATAAGAAAAAATTCAAATTGTGGTGCAGCTTTACAACACGCAATAAACACCAGGAGTAGTGGGTACGAAAGACGCCAATAAACATAAGCACAGAATGAATGTAAATATAGGTTTTTTATATTTTTTAAATTTTTTTCAGTACATATATGGACATTGTATGTTAAGTTTCCAAATTGTTTTATTAATTAAATTAAAAATGATAATACCATTGTATGCATTTAATTTGTGTTAAGTTGCTAACATTGCTAATGCTTTTAAAATTGTGCACAATTTATGTGATGGCAAAGTACATATTATATTGCACAGATTTCACTGGCATTCTGCATTTAACTTGTATTAATATACGTAACTTGCCGATATTGGTTCGATGCAATTTCTGCATTGGCAAGATTCATCCGGCAATATATCGGCCGGTGTGACACCTGGTTACCGGCAGTGTACTTCATTTTAGTACATTGCCAGCATTCTGAGTGCCGGCTAAGGAGTACATTGCCAGTACAGACCCATTGATTTGTGTTTATTGGGCTACAAGGAGTTGTAGAGTAAGCTAGCTAACCAAACGCGCAATGTCAGCTCTAAACTCTTGAAGGTTTTCTGACGACTTTTGATGATTTTTTACCTGCGGGTAATACACCTATTGAAGATAGACGTCTCCAGACATGAGATCAGCAACTGATAATCCATTTGTTGGCAATCGGAGATGGTCTACAAGATGTTTATCGCTTCTTCTTGGAAGGCAACAATCAACGAAGTGGTTTTCTCTTGGTCGTTTTATCCATTGTCCAATGCAACAACTTCAAAATGTTTGTAGTACGTCTTGCCATCGAACGTCGGCTATGCGATCCGTATTCTTGATGTTGCTTCAACTTTATTTTCGGGTATTGCGATCGTTCTTGGATGTCTTTCGCATTGTAGTCTTTTTTCCGTTAGTTGAAAACGTTCTTCTATCTTTCTTGTTTCTTTCTCTAACCTTCTGGAATTTTCTAATAACTTTTCTTCGATAATCATGAAAGTTTTCGTCAATTTCTCTTCCATTATTCAAGAAGTTTCTACCTAGTTTCTCTTCAACTTTCATCTGTAAATTTATGGAATATTCTGGTAATTGTTTTATGTCCTCTTCAAGCGTTCTTGAATTTGCCAACAATTTTTCCTCGAGTTTATTGGAATTTTCTTCCAAAATTTTAGAATTTTTTTCCATTGTTTTCGTACTTTCAATTAATTTTTTGTCCAGCGTTTTAGAATTTTCTTTTGATTTAGTAAAATTTAAAAAAAAAAATCCTAATATTTTGCTATCCATTTTGACACTCGCGAAATAAAAGTACACACAAATTGTTTATAAGTCCTTATCGCGTTAAAATAATTCCACTTCTGACACCAGTGTAACGAGAACTTAAAATCGTTTATTAGAAACTAAGGACTAAATACAGTTAACAAATAACACTGGTTTGCATGAAAATCGGCCCTGATACCATTCTTGACGATTCAAATGTAAAATGACCTCCTGAATCCAAAAATGTGCTCCGTTTTTACCCATCACCCACCTATTTTGGGGGGACCCCATTTTTATTTTATTTTTTGCATTTTTTTTAGAATTTTTACTTATAGCCGTTAAACATCCCAAAGCAGGTAACAAAATTTATACCAAAGTATATGGCAAAAGTTTTGCTATAAAATGTATATAGAAACAACAATAAAATACAAATATATAAGAACAGTAAAAAAATATCAATAAACAGTTAGGAAGATTCACTGCACGACGCTGGCGATCT
Source organism: Aquatica leii (assembly GCA_035610365.1). Taxonomy (NCBI): domain Eukaryota; kingdom Metazoa; phylum Arthropoda; class Insecta; order Coleoptera; family Lampyridae; genus Aquatica; species Aquatica leii. The sequence continues at coordinate 13,326,725 of CM069437.1, read as the reverse complement.
CAATACCACATGCAGGTTTGAACAGGAATTTTCGACAGGCTTGAACTTGCATTACTCTTCTCATTATGGTATATTACATTGTTTGCTTAACTGCTTCGATCAGTACATCTATAGCTGTTGCAGAGTTAACTTGTCGACGTTTTAAACGTGCTGGATTTTGTGTTCATTTTTGTTCATTTGTGTAAAACAATAAAACTACTTTTACTCCGGATTTTTTCAAGTGACTAAGTGTGATTTGTGGTTAATGTCGGGCGTTGAATTACTGTTTAATTATGCCTCGCGAGTGTAAAAATTATTCCGATAGCTTCTGCTATGTCTGCGGGGAATTAACTTTAAAAGCGCAACGAAAACCCCTTTCTCCGCTTGTTAAAACAGCTTATAAATTGTACTTTGATTGTCAAGTTGGCGACCAGGACAAGGCTTGGGCTCCATCAGTTTGCTGTACGGCTTGTTACAGTAGTTTGACCAAATGGCTCAAAAGTACCCGTAAATCAATGCCATTTGCTGTGCCCATGGTTTGGCGTGAACCTCGCTGCCATCTTACAGATTGTTACTTTTGTATGACTTCTACTGTCGGGTTTTCGAGCAAAAGTAAGCATACAATTCAGTATCCCAATATTCCGTCAGCTCTAAGACCTGTTCCTCATAACGATATTTTGCCAATCCCAGAGTCCCCAAACACTTATACTCTAGAGCCGTAAATTGATTTAAAAGACTCTGAGCCACAACCTGGGGCTTCGAATGATACGTTCAATGATGATGAAGAGTATTCCGCAGATTTAGTTTCTCGGCAACCTCACCTCCTCACTCAATCGGAATTAAATGATCTTGTCAGGGATTTGCAGTTACCCAAGAATAAATCTCAGCTTCTAGGATCGCGACTTCAACAGTGGAATCTCTTAGAAAAGGAAGTAAAAATATCTTCTTACAGGACCAGACAAGCAACCCTGAAATGTCTTTTCTCAGAAGATAAAGGTTTAGTGTTCTGCCCTAATGCAAATTTATTGATGACAGAGCTACAGATGCCATGTGACCCAGACAAATGGAGACTGTTTATAGACTCATCAAAAGCAAGCTTAAAAGTTGTCCTGTTGGCAAATGCGAATGACTTCCCATCAGTTCCAGTTGCATACTCTGTTGATATGAAGGAAACGTACGAAAACATCTTCAGAATCCTTGATAAAATTAGTTATCATGATTATAAGTGGAAACTTTGCGCTGAGTTAAAAGTTGTTGCTCTACTCACGGGCCTGCAATCAGGATTCACAAAATATTGCTGCTTCCTTTGTGAATGGGATAGCCGAGTCCGAGATAAACATTACATCGTACGGGACTGGCCTCTGCGAGAAAATCTTATTCCTGGTCAGAAAAATGTCGCCCACAATCCTTTGGTTCCGAAGGAAAATATTTAGTTACCACCTTTACACATCAAACTTGGATTGATCAAGCAGTTTGTGAAAGCAGTGGACAAGACAGGTGGCGCATTTCAATTTTTGAAAACTAAATTTCTTCGTCTTAGCGAAGCTAAAATCAAAGAAGGCGTTTTTGTTGGTCCCCAGATTAGACAACTCTTCCAAGATTCGACGTTTATTGAACACCTAAATCGAAAAGAAAAACGAGCTTGGCTTGCATTTCAAAACGTTTGTAAGAACTTCCTGGGTAACCACAAAAGTAAAGATTATGTCGCTCACGTCGAGGAACTGTTTTTAGCGTACAAGGACATAGGATGTAACATGTCTCTTCAAGTTCACTTCCTTCACTCGCATCTGGACTTTTTCCTTGATAATTTAGGAGCAGTCTCGGATGAACACGGGGAACGGTTCCATCAAGACATCGCTAAACTGGAGAAGAGATTTTTAGGGAAGTGGAATGCAAGCATAATGGCGGAGTACTGCTGGTTTTTGAAACGAAAGAGCTGTACCTCAGGGTATAAAAGGAAAGCAAGCACCAAGTAACGATGAATATCTTTTTATTTATTACTGTTTATAGCTAAAATAGTTCTTTTTCCCATTTAAATTAAATTCATGTCCATATATTTATTATTATAATAATTATTATAATTATTATTATCGTTCGATAAATAAATTATAATTAATTTATCGAAAAGTGGTAAAATTAGAGATTTGGGGCTCCCTCGAAAATGGTGGGTGATGGAAGAAAACGGAAGACATATTTGGATTCAGGACGTCATTTTACATAAGAATCACCCGGAATAGTGTCAGGGCTCGATAAAAAATATTTTTTTGCAGACCAGTGTTATTGATTTATTTCGACACTATTTCTTTTCACTATCGCGCATACGATAACGTAAAGGTAATTAAACTGCACTTGCGCTAATTACTCAACAAATTCTCTCGTTGTTGCAGGTTCTGTTTGTATCCGGAACGTTATCTCCTTATCGCGTCTAGGAGTTTCCTTCATTTTCTTTAATCTTCGAATACTTTTCGGAAACAGAACTTAACACTATTTTGATTTGTATGTTAAAACAGCGATTTTGTGCAATGTGCTCTCGATTGTTATTCTTTTAAATCTTTATATTTATTATTTTGTTTTCTTTATCTAATATTTCTAATCTAATTTGCTTTTCTTTATTTTTTATTTTTTTTTCTTTTTTTTTAGCAAAAACAAAACACTTTAATATTAAAATCGTAAACTAAATACTTAAAAATTGATTTTTTGAAACAAATCGTAATGTGGGTTGCCTACTATTAGGTGCTTTTTTCCCGTGTGAAGATACGCCACTGTATAAGAAGGTGTTCTAAAAACTGCAGCACGCCATTGCGCAGATGCAAACACTCGATTGATTAAATCAAAACGTCTTTGTTTGCGCATTGCGTTTTTGTTAAATTTTTTCAGGAAATCAAAGAATATCAAGCTGGCAAGAGTCATAGCTTGGCAGTGTAAGGTTTAACGTCCAACCAATTAGTGAAAACAGGTAAGCCACAAAAGTAATTCTAATTTAAGCGTATTTTGCGAAGTAGATATTGAGCCAAGAGTTGAAAATCGTTTACAATTATAATTTTCTTATCGCAACGAAATGACGGCCGAATTCCACCTCTTGGTAATGAATTAATTTTTTTCTAGCCACGCGCTTTTAGTCGATTGTATTTCGATTTGTTATATATAAACACAAATTGTGTTTATATATACACAAAATGGAGAACGCCCAAGTCTTCCAAAACGACGCCTCGAGTCGGTCGTGTCAGAGCGAGACAAGTTTTTCGTTCGGTGTTGCCAGATCGTATATAATTTTCAAAATTTTATCACTTGCTTGATATGTACACTGCATGTTCTCCATTTGAATTTTTGTCTGCTTATTCATAACGTCGTTGGTGCCGAATTTTCTGCTCCAAGTATTTGCTAATTTAGGTTTTTTTAGTCCATATGTTTGAGTTTCAAATTTGAAACAATTCATAATATATAATTAGCGTTATGGAATGTGAAAGTGAACGTTCAACACAACTTTGTGTTCTTCACTAGGAAAAACTCGTTCAAATTTGTTCTTAGTAGTCACGTCCTTGCGTTTAATTACAATTACATTACCTACTCAATTTGATGATGTAATTTTTTGGACATGGCCCAAATTTTTTGCTTTGTAACTGAGTTTATAGATTGTTTTGAAGTTCTGGTACGAATTATTATTTTCGACTTTTGATCAAAATATTATTCGTTCGTGGAGGTCTGAAAACTGGGTCAATTTTAGAATTTTTTGCAGAACTAAATATTGAATTTTTGATTCCTTTATTCTTGTACATTAAACACAAATTTTTATATCTGGGGAAAAAAATTTAAAAAAAAGCGACTACGGCGGTCATATTCAATGACTGCACCGATGACAGTGGTCCAGTATTTCAAGTGTAGGGTCGCTCCTACTTATCTGAAACAGAGAACGAAATGAGTTTTAAAAACTAGATGAAATTCCCTGGATTTTCTATCTAATCTCATTCAAATTGGTTTAAATTTAACAAAATGACAGTCATTTGAAGAAAGGGTCTGTTTTTCAGTGTTTGGTCCGCAATTAAAATTTTTCTACTGAAAATAGGTATAATACCCAACACATTTTATTTAGGATTTAGAATTTTTAATCCGAAGTCAATCGGTTGAACCGTTTGGCATGAAATAGTTTTCGCATGCAATGGTTTTCATTGTAATAATCTTCCAATGTGCATGGTGATTGAGAGGGTTGTGAAAAAAATTCTTACAGTCAATCGGCTATACCTAGTTCATACAAAAAACCTTCCTCAATCTTGATCTGTTTGTGGTCGTCGACAGCTCTTCTCGAATTCCTGGACATCGTGCGTTTCATATCCGCGATGTGTCTGAATCGTGAGCGTATTGACTAATAATGTTGATCCTCAGCACGTTCATTTTCGCCAGCAATGAAGACTTTCCTTCCCTGGAGATGTTTCAAAGCTAATTTCCAAACCGTGGCATTGAATGACTCATTTGAGTTTTCAATGTTCGTTCCACTCGCTTCTTGGAGAGGAGGTGGATGGTGAAATGTGTCCAGTGATTCTTCAGTTTTTGCGACACGCCACTTAAACCAGGTGCTGAGCACTTGTGTTGCTCCTTCCCTCATTTTTTCAACGGAATCTGAGTTTCTTCTAAAGACGAGTCTGTAGTAGACTGTCAATTCTAGCCTTGCCCTTTTTCACCGAGTCTCTTAGTGAAACTTCATTTTGCGTCGCGTTTTTGTACGTGTCCTACACATTCTTCTTTCATCCCCATGATATTTTCGTACCGGGCTCACGTCAATGACAGCCTGAGAAGTTGTAATGTTTAATTAAATGAAATAATAACAAATTATTCTATAGGTAAAGAACTGTTAAAACACAAACGTTGAAGGTCTTGAAATCCCCGTCGCCGATATCTTTTATCGCGTTGAGTTCCATTTTTCCAACGCTCCCATGGTGATTTGCCGTACAGTTTTCCTCATGGTTCTTCTTTTACTTTTCGTGTTCAGGAGTTCTTTTCTTCGACGTCGCTTACTTCACGGCTCACGGCTCGTTTCCCGCTGCACACGTGTAGTTTTCCAAAAAAAATTTTTTTTAAGAATTTGAAAGACGTGGAATTTTCTTTTGGGTACAAGGTTTAATTTTTGGGCAAGAGATTCATTTGGAGAAGCAGTTTGAAGTTTTGATGAAACGGGAAAAATTCTGGCAGCGCCGATCTCGTTCAATCGACTTGTCCGTCTCCGTGGCCGATTTAATAACCGGTATTTACTAATACGAGTTTCAGGCTTAACCATGCCGGGTTTTAGCAGTGCGGGTACGTTCAAAATATTTATCGGAAACCTTGCCGAGAAAACTTCAGTCAATGATATCAAACCCCTGTTTGAAAAGTACGGAAAGGTTGTGGAATGCGATGTCGTCAAGAATTACGGTTTTGTACACATGGAGAATGAATCGGAGGGACGCGATTCAATACAAAATTTAAACGGATACATGGTCAACGGGCAGCCAATAAAATGCGAAGCCGCTAAGAGTCGTAAGGCTCCGACAACGCCGACGACAAAGATATTCGTAGGAAATTTGACTGAGAATACGAAAGCACCACAAGTACGCGAGCTATTCAAAAAATTCGGAACTGTTGTGGAATGCGACATTGTACGGAACTACGGGTTCGTGCATCTAGAATCGTCGGGCGACGTGAACGAAGCGATCAAAGAACTAAACGGCACGATGGTCGACGGGCAACCAATGAAGGTGCAGTTATCGACGAGTCGCGTACGGCAAAGACCGGGTATGGGCGACCCCGAGCAATGCTACCGATGTGGCCGCGGTGGCCATTGGTCTAAGGAATGCCCGAAGGGCATGGGTCCTGACCGATTCCGCGACCGAATGTTCGGGCGTGACCCTTATCCACCACCGCCACCTCCGCCGTTCCTGCGTGACCGAATGATGGGCCGATTTGGGGTAGGGCCTTTATCATTAAATACTTGTAATTACAGTTACCATTTTTCTTTGCATCCCATTTTTCATAACTACTACTAATTTGAGAAAAAATATAAACTAGCGTTTGGGTCGATTTGCATGTCATCTACCTATAACAATAAAAACAGTAAGTGAAACCAAACAGTTTTGGGTATAGTGTAGATCAACCATACGGAACAATCCGTTGATGCCAATCAACCCAAACCTAAGTTATGTTACTCAATACAAAACTATGGCTCTCTAAAACCGAGTTGCATGCTTGTCGTTCAGTTTATAGAGACCTAGCAAAGCCGAATCCCCAAATGCTCGTTTATTAAACAGTAAGGGACAATTACGTTGCCGTGAACAAATATTTAACTTTGCTACTAAGCGCATCAAAAGGTATAAACTTCATTTACTTTGAGCCTTTACGTTAATCTTTTGAGACCTATTCTGAAATTTGTTACGAACCACACTCTTTATAAATAAAATAAAACAAAAATATAGTTAAAAGTTCTCAATAGATTAACTTGTTGAATCTTGAGACGTGTTAATGTGTTTTTAATTTAACGCTTTGATGTAACAGGATGGGTATGACAGTTATTACGACAGAAGATATGACGACTCGAGAGATTTATACGAGCGTAGATATTCAGGACTGCCAAGCCGCAGCGAAATGGGATTGCGCGGTGGTCGAGGTGATTTCTTGCCACCTCCACTACCGCCCCGCCGAGAACCTCTACCGCCTATGCCATCCATAGGATTGAGAGGACCTCCGTCAAGTAGTGGTGGAATGAGAGAATCCAGTTTTGGACGCAGCAGTAGCGACTATGGTTTATTTAGTCGCAGATCTCCTCCATCATCTAGTGGCATGCAAGGATCGAGAGTTAGCCGAATGTACGAAGATTTCAGTAGGGATTCGTTTGACGATAGACGGTGAGTAGTATGAACGAAACTTATCGATCTAACACGAAGTTCGCGTTTAGCCCTGGAATGCGAGGTCCTTCTCCTTCAAGAAGATACGCTCCTTATTAAGATTAATTCATATACATATTATAATTAGGATTGCTATAGTAATTCCTGTATTTTTAATGCCTAGATGTACAATTTAATTTAATTATATGTAATAATGATTGTCTATGTTTTATTTTTGTGAGACATAATAAAATTTTGTATAAATTTTGCAACTGAAAACTTTATTAACCGTTTAGGTCACTACCATCAAAGGAAGGAGATTTCTGTTATAACGGATTAACAGGAGTACTTTTAGCCGACAATTAAGGAGAGTTATAACTACAGCCAGAGCAGACAATAAAGTCGAGGGTCTCATTAAGACTCTATTTTGGCATAGAGACTTTGGCACTTTCCGTGTCCTTAGAAGCTTGCCGAAACAGGCGAAAAAACTCCTCCAGTCTTCTGACTGAATTATCAAGCAACCAGTTTATAATTAACGATGTCAATAAACATCGAAACGTTAGAACATCTCAAATTTAAGTTATTTAAACGAATACACGGATATAACAGGTTTAAATCCCAACACATAAACACCTTATATTAAACAAAAGAAGAGTTGATTAACTGACGGCTTGTCAGTGGATACTGAGGTCTTAGTTACGGAAGTAAGCCACCTATTAGTTGAATGGTCGAGACAAACAAATGAGGACCCAAAATACACATATATAATAATCACACAATAATATATCAAACAAAAGTTATAAAGATGTCCATTCAGGAATATTCTTGAACAATTTTAATTTGGTTTTCTACACTAGTTTGTGTTTATTGTTCAATAGTTTTTATTTGACTTTCAATACCAGTCCGTGTTTCTTTTATTTTCTGAGAATTTTCTAGTAATTTCTCTTTTCTATATTTCTCGAATTTCTTTCTTAGAATTTATTTCTTTTTTCTAGATTATTTTAGTTTTCAAACATTTTTTAATTGCCATCCATTACTTTGGGAACTTCAAACAAATGTGAATCAATTGACTGACGAGCAGATTTGAAGGTATTAATCGCAACTAATCAGAGAGGTTGATATTTTTGATCATCAAAAATGATAGTTTTTTTCGCGATGGTACAATTGGTATTGTAACTTAAATCTTCGCGATTGACGAAAATGATGTCAAGATATCGAAGAATGGTACGAGAATTTAAGTAAACGCCGAAAAGAACCCTACAAGGATCAGATCGGGGAATTGATCATCTTCGGTGAAATCGTCTCGTGGGGAGACAAAGCAAACGCCAGTTTCAACCTGTTAAACCAGTTGGCAATGGAGTATGTCAAATTTTGACATAATCTAAAATAAATGTGTCAAAGTTTGACAAGTGTACCAAAAAATTAAAATGAAAAAATATTGTGTAAGTACTTTATTGATTATTTTTTGTGCCAATTTATTAAAAATTGCTTGACTTTTCAAAATATATATCAGATTAAAATTGCGTTATGTCAGAAGTTTGATTGTTAGTGATTGGAAGGTTTTATTCTCAGATAAAATTAGGGGTCTTACTTCATTTTGTAAAGATTCTATAATGTTTTATTGCGGAATCTACTTCAACATTCCAGTGGAAATCTGTAAACGCAGATTATCTGAAAAACATCGTCGTTGAACTTATATTTCTATTGTTTTTTTGGGATCACATTGTTTCTCTTGTCCAAAAACTGAAAAGTTTGATGTAGGTTATCCTTACCATGTAAATGTAACACACAGACACAGCATCACTAACTTACAAATGTCTGGATTCGATAATTAATGGTCATCATCTTGAGGATGACTGCAATCCAGGACGTTTGTTCATCAGTGAAAGAATTTTGTAGAATTTCTACTATGGCGATGACTGCGTTGCATCAGCAAACTCTTACTTCTGAACGATATAGTCACATTAGCGCTGTCTTAATCCGTAATCGATTTAAGAGAGAGAAGCCGCTTGAGGAGAGTTGGATATTGTCATGTATCTGTGTTAAAATAAGTATTACTGTAGTAGTGACTACCTAGTCTTGTCGGAATTCAAAATGTTAAAGACACCGAGATCTAATTTGTACTTGAAGATACGTAATTGTTTGTTGGATCGTCGTCTGAAAACATGAAACAAGGTATACTTGTCGTTAGGCACCTGTAAATTTTGCATTCTTTACTGCAAGTGTGACAATTTGTATCTGTGAAACGTGACTTTGTTCGATTTAAGACAGTGATGGATGTCTTGTCAATTGTTATTGACCGGTTTGTGCATGTTTTGTGCTTATGGAGGTAACTGTATATAGTCTAGTCGCAGTGTAATCTTTTTTGGCACAAATTTAAACATCACCTGAAGATGTTTTTTAGCAATTTTAGTGAATTCTCTGTGGTGATCGCAAAGTATGTTTGTTTAATCGACCTTTGAACGCACCAGGTTTTGTCCTTATTTTGTTCTTTGGCGTAGTTGTAGATTTTATCCCCAGAAAGGCTTTCGCAAAACTAGTTTTTGTCTTGTCTATTTTTATTGACCGGTTTGCGCATGTTTTGTGTCTGTGGAGATAACTTTCAATAGCCTAGTCGCAGTGTAATTTTTTTGGCACAAATTTGAACATCACGTGTTGCAGTTTTTTGACAATTTTAGTGAATTCTCGTAGGTGGTGGCATAATATGTTTGCCTACTCGGTCTTTGAACGGACCAATTTATGTTCTTATTTTGTTCCTTGATGTAGTTGTAGATTTTATAGCGAGAAAAACTTTCGCAAAAAAGGTTTTGGCCTTGTCAATTGTTATTGAACGATTTGCGCATGTTTTGTGCCTGTGGAGGTAACTCTCTATAGCGTAGTCGCAGTGTAATTTTTTGGCACAAATTTAAACATCACCTGAAGATGTTTTTTGGCAATTTTAGTGAATTCTCTGGTGTGGTCAGGAAGTATATTTGTCTAATCAGCCTTTGAACGGACCGAGTTTTGTCTTTATTTTGTACTTTGGTGTAGTTGTAGATTTTATAGCGAGAATGACTTTTGCAAAAGTAGTTTTTGTCTTGTCTATTTTTATTGACCGGTTTGCGCATGTTTTGTGCCTGTGGAGGTAACTCTCTATAGCGTAGTCGCACTGTATTGCTTTGACACAAATTTAAAGCTCAACTGAAAATGTTTTTTGGCGATTTTAGTGAATTCTCCGCTGTGATCACAAAATATATTTGTTTAATCAGCCTTTGAACGGACCGAGTTTTGTCTTTATTTTGTTCTTTAGTGTAGTTGTAGATTTTATAGCGAGAAAAACTTTTTCAAAACAAGTTTTCATCTTGTCACTTGTTATTGACCGGTTTGCGCATGTTCTGAGACTGTGGAGGCAACTCTCTATAGCCTAATCGCAGTGTTATTTTTTTGGCACAAGTTTAAACATCACCTGAAAATGTTTTTTGGCTATTTTAGTGAATTTTCTGTAGAGATCGCAAAGTATGATGCCTATTCGGCCTTTGAACGGACCGAGTTTTGTCTTTATTTTGTTCTTTAGTGTAGTTGTAGATTTTATAGTGAGAAAAACTTTTGCAAAACTAATTTTTGTCTTGTCAATTGCTGTTGACCGATTTGCGCATGTTTTGTGAATGTGGAGGCAACTCTCTATAGCCTAATCGCAGTGTCATTTTTTGGGCACAAGTTTAAACATCACCTGAAGATGTTTTTTGTCTATTTTAGTGAATTCTCTGTGTATATCGTAAAGTATGATGCCTATCCGGCCTTTGAACGGACCGAGTTTTGTCTTTATTTTGTTCTTTAGCGTAGTTGTAGATTCTATAGCGAGAAAAACCTTTTCAAAACAAGTTTTCGTCTTGTCACTTGTTATTGACCGGTTTGCGCATGTTCTGTGACTGTGGAGGCAACTCTCTATAGCCTAATCGCAGTGTCATTTTTTTGGCACAAGTTTAAACATCACCTGAAGATGTTTTTTGTCTATTTTAGTGAATTCTATTTGGAGATCGCAAAGTATGATGTCTCTTAGGTCTTTGAACAAACCGAGTTTTGTCTTTAGTTTGTTCTTTGGCGAAGTTGTAGATTTTATAGTGAGAAAAACTTTTGCAAAACTAATTTTTGTCTTGTCAATTGCTGTTGACCGATTTGCGCATGTTTTGTGAATGTGGAGGCAACTCTCTATAGCCTAATCGCAGTGTCATTTTTTGGGCACAAGTTTAAACATCACCTGAAGATGTTTTTTGTCTATTTTAGTGAATTCTCTGTGTATATCGTAAAGTATGATGCCTATCCGGCCTTTGAACGGACCGAGTTTTGTCTTTATTTTGTTCTTTAGCGTAGTTGTAGATTTTATAGCGAGAAAAACCTTTTCAAAACAAGTTTTCGTCTTGTCACTTGTTATTGACCGGTTTGCGCATGTTCTGTGACTGTGGAGGCAACTCTCTATAGCCTAATCGCAGTGTCATTTTTTTGGCACAAGTTCTAAACATCACCTGAAGATGTTATTTGACAATTTTAGTGCATTCTCTGTGGCGGTGGCAAAGTATTTTCGTCTACTCGGTTTTTGAATGGACCAATAAGTTTTGTCTTTATTTTGTTCTTTGGTGTAGTTATAGACTTTATAGCGAGAGACTTTGCAAAACTAGTTTTTGTCTTGTCAGTTGTTATTGACCGGTTTGCGCATATTTTGTGACTGTGGAGGGAACTTTCTATAGCCTAATCGCATAGTGTCATTTTTTTGGCACAAGTTTAAACATCACCTGAAGATGTTTTTTGTCTATTTTAGTGAATTCTATTTGGAGATCGCAAAGTATGATGTCTCTTAGGTCTTTGAATGGACCAATAAGTTTTGTCTTTAGTTTGTTCTTTGGCGAAGTTGTAGATTTTATAGTGAGAAAAACTTTTGCAAAACTAATTTTTGTCTTGTCAATTGCTGTTGACCGATTTGCGCATGTTTTGTGAATGTGGAGGCAACTCTCTATAGCCTAATCGCAGTGTCATTTTTTTGGCACAAGTTTAAACATCATCTGAAGATGTTTTTTGTCTATTTTAGTGAATTCTCTGTGTATATCGTAAAGTATGATGCCTATTCGGTCTTTGAACGGACCGAGTTTTGTCTTTATTTTGTTCTTTAGTGTAGTTGTAGATTTTATAGCGAGAAAAACTTTTTCAAAACAAGTTTTCGTCTTGTCACTTGTTATTGACCGGTTTGCGCATGTTCTGTGACTGTGGAGGCAACTCTCTATAGCCTAATCGCAGTGTCATTTTTTTGGCACAAGTTTAAACATCATCTGAAGATGTTTTTTGTCTATTTTAGTGAATTCTCTGTGTATATCGTAAAGTATGATGCCTATTCGGTTTTTGAACGGACCGAAATTTGTCTTTATTTTGTTCTTTAGTGTAGTTGTAGATTTTATAGCGAGAAAAACTTTTGCAAAACTAATTTTTGTCTTGTCAATTGCTGTTGACCGATTTGCGCATGTTTTGTGAATGTGGAGGCAACTCTCTATAGCCTAATCGCAGTGTCATTTTTTTGGCACAAGTTTAAACATCATCTGAAGATGTGATTTGACAATTTTAGTGCATTCTCTGTGGCGGTGGCAAAGTATTTTCGTCTACTCGGTTTTTGAATGGACCAATAAGTTTTGTCTTTATTTTGTTCTTTGGTGTAGTTATAGACTTTATAGCGAGAGACTTTTGCAAAAACTAGTTTTTGTCTTGTCAGTTGTTATTGACCGGTTTGCGCATATTTTGTGACTGTGGAGGGAACTTTCTATAGCCTAATCGCATAGTGTCATTTTTGGCACAAGTTTAAACATCACCTGAAGATGTTATTTGACAACTTTAGTGCATTCTCTGTGGCTGTGGCAAAGTATGATGCCTATTCGGTCTTTGAACGGACCGAGTTTTGTCTTTATTTTGTTCTTTAGTGTAGTTGTAGATTTTATAGCGAGAAAAACTTTTTCAAAACAAGTTTTCGTCTTGTCACTTGTTATTGACCGGTTTGCGCATGTTCTGTGACTGTGGAGGCAACTCTCTATAGCCTAATCGCAGTGTCATTTTTTTGGCACAAGTTTAAACATCACCTGAAGATGTTTTTTGTCTATTTTAGTGAATTCTCTGTGTATATCGTAAAGTATGATGCCTATTCGGTCTTTGAACGGACCGAGTTTTGTCTTTATTTTGTTCTTTAGTGTAGTTGTAGATTTTATAGCGAGAAAAAGTTTTGCAAAACAAGTTTTCGTCTTGTCAATTGTTATTAACCGGTTTACGCATGTTTTGTGACTGTGGAGGCAACTTTCTATAACCTAATCGCAGTGTCATTTTTTTGGCACAAATTTAAACATCACCTGAAGATGTTATTTGACAATTTTAGTGCATTCTCTGTGGCGGTGGCAAAGTATTTTCGTCTACTCGGTTTTTGAATGGACCAATAAGTTTTGTCTTTATTTTGTTCTTTGGTGTAGTTATAGACTTTATAGCGAGAGACTTTTGCAAAACTAGTTTTTGTCTTGTCAGTTGTTATTGACCGGTTTGCATATTTTGTGACTGTGGAGGGAACTTTCTATAGCCTAATCGCATAGTTTAATTTTTTTGGTTCACAAGTTTAAACATCACCTGAAGATGTTATTTGGCTAATTTTAGTGCATTCTCTGTGGCGGTGGCAAAGTATTTTCGTCTATTCGGCCTTTTTGAATGGACCAAGTTTTGTCCATATTTTGTTCTTTGGTGTAGTTATAGACTTTATAGCGAGAAACTTTTGCAAAACTAGGTTTTGTCTTGTCAGTTGTTATTGACCGGTTTGCGCATATTTTGTGACTGTGGAGGGAACTCTCTATAGCCTAATCGCAGTGTCATTTTTTTGGCACAAGTTTAAACATCACCTGAAGATGTGATTTGACAATTTTAGTGCATTCTCTGTGGCGGTGCCAAAGTATGATGCCTATTCGGTCTTTGAACGGACCGAGTTTTGTCTTTATTTTGTTCTTTAGTGTAGTTGTAGATTTTATAGCGAGAAAAAGTTTTGCAAAATTAATTTTTGTCCTGTCAATTGCTGTTGACCGGTTTGCGCACGTTTTGTGACTGTGGAGGCAACTCTTTATAGCCTAATCGCAATTTAATTTTTTTGGTTCAAGTTTAAACATCACCTGAAGATGTTTTTTGGCTATTTTAGTAAATTCTCTGTGGAGATCGCAAAGTATGATGTCTATTCGGCCTTTGAACGGACCGAGTTTGGTCTTTATTTTGTTCTTTGGTGTAGTTGTAGATTTTATAGCGAGAAAAACTTTTGCAAAACTAGTTTTTGTCTTGTCAATTGCTGTTGACCGGTTTGCGCATGTTTTGTGGCTGTGGAGGCAACTCTCTATAGCCTAATCGCAGTGTAATTTTTTTGGCACAAGTTTAAACATCACCTGAAGATGTTTTTTGGCTATTTTAGTGAATTTTCTGTGGAGACCGCAAAGTATGATGTCTATTCGGCTTTTGAACGGCCCGAGTTTTGTCCATATTTTGTTCTTTGGTGTAGTTGTAGATTTTATAGCGAGAAAAACTTTTACAAAATTAGTTTTCGTCTTGTCAATTGTTATTGACCGGTTTACGCATGTTATGTGACTGTGGAGGCAACTCTCTATAGCCTAATCGCAGTGTCATTTTTTTGGCACAAGTTTAAACATCACCTGAAGATGTGATTTGCCAATTTTAGTCCATTCTCTGTGGCGGTGCCAAAGTATTTTCGTCTACTCGGTTTTGAATGGACCAATAAGTTTTGTCCATATTTTGTTCTTTGGTGTAGTTATAGACTTTATAGCGAGAGACTTTTGCAAAACTAGTTTTTGTCTTGTCAATTGTTATTGACCGGTTTACGCATGTTATGTGACTGTGGAGGCAACTCTCTATAGCCTAATCGCAGTGTCATTTTTTTGGCACAAGTTTAAACATCACCTGAAGATGTTTTTTGGCTATTTTAGCGAATTCTATGTGGAGATCGCAAAGTATGATGTCTATTCGGCCTTTGAACGAACCGAGTTTTGTCTTTAGTTTGTTATTTGGTGTAGTTGTAGATTTTATAGCGAGAAAAACCTTTGCAAAATTAATTTTTGTCTTGTCAATTGCTGTTGACCGGTTTGCGCATGTTTTGTGACTGTGGAGGCAACTCTCTACAGCCTAGTCGCAGTGTAATTTTTTTGGCACAAATTTAAACATCACTTGAAGATGTTTTTTGACAATTTTAGTGAATTCACTGTGGTAATGGCAAAGTTTGTTTGTATAATCGGTTTTTGAACAAACCGAGTTTTGTCTTTAGTTTGTTCTTTGGTATAGTTGTAGATTTTATAGCGAGAAAAACTTTTGCAAAACTAGTGTTTGTTTTGTCAATTGCTGTTGACCGGTTTCCGCATGTTTTGTGACTGTGGAGGCAACTCTCTATAGCCTAGCCGCAGTGTAATTTTTTTGGCACAAATTTAAACATCACTTGAAGATGTTTTTTGACAATTTTAGTGAATTCACTGTGGCGGGGGCAAAGTATTTTCGTCTACTCGGTTTTTGAATGGACCAATAAGTTTTGTCTTTATTTTGTTCTTTGGTGTAGTTATAGACTTTATAGCGAGAGACTTTTGCAAAACTAGTTTTTGTCTTGTCAGTTGTTATTGACCGGTTTGCGCATATTTTGTGACTGTGGAGGGAACTTTCTATAGCCTAATCGCATAGTGTCATTTTTGGCACAAGTTTAAACATCACCTGAAGATGTTATTTGACAATTTTAGTGCATTCTCTGTGGCGGTGGCAAAGTATTTTTGTCTACTCGGTTTTTGAATGGACCAATAAGTTTTGTCTTTATTTTGTTCTTTGGTGTAGTTATAGACTTTATAGCGAGAGACTTTTGCAAAACTAGTTTTTGTCTTGTCAGTTGTTATTGACCGGTTTGCGCGTATTTTGTGACTGTGGAGGGAATTTTCTATAGCCTAATCGCATAGTGTCATTTTTTGGCACAAGTTTAAACATCACCTGAAGATGTTTTTGACAATTTTAGTGCATTCTCTGTTGCTGTGGCAAAGTATTTTTGTCTACTCGCCTTTGAATGGACCAAGTTTTGTCTTTATTTTGTTCTTTGGTGTAGTTATAGACTTTATAGCGAGAGACTTTTGCAAAACTAGTTTTTGTCTTGTCATTTGTAATTGACCAGTTTGCGCATGTTTTGTGCCTATGGAGGTAACTCTTTATAGCCTAGTCGCAGTGTAATTTTTTTGGCCCAAATTTAAACGTCACCTGGAAATGTTTTTTGACAATTTTATTGAATTCTCTGTGGTGGTGGCAAAGTATGTTCGTCTAATCGGTTTTTGAATGGACCAATAAGTTTTGTCTTTATTTTGTTCTTTGGTGTAGTTGTAGATTTTGTAGCGAGAAAAACTTTTTCAAAACTAGTTTTCGTCTTGTCAATTTTTTATTGACCGGTTTTCGCACGTTTTGTGACTGTGGAGGCAACTCTCTATAGCCTAATCGCAGTGTAATTTTTTTGGCACAAGTTTAAACATCACCTGAAGATGTTTTTGACAATTTTAGTGCATTCTCTGTAGCGGTGGCAAAGTATTTTCGTCTACTCGGTTGTTGAATGGACCAATAAGTTTTGTCTTTATTTTGTTCTTTGGTGTAGTTATAGACTTTATAGCGAGAGACTTTTTGCAAAACTAGTTTTTGTCTTGTCAGTTGTTATTGACCGGTTTGCGCATATTTTGTGACTGTGGAGGGAACTTCTATAGCCTAATCGCATAGTGTCATTTTTGGCACAAGTTTAAACATCACCTGAAGATGTTATTTGACAACTTTAGTGCATTCTCTGTGGCTGGTCACAAAGTATTTTCGTCTACTCGGTTTTTGAACGGACCGAGTTTTGTCTTTATTTTGTCCTTTGGTGTAGTTGTAGATTTTATAGCTAGAAAGACTTTTGCCAAACTAGTTTTTGTATTGTCAATTGTTATTGACCGGTTTGCGCATGTTTTGTGCCTGTGGAGGCAACTCTCTATAGCCTAATCGCAGTGTCATTTTTTGGCACAAATTTAAACATCATCTAAAGATGTTTTTTGGCAATTTTACTGAATTCTCTGTGGCGGTGGCAAAGTATTTTCGTCTACTCGGTTTTTGAATGGACCAATAAGTTTTGTCTTTATTTTGTTCTTTGGTGTAGTTGTAGATTTTATAGCGGGAAAAACTTTTTCAAAACAAGTTTTCGTCTTGTCAATTGTTATTGACCGGTTTACGCATGTTTTGTGACTGTGGAGGCAACTTTCTATAGCCTAATCGCAGTGTCATTTTTTTGGCACAAGTTTAAACATCACCTGAAGATGTGATTTGACAATTTTAGTGCATTCTCTGTGGCGGTGGCAAAGTATTTTCGTCTACTCGGTTTTGAATGGACCAATAAGTTTTGTCTTTATTTTGTTCTTTGTTGTAGTTATAGACTTTATAGCGAGAGACTTTTTGCAAAACTAGTTTTTGTCTTGTCAGGTGTTATTGACCGGTTTGCGCATATTTTGTGACTGTCGAGGCAACTTTCTATAGCCTAATCGCATAGTGTCATTTTTGGCACAAGTTTAAACATCACCTGAAGATGTTATTTGACAACTTTAGTGCGTTCTCTGTGGCTGTGGCAAAGTATTTTTGTCTACTCGGTTTTTGAATGGACCAAGTTTTGTCTTTATTTTGTTCTTTGGTGTAGTTGTAGATTTTATAGCGGGAAAAACTTTTTCAAAACAAGTTTTCGTCTTGTCAATTGTTATTGACCGGTTTACGCATGTTTTGTGACTGTGGAGGCAACTTTCTATAGCCTAATCGCAGTGTCATTTTTTGGCACAAGTTTAAACATCACCTGAAGATGTGATTTGACAATTTTAGTGCATTCTCTGTGGCGGTGGCAAAGTATTTTCGTCTACTCGGTTTTTGAATGGACCAATAAGTTTTGTCCATATTTTGTTCTTTGGTGTAGTTATAGACTTTATAGCGAGAGACTTTTGCAAAACTAGTTTTTGTCTTGTCATTTGTAATTGACCAGTTTGCGCATGTTTTGTGCCTATGGAGGTAACTCTTTATAGCCTAGTCGCAGTGTAATTTTTTTGGCCCAAATTTAAAGCTCAACTGAAAATGTTTTTTGGCGATTTCAGTGAATTCTCTGCTGTGATCACAAAATATATTTGTCTAATCAGCCTTTGAACGGACCGAGTTTTGTCTTTATTTTGTCCTTTGGTGTAGTTGTAGATTTTATAGCTAGAAAGACTTTTGCAAAACTAGTTTTCGTCTTGTCACTTGTTATTGACCGGTTTGCGCATGTTCTGTGACTGTGGAGCCAACTCTCTATAGCCTAATCGCAGTGTCATTTTTTTGGCACAAGTTTAAACATCACCTGAAGATGTGATTTGACAATTTTAGTGCATTCTCTGTGGCGGTGGCAAAGTATTTTCGTCTACTCGGTTTTTGAATGAACCAAGTTTTGTCTTTATTTTGTGCTTTGGTGTAGTTGTAGATTTTATAGCGAGAAAAACGTTTGAAAAACTAATTTTTGTCTTGTCAATTGCTGTTGACCGGTTTGCGCATGTTTTGTGACTGTGGAGGTAACTCTCTATAAATCGCAGTGTCACTTTTTTGGCACAAGTTTAAACATCACCTGAAGATGTTTTTTGGATATTTTAGTGAATTCTATGTGGAGTTCGTAAAGTATGATGTCTATTCGGCCTTTGAACGAACCGAGTTTTGTCTTTAGTTTGTTCTTTGGTGTAGTTGTAGATTTTATAGCGAGAAAAACTTTTGCAAAACTAGTTTTTGTCTTGTCTATTTTTATTGACCGGTTTGCGCATGTTTTGTGCCTGTGGAGGTAACTCTTTACAGCCTAGTTGCAGTGTAATATTTTTGGCACAAATTTAAACATCACTTGAAGATGTTTTTTGACAATTTTAGTGAATTTACTGTGGTAGTGGCAAAGTTTGTTTGTCTAATCGGCTTTTGAACGAACCGAGTTTTGTCTTTATTTTGTTCTTTGGTGTAGTTGTAGATTTTGTAGCGAGAAAAACTTTTTCAAAACTAGTTTTCGTCTTGTCAATTTTTTATTGACCGGTTTTCGCACGTTTTGTGACTGTGGAGGCAACTCTCTATAGCCTAATCGCAGTGTAATTTTTTGGCACAAATTTAAACATCATCTAAAGATGTTTTTTGGCAATTTTACTGAATTCTCTGTGGCGGTGGCAAACTATGTTTGTCCACTCGGTTTTTGAATGGACCAATAAGTTTTGTCTTTATTTTGTTCTTTGGTGTAGTTATAGACTTTATAGCGAGAGACTTTTGCCAAACTAGTTTTTGTATTGTCAATTGTTATTGACCGGTTTGCGCATGTTTTGTGCCTGTGGAGGCAACTCTCTATAGCCTAATCGCAGTGTCATTTTTTGGCACAAATTTAAACATCATCTAAAGATGTTTTTTGGCAATTTTACTGAATTCTCTGTGGCGGTGGCAAACTATGTTTGTCCACTCTGTTTTTAAGCGGACCAAGTTTTGTCCATATTTTGTTCTTTGGTGTAGTTATAGACTTTATAGCGAGAAACTTTTGCAAAACTAGGTTTTGTCTTGTCAGTTGTTATTGACCGGTTTGCGCATATTTTGTGACTGTGGAGGCAACTTTCTATAGCCTAATCGCAGTGTCATTTTTTGGCACAAGTTTAAACATCACCTGAAGATGTTTTTTGGTAATTTTAGTGAATTCTCTGGTGTGGTCACAAAGTATATTTTTGTCTAATCAGCCTTTGAACGGACCGAGTTTTGTCCTTATTTTGTTCTTTGGTGTAGTTGTAGGTTTATAGCGAGAAAGACTTTCGCAAAACTAGTTTTTGTCTTGTCAATTGTTATTGACTGGTTTGTGCATGTTTTGTTCATGTAGAGGCAACTTTCTATAGCTTGGTCGCAGTGTAATTTTTTTTGGCACAAATTTAAACATGATCTGAAGATGTTTTTAGGCAATTTTAGTGAATTCTCTGATGTGGTCACAAAGTATATTTGTCTAATCAGCCTTTGAACGAACCGAGTTTTGTCTTTAGTTTGTTCTTTGGTGTAGTTGTAGATTTTATAGTGAGAAAGACTTTTGCAAAACTAGTTTTTGTTTTGTCAATTGCTGTTGACCGGTTTGCGCATGTTTTGTGCCTGTGGAGGTAACTCTTTACAGCCTAGTTGCAGTGTAATATTTTTGGCACAAATTTAAACATCACTTGAAGATGTTTTTTGACAATTTTAGTGAATTCTCTGGTGTGGTCACAAAGTATATTTGTCTAATCAGCCTTTGAACGGACCGAGTTTTGTCTTTATTTTGTCCTTTGCAGTAGTTGTAGATTTTATAGCGAGAATGACTTTTGCAAAACTAGTTTTTATCTTGTCTATTTTTTATGACCGATTTGCGCATGTTTTGTGCCTGTGGAGGTAACTCTCTATAGCCTAGTCGCAGTGTAATTCTTTTGGCATAAATTTAAAAAACACCTGAAGATGTTTTTTGTCAATTTTAGTGAATTCTCTATATTGGTGGCAAAGTTTGTTTGCTTACTCGGCCTTTGAAGGGACCAAGTTGGTGTAGTTGTAGATTTTAACGCAAGAAACACTTTCGCAAAATTAGTTTTTGCCTTGTCAATTGTTATTGACCGGTTTGCGCATGTTTTGTGCCTGTGGAGGTAACTCTCTATAGCCTAGTCGCACTGTATTTTTTTGGCACAAATTTAAAGCTCAACTGTAGATGTTTTTTGGCGATTTTAGTGAATTCTCTGGTGTGGTCACAAAGTATATTTGTCTAATCAGCTTTTGAACGGACCGAGTTTTGTCTTTATATTGTCCTTTGGTGTAGTTGTAGATTTTCTTGCGAGAAATACTTTAGCAAAACTAGTTTTTGCTTTGTCAATTGTTATTGATCGGTTTGCGCATGTTTTGTGCCTGTTGAGATAACTTTCTATAGCGTAGTTGCAGTGTAATTTTTTTGGCACAAATTGGAACATCACCTGATGCAGTTTTTTGACAATGTTAGGGAATTCTCTGTGGTAGTGGCAAAATATGTTTGCCTACTTGGTCTTTGAACAGACCAATTTTTGTCCTTACTTTGTTTCTTGATGTAGTTGTAGATTTTATAGCGAAAAAACTTGCGCAAAATAGGTTTTTTCTTGTCAATTTTTATTGACCGGTTTGCGCATGTTTGTGCTTGTTGAGGTAACTCTCTATAGCGTAGTCGTAGTGTAATTTTTGGAACAAATTTAAACATCACCTGAAGATGTTATTTGACAATTTTAGTGAATTCTTTGTAGTGGTGGCAATGCATGATTGCCTACTCGGCCTTTAAACGGACCAATTTTTTCTTCTTATTTTGTTATTTTATAGCGAGAAAAACTTTTTTGCTAAAAGGTTTTGGCCTTGTCAATTTTTATTAACCGATTTGCATATTTGTGTCTGTGGAGGTCTCTATAGCGTAGTCGCAGTGTAATTTTTGGCACAAATTTGAACATCGTCAAAGAAATTTTTGACAATTTTATTGAATTCTCTGTGGTGGTGGCAAAGTATGTTTATCTACTCGGATCAAATTTTGTCTTTATTTTGTTGCTTGGTGTAGTTGTAGATTTTTTAGCGAGGAAAACTTGCGCAAAACTAGTTTTTGTTTTCTCAATTGTCATGTTATTGACAGGTTTGTACACGTTTGGTAATGGAGTAATTATATTGCCTAATCGCAGTGTGATTTTATTTTGTCTGAATTTAAACATCACTTTAAAATGTTTTTTTGCAATTTTAGTGAACTTTCTGTGGTGGCATCAAAGTATGTGTATCTACTTAGCTTTTGAACGGACTGAATGTTGTATTTATTTTGTCCTTTGGTGTAGTCGTGGATTTTACGGCGTCAAAGACTTTAAAAAACTAGCTTTGTCTTGTAAATTGTTGTTGTCAAGTTTTATATACGTATTTTATATGTGGAGGTAAGGGTAAGGGATTTTTTTAGAGCCAAATTTAAACATGACTTTAGGATGCTTTTTGGTAAATTTTAGTAAGCTTATCTGTGGAGGCGTATGCCTGGTTTCTGAGATTCTAAACGGACTAATGTTTGTCACTTAGTATAGTTGTGGATTTTATATTTAAACTAGTTTTTGTCTCGCTAATTGTCATGTTATTGGCGGGTTGGCTCGAATTTAAACATCACTTTAGCATGTGTTTTGTCAATTTTTGCTAGTTTATTATGGCAGTGTCAAAGTTTTTGTCTTGTCAATTGTTGTTGACATGTTTCTGTGATCATTTTTAGGCCCGAATTTATACATGACTTAAGGATGTTAGGTGAGCTTATTTGTGGAGGCGTCATAATATGAGTTTAAAAAAATCAATAGTTTCGTTACAATGTTAATCGAAAACCGTAGTGTAAAAATTAATTAAAATTTTTTTTATTGTCGACAGAACCAAACAAATAACGCAACGTGTTAGTGTCACTTTAGTCAAAAGTTTCGGTAATAAATTCAAATGTTTTGTAAATTTTTAAACTTAGTTTATATATACTTCGAGTCTCTTGTTTGCTTCTGTGCACTGTAACACGAAAGTTAATAGAAACGTAGACGTAAATACTTGCAAAAACCGAACGAGACACTATTTCGAAACGTCCGTCGAAATTATTACTACTACTTTTCGAGCGTGCCTTGTATGTATGTATTCCGATTGTTCGTATCACAAGTTGTAAATAAAATTTTTTTCCGGCAGTTCAAATCATTAAAAAAAAAATGTTACCAGATGAAATTCGAATTAATTTAGGGTGGTCGTTAATTGTCTAAGCGTTGAATAATCAAAGAAAAAATAAATACTTTGCGCAATAAATATTGCGCACTGTGTATGTTTGGAAAACGTCAAGCAACTTTTACTTTTAAGAAAATATGATTGATTAAGCGGGCGTTTAATGATCGACAAGTTTATGTTAATCATTATATTGTTAGCGATTAGGCGCTAAAGGCCCCAACATTTTGCACCGACACCGAACGGGCAATAAATTTAAAAAAAACGAGGAAATTAATAGCGCAGCAGACAATCTTGTTTTTGGCCCGTCGATAAACGGCGCTTATGACTTGTAGCTACAATTGATACATTGAAGCGGCGCGGCGAGGAGGGTGAAATGCGCGCGCTCTCGTTCTAGCCATTTTGTCACAATATTAACCTTTTGTTGTGATGTGTCTATTTGGAATGAATTATATTACATCAAATTAATTACGTGTATCAATTATAGTGTAAAGCGATGGCCGTTAATTAAGTGACCTTTAGTGCGTGCGTATTAAACGTTTTGTGTTGTACAGGAAAGCCATTTAAACGTAAAAAATTTATGGAATGTTTTTCTGGAACATCAGCGGCCGCCGGACAGTTCAACCGTTGCTCAGCGACCGACTCTGTCATTCGTCTACGTCATTTTCTAATAATCACGTAAGTTTTCTTTTTGTTAATAATTATTATAAGAATCCGCCATTATAATCGGTTATTATTGTAATGTTTGTAACTACGGAAGCCGAGCGGGATGTCTGAAAAAACGTAGAAATATTGTAGACGTTCATTATATCAAAGATGGCTACCGACGGCATTCAGATCGTACCTCGAGTTGTACGTAAGTGCGCGATTTAAACGAATAAATGGAATTTCCCGCCTTCGATTTGTTATTTTTCACGAAAAGTGGACTTTGACGAGGGGTTTGTTTCGTGCGTCACGTTGCGAATTATGCCCGTTTCGTTTTAATAAAAGTTTATAATTTGACGATCGCGAGCCGGCGGTTAGCAACCGAGGGGCTAAGCGCGGGCCCGCGCTACGCTGTACGAACCAGGTGTCAATGTTGGTTTTTTCTTCTAGTGAGCAGCATGTGCGAACCTGAGGACGTATCGCAAGCCGTGTGGTCTGGCTGGATTATAGAGGCCATACGGAAGATACGTTCTCAGAAGCAACGACCCAGCGTCGAGAGGATTTGTCATGCGATTCGTCAGCATCACAATTATCACGAAGACGTCGTATCCGAACATCTCGAAACCGCCGTCAAGGATGGCACCGTGCTCAAAGTGTTTAATAAAGGCCAAAGTTCGTATAAAGATCCCATGGGATTACAAAGCCGCACGCTCGTCATCGAAAAAGGGGTGGAAATTACGAAAGTCATTGCCAAAGCGGTGAGGGAATTGGGGCAGCGCGAAGGGTCAACGCTCAAGTCCATCGAAAAATACATAAGACAATCCCATACGGTTGTCGAAAGTCCCGAAACCGATTTAAAAACCGCGTTGAGAATGGCCGCTAAACGCGCCGTCTCCAGAGGGTTAATCATTCAAGAGGGAAAGGCATTTAAATATAATCACAGTAACAGTCCCACCGTTAGAAAAAAAATTGATCCCGCAACCCCTAAAAGATCAACATCAAACAACGACGAACCTTCAAGTCCCGCGGCAAAGGTATGCGAATTTTTATTATATTTTTTTTACGCAATTAAACATCTGTTACATTTCACGCTAATAATTCGATAAGCAATTTAAGTCAATTAACCAACATTACAAATAAAGAAGTGAAAGTGTCGGAATTGTGCAATTAAAAAAAATCGCACGCCGGCGTTTCCTATAAATTCTAAAATTGGCGCCAAAATTTCATTTTTGACGCAACGCCAAAGAATTTTTTTTAGTCGTATTTACTCTAAATATCTCAGATTTATTTTCGTTTCATAATAGATAATTTTCGCACTTCAGACAAATCGAAATTATGCGCCGCTAAAGCACACGCGACATTACGAAATTAATAATTTGAGGGAGAGAGGAAAAACTCGTTAATCTGTTAAACATTTCTTTTGTTCTGTAATGAACGTGTTATTAATATTAAGTCTTTGTACAGTGTTGCATTTTGAAGACCTTGAATTTTAGTAGTTTCTCATAAGATCCTCTACCGAGGCATGAATAAATTGTTTCGATTGAGTTCACAAAAAAAATTAAACTTGTTTGACTATAATGAATAAAGGGAAAAAATTCGTTGTCGTAACGCCGAATTCTTAATTGTTATGTAAATTATTTTAGAAAAATTAAACAATTATTTACTTAAATAGAAGATGATTCATTGGACAAACACCTAACAACTTTTTCAAGCTTTTATTGGTTTAGTGATGAGATCGTTAACCATAAGAAAAACAAATGCAAAACTGAATTTACATATCGGATAAAATTTGTTTCTAACTTATTTAAATTTTTTTAAATATTAATTTAGGAGCGTCAAGGATAAACACATTTTAAAAATCAATAAACTCTGTAAAGGCAGTTGACTTACGTACTTTTGTTTTAATGGAGAATACAGGATCTGACTAAACCTGAAGATGATTCACAAAATTCTAGCGAACTAATTTAGAATCACAATTTTTCGAATTTGATTTTGGCTCGGTTCGGTTAAACGGTGTAATGCGGATTGTGGTGACAGTTTTGATGGAAAACGATATACAAGAATGAGTGACACCCTGAAAGCTTGAAGCTTTTCACTGTCTTGCTAGGAAATTTACGTGAACAGATTAAACTTTTTCTTTTTAATAGTTTCTGTACACTATCTGATACACAACGTAACAATAATCTTAATACATTTTCTCAAAGCGATAAAATTACGAAGGTGATCCAAAAAGTTTTAAAACAATCCCAATTTTATAGAATCTTGTTTGTTGAACATTGATACTTTCATTGTTCATTAAACAACGATTAGAAACTTACCACAAACTAGCATTACAAGTCAACCAACGTTTCGAATCTCAACAATCCTCAAAATTTTTCCTAGTAATGATCGTTTAGGAATAGGAATTCATTGAGGCAAAATCTTTATGCTCTTAGATTTTATTGGAATTAACGGATTTCAAGACTTTGGACAAAGTAATCAATTCGTATTTTTTGGTTTTGTTTAAAAATAAATTTCCCGATCCGATATAGAAGTTACCAAAGCACCATTTCTCACGCACAAGAGAAAATGTGCTGTCATTGTTTATTTTCTCTTCCTGCAGTCTTCATAATTGTAAAAAATTCATAGAAGCTTTTTCGAAAATGCCATTTCTAAAAATTTTTTTTTCTATTTTGGACCGTACTATAATACAGTAGGTACTACATTCTCTTTTTCCGAGAACTTCCAGTTTTCGTTCCAAGGCATCCAAGTCTTATTTGGCATTGTCTCCAAACGTTTTTTGTACTTTGATGTTCGTACATCAAACACAAGGTTTTGGAAGGATTTAACACCTTCTTAGGATGATGAAAATCGCTGTCCACGAATTTTTTTAGCACTCGGGAATACAAAGAAGTCTTCTCTGTCAAATAATGAATTGATTGTCATGTTGTGTGACGTGGCGTTGTCACGATGAAGATGATACTAAATTTTTGTTTTTTTCTGGTTTCATTGCAGACTTTTGACTAATTGTCTGTCTTCTCGGACTTTCAACGGATCAAATTTTATGTCTCTTGGTACAGTCGTTGATTTTGTATCGTCGAAGACTTTGGCTTGAATTTAAACATCACTTAAGAAAGCGTTTCTCAAACTTTTTAATTTTTGTAAAACTAAACAAAATCTTAAAAACTTGACATACCACTACCCAAATCTGCACTGTTCATTGTATATTATAACAAAAAACAGGACAAAATAAGAAAAAACTTGCGAAGATTTAAAAAACAAATTTAGTTTTATATTTTTACGGACCACGGTGCACGGTGTCGCATACCACAGTTTGAGAAACGCTGCTATAAGTATGTATTTCTGTTTTTTCGAATTCCAAGCGGACGGAGTTCTGTCTTATGTTTGTCACTTTGTATAGTTGTAGATTTTATAGCATTAAAGACTTTGATAAAACTAATTTTTGTCTCGTCAGTTGTCATGATGTGCGCACGTTTTGTACTTGCTGAGGTAACTCTGTCGCACTGTCATCTGTCACTTGGATTTATTGTAGATTTTCTAGAGTCAAAGACTTTTATAAATGCAGTTTTTGTCTCATCAATTGTCATGTTATTGCCCGGTCTCAGTGTGACTTGGCTTAATTTAAACATCACTTGAAGATATATTCTTTGGCCATTTAAGTGAACTCATCTGTGGCGATGCTAAATTGTGCCCGTCTTCTCGGACCCTAAACAGACAGAGTTTTGTTTTATTTTCGTCACTTGGTATAATTATAGTTCTTAGATTTTATAGTTTTAAAGATTTGTTTTTTAGTTTTTATCTTATGCAATTGTTATGTTGTCAGCTTTGCGCACGTTTTGTTGTTAGAATTCGCTCTTACCCAGTGGCAGTTTTTAGGCTCGAATTTAAAGGTGTTCTTTGAATATTTTAGTTAGCTCATTTATGGTGTAAATTCTTACTTATAATTGGATAAATATTTTACTGCACATTTTTAAACTTAGTTTAGATATGGTCCAAGCCACTTGTTTGCTTCTGTGCGCTGTAAAATCTCAATTCTTTCCCTCAACATTTTGCATAGAAACGATTGTTCAGGAATAGGAATTTATGCAGGCAAAATCTTCATGGTCTTAGCCTTAGATGTTATTGAAATTAACGGATTATTAGTCCGAGATGAGAGCTGCCACAGCACCACTTCTCACGTGTGATTTTGTTTGAAAGAGAAAATGTGCTGAGGAAAATGAGATCCTTCGCTTGGAAATATGTCTATGTTCTCTTGCTGTAGTCTTCATAATTGTAAAAAATCTGGACAACATAGAAAAAAATTTAAATTTTTTTCTATGTTTTCCAGTATTATACTTAACTTCCAAGTTTCGTTCCAAGTCTTATTTGACGTTGTCTTGAAACGTTTTTTCCTCTTTGATATTAGTACCTCAAAAACAAGGTTTTGGAAGGATTTTTAATACCTTAGGTTGATGAAAATTGCTATCCTTGTTTTTTTTAGCACTCCGGAATAAAAAGAAGTGGGTGGCATTAATTCAAGCTTTTCTCCGTCAAATAATGAATTGTTTGACATGCTGTGTGAGAGATTGCGTTGTCATGATGAAGATCATACCAAGTTTTTGGTTTTTCTTGATTTCATTGAAGACTTTCGACAAACAAGCTGTTGTTTTTATTTTTTATTGTAATCTCTCAAACGCCCAATACATTGTCTGTTTTCTCGGACTTTGAACGGATCAAATTTTGTCTCTTGGTATAGTTGTTAATTCAAACCTTCTTCACTGGTTTGGGGGCGAAATATTTGGTTTTGTGATCTAACTACAAGAGTAGCTTTGCCTAAGAGGTTTCTCTTAAATAAGGTACAAAATTTACTAAAAATTTAAAAATAAAGCCACTTGGCTGTCGACAGGACTAAACGAATAACGCGACATCGTGGTGGTGTCGTTTTGGTTCCGAGTCAAAAGTGTTTCGATAAGAAATTCAAATGTATGAAGTGCTTGGTGTAAATTCTTAATTGTGATTGGATAAATGTTTCACCGCACATTTTAAAACGTAGTCTAGATATGCTCCAAGCCACTTGTTTACTTCTGTGCGCTGTAACATCTCAATACTTTCTCTCAGCATTTTCAGGAATAGGAATTTATGCAGGCAAAATCTTCATGGTCTTAGCCTTGGATTGAAATTAACGGATGTTGTACAAAGTAACCAATTCGGATGTTTAGTTTTGTTTAAAAAAAATTCTTGGTTCGAGATGGAAGCTGCCAAAGCATCATTTCCCACGTATGAGTTTGTTTGAAAGAGAAATGTGCTGAGGAAAATGAGATCCTTCGCTTGGAAATAAGTCTTATGTTCTCTTACTATAGTCTTGAAAATTGTAACAATTATATAAATTATTAATTACATTCTCTAGCTCCGAAAAGGAGGACCTTCAAGTTTCGTTCCAAATCATATTTGACGTTGTCTTGAAACGTTTTTTCCTCTTTGATATTGGTACCTCAAAAACAAGGTTTTGGAAGGATTTAATACCATAGGTTGATGAAAATCGCTGTCCACGCCTTTTCTGACACTCCGTAATAAAAAAGAAGTCGTTGGCATTAATTCAACATTTTTCTCCGTCAAATAATGAATTTTTTGACATGGTGTGTGTGATATTGCATTGACATGGTGAAGATTGGGTTTTCCTGATTTCATTGAAGACTTTGGACAAACAAACTGTTGTTTTTATTTTTCTTGTAATCTCTCAAACTCTGAATACATTAGAAAACTATAAATTAGTACGGAAGGTAGAAAAGTTGTCATTAGATTTAATGACAGCGAAAGCCAATGATCTATTGAGAAGTGACGCTGTCAAAATCCCAACTATAAAATACTGACATTGTTCTTAACTTATTTTATAGTTGGAATTTGACAAGTGACGCTGTCAATAGCTCATTGGCTTTCGCTCTTATTAAATCCAATAAAAACTTTTCTACCTTCCGTACTGATTCATAGTTTTCTATATTATCATACGTGGCATTTTTACCACAGGATGGCGTTCCAAAAACATTTTGAAGCTCAATACATTGTTTGTTTTCTCAGACTTTGAACGGATCAAATTTTGTCACTTGGTATAGTTGCTGATTTTAACCTTTTTCACTTGTTTGGGGGCGAGATATTCGGTTCTGTGATCTAACTACAACAGTAGCTTTGTCTAAGACTCTTAAATAAGGTACTCCAAAAATTGACTAAAAATTTAAAAATAAAGCTACTGGACTATCGATAGAAGCAAAAAAATAACGCGACAACGTGGTGGTATCGCTTTAGTTCAGAGTCAAAAGTATTTTGGTAAGAAATTATACTGTTTGGAGTACTTGGTGTAAATTCTTAATTGTGATTGGATAAATATTTTACTGCATATTTTTAAACTTAGTTTAGATATGCTCCAAGCCACTTGTTTGCTTCTGTGCGCTGTAACATCTCAACACTTTCAAAATGGAATAGGAATTCATGCAGGCAAAATCTTCATGGTCTTAGATGTTATTGGAGTTAACGGATGTTGTACAAAGTAATCAATTCGTATTTTTAGTTTTGTTTAAAAAAAAATTCTTGGTTCGAGATTGAAGCTGCCAAAGCACCATTTCCCAGAGAGAAAATGTGCTAAGGAAAATCAGATCCTTCGCTTGGAAGTATGTCAACGTTCTCTTGCCGCAGCCTTCATAATTGTAAATAAACAAAAAAGTTTTTTCGAAGATGCCAAATTCTAAAAATTTTGATTTTTTTTGTGTTGTACTACCTTTTCTCTCTCTGAAAACTTTTAATTTTCTTTCCATGGCTTATTTGGGATTTTCACGAACCGTTTTGGAAAGGTTTAACACCTTAGGATGATGAAAATTGGTATCCACGCATTTTTTTGACACTCGATGATACCAAATTTTTGGTACTTCCTGATTTCATTGAAGACTCTTGGTTTTATTTTTCATTGTAATCTCCCAAACCCTCAATACATTGTCTGTGTTCTTGGACTTTGAGCTGATCTAATTTGGTCTTTACTTTGTCTCTTGGTTTAGTTGTAGATTTTATTGCGTCGAAAACTTTTATAAAACTAGTTTTTGTCTAGTCAATTGTAAATTGTTATTGACTGGTTTACGCACGTTGTGCACCCGCGAGGCAACGCTATTGCCCAGTGTGATTTTTTTGCTCTAATTTAAACATCGGTTTAAGAAAGCGTTTCCCAAACTTTTTAACTTCTGTAAAACTAAAAATCTTAAAAAAACTGGAGAAGGTTTAAAAAACAAATTTGGTTTCGTATTTTTACGGACCTCGGTGTCGCGTACCGTAGTTTGAGAAACGCTGCTATAAGTTATGTTCTTTGATCAGTTTAATGAGCTCAAAGTATGTCTGTTTTCTCGGATTCGAAGCAGACGAAGTGCTGTCGTATGTTTGTCACTTGGTATACTTGTAGATTTTAAGCATCAAAGACTTTGATAAAACTAATTTTTGTCTTGTCAGTTGTCATGATGTGTGCACATTTTGTACGTGCTGAAGTAACTCTGTCGCACTGTCATCTGTCACTTGGATTAATTGTAGATTTTCTAGGATCAAAGAGTTTCATAAAAGCAGTTTTTGTCTCGTCAATGTTATTTTCCGGTCGCAGTGTGACTTTTGGCTTAATTTAAACATCATTTTAAGATATATTTTATGGACTCTAAACAGACAGAGTTTTGTCTTATTTTCGTCGCTTGGTTAATCTTGTAGTTGTTCTTAGATTTTATAGTTTCAAAGATATTTATAAATTGTCAGCTTTGCGCACGGTTTGTACTTAGAGTTAGTTCTTACCCAGTGGCAGTTTTTAGGCTCGAATTTAAAAGTGTTTTTTGAATATTTTAGTTAGCTCATTTATGGCGTCAAAATTTTGTCGAGGATCGCTTTCTTCACTTGCTCGAGGGAGAGATTTTTGGTTTTGTGGTCTAACTATAAGAGTAGCTTTGTCTTAAGAGGTTTCTCTAAAATAAGGTATTCCCAAAATTGACTAAAAATAATAAAAATAAAACTACTTCACTGTCGACAGAAGCAAACAAATAACGCGACAATGTGGTGGTGTCGCTTTAGTTCAAAGTCAAAAATTTTGTTAAGAAATTCAAATGTTTGGAGTACTTGGTGTAAATTCTTAATTGTTATTGGATAAATGTTTTACTGCACATTTTCAGAACTTAGATTAGATATGCTTCAAGCCACTTGTTTGCTTCTGTGCACTGTAACATCTCAAAATTTTCCATAGAAACGATCGTTCAGGAATAGGAATTCATGCAGGCAAAATCTTCATTGTCTTAGCTTTGGATTGAAATTAACGTATGTTGTACAAAGTAACCAATTCGGATGTTTAGTTTTGTTTTAAAAAAATTCTTGGTTCGAGATGGAAGCTGCCAAAGTATCATTTCCCACATATGATTTTGTTTGAAAGAAAAAATGTGCTGAGAAAAATGAGATCCTTCGCTTGGAAATAAGTCTATGTTCTCTTACTGTAGTCTTGATAATTGTAAAAAATTTGGACTTGAAATGTTTTTTCCTCTTTGATATTGGTACCTCAAAAACAAGGTTTTGGAAGGATTTAATACCTTAGGTTGAAAATCGCTGTTCACGCCTTTTTTTGACACTTCGTAATAAAAAGAAGTCGTTGGCATTATTTTAACATTTTTCTCCGTCAAATAATGAATTTTTTGACATGCTGTGTGAGAGATTGCATTGTCATGGTGAAGATTGGGTTTTCCTGATTTCATTGAAGACTTTGGACAAACAAACTGTTGTTTTTATTTTTCTTGTAATCTCTCAAACGCTCAATACATTAGAAAACTAGAAATTAGTACGGAAGGTAAAAAAGTTGTCATTGGATTTAATGACAGCGAAAGCCGATGATCTATTGACAAGTGACGCTGTCAATAGAACATTGGCTTTCGCTGTCATTAAATCCAATGAAAACTTTTCTACCTTCCGTACTAATTTATAGTTTTCTATATTATCACACATGGTATTTTTATCACAGGATGGCGTTCTAAAAACATTTTGAAGCTCAATACATTGTTTGTTTTGTCAAACTTTGAACGGATCAAATTTTGTCCCTTGGTATAGTTGCTGATTTTAACCTTATTCACTTGTTTGGGGGCGAGATATTTGGTTCTGTGATCTAACTAAACAGTAGCTTTGTCTAAGACTCTTAAATAAGGTACTTCAAAAATTTACTAAAAATTTAAAAATAAAGCTACTGGACTGTCGATAGAAGCAAAAAAATAACGCGACAACGTGGTGGTATCGCTTTAGTTCAGAGTCAAAAGCATTTTGGTATGAAATTCTAATATTTGGAGTACTTGGTGTAAATTCTTAATTGTGATTGGCTAAATGTTTTACTGCACATTTTAAAACTTAGTTTAGATATGCTCCAAGCCACTTGTTTGCTTCTGTGCGCTGTGACATCTCAACACTTCTTTTCAAAACGGAATAGGAATTCATGCAGGCAAATTCTTATTGGTCTTAGATCTTATTGGAATTAACGGATGTTGTACAAAGTAATTAATTCATATTTTTAGTTTTGTTTAAAAAAAAATTCTTGGTTCGAGGTTGAAGCTGCCAAAGCACCATTTCCCAGAGAGAAAATGTGCTAAGGAAAATCAGATCCTTCGCTTGGAAGTATCTCAACGTTCTCTTGCCGCAGCCTCCATAATTGTAAATAAACAAAAAAAATTTTTCAAAGATGCCAAATTCTAAAAATGTTGAATTTTTTATGTTTACTAGTACTACCTTTTCTCTCTCTGAAAACTTTTAATTTTCTTTCCATGGCTTATTTGGGATTTTCACGAAACGTTTTGGAAGGGTTTAACACCTTGGGGTGATGAATATTGGTATCCACACATTTTTTTGACACTCAGGGGTAAAAAGTCATTAATTCAATGTTTTTTTCGTCAACTAATAAATTGTTTGACCTGCATGGCATTGTCATGATGAAAATGATATCAAATTTTTGGTATTTCTTGATTTCGTTGAAGACTCTTGGTTTTATTTTTCATTGTAATCTCCCAAGGGCTCAATACATTGTCTGTGTTCTTGGACATTGAGCTGATCAAATTCAGTCTTAATTTTGTCTCTTGGTTTAGTTGTAGATTTTATAGCGTCAAAGACTTTTATAAAACTAGTTTTTGTCTAGTCAATTGTAAATTGTTATTGACTGGTTTACGCACGTTGTGCACCCGCGAGGCAACGCTATTGCCCAGTGTGATTTTTTTGCTCTAATTTAAACATCGCTTTAAGAAAGCGTTTTCCAAACTTTTTAATTTTTGTAAAACTAAACAAAACCTTAAAAGAACTGGAGAAGGTTTAAAAAACAAATTTATTTTCGTATTTTTACGGACCACGGTGTTGCGTACCATAGTTTGAGAAACGCTGCTATAAGTTATGTTCTTTGATCATTTTAGTGAGCTCAAAGTATGTCTGTTTTCTCGGGTTCGAAGCAGACGAAGTTCTGTCGTATGTTTGTCACTTGGTATATTTGTAGATTTTATAGCATCAAAGACTGATAAATCTAATTTTTGTCTCGTCAGTTGTCATGATTTGTGCACATTTTGTACTTGCTGAAGTAACTCTGTCATCTGTCACTTGGATTAATTGTAGATTTTCTAGGATCAAAGAGTTTCATAAAAGCAGTTTTTGTCTCGTAAATGTTATTTTCCGGTCGCAGTGTGACTTTTGGCTTAATTTAAACATCATTTTAAGATATATTTTATGGACTCTAAACAGACAGAGTTTTGTCTTATTTTCGTCACTTGGTTAATCTTGTAGTTGTTCTTAGATTTTATAGTTTCAAAGATTTTTATAAATTGTCAGCTTTGCGCACGGTTTGTACTAGAGTTAGCTCTTACCCAGTGGCAGTTTTTAGGCTCGAATTTAAAGGTATTTTTTGAATATTTTAGTTAGCTCACTTACGGCGTCAAAGTTCTGTCGAGGATCGCTTTCTTCACTTGGTTGAGGGGGAGAGATTTTTGATTTTGTGGTCTAACTATAAGAGTAGAGGTTTTTCGAAAATAAGGTATTCCCAAAATTGACTAAAAATTTAAAAATAAAACTATTTCACTGTAGACAGAAGCAAGCAAATAACGCGACAACGTGGTGCTGTCGCTTTAGTTCAAAGTCAAAAATTTTGTTAAGAAATTCAAATGTTTGGAGTACTTGGTGTAAATTCGTAATTGTTATTGGATA
This sequence comes from Aquatica leii, assembly GCA_035610365.1. Classification (NCBI taxonomy): domain Eukaryota; kingdom Metazoa; phylum Arthropoda; class Insecta; order Coleoptera; family Lampyridae; genus Aquatica; species Aquatica leii. Next base: position 13,292,274 of record CM069437.1, on the reverse strand, counting down.
AATGTTTTACTGCACATTTTCAGAACTTAGAATAGATATGCCTCAAGCCACTTGTTTGCTTCTGTGCACTGTACAATCTCAAAATTTTCCATAGAAATAATCGTTCAGGAATAGGAATTCATGCAGGCAAAATCTTCATTGTCTTAGACTTAATTGTTTTGGAGTTAACGGATGTTATACAAAGTAATCAATTCGTATTTTTAGTTTTGTTTAAATTTCTTGGTTCGAGATGGAAGCTGCCAAAGCACCACTTCTCACGTGTGATTTTATTTGAAAAAGAAAATGTGCTGAGGAAAATGAGATTCTTCGCTTGGAAATATGACTTATGTTCTCTTGCTGCAGTCTTCATAATTGCAAAAAATCTGGACATTCAAAAAAAATTAAATTTTTTTCTATCTTTACCAGTACTATACAGTATTATATTCTTTAACTCCGAAAAGGAGAACTTCCAAGTTTCGTTCCAATTCTTATTTGACGTTGTCTTGAAACGTCTTTTCTTCTTTGATATTGGTACCTCAAAAACACCTTAGGTTGATAAAAATCTCTGTTCACGCCTTTTTTGGCACTTTGGAATAAAAAAAAGTTGGCATTAATTCAACGTTTTTCTCCATCCAATAATGAATTGTTTGACATGTTGTGTGAGATATTGCATTTTCATGATGAAGATGGTACGAAGTTTTTGGTTTTTCCTGATTTCATTGAAGACTTGATAAACAAACTGTTTTTATTTTTGTTATAATCTCTCAAACGCTCAGTACCTTTGTTTTCTCTGACTGAATTTTGTCCTTTGGTATAGTTGTTGATTTTAACCTTTTTCACTTGTTTGGGGGCTAGATATTTGGTTTTGTGATCTAACTACAAGAGTAGCCTTGTCTAAGAGGTTTCTCTTAAATAAGGTGCTCCCTAAATTAACTAAAAATTTGAAAATAAAACTACTTGACTGTCTATAGAAGCAAACAAATAACGAGACAACGTGGCGGTGTGGAGTACTTGGTGTAAATTCTTAATTGTGATTGGGTAAATGTTTTACTGCACATTTTTAAACTTAGTTTATGGTCTAAGCCACTTGATTGCTTCTGTGCGCTGTAACATCTCAATACTTTCTCTCAACATTTTCCGTAGAAATAATCGTTCAGGAATAGGAATGTATGCAGGCAAAATCTTCATAGTCTTAGATGTTATTGGAATTAACGGATGTTGTACAAAGTAACCAATTCGTATTGCCAAAGCACCATTTCTCACTTGTGATTTTGTTTGAAATAGAAAATGTGCTGAGGAAAATGAAATTCTTCGCCTGGAAATATGTCTATGTTCTCGTGCTGCAGTCTTCATAATTATAAAAAATCAAAAACGGTTTTTCAAAAATGCCAAATTCTAAAAATGTTGAATTTTTATGTTGGCCAGTACTACATTTTCTCTCCGAGAATTTCCAATTTTCGTTCCATGGCTTTTTTGGCATTGTCTCCAAACGTTTTTTCTACTTTGATGTTGGTATCTCAAAAACAATGTTTTGGAAGGGTTTAACGCGTTCTTAGGGTGAAGAAAATTGCTGTCCACGCATTTTTTTTGACACTCAGGAATAAAAAGGCATTAATTCAATGTTTTTCTTGGTCAAATAACGAATTGTTTGACGTGCTGTTTTAGAGATGGCATTGTCATGATGAAGATGATACCAAGTTTTTTGTGCTTCTTGATTTCATTGAAGACTTTTGGCTTTATTTTTTATTATAATTTCCCAAACGCTCAATACATTATCTTCTTGGACTTTGAGCGGATAAAATTTTGTCTCGTCAATTTTAAATTGTTGTACTGGTTTACGCACGTTTTGTACTCGTGGGCCCACGCTATTGCCCAGTGTGATTTTTTTGCCTCGAATTCAAACATCAGTTTATGGCACCGTTTCCCAAACTTTTTAATTTCTGTAAAACTAAACAAAATCTTAAAAACCTGGCATACTACTACCCAAATCTGCACTGTACATTATTGCATATTGTAACAAAATAAGAAAAAAACTGGCGAAGATTTAAAAAACAAATTTTGTTTCATAATTTTACTCACCACCAAGCACGGTTATGCCATGGTTTAAGAAACGCTGCTATAAGTTATGTGCTTCGATCATTTTAGTGAGCTCAAAGTATGTGTTTTCTCGGATTCGAAACTGACGAAGCTCTGTCGTATGTTTGTCACTTGGTATACTTGTAGATTTTATAGCATCAAAGACTTTGATAAAACTCATTTTTGTCTCGTCAATTGTTGTTATTGTCCGGTCGCAGTCTGACTTTTGGCTTAATTTAAACATCACTTTAAGATATATTCTTTGGCCATTTTATTTTTATCACTTGGTATAACTGTAGTTCTTAGATTTTATAGTTTCAAAGATTTTTATAAAACTAGTTTTTATCTCGTCCAATTTTCATGTTATTGTCAGCGTTGCGCACAATTTATACTTAGAGTTAGCTCTTACCTAGTGGCAGTTTTTAGGCTCGAATTTAAAGGTGTTTTTTCTATATTTTAGTTAGCTCATTAATGGCGTCAAAGTTCTGATCGAGGATCGCTTTCTTAGTTGCTTGAAGGAGAGATATTTGGTTTTGTGACGAAACTACAAGAGTATCTTTGTCTAAGAAATTTCTCTAAAATAAGGTATTCCCAAAATTGACTAAAAATTTGAAAATAAAACTACTTCACTGTCGATAGAAGCAAACAAGTAACACGGCAACGTAGTGCTGTCGCTTTAGTTCAGAATCAAAAGTATATCGGTAAGGAATTCAACTGTACGGAGTACTTGGCACCGCACATTTTTCAGTTTAGATATGCTCTGTGCCACTTGTTTGCTTCTGTGCGCTGTAACATATCAACACTTCCTCTCAAAATTTTCCTTAGTAATGATCGTTCAGGAATAGGAATATCATACAAGCAAAATCTTCATGGTCTTAGATGTTATTGGAATTAACGGATGTTGCATTAAATTGTGTCTGCCTTCTCGGACTCGTAACAGACAGAGTTTTGTCTTATTTTCGTCACTTGGTATAACTGTAGTTTTTGGATTTTATAGCGTCAGACTTTTATAAAACTAGTTCTTATTCTGTCCGATTGTCATGTTATTGTCAGCTTTGCCTACGTTTTGTACTTACAGAGTTAGCTCTTAAACAGTGGCAGTTTTTAGGCTCGGAAATTAAAGGTGTTTTTTGAATATTTTAGTTAGCTCATTTATGGCATCAAAGGATCGCTTTCTTCGTTTGCTTGGGGGAGAGATGTTGGTTTTGTGGTCTAACTACGAAAGTAGCTTTGTCTAACAGGTTTCTCTAAAATAAGGTATTAACCAAATTGACTAAAAATTTAAAAAGAAAACTACTTCACTATCGACAGAAGCAAACAAATACCGCGACAACATGTTGGTGTCGATTACTTCAAAAGTCAAAAGTATTTCTGTTAGAAACTCAAATATTTGGAGTACTTGGTGTAATTTCTTAATGGTGATTGGATAAATGTGTTACTGCACGTATCAAAACTTAGTTGAGATATGCTCCGTGCCACTTGTTTGCTTCTGTGCGCTGTAACATCTCAACACTTCCTTTCAAAATTTTCTTTTTTTTTTTCTTCTTTTTATTAATTGGTATTTTTTGGTTTTGTTTAAAATAGTTCTTGGTTCGAGATGGAAGCTGTCAAAGCACCACGTGTGATTCTGTTTTGTAAGAGAAAATGTGCTGAGGGAAATGAGATCCTTCGCTTCATAATTGTAAAAAAACCCAAAATGTTTTTTTCACAAAATGCCAGATTCTAAAAATTTTGAATTTTTTTTTATGTTGGCCAGTACTACATTCTCTCTCTCGGAAAACTTCCAATTTTCGTTCTAAGACTTTCAAGACTTGTTTGGCATCGTCTGGAAACGTTTGTTCTACTTTGAGATGTTGGTATTTCAAAAACAAGGTTTTGGAAGGATTTAACACCTTAGGTTGATGAAAATCACTGTCCACGCATTTGTTTGACACTCGGGAATAAAAAGAAGTCGTTGGACATTAATTCAACATTTTTCTCCTTCAAATAATGAATTGTTTGACGTGCTGTGTGAGAGAGCATTGTCATGATGAAGATGATATCAAGTTTTTGGTTCTTCCTGATTTAATTAAAGACTTTTGGCAAACAAATTGTTGTACGAGGACGGGATGATAATTAAGTAGTCTAACAATTATTTTTTATTGTAATATCATAAATGCTCAATACATTTTTTTCCGACGATGTTCCAATTGTTATGTCATCGTCGAAGGTCTTCAAGTTCAGCTAGACGGTGGGTTCTGATTTTCTTGTTCATGGATAGTCTAAAAAAGTTTTTGAAATAAGTGATAGTCTGACGGATCCCAATGGGGGGAATACGGTGGGTCCGGAGTGAGAAAACGCGACACACACCTCACTGACAGCTTTTTCATTTCTAATTCTTCGTTGACGATATTGCACGCCAGCTCTTCGCATTAGCATTTTTGCAGTAGTGAAATTTTTATAGCGGTGTTCATCTTGGACACTCGTACGATTGCGTTTGAACTGAGCCACTCAGTTTGTTATTATTTTAAGGAGCACAGTCACCCAAAACATTAATCTCTTCGAATATTTCTTCATTCTTTAAACCTTTCATGACCAGAAATCTAATGACGACGAGTTTCTAAACGTTATCCATTTTAGTACAAACACGTTTAATTGAGTTGCTCACAGCTAAGCGTTTGACAGATGACTCTAATGTTGCCAGCTCTAATATAACCAAATTATTTACCATCTACGTATAGGCTACCTAATAATCATCCCGCCCTCTTAAGTCTTTCAGCATTAACTGTCTTCGATCTTTTAAAGCAACGTTTGCGACATTCAGTATAACCAGAAAACAAGCGATTTTCTTGGAAGTGTTTTGCCAACAACCACTTTTGTTGGATTCGGTTCATCTTGGAACACTCAAACAGTTGATCGTTACTTAGTTTTCTTTTCGTATGATCATATCCAAGTTTGGTCTCTTGTGGCAATGTTATGTGCGTATTTTTTTAGCATTTTTTTATACCAACTGACACGAGTCTGTTTGTAAGCTTCGGCCAAGAAAATGTTCCTGCAAGATCTAATGTACACTCGTTTTAAAAAAAATCGAAACAAACTTTTTGTGACGAACATAAATGTTAATGGTTTAGGGTTTCAACATAATTACGGTATTCTATGTGTAAAGGTATTCAGAAAAAAAATGTATGCTTTACGATAAAAACAAAAACGTTTCCTTCACTTATAAAAATATACTACTTAAAGCGTTTATTTACATAAATATGTAAACATCATAAACAATACGAAGAATTAATACCACAGTACAAGGTACCTATTATTGACAAATATTTTTAATAAAATTAGTTTTTCTTTTTTTTCGTGCTTTCATTTCAATGTTCTCGGTTACAAGTATTAACACCTGTTGTGTAGGGCAGGACTACGCAGGGGAAACAAGCGGTTCCTATGGTCAAACCATTAAAACTTCTGTTCGTCACAAAAAGTTTATCTCGATTTTTTTCAAATCGAGTGTACTATACTTTTTGAGATGCAGTTTCGCTTTTATCATTTTGCGCACAACGTTGATATTTTTTGGAATAATCGATTTTTTTAACTTTTTTATTCATTGCTGGCTGAAGTGCGGCCTCGACAAAATTCTCTAAACCAATTGTAAACAGTCTTCTGGTAGTGGTTGATTTCCAAGAGTTGAACCGAAGCGATTCGATACATTGTTGTTAAGCTAGACCTTTACTAGGTCGTTATCTAACTCCCCTAGATTTCTTTTTCTGAGGCCAGATGAACACCTCTACATATGAGACACCTGTAAACACCGAATTAAAACTGGTGGTTAGAATAGTAGCTGCAGCAAAAGATATAAAAGACAAGCAGACAGCTCTTGCAAGTATTTCTTCTCATTTTGAAAATCAAATTTAATCCCTCCATATGTCCACATTCATGTATAATTTTTCTTTCAGTATGCCGAAGAATTTTTTTTTATTATCGTCTCATAGATGAACTTGTATGCTGGTCCGTACCAGACTCGAAGCTCACATAAATACTTTGTTTTTTCGATGTTATCTTTTGTATGTTTTCTTTATCGTTAGCAATCAACACCTGTGCGTAAACATTAAAAAAAAGTTTAAAATAGAAGACTTCTTTTTAAAAAATTGAATAAAGATTTTTAGGGTCGCTGGAAATTTACTTACTCGCTACAACAACTTTACAATTGTACTTTTATTAACATGCAAACAAACACTTATGTTTTCAACTGCAGCTGATGTAATATGAATCGGTCGCACGTGCGAATTAGGTTTTAATGTCTACAGTTTTATTATCTTTATCTGCTATGGTGTTTTATACTTTTAGACGCAAATCTTTCTCACAATGGGATTAAATTTTAGAGTTAATAAACACAATAAAACATTGATTGTTAAATCCAGAATAAACACTTTAATGTCGATAGTAAGCTCGCTTCTCTGGGATTTGTCTTTCGTTTCTACCTCTTTGCTTATGGTTTATTGTTCTTTTTTTTAGCATTTTCCTACTTCAACAAAAACCTGAACCTTATCTTTGTAGCGTATGCACGCTATACATCGTTAATCTTCATACAAGGTTTCTGGTTCTAGTATACAGGGTGTTTTCGACTTTAGGTCTATGCATGGAATCAGAGGAACCGTAAAAATTAAGAGTTGGTTAATTTGAGGCAAAGTTGTCTAACTGGCTATAAAACCAAATCAAACTGAGAAATTATTCTAAATTTCCATTTTTTTAAAACTTAACGAATTTTTAGATTTGGTTCCGAGTAATAGATACATTAAAAATTAGAATTTTGAATCTATTATGACTTCAAAAAACAAATAAAAACAGTGAAGCAAGAAATTCCAATTTAATATTGAAGGTAAATGAAAAGTTTAAATTTCGGTGACGTATTATCCTGGGTCTCAAAGACAACAAAATGATGATGATCGTGGAAAAACGAAACGTTTATTTTGTTCTGTCGCAGTTATCTCTTTAATACCTTCTCAAACAGGGCTTAAAAATTAGATTAGATTTCATAATCTAGCAAGCTCCCAATTTTTTTCAGAGCGCCGTCTTGTTGTAACCAGTAATGTTTATGAATTTTTTTCAAAATTTGTATACTGTGATAGTGTGATTAAGTTCATCGATGGTCTTTCTGAAGGAATAGACTTCGATTATTTCGCAATGAGGCGATGATAGTGGAAAGGTTTTAAGATCCCCATTGATAGTCCTTTTGTATATTGACGTTTGCAATATTGAAATACGTATAGAGGTTTACGCATGCGAATTTCTTGGAATCTTAAATTGTCCTGGCACTTTTTGAACTATGTTCAAAAACAGGATAAATAGGCAACGTTTTAAAAGGACACTTCGTGTCTATTTGAAGATTAACTGCATTGACACTTCAGTTATTATTATGCACTGGAACAGCAAAAAAATACAAAGGGTGTGGATGTGTCTATTAAAAGAAACACGGAAGGAAGCGATCTCTACCTGGAAGTAAAGAAAATAGTATGAAGGACAAAATAACAGATGTTACGAAGTTGAGATAGTCTGAAGAAAACACTGAGGGGTCGAAACCGAGGTGCAATTGAACGAAGGCGAAGTGGAAACGGAAATAACTTCTTGTAACACCCAATGCTCATGTGGGTTGTCTTCAGTAATATAATTACGCACGTGTGCAATAAATTAGTCACAATTTGAAAAATTGTTTAAAAAATGGACAAATATTGGAATAAAATTATAGGACAACTTTCGGTTTGAAACCGCGACCTACAACAACAAAAGTCTCAAGGGAATTGCAACGTGAAGGCAAGGTTACTTAAACGAAAATTTGACATTTTTGTAGAGGTCGAGTCTTTCTATGACCCCGTTTGTTTGCACTTTTCGTGATATCTTTTCTGGATGGTATTTGAAAAAATTACTCATGCGAAGTTTACATCCCGTATTCGGGGAACGGAACTATGGTTAATATTTGGATGAGGTCAATTTTGTTGTTCAAATACGAGGGCGGGTCAAGAATAAACCATAATTTACCTGCTGGTTGTTCTAAATAAGCTTTACAATAGTTTTTTTACCCTTTTGTTATAAAATGTTTTGGGGCTTTTAACGTTTCATTACCTGTAGTTTTCGCTCGGTTTAACGTTTTCATATGTTAACTGGAATCCCCTCGTCACACTGAATACATACCCGAGCCGTGTGCACATTTCTTTTTCAGTTTCAACTCGTTTAGGGACTAAATCCTCTTTATATTTGTCTGGCTCCCCTTAAATAAAGTACTTCGAAAATCAGTATTTTTTCCTGACTTATTTATTGTTATTGTCGCGATTTATTTTGCTTCAAAGTTGAAAGGTTTACAAAAACTATGTCGTCACTATATGGAATTAAAACCTGTCAAACGCAAAACTTCTAAGCTATTGTAAGTTGGCATCAATAAGTTCGTTCATTTGACAAAACTCCTTAAGAACAAATTCACTGTTTTAAGTAAAATAGGAATTTAAATTAATTGTATTATAAAACTCGGGCTGTGATGCCGCTTATAAATCAGAAATTAAGTCGAGCGTTGCATCCGGCGTCTTCGTTAAAACAAAAGGATCAAGACTGCAACGGTCGCTTCGAAAGTTCAGTTAAAGACTACGAGTAAGTAAATTGTCTGCGCCGTCTTGGTTCGCCTACAAATAGGAGACGGTCGAGAAGGAAAGCGAAATAAAGAAATCGAAAGTTTGCAAGTTGAAGGAAGTGAAACCGACAAGATGATGAAAAGGATTCAATGGTCGAGCGAATAATACATGCCACGCTGTCATTGCGCGTGAAACAAAAATCAAGAAAGTGAAATTAACGTACACAACAAAGAACGATACAAAGCTAAAGAATAGAAAGCAAAAGCACCAAAAGAGGATAAAAGGAAATGACAAACGTCGAAATATATGTACATACGAAATAAGAAACTTTGTCGAAAGGGCTGGTGAATTTGCTCAAAAGAACTAAGAATACGCTTTGAAAAGCGTGATAACACAACATTGACATAACGGAACACATGTACACAAAATGGGAATGAAAAAACAAGGGGAAGCGTTAAAAAAATGTCGATGTAATATGGTTAAATCAACTTAATTCGAAGAAAAAAATGGAAGCTTGTGTAGAAAGGAGAAACTAAAAGAGACGAACAAAAAGCTGAAGTGGAAACAAAATACCTGAAAGAAAATGAGAATCATAGAAAAAAACAAAAGTAGATAATAAAATGTATAAGATATGGTGAAGTAAAAGATTAAAATCTAAAACAATTAATCTGTGTGGCAGAAGAAGGAATGGTGATAATAGTATATTTTAACTGTAGAAAACATATGAAGGAAGAAGAAAGGTAAAGTGGGAATGAAAAAAAGAGGAAAAGATGAGAGATTCTGAACGGAGATGATAAAAAATGTCAGAAAACAAAGAATAAAGGAAGAAGTGGAAATTGCAATAAAGCAAGTGAAACAATATTAATAAAAGAAAAAGAAGCGTTTAAGCGCAGGATGAGAAAGAAATAAAAACCGAATGCAATATTCTAAAGGATTGATAGGAAGAAGTAAAGAACAAAACATAATCTACACACGAGAGAGCAGCGTAAAAAGCGAAACAGCTTAGAAAAGAAGGAGCCAATAACGATATTGAAGAACAAAAATGATGGACGATACAGGAGATATCTGAAACAAAGCAACATATTCCTTAAAAATCGAATGATGGTGGAGAAACGAAGTGACCTCAAATAAGTTTTGACTAATAGAAGTAAAATAGTCAATGGCGATCCATCACTTTTTTCGCGAATTGAATTAATTTGCGGCGCGGATTAAAATTAATCTATGACTTTGACGTTTTGATCTACGGTTTCTCCGTGTTTTTTCACGTTTGATGTTTTCATCTACGGTTTAATTTGCGATTTCCACGTTTTGATCTGCTTTTTTATAGTTTGATGTCGCGGTTCAATTAGTGATTGAATTTGAAGTTTCTACTTAAAAAAACAAACGAATGGAGAAACAAAGAGACATCCTTCGCGATCCCTCACCCCGTTCGCGGATTAAAGTTAATCCACGACTGGGTAGTTTAATTCACGTTTTAACCTGCGTTTTTATCCTTCATTTCGGTTTTTTAATCCGCGGTGTAATTAGCTTCTTCGTTTGCATTTGCGTTGAATTCGTTGTTTGACGTTTTGATCCGCGGCGTTTTCTTTTTTTTTCACGTATAATTCGCTGTTTGACGTTTTGATCTACGGTTTCTTAGTTTTTATTCGCGTATAATTCGTTGTTTAATGTTTTGATTCGCGGTTTGATTTGCGATTTCCACGTTTTGATCCGCTGTTTTATCGATAGTTTCATTCCGCGGTTTAATGATTGATTTAATCCGAAGTTTGTATTTTAAAAAAACGAACGATCATGGTGAAACAAAGAGACGCCACACGCAATCCCTCGCCCTTTTCGCGGATTGAAATTATACAATGACTGTGCGTTTTTATCTTTTATTTCGGCGTTTTATTGGAAACGGAAAGTTTAATTATCTCTCTCGTTTGTATTTGTGTTGAATTCGTTGTTTGACGTTTTGATTCGCGGTTTGATTTGCGATTTCCACGTTTTGATCCGCGGTTTTATGCATAGTTCGATTTCGCGATTCAATGATTAATTTTATTCAAAGTTTGCACTTTAAAAAACGAACGATGATGGAGAAACGAAGAGACGCTTAATTAATATTGACTAATACAAGTAGAATAGCCACTCGCTATCCCTCGCTTTTTTCCTGGATTGAAATTAATTCACGACTGTGTGGTTTAATTAGCTCCCTCGTTTGTATTCGCGTTGAATTCGTTGTTTGACGTTTTGATCCGTGGCTTCCTCGTTTTTTTTTTCACGCATATTCCGCTATTTGATGTTGTGGTCTACGGTTTCTTGGTTTTTATTCGCCTATAATTCGCTGTTTGACTTTTTGATCCGCGGTTTAATTTGCGATTTCTACGTTTTGATCTGCAGTTTTATACACAGTTTGATTCCGCGGTTTAATGATACATTTAATTTGAAGTTTGTACTAACAAAGAGATACCAAATAATTATTGACTAATAGAAATAGAATAGCCACTCACGATCCCTCGCCCTTTTCGCAGTTTGAAATTAATCTACAACTGTGCGGTTTCATTCACGTGAGTTTTTATCCTTTATTTCGGCCTTTTACAACCTCGTTTGTATTCGCGTTGAATCTGCTGTGTAACATTTTGATCCACGGTTTTTCGGTTTTTATTCAGGTATAATTTGCTGTTTGACGTTTTGATCCGCTGTTTTGATCCGCAATTTGAACCGCTGTTTTATTGATAGTTTGATTCCGCGGTTTAATTATTGATTTAATTAGAAGTTTGTACATAAAAAAAAACGAACGATGATGAAGAAACATAGATACATCGCTCGCGATCCTTCACCTTTTTCGCGGATTGGAATTAATCCACAATTGCGGTTTAATCCACGTTTCAACTTGAGTTTTTATCCTTTATTACGGCTTTTTACACCGTGGTTTAATTAGCTCGCTCGTGTGTATTCGCGTTGATTTCGTTGTGTAACGTTTTGATTCACGGTTCCTCGTTTTTATTCGCGTACAATTCGCTGTTTGACGTTTTGATCTGCGGTTTCTCAGTTTTTATTCGCGTATAATTTGCTGTTTGACGTTTTTATCCGCGGTTTGATTTGCGATTTTTTCGTTTTGATCCGCTGTTTTATGGGCATTTTCATACCGCGGTTCAATTATTATAATTTATGTAGGAGTTTGTTAAATCGAAGTCGAACCATCGTCCTCTGTGTTTGTAGTCCGATTCTTAACCGTTGAACTATAATAGCTAATTAGTATAAATAATAATAATAGTAACAATTTCTTTATTTAATTTTCTAATTTAAAAAATAGAGAAATGTATGATTACAACGATGCGATATCTGATACAAACTAAAAATTGATCTAATCAAATTTAACAAACTTTGAATTAAATCAATCATTGGATTGCGGAATCAAACTAACAATAAAACAGCGGTTAAAAGCTGGGAAAGTTCAATTCAAACCGTGGATCAAAACGTCAAACAGGTAATTATACGCGAATAAAAATGTGGAAACCGCGGATCAAATCGTCATACGACGAATAAAAACGGTAGAGCTAATGAAACCGTGGAATACAACGTGAAATAGCAAAGTAAAAGATATAAACGTGGGTTAAACCGCGAAATCGTAGGTAAAAACGCAAAGCCACGTATTAAACCGCGAAATCGCGGCCGAAGACAAAAACACACATTAAAAGAATGCGATGAATCCTACAAGTTTTTATAGAATCAGGAACAGGAGTGAAATGGTGCAATATAGTAAAACGTGACAGACAAAATTTTAAAAGTGTATGCTAAATAAAATAATCGATCGTTAATCAAGGAAACGCTGGAATAAGATGAGGCATGTAAAACATGATAGGAAGGTATCAGCAAAGCGGTGCACTGTCTAATTTTTCGGAAATATTTTGATGCGATTTTGAATACTTACATAGTCGTTCTCGGATATTTGAAAATTTGTTTTTTTTACCTATCGGAAAACTTACGATCGTTTCTGCTCGAGTACTATTCTTGACTTTTTACTTTCTGGTGCGGTCTTCTCTGCTATCTGTTAGAACAGCTTTTAGATGCTGGGCGTACGTAGATCTCAATGTAGCTGCATGTTTATCCCAAATCATGCTTCGTTAGTGACTATCCGTAGTGCCTTGCTCTGGATTCATTAGATCTTCTCAATGTAAGTGTACATGCTGGCGTAACTTAGGCTTTCATTGTTTTACCGATTTGTAGAGAATAGGTTGTTGTCTACTGATGCGACACGGTTAATCTTCAGTGTTAGGTACAACTTGGCCATAGCAACGCACAATTTCAACGTTGTAAACGAACTATAGAAGAAATCTTGCCGAAATAAAGTTTTCATTAGCAGTTGCCGTTGAATTCGCTCTACAAAGTAATAAGTCTTCGAACAGATTACCGATCATGGAGTTACTTTTGTATCGTCGCAAGATTTATCAGCTACATCGGCAGGAAGATGATATAGGAGGGAAGACACCGGGAGATCATTAATACATAAAAAAATACGTTCCATTAAGATTTTTATGAATATTTTTTATTAATACGATAAAATACAAACCAAATGTTAATTAGACCAAATGGTGATAAAAATAGTTGTTTTTGAACGGCGTTAATGATCACATCATATAATATATACCGGGAGATCAATAATCCGGTTTCTGAAAATTAAATTTTGGGAGAATTAACTTTAAAATCCTTGACGTTTTTAACAACAATAACAATAGCTAGTGTTTTATGGATTTTTAAGATGCGAAGATATGAGCAACTATCTCACTTTTCAATAATTTCTAAAATACTTTTAACAGTGTCTTGAATGCTTACATCGAAACAATCAATTTCTTACCTATCGGAAATTTTATTACGACCGCTTGTGTCTGAGAAAAAAATTTCTAGCATACACTGTATACGTGATTGCACTATTAGAATGTTTGTATTTATGCATATTAGTTGTTTTTGAGTTCATATTTTGCTTTGACTCTCCGGTAGAGTTGTAAAGCTTGTTATCTTCGGTTTCATCTCAATCTTTAGAAGATTCATACATCAATTTCAAAGTAGAGATCTTGCCGAAAAAAGGTTCCCTTGAACTGTTGGCGTTGAGTTCACTCTACAGAATATTAAGTCTTCGAGCACCTTGATTACCGTGGCGAGTCAACTGATAGGTTACAGGGTACAGTCGCAAGATTTTTCAGATACATGGACAGGAAGATGACATGGGAGGGTTGACACTGGGAGATTATTAATATATGAGTAAAAAGTACGTGCTACTCAGATTTTTAACTCTCACCAACACTTTAAACCAAATTTAGTAAAAGACGCACTTTAATATTGTAATTAATACGATAAAATACCAAACTAATGTTACTGAACGTAATTATGGATTTGTTTGAACAAGCGTTAACGATCACATCATACAATATATACCTGGAGATTCATAATCCAAGTTTCGATATTTAAATTTTGAGACTATTTTGTTAGCGATTGGTTGAGACATAATTTTGGCATTAATAATCGGATTAAAGCCCGAGAGCTTTAGCTCGAGGGCTGTAACCAGGTTATTAATGCCAAAATTATGTCGAGACGATTAACACGAAAATACTTTTGACGATTTTAACAACAATAACTACTAATTTATTAATTTTTAAGATACGAAGATATCAGCAAGATTTTGCAATAATTTTTAAAATACTTTTACATCTTGAGTACTTACATCGTCGTTTTCGAGTATTCGAAACAATGAATTTGTATTAAGATCGCTTGTGCCTGAGAAAAAAATGGTATCTTGGACACACTGTATACGTGATTACACTATTAGATTTTGCTTTTACTTTCCGATAGAGTTCTAAAACTTCTTATCTTCGGTTTGATCTCAATTTTTAGAAGATTCAAACTTATAATTAGCGCGACCACACGAATTTAACTTGAATCTCTTTTGACAATAATCTTAACGTTTTTAGACTCCCGGCGTTTTGCCTATATGTATAGAGTGCTTGGGAACCGAGGCGAAAAATAGCAATGGAACTTTCGAGAAACTGAGTGCCTGTTCAGGTTGTGGTTCTTGCGTGCACGTCTCGTGTACGAATAGCGGCCCAGAATTAGGTTTGCTTATAGCAAAAGGAAGTAAATGGTATTGCGACGACTGTAAAACTTGTGATTCCTGTGGTAAGTAATATTTATCTCCCAGCGCATGTTTCCGGTCTAATGGAATCTTGCAGGTAAATCAAATGTTTCGACTTGCCTTCTATGCTGTTGTAATTGCGACCGAATATATCATATGAGTTGCTTAGAACCTCCAGCCGAACGTAAACCAAAGTGTCCTTGGCGTTGTCGACATTGTCTAACGCATCATGATAATACGAAATCCAAGAAGGCCAAGCCGGGTACTAACGTTAAAAAGAAGATCGATAGGATGCGAGAGAAAATCAAAGAAAAGACGAAAAAGTAAATGTATAGCGCGCGTAAAATTCTATACTAACTGTATCTTTTTTTTTAAGGGTTGCGACAGAAACAACCGACACAGCTGCGTCTACTATTGTAACAACGCCATCTTTAAAAGGAAGTTCGCGTAAAACTGGAGCTGTACATAATAGCGAAAGTGATAACAGCGATCATGAGGGTACGCCATTCCCTACCACTAGTACTCATGTCCACCCTTCCGAAACTCGAACCTCTCCTACCATTGACCGCCTCGAAACCTCTGACCGCATGTCTAAAGAAAAGCGTAAGTTCTTTAGGCTATCAGCTTTTAACGCCGATAAGAAACGCGACAAAAAACTTTCACCTGTAAATTGTGATAAAAAAGATCAAAACTTGGACAGGAAATCTGTCAGAAAAGCAATTGCAAAAAAAGAACTCGTTCAAAGGACTTCGCAAAAAAGGGTTTGTAAAAACGCGAAGCTCGTCGAAACCAACAATGCCAGTAAAAACGCAAAAACGAAAAACGTTCAAAACAAAAAATCTAAGGGTGCTACTACTACTACTACTAAAAAAGTAAAAGGTAAATTGTCCAAAACCAAAGAATTGTTAGAATCCGATTCTAATTGTTCTGAAAGTGTTGTTGTTAATAATAAAGTAGGTGTAGGTACAGAAAGTAGTTCTAGCAGTAGTGCTAGCAGTACTAGCAGCAGCGATGATTTATCATCGTCGGAAACTGAATCGGAGCAAACTGCTACGAAAGTGTTGGAACCTCAAACTTTCGGTTCTGTTGGTGGAATCACTATTAACGGTAAAGACGATGTTTGGGGATTTGCAGCTGCTGCTCTAGCTACTCAAACCACAAAAACCGCTTTTGCCACAGATAAAAGCGAAGAAAAACTCGACGATGGTGGTGATAAAAGTAAACCCGGTTCGAATCAGTTAAAGGGTTTATTTGACGGGCTTTCACATTTATTCGCCACGCCGACGTTAAATCGTTCACGATCGGGAAGTTCGCCGAACTATAATCTCAGTAGGCGAAAGAAAGACGATGAACCGTTAACTGCTTCGCCGAAGGCGAAAACCGACGTTGTTAACGACAACGTGAAAACCGAAGTGGTCGTGAAAGTTGAAGTTACTAATACTGTGAAGGTTCCCGAAACTAAAGAGGAAAAGTCCGAAAAGGTCGAAACTAAACCGATTGACGACGACGGTCAAAAACAAATAAAAACAACACAGTTATCCCGCAAAATCCCACATTCAGCTAAAGTCCCTACCTCCGAGAGTGTACAAATGACACCTTCCAATTTGGTTAAAACGGCTGTTAATTCAAAAAGGCATGAATTAGAACGTAGGAAGTTGTTTAAGAGTGAAGCTGGGTTGGATACGGCAGGCTTCTCCCAAAAAGCATTGATAGAGGATGTTCGTATGAAAAAACGAAATCTTATTGTCGAGGCTACACAGGCAAATCTTCCATTGTCGGTGCTGCCACTTACCAACAATCACACGGGTAAGATCCGATTCCAACCCAACTACACTTGCTTCCTTTCTTTCCTTCTAACGCTTACCTCTACACCTTAAATATATGGCTATGTACACGGTGACAGTAAGTTACTTACTGCGCATTTATTTTAATTTAAAACTATCGTACTTCTACAATCATTATTTTCGAATTAATGCACTTTTTATATCAGTTTTATGTAGCACGAGTTGAATCAAGTTTTTGTTTTTCGATCTACATCCGCTCACTGCGTGATTTTCATGATCAGAACTAATTTTTTTTTGTTTAGTACTGATGTACGCTCCGACGAAAGTGGTCGTAACGTTGGCTACTTTGGTTATAATTATGAAATTTCTTTTAAAAACTGTTTTTTAAGTCTCATTTCGACGATTCGGTCTCGGTTTAATTAATTTCCTGACGAATTTTTATAACCTTTTCAAACGTCGCCCTGATGAAAGTGGCTGAAACGTCCCGTTCATATTTTTTTTAAGTCCGGTGCTGCATCGTTTTTTATTAAGCGATTAGCACGAATGTAATTATTTGAGCGATTTGATTTATCGATCAAATTTCATTCATTTATTTTCATTTTGAGTAACGAATAAAGTTTTATATTTCAATTATTTTTATTTGTTAATAAAAGTTATTTGAATGACGATTAAATTTGTATTCATTAGTCAACAGTATTTGCTCGAATGAAATTTTTTTTAATTAGGTTTTGTTATAGTAGTCTACGAAAAAAGAAGAAACAAATGGTAATAGTGTTTTTTGAATATTTGTTGTTTTTTTTTCAATTGTTTCTAGTACTGTTGATTTTTATTCAGTAGTTTTTGTTTTTTTGCAAGAGAGTTTTACCCCTTTCATTTAGATCTTACCAAATTTTAGAAAATTTTGTTTTAGTATTTGGTCTGTTGAAAATGACGGAGTTCATTTTGGTTATTTTTTTCTGTATATGACATTTTTGTCTGATAACAAGGCACAGTCTTAACAAAAAATTCTACCGATGTGTCATGTATAAACCCAAGTACTGATTTTAGATGAAACGAACGAACGAACCTTATAAATCTGGGGCGAACGGACTGGAACGTGTTTCTGTCCCAGCCAGTCATGTTTTAATTCATATTTTAATCATCTCGCAGACTATGGGGTTTTGATAAACGGGAGATCATTAATATATGCGTGGAAAAAAAACTACTTTCCATTCGGGATGATGCAACTTTTTTGGCAGGCATTAATGATCACAGTATACATTATACCGGGAATATATACCGCAAGACCAATAATTTTCAACTTTGGAGATGTCAATATTTAGTTTAGTTTATTCTAACCGTCATATTGAAGATACATAACCTAAATTAATTTGCATTTAGGTTTGGAAAGTATTTTGACATTAATTGTTCGAAATCTTTTTTTTTATTTATAAACTGAAGCTGAAGATTGCTTAGAAATTTTAAAATTTGTAGCATTTGATTAAATAATACAACAAACTGGGATTCGTAAAAATCAACGGTTTACGAAAAGCAATTTTTTTTAACATGCATTGATGATCACGCGGTATATTTTCTTGTACAATGTATAGCGAGATCGTTAAAACGTGTCCAGAAGAACGACTTTACACATTAAAATCATCAAACGTTATCAATGCCAATTTCGATCGATTGATTTCAAAATACTCTAAAGATTTAGAAGTTTCTAACACTAAGCGACTTAAATAATCATAATAAAATACTCTATTAGGAGTAACTTTTTTTTTATGGACGTGCATTAATGATCATACTATACCACGTATAATATATACCGGATGATCATTAATTCGGCCCTTACATCTTGTGTATTTCTAAATTCCAATATTTACTTTCGTTTATTTGAGGATTTATATTTTTATTGAATCTAAATTATGATATTATTTTAACATTAATCGGTCGAGACAAAGCTCTCGGGCTTTAATCAGATTATTAATGCTAAAATTATGCCGATACAAGATATTTGATGGTTTTGTTAAATTTATTAAAACCAATCAAACTTATGATGATTACGAAAAGTAAATTTTTCTTGCCTGGCATTAATGATCGCGTTGTATATTGAACAAACTTTCGTTTATTCTATTCTTCATATTCAAGTTACTTAATAAATAGACTGATATTTATTTTGTGGATTTAAAAAACTATGAACTTGACAATTGATTTCAAAATACATTAGATTTAAATATTATAAAAATATCCGGCAATTGACTAAGAATCTTTAAATTAGGTTATGTGATCAAACTTCAGTATGAAGCTTAAAATAAAGAAAAGAAATTAATGGTAAATCTAAATGTATAGTAGTTTTTCTAGACTTGAATTAACGATTACACTGTATATATTTCTTATACAATGTATTGCGAGATCATTAAAGCTTGTTCAGAAGAACGATTTTTTATATAGTCATCAACATTCATAGTTTTTATTTAATTTTTATGATTTTTTTTCTATGAGACAGCGTCATTAAACTTTATGAATTTCAAAATTACTCCTAATTTTGATCGATTTGTTTCAAAATACTCTAAAAATTTCTAACACAAAACGACTTAAAGAACCATAATAAAATACTCTATTAGGACTCAATTTTTGATAACTATGGAAAGTATTTGTTTTACGTGGACATCCATTAATGATTACACTATAGAATGTACAAGAAATATATACCGGGTGATTACTAATTTTACTAAGTTTATTAAAGCAAAATTTTGATATTGTTTTAACATTAATCGGTCGAGACTTAATTTTGGCATTAATAATCTGATTAAAGGCCGAGAGCTTTAGCTCGAGGGCTTTAATCAGATTATTAATGCCAAAATTATGTCGAGACAAGTAACGCCAAAATACTTGATGGTTCTATTCAAACCAATCAAACTTATGATGAATACGGAAAGTAATTTTTCCTTGATCGCGTTATAAATTGAATAACACTTTCGTTTATTCTATCCTTCATATTCAAGTTATTTAAAAAATAGACTGATAATTATTTTGTGGATTTTAAAAATTATGAACTATTGATGCCAAAATACTATAAAAATAACCGGAAGTTGAATAAGAATCTTCAAATTAGGTTATGTGATCAAACTTCAGTATGGAGCTTAAAATAAAGAAACTAAATTACTGGTAAATCTAAATTTACAGTAGTTTTTTTAGACTTGAATTAACGATCACACGGTATATTTTCTATAAGTTTCTAACGCCACGTGACGTAATCGTAATAAAGTACTTGATTACCAAACCAAAGTTTTGATAACTACGGAAAGTAGTTTTTTTTTTTGCGTGGACATGCATTAATGATCACACTTTACAACGTACGGAGTTTGAGAAAACAGAAACGTTTTTTTTTGTTAAGTAACATGAAGTAATTAAAATGTAAAAGTTTTGAGTATTATGGAAAGTAGTTTTTTTCTTCCGAGCAATCGTTAATGATCCCACTGTAGTATAATGGTCTTAAGTACACTGTAGCTAAAAGTTTCTTTGCATGACTTAGTTTGCTGCATGATTTTTCGCTAATATAAGTTTTTGTTTAGTGTCTCCACACGTTCTTCACCTTACGCATTTCTACACGTTTTAACATTTTTATACAATAAAAATTTTTATTTTCATTGGCGATTACAGTTTGTTTTCCGACCTGCGAACATGTAGTAATTTAATTAAATTGTTACAGGTCCATTTAACATGCCTCCTTTGCCCCCCGGCGTAACAAACAAAGACGTTGAAGTATTTCGCGACACGAGAGATCGCGCGAACACGACAACGACTAATTTAACAATTCCGGTAAACAACGCGGAGAACGGCGGTATATTCACGTCGCCGTCCCAAGCGATGGCAGCTCAAGCTAGGTGTCCCGCGGCGATCGAATTTGGAATGTACGACATTCAAACGTGGTATTCAAGTCCATTTCCCCAAGAGTACGCTAGATTACCAAAATTATTTCTGTGCGAGTTTTGTCTGAAATACACGAAAAGCAAGGCCGTGTTAGAAAGGCACCAAGACAAGTGCACTTGGAGGCATCCGCCCGGCACGGAAATCTACCGATGCGGAGATTTGTCGATGTTCGAAGTAGACGGGAACGTGAATAAAATCTATTGTCAAAATTTGTGTCTTCTCGCGAAACTGTTTTTGGATCACAAAACTCTTTATTACGACGTCGAACCGTTTTTATTTTACGTTTTAACTAAGAACGACAAAAAAGGATGCCATTTAGTCGGGTATTTTTCAAAAGAGAAACATTGCTTGCAAAAGTACAACGTTTCGTGTATTATGACGATGCCCCAGTATCAGAGACAAGGATTCGGACGTTTTTTAATAGATTTTAGTGAGTAAACAAACAGAAATAGATGGATATTAAAGCTTGGTTTTAGGTTATCTTCTATCCAAAGAAGAAGGTCAACCGGGAACTCCGGAGAAGCCCCTATCGGATTTGGGAAGAGTCTCCTACCACGCGTATTGGAAATCAGTAGTTTTGGAGTACTTATACAAACACAAAAATAACAAGATTTGCCTTAGTACTATTAGCAAAGAAACTGGATTGTATTGTCAAGATATTGCCACGGCGTTACACCAGTTAAATTTTATCAAGTCGGTTAGTACCGATAATGGATTCGCACCGACTCTGTGCATCGAATGGGACAAAGTCGACATCCATGCTGCGAGAGTAGCCAAGTCAAAAACTAGAATACCAATAGATCACGAGTGTTTGCGGTGGACTCCGTTGCTAACCACAGCAATTAATCCATTTAGAGAAGATAAATCGGATGAGGATAAAGATGGCGTTGCAATGGAAACTGCAGATATTGTTGTACCAGTACCTGAGAAAATAATTATCGAAACACAGCAGGGAGTTAAAACGAAAAAAGGTCGGAAGCGCAAAACCGCTGCAACTGCGAAAACAGCAAAAACTCCAAAGACTCCCGCCGTTAAAGACAAAAGCGCCGATGCGACGCAATTATCCACGGGAGACGTAGAAATTGAAGTGACATCTTCGGGTCGACGCCGTACCCGCCCAAGTAAATACAATGAAACAACATACGCCGATGTAAAATACAATAAACCGCATCTTCCCGTTGAGACTCCGAAAAGAAAACGCAACGAATCCGGCACGTTGGATAAAGACGAGGAAAATGATAAGAAGAAAATTAAACCTATCGAAACATCAGCTAATAATAACTTATTGGAGGTAAAAACCAACAACGAGTTACCCGAATCATCCAACGATTTAAAGACTCCAGAACCGAAAGTACCAGAATCGGAAGATGCAAGCGTGAAAAAGCGTCGTAATCAAATCAAGGAAAATGCTGGCGAGAGGTGGTCTCAAAGACGCGCGAAACGACAAGACGAAGTTTTGAAGAAAGTCGAAAATAGTCCCGCGCCTGTTGAAAACAAAGAAGCGAGCGTGGAAGTTAAGGAAACTCCGATTGTGAAGACTTCGAGTTTAAAGAAACGCGGACGTGGTAAAGGTCGGTTCAAACGAATGCTAGCCGATAAAAAGCAATTAACTCTTCCCGATCTGATAAAAGAAAAATTGCAAAGCGAAAGCGATTCGATCGTGTCGGAGAAGTCCGACGACGAGCTTTCCATGTATGGTGGTAAAAAATTCGTGAAGGATCAGATTGAAGATAAGCATTTAGAGGTTGAGAAGAAACCATTACGGAAACGCAATAGTCAGATTTCTAACGAAGAAGATTCGTCGGCTGAAGCCGACGATGAAATGGAAAACGACGAGCGTGACGATAAGATTAACGCAAAAGACCACAAATGCTCGTCGCCTATAATAAAATATAAATTAGGCGCTTTGAAACAAGAATCGTTAAAAAATATTACACATTCCGACGAGAAAGACACTAAACCCAAAGACGATTTAGACGCGAAACCACCAGATACTAAAGAAAGCGTGGAAAACGCCAAAAAATACGAAAGGCCACCGACCCCAACATCAACAACCTCAGAATCTGAGACCGAGATTGACGGACAAAAAATCAAAATTTTATCACAAAAAGAAGCTTTGGAGTTGGCAAAGCAAAGTCCCGTGCTGAGCAGTCCATTGAAACAGGAAGAAGTTGCGAAACCGCCTGAAAAATCGCCACCATCCGAAGTTAAAGATAAAAAACCATGTGAAAAGGTAGATGTTCCTGAAAAACCGATCGAGACTGAAACTAAAATTGTCGAAGTGCCTATTCCACCGGAACCGGTACCAAAAACCGAGGTCGAAACTCCGCCGAAACCAAGTGTCCCAGATCCCAAAACTACAGAAAATCTGAAAGTTGAAGAAGTACCTTTAAGGCCACCGACGCCGGTTACTGTCGTCGAAAGCAAACCACCTCTACCTGTGGCGGCGTTAGCAAAAGACCCCGTTCAAAATAAACCTGAAGTTAAACAAAAAGAGGAGAAACCAAAAATTGCAAATACCAAATCGCATGCCGAGAAGAAAACTTGCGTACAAAACGAAACGAAAACTTCGACGGATACTAAGATCGAGATTAAACCAAAGGAAGAGCCAAAAACACACGCGAAACAAGAGCCAAAAATCGAAGCTAAACACAAACCCGAAAAATACGATCTTCCTGATATGCGTTACCAAAAACCGGACGAGAAGCCTTTCGATACCAAACCGAAAGTGACGCATATCGAGACTCCGGAGAGCATTCTTGCGAAGGCGGAATTTTCAATGGCTAATCCGAATTATCACATGACTCAAGCCCAATACAACCAATGGCAGTGGGATAGATTCGCTTGGGAAAAAGGTATATACTTCGATCCGACTAAACGAGATTACCAAGGTTATCCGTTACCGATTCATATACCACCGTTAGATGTGTTGCCAAAACACACCGAGAAAGAAAAATCGGCTTTGAAAATGCACCGACACGAATCGAAGCATTCTCAGCAGAGTGGCTCTAAATCGAAGGAAAATAAAAGCAACGAGAAAGAGAAACCGTCTCCGAAGAAAGAGGAAAGATTAAACGTTAAACCTAAACCCGTTGTGGAGGAACAGTATTTACAGCACGAAATGCAAGCTTCGACGGTTGTTACTAGTGCGTGTGCACCTAATATTCCCGTTACAAGTCACCACGTCAATAAATCTTGTAGTGTGTCTGGAAGTACAACAACCACATCGGCCACAATGACTAAACCCAAAACCGTTGAAATTATAGAACCTATAGTTGAACCACCGACTAAGCTTGAAACGTCGGAGTCCGTTCATCAACCCCATACTCCTTTACCAAACACGATCAAACATACCCCGCCTACTCCATCTGCGCCCGATATTCCCTCCATGGGTGTGTACACTCCCGATTCGACAACAAATTCAGTTCACAGTTTGCATTACGGACAATGTGATTTAGATGTGAGTCAGTTAGGATTAGAGTCTCCGACTTCTATTTCTAGCGATATGGCGTCGCAAAATTCCGTGGAATCTACGCGTCCACCATCGGTATTACCTTCTCATGCGCAACCGCAACCACAACCGCAACTACAACAACCCAGTTACGAATGTTCCGTACAACATAACATGCAACAGAATATCGCCCAACAAGTACAACAAAATATCACAGTCCCTGCATCGAGTCCTCAACAAAACACCATCAATCAACAAATATCGATGCCACCTGTGTCACAACACCAAGGCACTACTAGCAAGAGACAAATGCAGCAGCAACGGAACCGTTCCAACACGCCTTCAAGTAAACAACACTCGAATGTTAGATCAACGCCGCCTAGTAGTCAACACGCACCGATCCAACAACAAAGACAAAGAGCGACCCCGCCTACCGTGCAATCGCACCATCACATGCAAGCGAGTCCTACGCAAAATCAGCAGCAGGTAGTATTTTCTAACTTCAACAAAAAAACAAAACTAATTATATTTTAAGGTGCAGCACAATGTTATGCAACAGCAACAACAACAACTCCAAGCACATTTACAGCACCACGCCATGCATCAAGGTTACGGTCATCCTCACCAATTAGGAGCTACGGCAATGCACCAGCATCCTCATCACCCGCATCATCATTCGGTTATAAGTCAAGGAAATTATATCCCTGTGCCGCAGATGGCCGTGAGTTCCCAGGCGTTTTCGGCACAGGCTGGCAGCACGTACGTTAGTGTACCAGCAATGACTACCGTTATACAACATCGCATGAGTGCGCAACAAGGTGGTCTAGGAAGTTTAGGTTCGTCCCACCAAAAACTAGGTCCATCTCCAGCGTGCGCTGTAACATCTGGAGGTAATTTTTATATACAGTCGAATGCCCATTCGCACACACCAGGACCAGTTCCCACACCGTCACCAGTATCGGCATCTACGATTCAAACCAACACCGGGCAAAATCAATCGGGCAATTCGAGCTGCAGCTTGGCTAAGTTACAACAACTGACTAACGGCTTAGAAATGATACCGCCCGGTTCTTGCAACACTATGACTCCACCCCCTACCGCTATGACTCTAACACCACCTCCCACACATCACCCACACGGCAACATGACCCCTCCGCCTACGCATCAAATGATTCAAAACCAATCCGTTCGAAATTTAACAACGCCCCCATCGGCAATACCAGCTAACTTACAACAACAAGTGCTGGGTTACCACAAGTATTATCAGACTAACATGAACGTTAATCAATTAGGAGGCACTGTAACGCCTCCGATTGGTCAGAACTTGGGCAGATCGGGTCGAAATTCCACGAACGTTGCGGTGCAACATATGCAATCGACGTCTAGTAGAGTAAGTCCTAATGTAGCTTTGAACCCGAATATAATGGCGCAGTATAATTCGTTAAACGGATACCGCATGGCGGCCCAACAAACCCCGAGCGCCGTAGCCGGGTACATTACAAACACAGCCGCTGGATTTATAAACAACGCCGCTCAAATACCAATGCAGATGGGCGTTATGAACATGGCCCAAACCCAGTACCAAGACCCAGCCGCGATTCAAAGAGCGGCCCAACAAAACACCATGTACACCACTTACGGCTACATAAACGGAAGTCTGATGCAACCGTTAAACGGAACAATGAGGCGTTAATTCGTCCGTCTCGTATAAACAGGCTGTGTTTTGTTTTAGGCTTATTTTGTACGAAATGGGAGCTTTTTTAAAAAAACGAGTACAAAAAATAACCAATAGAGCAAATTAGTGTATTATACGGCGCTAAGTTTGTGTTATTTATTTCGTGTTTGTCACTCTTCGGTATAAAAGAAAGGAAGGTTTAAGGAGCACTACTTCTCAAGATTTGTACGATACACGACCTTGCTGTGTGTAGTTTATTAAGAAAATTATAAATTGTAGAAAAAATGTAAGTATTGTGTAAGGTGTTATTTATTTTCGCTGCAATTTTAAGTTAGTATTATCGCAACAATAAGATTCGTCTGAAATTAAGACTAAACCAGTTGAATTTTTTTTATTTGGAGCTTTTTATGAATTTTTTTAAAAACTACTTAAGAGTTGGTTGACGTCATGCCGTGGACCACGTTTTATTAATGTGATTTTGAGCGCGTATTTTTTTAGAATAGTTTTTATTTGTATGGTCACATCACTGTGCACTTACATTCCTACTTACACGAACATTGTATAAGGTGCACTTAATTATTCGTTTTGTTTAACGAAAGGTACAAAGTAATTGTTGCAAAATAGAAGCGAAATACCAAATGAATAGACTGCAGAACTACAACATAACGCAGAAGTAATTGTAATGAAACTAAGATGGGCCTTCGCCGTCTTTATGTAAGTTTACAAGTATTTGATAATAGACTTGATTTTTAAAGCTGCGGTATTAGTTAATTTGGAAAATGTAAAATAATTTATTGAAAAATTTAAATACTGTAAGATATTGTGAATATGTACATTATAGTAGTTATTGTAAACGATTAATTTTTTTTTGTTATTTTTTTTAACAATACGTTGATTGGTTGTATAAATTTAAAGAATAATCGTGTACTAATAATTGTACATAACGTTAATTAAGTGTTGAATGTTTTTCTCATGTATTTAAAAATTGTATAGCACTGTGATTAGAGAATCTGTTAGTTTGTTTATTTGAAATGTTTTTTGCTTGTATATTTGAAACAAATCTCATTTGTATTACTATAGTATGATTGATATTAAAAATGTTAGTTTTTGCTAAAAATCGATTTTTAATTCGCGATGTTCTTATAAAAAAATTTTTGAGGCGGTCATTGATGGCAATGAACATCAATTCTAGCACATTTCATTCGATTACTTCTAGCAGTAATCACTTTTCTATACTTTTGCTATTTAAGCTCTGATTTTGGTTTCAAATTCTATCTGTTTGCTATAGTTCGTGCAACTAACAAAGTAAATAAACAAGCGTGATCTTCATGTGCTGCTAGTAACAAGCAACCCCAAGGTTTGAAATGAGCCTTCTCAAAACAAATCCTGGCTACGCCACTGGCTTTTAGCAATTGTTTTTCTATACTCTGATTTTGGTTTCAAATTTTGTCTGTTGTTCGCGTAAGTAACAAAATAAATAAACACGCGTGATGTTCACGTGCTAGTAATAACAAGCAACGGCAACCCCAAAGGTTGAAAAATTCGGGTCTGTATTTTGTTTAATCATGTGAGCCTTCCCAAAACAAATCCTGGCTACGCCACTGGTACATTACCGTGAATAAGAAAAAAGTCACTCGTAAGCAAAGCAAGTTAAATGCAAAAGCGTAATAAATTAAACATTAATATTACTAATCAGATTAAAAAAAGCTTCTTAAATTTGAGCTCTAATAACCACAAAAAAATATTTTTGTATTTGTTGAGCGACATCTACCGTCGATTATAGCGTCAGTTGTCTTAGTTCGCGTTAACCTCAAAATTATGGAGCCCTGTAAATTAAGAAAAAATGTAATTATTAATATCAACAGCAGATATTGTTGCTCGACGGAATTACCGCTATCGATTAATGGTTGTGTTCTCGGGGGAAGTTTAAATAAAAACCAACGTGCTTTAGCAGTTCGTCTCTTTTGAAGTATTGTTAATGTCACGAATTCTGCATAATTGTAACTATATTTAAATTACACATTACATAATCTACCAACGATGGAATCCAAAAAATTGAGGTATTAAACAAGCTTTCGATTTATAAATCTTAACCTGTTTTGTTTCAGCAGAACGGGCATGTTACTTGGAATCGGCAACCCTTTGCTGGACGTATCGGCATCTGTCGAGAAGCATCTATTAGAAAAGTATGAGATGAAACCGAACAATGCAATTTTAGCAACTGATTTACATAAGCCTCTGTGTGACGAGCTTATTTACAAGTACCATGCTCAGTTTATTGCTGGGGGCAGCGTACAAAACACGCTGAGGGTGGCCCAGTGGATTTTGAACGAACCTAACGTCACCGTATTTTTTGGATCAGTCGGCGAGGATAAATATGCAACTATTTTAGAACAATATGCCCGTTCTAGTGGCGTTAATGTTAGATATCAGTATAACAAAACGGAGCCTACCGGCACTTGTGCAGTTTTAATTACGGATAAGGATAGGTCTTTATGTGCTAATCTAAGTGCCGCCAATCATTTTACGATAGACCACATTGAAAAACCTGAGAACAGGAACCTTATTGAAAATGCAGAGTTTTACTACATATCGGTATGTACATAAATTTGTCTTTTTAACACAGCTCATGCTAATAAACCATTATGTTGTGTACGTATTTTTAACGGGGACAAAAAGAAGCATTGCTCATTATAATGCTTGAAGGCCAAAGTGCTTATACTCGCATAAACACATTAATTGCAATTAATAAAATTAACGATGCCTTCTTTATTAAAGATAAGAAAAAATTCTTGATTGACGTCAGTCGTTTTATATAATTAAAATTTGTCTATTGGTCGATTAATTCAAACTATTTTGTTTAAATCATTCTGATGACTGTAGATAAAGAGGTCACAGTTTTCACAAAGCTTCAAATTGTTTTTAATCAAAATTAATTTTTTTTTGATTTTGTCAATGGACTTTGTCACTAAATTTTTTGCATGCGCTGAATTTATTGTCACAGACTTTTAGTTTTGATTATTTTTGGCTGTCACATAGTGTCTTTGTATTTTTTCTCAAAATTTTAATATACAGGCTGGATTTCAAAAATAGGTCAGTTTAGGCAACCAGGCGTGATCTGCAATTCGGGCAAGACTTTGACAGTGACGGAGCATACGAACGAGTTCAAGGTCGTTGTTTTTAAAGATTGTTTAGAAAGGTTGACGACATTGGGCCTTGAAGTGACTAAAGATAAGATAAGTCGTTGTTGTTATATTTTTGCCAGGTATATTTCTATACGCAATTGTACTGACCCTTTGCGATTCCGCTGGTAACAAATTGTGTCTGCGGGCACAGGTCATTTCCACTTCACCTAAGACCCAACATTTCCTACATCACTTTATAATGGGGACGAGAAGCTAAGTGAAAACAACACAGCTCACAGATAAATATTTTAGATTTCTATGAGAATTTGTACTTTTTTGAAGCTTTTGCAATGAATTTATATAAAACTAACTATTTACACGTCATTACGAAATAATTTTATTCAATCACACTTCAGACTTATGACTAGATTAACTTCAAACCTCTTTCGGACACCTTTTATATTTTTTGAGAACATTTCCGTAATAACCTCGAATCATCTTGAATGATCTCGAAGATTCTATGCGTGTCACTCTTTTTAAGACTGTTCTGTCCCAGAACAGGAAGCTGGACGCGCTAATAGAAAGGGTCGTGGCGTAAGCAGCAGCTCTCTCTCTTAAGAAGACCATCTTCCACTCTCAAGGAGTTCCACTGCGTCGAGTATGTTTATATGTTTCTGCCAAAGCACTCACTTCTTTCCAGAATGGTTGTCGGCCGTTTGCTTTCCAGTTCAGGAGTAGTCTTATTTCGTGATCGTTTTCTGGTCGCAACTGCTCCGGTTTCCACTCGTCATCTTCATTGGTATCTAAATCAAATTTTTCATTTTCTCTTTGATAACTTAAAATCGGAGAAGACTAGGGCTTGTTATAGTTTTTGTAGTCTTTATTCTATCTCATTCTGCTTTTTCTGCGATCAGCTTTGTTACAACAGGTTTGGCAATATTGGCGAATCCTGGACCTTATGTTTGTCGATTGGTCCTGGTCATTTCTAGATAGCACTTCCTTCTTAAATACGTGATAGTTTTTTGGGCTCAGTTTTAGATTTTCCTCACGTAGACGTTGATAAAATTCCTTCAGGTTGTTCAAATGTTCTAGATAAACTAGACACGTCTACTGAGACAGTCCTCGCAAGATGGTTTCCATGAAGCACTTGAACGTTGCAAAAAAAAAAAGAACTATTATTATGCATAAGAAAAAAAAGATAATTAAGGAGAGGGAGGTGGTACTAAACTACGTACTGGGATGTGGACTCACTAAATCACCTCAACTTGCTTGATTCAAGTTTGCGACATATAGAATAGAACGCTTTATGATATGTTACGAGAAGAAAGGATTGCCTAGTTAGACGAGTCGGATGCGCTGTGATCAGGTTCGTGCTATGTGAGCACGAGGTTCAGCGAGGCACCTACTTTGTGGCTTATCCTCGCAAGTCAGTCTGAAAACCGAGTAGGCGGAAAAAGGATACGACGGGGATGAGGCCAGTTAGTCAAGACAGCTACGACTAAAAAGATACTGAAAATTTTAGTTAACTAAAAATAATCAAATAAAACACTCTAAAATAAGCCACATGCAGTTAAATAGCTAAACCCTACTTCGCCGTAACTGACTGTAAAATAAAATCATAATGCCATGTGCAACAGAATCCGTCGTACGCTGTGAGAATTGGGACGGTCTCGTGTTATGAGACATGTTGGTCCAGTCTAGGATGTTTGGAATCAAGGAATAGGCGTTAGGAAATGTATCCCACTACCGCTGCTATTCATTCAAGATCAAAGTCTTGAGATGACACTTGACGGCCGAAAAGGAAGGAAAATGAATAACAACGTATACGTGCCAGCTCTTACAAAAACTTTGGAGTATATTTCTTGCAATAGGAGATGCAGAAGGAAATATTTTGCCACAACGCACAAGGAATCGATAGGAACAGTACGATATGCCCCGAGGATCGTACGAATGAATACGGAATGTAGGGATGCCAGTTTCCTGACAATGTAGGTATGCAGCAGTCTGTGGTACCGCGGACGATATCACTATCACAGTGTCTGCAGACAACAGACGCGACCTAGAGGCAAAATCACGACAATGACTGGACATTTTGACTCGCTGGGTTGTCAAAAACAAATTGACTGTCTCAGCTGACAAAACCAAATACATGGTTTTTAATTTCTCCTTAAATGGGAATACCTTACTTCGATTCAACGGCATTTCAGCTCGAAGGGTTTTTGAGTTTAAGTACCTCGGTCTGTTGCTCGATCATAAACTGAGCTTCGTTAAACAATGTTCCAACGTAGTTGATAAAGACAAGGCTGTCTTGCACTTGTTCTATAATTATTCTCGCTGTAACTGGAACCTACATAGGAAATCAGTAGTGACCATTTTCAACAGTGCAGTTATCTTTGTGCTCACATAACTAACTATTTACACGTAATTAAGAAATAATTTTATTCAATCACACTTCAGACTTTAGACTAGATTAACTTCAAACCTTCTTCGGACACCTTTTATATTTTTCGAGAACATTTCCGTAATAACCTCGAATCATCTTGAATGATCTCGAAGATTCTACGCGTGTCAGTGTTTTTAAGACTGTTCTGTCCCAGAACCGGAAGCTGGACGCACTAATAGAAAGGGTCGTGGCGTAAGCAGCAGCTCTCTCTCTTAAGAAGACCATCTTCTACTCTGAAGGAGTTCCATTGCGTCTAGTATGTTTTGATGATTCTGCCCAAAGCTCTCACTTCTTCTCAGAATGGTATTCGGACGCTTGCTTTCCAGTTCAGGAGTAGTCTTATTTCGTGATCGTTTTCTGGTTCGCAACTGCTCCGGTTTCCACTCGTCATCGTCATTGGTGTCTAAATCAAATTTTCATTTTCTCTTTGATAACTTAAAATCGGAGAAGACTAGGGCTTGTTATAGTTTTTGCAGTCTTTATTCTCATTCTGCTTTTTCTGCGACCAGCTTTGTTACAACAGGTTTGGCAATATTGGCGAATCCTGGACCTTATGTTTGTCGATTGGTCCTGGTCATTTCTAGATACCACTTCCTTCTTAAATACGTGACAATTTTTTGGGCTCAGTTTTAGATGTGCCCCACGTAGTCGTTGATAAAATTCCTTCAGGTTGTTCAAATGTTCTTTATAGACGTTCCAACCTCAATCACGTCGACTAGATAAACCAGACACGTCTACTGAGACAGTCCTCGCAAGATGGTTTCGATCAAACACTTGAAGGTTGCAAAAAAAAAGAACTATTATTATGCTTAAGAGAAAAAAGATAATTAAGGAGAGGGTGGTGGTACTAAACTACGTACTGGGTGAGGAGGAGGAGGAGGAGGATGTGGACTTACTAAATCACCCGAACTTGCTTGGTTCAAGTTTGCGACATATAGGATAGAACGATTTATGATATGTTACTAGAAGAAACGATTGCCTAGTTAGACGAGTCGGATGCGGCTTATCCTCGCAAGTCAGGCTGATAACCGAATAGGTGGGAAAAGGATACGACGGGGATGAGGCCCGTTTGTCAAGACAGCTTCAACTAAAAAGATACTACAAATGTTAGTTAACTAACAATAATCAAATAAAACACTCTAAAATTGGCCACATGCACTTAAATAACTAAATAGATACCCTATTTCGCCGTAGCTGACTGTAAAATAAAATCATAATGCCATGTAAAAATAAACTAAAATGCGAATGCAATGAGTTAATTCACGTCGGAAACTAGTCTACGGATAGACTCGGGAATCGAGATACGGGTTGACTTCGGTTCTTAGGGTACTCTGGTCATCATCAAACTCAGGACAGGCGAAGATCCTATGTGACGTAGTATCAGGAACACCACACGACAAGCGCCAGTCGTCATCTGCAATGCCAATTCGTTTCAGATGGCAACGGAATCCGTCGTGTGTTGTAAGAATTTGGACGGTCGCTCGTGTCGGGTTATGGTCATGTTGATCCAGTCTAGGATGTTTGGAATAGGCGTTACGTTCTTTATGGAATGTATCCCACTGCCGCTGCCATTCATTCAAGATTACAGTCTTGAGATGACGCTTGACGGCCGAAAAGGAAGGAAAATCTGCGGTCGAAACTTACTGGTCTAAGAACGTGCACGTGCCAGCTCTTACAAGAGTATAATTCTTGCAATAGAAGATGCAGAGGGGAATATTTTGCCACAACGCACAAAGAATCGATAGGAACAGTACGATATGCCCCGAGGATCGTACGAATGAATAGGGATGCCAGTTTCCTGACAATGTGGGTATGTAGCAGTCTGTGGTACCGCCGACGATATCACTATCACAGTGTCCGCTGACAACAGACGCGACCTAGAGCCAAAATCACGACAGTACCTGGACATTCTGACTCGCTGGGCTGCCAACAACAAATTGACTGTCTCAGCTGACAAAACCAAATACATGGTTGTTAATTCCTTCTTAAAAAGGAATGCCTTACTTCGACTCAACGGCATTTCAGCTCGGCGGATTTTTGAGTTTAAGTACCTCGGTCTTTTATTCGATAATAAACTGAGCTTCGTTAAACAATGTTCTTACGTAGTTAACAAAGGCAAGACTGTCTTGCACTGCTATTATTATTATCGTCGTAACTGGAACCTACATAGGAAATCAGTAGTGATCATTTTCAACAGTGCAGTTATCTTTGTGCTCACATACGGCCTAGGCAGGCGTAAGCGAAAATGTCACAGTTATCGGGTAAGTCTTGTTCTAGTACAGAATCCACAACTTCGACCAGAAAACCGATCTTTGTGGGCATTCTTTCGTCAGTCGTTTTGTGTAGGAAGAACCAGAAACGTAGCACTCTTTTTCGGGTGTTGCTGGGTCACAAAACTTTTACTTAACGTTTTGCGGATCATGCTATCAGCTTCTTCAGAAGATTTCTAAAGACTGATGTTATCGTCTTGCGTTCCTCGTTATATACTGTCTTTCGGCCCCACTTCGCTGATCCGTGTCTGTTCTGGTCTGTAGAGCTGCATTCGTCTGGTCTGGTGACTTCTTGAATGTTCTTCTCGCAGCGTAGATCTCCACGTGTTGCTTAATCTGTATCCATCCTCATGGTTGAAGTTGTTAGGATTTTTCATTATTTCCAGTGATTCGGGTATCATTCACTGGTGAGTGTCTGGTTCTTGCTAATACCTTTACGTTCCCGTTATTAATCTGGTGATCTCCATTCTCATGTAGATGTTCCGCTACTGCAGATTTGTGCGTCTGAGTTGAGCGTCTCGACGTTCTTTAACCCTGCACTGAATGCTCCTTCCTGTTTGGCCGATGTAACTCTTGTCGCACATACACTCTAATTTGTATATACCCTTGGTGTGTAGTCTCGGAAGTTGATCTTTGTTAAGTGGTATGAGCTGATCTATTTTCTTCACTGTGTTATAACGTGTAGTGATGTTCTTCTTTCCTAAAACCTCCTTTAGTCTGTCAGTGATTCCGGCAATGTAGGGTAAGTAAGCATACGTTTCTGACGGTGTCTCCGCAGCAACCTCAGTTTGTTTTTTCTTCTTCTTTTGCGGTCTTATCAATTTTTTATTGTAGCCATTTTTTATAAGAACCTCCTTGATATGCTTGATTTCCTCCGGCTTGTGTTTTTCATAACTAATTATCTCTGCTCTTCTTAGAAGTGTGTTGATGAGGGATCTCTTTTGTTGTGGATGGTGTAGATACCGGCCTGTACGTGTTTTCTTGCGGTATACGCTATGACTTAGCCTGTTGTTGTCCGTGCGTGTTACCAGAACATCTGGAAAGGGCAGCGTTTTGTTCTTTTCGATTTCCATAGGGAATTTGATACTGTTGTGGTGTATATTGATGTGTTGAAGAAAAGTTTGTAATTCTTTCCGTCGGTGAGGCCATACGACGAAGTGTCGTCCACGTATCTGTACCAGCATTTCGGTTTCCTGTCGCTTGAGTTGACAGCCTCTTCTTCAAAAGCTTCCATGAAGATGTTGACTATTACTGGTGACAGTGGTGATCCCATACTTGCTCCGTTCTTTTTTTCATAGAACTCACTATTCTACAGGAAGTAGGTTGACGTTAAACACAGTCTGGCTAAGTCGATCAAATCTTCTTGTAAACCTCGTGGCACCGTCGACATAACCAAGAATGAGGAAATAGCGTTAGTTTACTTACGTAAGGATGGGAAGGTAATCATTCTACGAGCGGACTAAGGTAATAATGGATAAGGACATCTACATCCAGAAAATGGACACTCTACCCAGATCATTACACAAAACTGGGAACAAGGAACTAACTAATTATTGACTTGGTTGTGTCGAGCTCTGTAAGAGAGTATCCGTCACGGACGTTGGA
Source organism: Aquatica leii (assembly GCA_035610365.1). Classification (NCBI taxonomy): domain Eukaryota; kingdom Metazoa; phylum Arthropoda; class Insecta; order Coleoptera; family Lampyridae; genus Aquatica; species Aquatica leii. The sequence goes on along the minus strand of CM069437.1, from coordinate 13,257,249 downwards.
GCATGGTTGGATAGCAAGGAACTTGTACGGACTCACCGCCAACCTTCTCTCTACAAAGCTTTGCCAATTTAGCTAAATTTTTCGTGGTTTTCACTGCCAGTTTATAGCGGTGCTTGTACGAATTTAGTCATTGAGTTTTTTTTTTTGAGTATGCTTTCTTAAGCAACGTACGACTCGCTTTAACCTGTCTAGCTTTGGACTCCACCGCAGTGCACCAGCTCTAGAATTCGAGCGAACTCGGTTTAAGCCATTTTGGCTAGATTTGAGTATCAGCCTGGTTAGCTTATCAATGGGGGGGCGGTGGACAATAGAATTAGGGTCGTGACACATAGGTCACGTTCGCCCACGAGGTTCTCCACACTTTTACCTTGTTTGTCAGTCTGCAAGAAATGCGAAAGCAGTGATTTGTATTCAAATTTCCTGCTATAATAATCGGAACGCCGCTTAGTTCGTCCAAAACTTTATCTAGATATTGTAGATGAATACGAACCTTTTCGCTTGATGACCAATAAACGTATACCATACCCATGGAGGTGTTTCCAACTGTGATCATAGATACAGCAGATGGTTAGATGACGGGCATAGAAGTGGATGCGGTGATCCTGTTGAAGGGTAAGGCCGCACCAGCGAGCTTATACCCTGAACCAGAAAACATATATATGGCACTTGGGTCAGTAAAATATATATATCATTGTCGGAGGAGAAGCTTATGACATCCAAGGTCGCCACACGAGAATGTTGAAGATTCACTTGCGGAATCCTAGTCAGAGAAGCTTTCTCACTGTTCATAATCGGTATGAGATATCTTGGCGTCAAGTCTCTTTAAGTACGCCGGGCAGGTGTTAAAAGACGCCTTGTGTTTTATTACATCGCCTTTATGGTCATATCTTATACAAATTGGGAAATACAGGATCTCCTGCGGTTTTTGGGCAATCTTTGGTATCGTGCTTTTCAGCACAATTACTCTTGCAGTCACCTTGTTGGTGACCGAACTTTTGGCACTTGAAGCATTTTAAGATGCGCACATGGTCATTGACTTTGCGCATCAATTTCAGGCTTTGCACCTCCGAAGTTATTTCAATGACATAATTAGTATTTGCCTTGTCTCTAGGCCCGATTTCTGTTATAACTTTAAGGTGTTCTTTAGTCTGTTTAACTATTTCGTCAGAGGCGGCATCGAAATTTTGTTCGAGGATCGCCTTTTTCAACTGCTCGGGGGAAATGTTAGATGGAACGCCCGAGAGAGAAATTCCAGGAAGGGATTTGCCTTGCATTCTTATCACAAGGCCGGCATTGTTGAGGATATCTGATGGGATTTTACACAAGTCTATCTTTTCGGACTTCAGGCGAACGGAGTTTCGTTCAACTTTCTTCACTCGGTTTAGTCGTAGACCCAGCGTGGTTGGCTTTAAGACTCTTATTAGGGTCGTTTTAGTCTCGTCTGCTGTTTTAAAATTTGTCTCGGGCTTTGGAACAATCACAACTGTGATCTGCTGGCCAGGAGCTGACAAGTTGTCAGTTACAGACTGAAGGGCCATTTGCACGCTCCGAAGAGCATCAGAGATGTCCGAATGTTGTGTAGACAATCTTTTAGCCAAAGTGGATTTTTGAAATACGGATTTAATGCGGGAGAATACACCCATTAACTCTGTACGTCTAGCAACAGATTCTTTACTGGTAGATATTAACTTGACACAATCAGGATCTCTGCTTCAAAGGATTCTTTTAGAGTCGAGAAATGTCGGAATTGGCATCATCGTCGTCTGCACGACTTCCATAATGGATGTTGAGATAGTGGGACAAGTTGTGCGCGATAGCGCGGTTTTCTGAGATTACGACCAGTAACTAGTGCTGACTTAATCCTTTTAGCCGCGCAACAGGAGATTATTGCCGTATAGATCTTATTACCTGAGCTTCGTTGTCCACTTTTAACTTCGCGGAGGTATGGTACTAAAGGTTTCCGTGGTAAGGAACTCATACTAATAGAAAAACGCAATATAATGAATAAATTAATAAATACATCGCAGTTTGCCCACAATTTAGAAAATATCTAGAGTATTACCGAAGCTTTAGCTAAAGCTGAAAGATTTATTTGCATATTGAAGTGAAACCAGAGTCGTACTGGGTGAGTAAACTGGCAATACTGTCGCTGCCAAGAAAAATCTCTTTGATACGATCAATAGGCCATTGCATAGACAAACAGTCAACCTTTTTTATACAGACTACATCGTCAATTTGTAAATTAGATGTTGAGTGTTTTCATTTCGTTCTTTGTAACAGAGTTTTTAAGTATTCTGTTTAACGCGAAACTACCGAAAGGACGGTGACAGTTCACACGAGTCTGGTGAAGCCATAAGAGTAGTTCCAATTAGAGAATGACCAGGACTAAGATAATCAAAGTCATCGTCTGGTATGGGCAGAGCAGACTATTTAGGATGACTTCAATACGAGAAAACACGGTAGCATATTCTTCAAAAGACAACGGGGTGTTACCAATCAGAAGTCTTTTGGCTGATTTTACTACAGCTTCCCACAGACCCCCAAAATGTGGTGCTATGGGAGAATGAAAATGCACACAAAATGGACGATTAAAATGCACAGAAAATATTCTGATTTTCTTTTAAAACATATTGTCACATATTTTCAATGCCGTATATTGGCAGATAGTTAAATTAATCAAAGTTCAACTATCTGGAAACCAATGTAATGGCTGCATTGGCTGTTCTCGACTAATGTCTACTTATAGAATTGTTGCCGCGTAACAAAACTTTCACTTGACGTTTCGCTGATCCTACTGTCAGCTTCTTCAGAAGATTATCTAAAGATATTATTGTCATGTACTCCTCGTTATATACCCTAGATCCCCATGTGTTGTTAATCTATATACATCTTCACGATTGAAATTTTTGGGGGTTTCTTCTTGCTAATAAATTTACGTTTTCGTAGCCAATTAGGTGATCTCTATTATCATGTAGATGTTCAGCCAATGTAGATTTGTCCGTACGCCTAAGTTGGCCGTCTCGTTGATGTTTTTTAACCATGCACTGAATACTTCTTCCCGTTTGTAGATACTTTTAGTGTGTAGTCTCGGGAGTTGAACTTTGTTAGGTGGTATGAGCTGGTCTATCTTGTGTAGTGACGTTCTTCTTTCTTAGAATTTTACTTAGTTCATCAGACCCTTCGGCAATGTAGGGTATGTAAGCTTATGTGGCAGTCTCAGCTTATTTCTCTTTCTTCTTCTGCGGTTTGTGTACCGACTTTTTGTTGTAACATTTTTTTACGAGAGCTTCTTTCTGCTCTTCTTAGAAGTGTATTGATGAGATGTATTTTCTGTTGTTGATAGTGGTGCGAGGATGCGTGTAGATATCGGTCCGTGTATGTCTTCTTGCAGTATACGCTATGGTTTAGTTTGTTGTGGTCGGTGCGTATTACTAGAACGTCTAAAAAGGGTAACCTTTTCTTCTCTTCGTTCTCTATGGTGAAGTTGATGCTGTAGTGGTGTCTATTAAGTGATTAAGGAAATCTCGTAATGTTTCTCATTCGTGAGGCTATATGACGAAGGTGTCGTCTAGGTATCAACATTTTGGTTTGCTATTACTTGAATTGATAGCTTCTTGTTCAAAGGGTTCCATAAAATGCAAGCTATCACTGGTGATAATACTGATCTCATACTTGCACTGTTTTTTTGTTGATATAACTCTCTATTGTTGACGATAAACCTAGTGGGACTAGTTGTTGTATAATGATCTCTAAGGTTTTTTTCACTGGTACATTGGTAAATAGTGGTTCTAGGTCAAAACCAACAAGAATGTCTCTTGTAGCTATATCATGTTTATAGAGAAAACTTACCCTACGTGGCCGAAGTAACTGATACTCTAAGGAGAGTTCTAGAAAAGATCATCACGACATGACACTGTGAAGAAGATAGACCAGCTCGTACTACTTAATAAAGATCAACTCATGAGACTACACACCAAGGGTATCTACAAACTAGAGTGCATGTGCGGTAAGAACTATATCGGCCAAACGGGAAGAAGTGTTTAGTGATGGGTTAAAGAACATTAACGAGACGCCCAACTTAGGCGCACGGATAAATCTGCAGTAGCTGAACATCTACATGATCATGGAGATTACCGAATTGACTGCGAAAACTTAAAGATTAAGAAGAAGTTGAAACTACCACCAGCGAATAATACGCGAATATGTAGAAATAATGAAAAAGAAAACAATTTCAATCGTGAAGATGGATACAGACTTTGAACATCATTGAACATACGAGTGATCAAAAACTAAAAAATAATTGCGAAAGAATTCCATGGAAGTTTCCAAAAAATTACACATAATTTTCGAGCTACCTTGAATACAAAAAAATTTTTACGGGTTACCAAGAATTTGGCAATAATTAAATTGCGAAACTAATTATTAGAAGTTTCTAATTTTATTTTGTCGTAATTGAGATAGTAAACATGATTATGTTTGTTTACGTAATTCTCTAACTCAAGGTTAATTGTGACTCTTTTATCATAAAACGGAAGTTTATTCTGTTTATAAAAAACATTGAAACGATATTTGGTTTTCGAATTTGAGTATGTTTTATTAGCATCCATTAAACAATTTTATAAATTTATTTGGCGTGGGCAAAATAGATTTGCACGAGGGTCGTAATATAATATATCAGTTTATTTAATTTAAAGAATTGCGCGTGGTACGTATAAGCGTGAGGCCATGGGTCATGGCCCACTTCACCCACTTCTTCTTGCGTCTTTATTTTGATGAATTTATAATTTAATGTGTTTTTAACAGTATCATTTGATTTTGATTCTTTTAGCCTTTTAGTATCGACTTTATTAAAGTTGTGGGTGGGTTGGTAAATACCAATTCTATAATGACGAAAACATTTTCAACAGTAGATATTGGAGAACTAGTTCTTGACCGGGTCTAACTTATCTCGTCTATATGACTTTATTCTCTTCGCTCAATTGTAAATACCACTACACTACGGTCGTTGTGACGTCGTCATTACTGAAGGCTAAGATGTTTTTTTTAAAGAAAGTGGTATTTACTGGGCGCCAGATCAGGACTATACGGAAAGTGATTTTAAGTTGTTCCCAGTCTGATGAAATCTTGAGTTTGATGTGCCACATCTGGACAGGCATTGTCATGGAGCAAAACAATTTCTTGCCTATTTCAGAACATATTTCACGTGATTTTGTGCTAAAATTGTTTGCTTGGGCGATAGCGAATGCATTAATTTCATGGTTTGGTGTTTTGATTCCGATGTCACATGCGATACTTATGTTTCTTCGCCGGTGATGATCGATAATTTATGTTGAATTTACCGATGAAACTTATTCACGTATTTTTAACTCTACTAACTAATCATATTGCTTTTTTTTTTTTAATTTGATCTTTACGGGCAGTTGTTTTAAGGCTTTGTTACGAGCCTTTTTATCCGTAGCTTAAAGGCAGGCGACTAGCTCAATACAATTTGGTAAGAGGATCGCAGGTTTTGGTGTGCTAATCATAAAGCAATTAAAAGGGCGCCAAAGCGGTCGGAAACTATTACTGGCAGATACCGTTTAAATCTATCGAACACTGAAAGAGAACAAATGACCCTGAAGGGTAAGCAAAACTTCGTACATAAAATTATCGCAGTACAGTATGACAGTATAAATCAACAGATAATTGAAGAATTAAGCTTTGATTGGATGAGAAACTAATGACGTTTCTTAAAATCGTTAAAAGTGTAAAGAAAGAAACAATTAGATATAAGATATCACATGAAAGTTGTTTGTAAGTTAAACAACGAATTGTCGTAACCGAACGCGTCAAGCTTCCGCGTAATTTTCACTATTCCTATCGCAGGTGTGTCTCCAAGTTTAATAGAACATCACACGAAGTACGTCAACGACTTGACTCCAGATTATTTTGAGAAATTGGTGTTAGCACTTACTGCTTCAAGTTATTGATTCCAGCGAAATGCATTAAATTGACATGTACCATTCCAAAGGGACTAACACGTGGCGGTAGCCCAAGTCGCTATTATAATTACAGAAAAATGAAGGTTTTAACTGGATGCGCACGTTAGATTTTCATGTACATTCCTTCTCACATTGACCGGAAATGTCGTTTTTTCTGTTTATTAACTCCATACATCCAGAAAAAAATGACAGCCAGCATTCTGAATGTAGCAAGAGGGCGTTCCGGGACGAAATTCATACAACACGCAAGCTATATCAAAATACTTTTAACATAACAACTTGCATCAGCAGAGGTGTTGGGTTTTACGTGCCCGATGACTAAAGCTACTTAAGTTGCGATAGCTAAGGTGTGTTTCAGTTTAGGCGCACTACAACTTGACCTGGGAGTATGTACGAGTCGCGACTCTAACATCTGTTAAGGTACATAGGGTTTGTTTTGGTTCCGCTGGTTACGTTGTATATTGTGACACTTCACTAACTCTCCTACTAGAAGACGCGTCAAACTAACATCATGGGACTACTATTAGGCTTAAATGCTACGGGTTTCTGCAACAGTGGATCAAAAAACGAAGGATAAATATTATTAGACACTACGAACTTTCTACGATGTTTATCTGAGGCTTAAGGCTTCTAGGCGAGCACAGAGTAACTGGGACTGATCTTTCGAATTTTTTTGTAGTGCCGTCAGTGAAAGTGAAATTTAGAAAGCCAAATCCTTAAAGAGGAGACAGCTTCAATCTATATGCGATTCTGCAATATGAGACGTAGGTGTCGCCGTCTATATTTCTACAGCCTTGGTGAAAACTTATTTACAGAGAACGGAGTGTTTCTATGGGTGGTGTGTATGGAAGTCTGTTGATTCCAGCTGTGGATATTCTAGTGGCACAGAATGTTACCGCTGCATGACTATTTTTACGTCATCGCCGTCGTCCTGGAAGTGACCGTTTGTATGCTTTTTAATTGAAGGAACAAGTGATAGTTACTGGGCGCCAGATCGGGGTATGCTTATATGTCTAAAATAATCGTTAGGTTTTCTATGTATTATTTTATGGTCTTTTTCTCATATAGGTTTGTTTCCGTTGAGATATGGTATAGGTGAATTGATCATGGTTGCAGTTGACTGATTACAACTGTGGCACTTCTGTATAAAGAACAATACTAATAACATTAACGTCGCGGAAAAGTATTATGTAACCGCTTTGGTTAGTTTCCATAAATAAATTATTGCGATTGTGGCACACAGAATCGAACACATTGTCAGATACTTTCGGCTTTGACACCGTCATAATCAACCTAGATTTTATAGGCTTAGTCCTAGGTTTTCTTTGTAAGCTAAAGCAAGGAGTTGAACTTGGTTTGCTCTGATATAGTGTTTTGCTACGTAACCGTTTTGGTTAGTCTTTATAAATGAATTAATGCGTGTCTGACACTCAGAATCGAACACATTGTCAGATACTTTTGGCTTCGACAGCGTCGTAATGGAACACCCAGATTTTATAGGCTTAGTTCTAGTTTTTTCTTTGTCAAAACAACGAGTTGAAATTGGTCTTTGCTCCGATATTGTGTTTGCTATGTAACCGCTTTGGTTGATCTCGATAAATAAATTAATGCGATTTTAGCACTCAGAATAGAACATGTGGTAAGATACTTTCGGCTTCGGCAGCGTCGTAATATAACAGCCAGATTTTATAGGCTTAGTTCTAGTTTTTCTTTGTAAGTAAAACAAAGAGTCGAACTTGGTCTTTGCTCCGATATAATGTTTGCTATGTAACCGAACACATGGTAAGATACTTTCGGCTTTCACAGCGTCGTAGTGGAACATCCAAGTCTCAGTCCTAGTTTCTCTTTGTGAGCTAAAACAAGGAGTTGAATTTGGATTTAACTCTGATATAATTTACTATGTAACCGCCTTGGTCAGTCTTCATAAATAAATTAATGCGATTCTGGCACTCAGAATCGAACACATGGTAAGATACTTCCGGCTTCGACATCGTAATGGAACACCCAGATTTTATAATCTTAGTCCTAGATATTCTTTGTGAGCTAAAGCAAGGAGTTGAACTTGGCGTTTGCTCTGACATAGTGTTTTGCTACGTAACCGTTTTGGTTAGTCTTTATAAATAAATTAATGCGTATCTGGCACTCAGAATCGAACACATTGTGTTTCGGCTTCGATAGCGCCGTAGTGGAACATGTAAGTCTTAGTCCTAGTTTCTCTTTGTGAACTTTTTGGTCTGATCTAGTTTACTATGTAACCGCCTTGGTTAGTCTTTATAAATAAATTAATGCCATTCTAGCACTCAGAATCGAACACATGGTAAGATACTTTCTAGTTCGGTAGCGTCGCAGTGAAAGTCTCAGTCCTAGTTTCTCTTTGTGAGCCAAAACAAGGAGTTGAATTTGGCTTTAGCTTTGATATAGTTTACTATGTAACCGTCTTGATTAGTCTTCATAAATAAATTAATGAGATTCGGCACTCAGAATCGAACACATGGTAAAATATATACGGCTTTGAAGGTATTTGTCGATATTAATCTCTGATCAATAATGCATCGAAACATACAGTCAAAAACGTGGCGGGACGGCTATCAAATTAAGAAGGAAATTACCAAAGAATTCTAAAACGGATATGAACAGGTTACCCTGTGATGAATAAACTGCTTTAAATGAGTAATGAAATTATAATTTCATTTCCATTAACGTCGATGTTGTTAGAAACTTCTAATTTTAAACATCACAGCCCATTTTAAGTAGTTGCCGGTTTAACGTCTTGACAGGAAATGACAGTAAAACGAAAACTCGGCAGAGGGCGTCAAAACCGAAACTAATTTTAATTCAACCAATTTACAGGGTATTACGTTATGAAATTTTTGTACGTAAAAGAAAGTAAGAGACAGACGGAGAAAGATAAGACAAGGTGTAGATGTCTGATTCATTCTTCTCTCCGTAGAAGAAACGAAAGGGGGTGACCAGCCCTTTATTGCCCAACTAACCGCTCATTTAAGCAACAGGAAGAAAAACCTTAGAAAGAAAAAAAGAAGCATAGTTGCAGTGAACACTTAAGAGAAAAAGTTATCAAAAGGAAAATAACCTAGTGTTCAAGCAACAACAGAGAAAAAGAAAGCAAGAAAGACAGAAGGAGAAAAGAGAGTACATATGTTGTTGTACGGCTCTACTATCCCTAGATAGCCGACCCTGAGTGACTTTACCTTACTGCCCAACCAACCGCCCCTAAGTAGAAAAAAGAAAAAGAACGCGAAAAGAAAAGATATCAGTTAGTCATAGCATAGTAATAGCAGCGGCTTTTACATCTGAAGAGACAGCACGATCCCCATATAGACGGGTAGACCTTGTAGCGACACCAGTGTTGGAAAGCTTCACCGTTGCGGGCAAAACGTGACATGGCCTAATAAGATTGCTCCGCTGTGTGCTCGAACAAGAACAGTGACGTATAAACTCAGTAACCTTAGGTCGTAAATGAGGCCAGTAAAAATGACACCGAAGACCTTCCAACGTACTCCTAACACTGCGGTGTTTACGCTCAGATGGAAGATGGTGATCGTGGATTAGTTGTTTGCGTTGGTCCGAAGGAACAACTAATTTCCACAGGCAAGGGTCAGACAAAGAAACGCGTACACGTTTACATAGAAGACCTTTCACAATACACCAACGAGAGGAACGACGAGGAAAAGCAGAAACTTTAGAAACCAAACCTAAGTACAAAGGATCGATAGTAGACCTAATAATCTTAGAAATTGAAGAAAAATTTGGAGAAAGAGAAGCTAAAGAACGAATAAGTCTTAAAAGTTTCTCAGCTTTAGGACGACAGTGAACACAAGTAGTAGACTCAAGAGTAGTTGCAGAAGAAGGAAACGACAAGGTGTGAAGAGAACCAGCAACAGCATTCGTCGAAGGTGCGGGAGCAACAGTTGTAGTTGTATAAACCAAAGATGGTTCTAGAAGTCGATTACTTCCCTTAGATGTCGAAAAGTTAAGAGTTACAAGAGTTAAGGTTTGATTCCAAACGTTTATCTAAAGAGATCAATTGAGAAAAAGACGTAATATCCAGCAGTGCGATAAAATGGAGTCAAGTTGCGGCGTATGTTTTTAAGCTGCGTCTTCTCCGAGACTGGTTCTAACAACTGCATAAAAAGATATCGCATAGTAGTAACGTACATCCCCAATAGATTCCTTAGGTTTCATCCCTCGGGTACGAATAGTATCCATTAACCGTTCATCATAACCTAAAGGCAGAAATGCAGTTTTCAACATCGCAGTAATCTCATTCTAAGAACGTAATGTATGTCGTCTACTTCTAAACACAACAAGAGCTTTACTCGATAACACCTCAGAAGCTGAAAGAAAAAGTTGATGCTGAGAAACTCCACATGACTGATTAAAACTCAAATCAAAATAACAGTAAATACAAATAGTATCATTAATAACTAATCTAATAAGCGAAAAAGGGTTAATCGAGATAGTCGAGTTATTCCAAAAATTAAAGCAAGTCCAACGACACGTGTCCAGAATCCAACCAAGAAGGAAATTACCAAAGAATTCTAAAACGGATATGAACAGCTTACCATGTGATGAATAAATTACTTTAAATGCGTAATGAAATTATAATTTCATTTCCATCAACGTAGATGTTGTTAGAAACTTCCAATTTTAAACATCACAGGCCATTTTAAGCAGTTGCCGGTTTAACGTCTTGACAGGAAATGACAGCAAAAAGAAAACTCGGCAGAGGGCGTAAAAACCGAAATCTAATTTTAATTCAACCAATATACAGGGTATTACGTTATGAAATTTTTGCAGATAACAAGTGTCCTAATGGAACACGCAGATTTGATAGTTTCTTTATGTAAGGCAAAACAAGTAATTTAACTTTGCCTTTGGTATGATGTAGTGTTTGCTATGTAACTGCTTTGGTTAGTCTCCATAAATAAATTAATGCGTTTTTGGCACTCAGAATCGAACACATGGTAAGATACTTTCGGCTTCGACAACGTCGTAGTGGAACATCCAAGTCTTAGTCCTAGTTTCTCTTTGTGAGCCAAAACAAGGAGTTGAGTTTGGCTTTTGCTCTGATATAGTTTACTATGTAACCGCCTTGGTTAGTCTTCATAAATAAATTAATGCCATTCTGGCATTTAGAATCGAACACATGGTAAGATACTTTCGGTTTTGACAGCGTCGTAATGGAACACCCAGCCTTTATAGGCTTAGTAGCTTCTGCTTCTAACACAAAACAAGGAATTTTTTTTACCGATTTGTCGTTTGGGAACCCAAAGAAACTGTCGTTTCGCCACACATTGCAGCTTTCATCTTCAGAGCGGAAAAATTAAAACTTTCAATTTCGTATCGCATAGCTGACTTTGTCATTACCGGGAAAACGTGTTTGTGTTCTTGTGACGAATGTCAAAATATAGTGAGTTTTTGTCTTCTCGGTTCAAGTTAGATGAGCGTTTTTCTATTTCAACAGCTTAGCGGATTAGTCTACGAAAGTAGAAAGGAGTTTCAGCCAACACTTTTGTTTCATCATAGTTTAGCGTGTGTCCTTTGTTCTACACGTATTTAACCACTACTCACTTTGTTATTTTTTTATTATTATTTTACCTAGGGATGGTTTCAATATGGTCCCGGCACCGCGACCTGTAGGTCTATTGTGCTCCCCGATGTTTTCTATTCTTCTAGAATACCTCAGACGGTATGCCCCTTTGAGGGCCTCCGCCCTAATTACTAGGTGTAGTGGCGGCAGGTCCAGGAGAGTCTCCATGGCTGCATGGCTGCCGTCGGGGTGATTATCATTGCCCTCGTGATTCCAAGGCAAGGTCTGCGCTGTACCTTGCTGAATGTCTGTATGGCCCTCTGGGTGAAGGTTCTATGCCACCACACCAGTGACGCGTACTTAATGATCGGTCTGATTATTCGAGTGTATATCCAGTGGGTCATCTTTGGAGATAAGCCCCACTTGCTTTCGAACGCTCGCCTGCAAGTCTACAAGGACTTTGTGGCTTTGTTCGTTATTCTCTCTAGGTGTGGTATGAAGGTTAGCCCCTGGTCTAATGTTACGCCTCATTCCCTCACTACCTGTAGCTTGGCTCCGTACATTGCTATGCTCTTTAGCTTTGTCGGGTCTTTCCTTCGTGAGAAGAGAATGAGGTTCGTTTTTGCCGGATTGACTGACAAGCCCTCTTCTCTACACCACCGTTCAACTAGATTTAAGGCTCCCTGCACCACAACTGATACGGTCTCTTCAAAACTACACGTACCACAATCACTATGTCGTCGGTATAGCCAACCGTGTTGTAGCCTGCCTCACTTAATTGCTTCAGCAGTCCGTCTACCACCAAACACCACAGTAACGGGGAAAGAACTCCCTCCTGCGGACATCCTCGGACCGCTACAGAGTCGTTATTAAGCGAGGCCGTAATGTTTCTATGTCTTAAAGGCATGGTATCAATCCATCTACCCACGGTAGTACGTACCCCTTTGCTTTCCATAGCAGTTTTAATCGATTCTAGAGAGGTATTATCAAACGCCCCCTCTATGTCTAAAAACGCCCCCAGAGCCACTTCCTTGCAGGAGATCGCCCTTTCGGCTGCGTCCACTACTCTGTGGACGGCAAGTTCACAGGATTTACCTGGTTGATAGGCACATTGGTATTTACTGATGGGATCAGGCCCCAGCACCTCGTCCTTAATGTGTCGCTCAATGAATTTCTCCAATAGTTTGAGGAGAAATGACGTTAGACTGATGGGTCTAAACGACTTAGCTAGGGCGTATGAGTCCCGCCCAGGTTTGGGTATAAATACGACTTTTACGTCTCTCCATGCCAGGTATGTATCCCAGGGCAACGCTTGCCCTTAGTAATGTACATAGTGTGGAGGCTAGCAGGTCTAAGCCTTGTTGTAATAGAGCAGGGAAAATTCCATCCATTCCTGGGGATTTGTATGGATGAAAATTTTTTACTGCCTACCTAATTTTGGTTAGGTTCACTATCTGACGAGCTAGAACCCAATCTGTCCTGTTCCTCCTCGAGAGGGGTTCCAGAGTTGTTGATACGCTAGCGTCAGATTTGGTGAGGGTCTTTGATCCCGGAAAGTGTGACTGGAGCAGAAGCTCCAAAGTCTCCTTTACGGTCTTTGTGTAACCCCCCACACTTTTATTCAAGGAACCGATTCTAGCCTCCGTTCCTCCTTGTAAAGCTTTTTGGAGTCTCGCACCTTCTGGAATCTGTTCGATTTCCTCGCAGTGCCTCCTCCACGAGTCACGTTTTGCCTTTCTTATGGTCTTATTGTATTCGGTGAGTGTGGTTCGGTATGAACCTCATTCCCCGGGGGTTTGTGCACTATTAAAGAGCTTTCTTATCTGAGACCGCAATCGAGAGAGTCCCTCATGCCACCAGGGCGTTTTACTTGAGGTATTTTTCTCTTTCGCGGGACAGCTTGCCTTATAGGCATCTATGATGCCCATGCGAAGGTTTTCTTCAATGGCCTCCAATCCCACCTAGTCATTGACCTCGTCGGGGCAGTTCTCGAGCTTGACCTTTAGATTCTCTCTATAGAGGTCCCAATTGGTTCTTTTCGAATTTCTGTATACATCCGTTGCCGCTTCGCTTAACTCAATGTCGAAGCGAATATATCTATGGTCAGATAGCAATGGCTCTTCCGCCACATGCCATTTGTGTACTGAGCTGCAGGCAGTCACAGTTACAAATGTTAAATCAATTACCTTCCTTCGTCGAATATTGACGCAGGGTGGGTTCGGTGCCTACGTTGGCCACCTGTAGATTTTTATTAATAACAGAATCTAGGAGAGACTCACCTCTTTTGTTGATGTCCGTGCTGCCCCACACAGTATGGTGCGCATAGGCATCGCATTCGAGGAGGATTTGCCATCCTTTCCGCTGATAGTGGTCCACCAGTTTGGAGGCTTCTATGGTTGGTGGTGGATTTGGTTGGTCGTAGGGCAGGTATGCGGATCCGAGCACTAGCTCCCTCTCGCTCCCATCCCTTTTCATTGTCAGCGTCACTGCCGCCAGGTCTCTGCAACAGAATTCCCAAAGTGGCAGTAATTTAACGCTATCTCTAGCTATAATGCACGATTTGGGATTGGTTTCGGTTGGCTCAGCAATGAGCCGCGCTCCTCTCAGTCCCAGACCTTGTATTTGCCCTTTAAAAGTCCAAGGTTCTTGTACCAGGGCTACATCAATATTATGTTTATTCATATAAGCACAGAGGGCAGCAGATGCCGCCCTACTGTGATGCAGGTTTATTTGTACAAGTTTAACCATTTAAACCTGTACCTACCAACTGGGGTGCAATGGATGACGCAGTGGGCTGTGGTTCCACTGAAGACCTCTCAACCACTGTCGTCTCTTCGCACTCCATACTGGTCGCCTCCTCTCCCCCCACCTTCGTCTTGGAGAGGAGTTTGAACGTCACTCTGGTGAGGTTGACGTAGGGACTATGGTTGCAAATAGCCCCCATCTTGTCCCAGGAAGTTTGGTCCATAAGGACAATCAATGTTTGTCCCTTGGGGTCCTCCTTCCTGTCCACTACACGCCAGTTGCTGGTTACAACACCAGCATTCTGGATCTCGATCCTTTTCAGAATCTTTACCGGTTCCACATGGGCCCCGGGGATCCAGGCGTGTGCTCGCACTGGTTTTGGGAGGTCTTTCGTTTCGAGGAATCGAAGCTTAGCTCCCTTCCACGGAGCTACTCTCCCTAGCTCCGTTCTCAACCAATCCACCGATACCTGGTCTGCGCATGTAATTAACAGCGCTCCCCTTCTGTGACGACACTCCGTGAATTTGGGCGAAACCGCCCCAATGGACAGAGTGTCGATTCTATCGAGGATCCAGGTTTTAATTTGCCCTGTTTCCTCCTCCGACAGCGTGCACTCCAGGTCTTCATGGACGAAAGCAATTTTGAAGCCTGTGTGTTGCTGCTTCGCTGAAAGTTCTGGTATCTTTTTTGGTCCCAGACTTTGCCTTTTTTAAGGTACCTCCCTTGGAAGTGCTGTCGTCAGACCGGTGTCGCTTTTGCGTCCCAGTGCTAGAGACAGCTTTATTCTGTGAGGTGCTTGGTTGCCATTCTTTGGACGATGAAAGGACAGGTTGCTTAGAGCCCCCTGGTTCTCTCATCGCCTTTCTTAATTTCCGGCGCGCTGTCCCGGAGAGTTTTTACGCTCACCAGTACCAGGTGCCCCGGCGGAAGGTTTTGTTTTTATTTCTACTTGGTCCATATAAGTCCCACGAGTGTTGGGAAATAAAATGTAAACACGTGCGGTGCCCCCTGCACACGTGTAAGGCGACTGATTACAACGGGGTGGCGCCCGGTGCTCCGAGGTTGCGGCCATTAAATGCTGATCCTCTATTCAGCCACGCATCCTCTCGGTCCGGCCCCTGACTTTTGAGATTTAGGATTTTGCTGAGGTTGCCTTTGCCCAGGCGGTTAATCCGAGACCCCCCGCACCAACCTGAGCACTCCAGGTTCGTGCATGGTATATCGACATGGTTGATGCACGTAGCACATCGAACGCATATCGGCGCCGTTATACCATGTGCAAGCCCTTGACCACGACACGACAGCCGGGCGGAGTAGCTGGTCCACGATGCTGTCTTTGGTTGCTGCGAGTCCCTGTTCATAGGCGACGAGCAACCTTATCCCTAGCATTAACCTAAGCATCACATACGATCATTCACTTAGGTCGTTCCCCTATCCGCCACCTGGGGACGCGCCTGGTAGGGTGCCACCCCTCAGGACTCACTTTGTTACTCTGCGGTCTTTGCAGTCAACTATATGTTCATTTGCTCTTACTTTAATTGAGCGTCTTGTCTGTCCTATGTCACTTGGTCCACAGATCACCGGCATGTTTTAAGGCTCCTTGTTTATCTCTTAATAATCTCGAAGCTTCGATGCGTTTCAGCATGTTAAGCAGTTGCTAACTAAATTTAGGAAATGTCAACTTTCGGGCAATTTGTCAATCTCTTTTCGATGCGCGGTGTTCAGGAAAATCTACATCAGAAATGCTTAGTTTTGTAACAATTTTTTCTGTATTGGTTATAAAGGTATTGATCGAATGCTGGGTATTCTTGGCGAGAGTGTTGTGTGTTCTTGCATCGAGATTTTCCTAGCTTTTTCTGATGCTGTGTTTGCTCTTGGTGGAGATTCGAGCGAAAGTTATTTGCGAGGACTGTCTCGGTATCGCTAGATTATTGTATTTATTTTTTTAGGGATTCTTCTTGACTGTGAACCCAGACACAGCTATAGAAATAGCCAAATTTGCATTAGACAAATGCCGTCCATATGTCATGAATCTTAGCGCACCTTTCATTTCGCAATTTTACAAAGAACCCTTGATGGAATTGATGCCTTACATCGATATTCTACTTGGAAACGACATGGTGAGTTTAACCCTGTGAATATAAAATAGTAATCGTTAACATTTTAGGAAGCTGCGGCATTTGCCAAAGAACAAGATCTAGGCGTAACAGATTTAAAAGAAATCGCCCTTAAGATTTGCGAGTTGCCCAAGAAGAGCGACGTCGAAAGAATGTGCATTATCACTTGCGGACCAAATCCAGTCATCTTAGCGCATAAAGGAAAAATCACCGAATATCCTGTCATTAATGTACCTGAAAAAAACGTAATAGACACTAACGGAGCCGGCGACGCTTTCGCCGGTGGATTTTTAGCACAATTAGTTTTAGGAAATTCAATCGATGTTTGTATAAATTGTGGTATTTATACTGCCACAGAAGTCATACAAAGATCAGGATGTACTTTCGAAGGAAAGGCTAAATTTATTGCACAATAAGCTTCTAAATTAATAGAAATCAACTTAATCGATGGTTTTTGACTTTTTAAATGAAAAAAAAATTAATTCAAGGACCATCGCTGAATCGGCGCTTAGTTAATTATTTTCAAGTACTTATATTTTTATACGGGACAATCGTTGATGTGAATACCGAGAAACGAATACCTAGTTTTTATTTTAGTTAGAAATAAATCAATGAAGTAGATAAAACGTAGATGAATTAATTCGTTCTGACGGTTTCACGTATCTTAATTTTATAAACGATAATTCTAGTTGTAATTAATCCAGCAGTTAATATTCTACAGGTATGTCACAATAAGTTTTATTGTAAATATTTTAATTATGTTCCGTCCTTCACACAAATTGTTGCTTGAATTATACATGTATTTAAAGCAAAATGATTAGAAAATTTATTGCTTTGTTTGTCTTTGTTTTAAATCTTGAAGATACCTATATGAAGTTGAATATTAATGTTGGCAGTTGTTATTACCTGGAAACCACGTAAATAATAGGTGGTTTAAAACACTTCTCATTCATATAATCAAATTTTTGAATTAGGTGCACCAGAACATACACTGTGATCATTAATGAAAGTCTTAATAAAATTAAATCTAAAAAGTATTTATTACTATAACCACTTTGTTAAAAGTAATTGGCGTAAACGTCAGTTATTCAATTAACTGAAACGTTCAGTTTCGAGAGCGTTCACAAACTTTTTATCCACTTCCAGAATTCTTGGGATAGGTAACAGAAGTTTAAATATAAATATAAAGGACTAAACCCTCGTGCCTTTAATGTGAACAAGTGTCAGCTTTAGATAAACAGAAGTTATCCGCGGACATTGTTTTTCGATTGATAGTAATATATAAATTAGTGTGTTTTACTTAAATTGTGTAAATAAACTGTTTAATTTGCGTTTCGGGTGTATATGTTTATAAATTATAATTATAGCCGTTCCAGTTCGATAAAGAATCACCCGTTACATAAATTTAGTGTTATTAAACTTTTTATTCGTGTTAACTTATGTAAAATAGTCCAGAATCGATGAATAAAAATATGGAGGCAAGTTCCAGAAAAATGGAAGAAAAGTTTTACGAAAATTTTCAAAAAATGGAAGAAAATTCTAGAAGTTTAAAAGAAGAAACACGAACGAGCATGGAAAATCAAATAGACTATTGAGGAACAAATACAAGTTAGTGTAGGAATCAAAATTGTTAAAGAGGAAACTGAAGCAGACATGTTAAATTTACGAGAAGAAATATGCGAAGTTCTGGCAAAACGTAAAACAATGAGAAAATAGAAGCAATAGAGGACAAATTAGAAGACATTCTGGAAACTGCTTGAAGAATTGTCACGGCGAAGGAAGCGTCACAAGCGAACATTTAATAATGGATCATCGGGAAGAAACCTTCAAACCTTCAAATTTTGATGGCAAAGTTTCATGGTCAACGCTGAAAGTCTTCAAAAGTTTGAGGCTGGTATTGCCAGATTAACACGGCACCAGACATTTTCTTGGAGCAGTTGGTTATTCAAACCTTTGTAGACGGCCTCCGAGACAGCGAACAGCAGCAGACTCTCCGGTTACCTCGACCGAAGACGCTGGATGACGCTTTAGTGTATGCCTTGGAGTTTGAAGCAGCAAAACAAGCATCGCAACAAGACGGTCATAAACTCCACGGTGCTGCAGAAGTAACCGCGCAGACGGTAGAAAGCATCGAGGAGATAGCACGACGAATACTTCGGGAAAGAGGAGAGACGATTTTGAAGACAAGAAGAGCGCTCGAAACTTTGGAACGAGTTGACCAAAAGAGACAAAAGTTAATCTCATCTAGTCGTGTTCTGAAGATTACCATTTAAATTGCAACGCATTTATCTCGACGGAAACATCAATGGAAGAAGTGTTCAGTTACTGGTTGACACGAGAGCGACGAAGACCATCATTCGTCCTGACATGTCAATAGAAAATGAGAAGACATCATCAGTAACAGTACGAATTCAAACGGCGACGGGCGAAGAAATACCTACTCACGGACATGTCAAAGTAACCATTAGTTTGGGAAATGGAGTACTCGACCATCAAGTACTGGTAGCCGACATCACAGAAAAAGTTATCCTGGGAACGGACGTTATAAAGAAAAACGTTTAGAAAAGATCATTATCTTGTTATTTTTCCTAATTAGTCCGCAATTGCCGACAAAATTTTCTTCAAAAAATGTTCATCAAATTCACATTTTTTATGGTTTATAAAAAGCTTTTTTATAAAATTTTTCTTACTAGACGTTTAGAAAATATCGTTATCTCGCTATTAAAAAAAAAACTGCACCGTCCTAGCTGTCCTAATAGGTACGCAATTGCCGTTTAAACATTTGACAAAATTTTCTTCAAAACATTTGAAATGAAGTTGGCAACTTCGATTACAACAACAATAAAACGGTCCAAACCCGGAAGACATTCTTATCTTAGTATAGATTCCGGTCGTGGAAGCCTTCGCTATTACATTAACAATCTCTACGGGGAGAAAATTTCTTCTAAAACCTCCGTATTTACCAAACTTCGCCACAAACTCGTCAAACTTTTGTGCAATTTAACCTTTCTTAGTCGCTGTCGTAACCACAACATCATTCCTGCATTCCTCAGAATCAAATTCCACATTCAGACACGTTCTTCTAAAAACATCCTACACCGTGCTAGTCTAGCGTTGATACGCGAACGGATTAAGCAAACTAGGCGAGAGTTAGACAACATTTCACAACAACTCTTTTATCTTCATCTTGAGTTGGCCAACACTCTATCCCCGGATGATCGGAAACTTTTCGACAACATTACTTACCAGCAGTCTGATACCACTCTACGACTAACCACTGAAGGTCATCTCAAAAAGTTTCAATTATTGGAATCCAAGAATCGTAAAGTTTCATCCACTACTAACTCCTTAAAGACGGTTGTCAATTTATCTAGTTAGGTCCTCACATCAGAACAGGAATCGGTGCTCTCTAAGGGTTTGAATTTTGTGGTTGCTCCCAAACGTATTCCTAAAGAAGATATTTTATGTGCGGTTGAGTCTTCTATAAGACATCTTCCTCGCCACATCTCAGATCCCATTCGTATCAACACTGGCAAAATCCTTGAATCATCTAAAATTCCTAAATCCAACATTCCTAAGTCGGAAGAGTCAGCTCTAAAAAGTCTTCGTAAGAACCCTGATATTATAGTTCTTCCAGCCGACAAAGGCAACGTTACTGCAGTTTTGAACCAAATTGATTATGTTACGAAAATCAATTTTATTTTGTCTGAGGAAACTTACGCTCTTCTCAACTCTCGGTGGTGCCGAAGGCATCGGCACCACGTGCTTCCTGCGGCTGCCCGCGATATCGTTCAGCGGCGGGAGCTTCGTACGCAGCGTCGCTATACAAGCAGACCGTGTGTCGCTATGTGAGCAGACGGGGTGTCGCTATACGAGCAGACTGGGAGATCCTTCGCTATTAAGAGCAGAAGAACTCTGCATTTTTCTGCGCGAGGGCCTCGGTTATAAAGGCTGAGGAGCACCTCTGATTGGTAGGCGCGCGTGGGGATGTGCGCGTGGTGGGGCGTCACCTGTTTCGGGTAGCGCATTACCGAAGTACACCACATATACCCCCTTGCTGGCGACGGAATCGTGTTCATTCGATTTGGAAACGTACCTTCGGTTTGTAGATTCTTCCGCTGCGAGTTTGCGTGTATCGTTTCCTCTAGGGTCGCTCAGCGTGGGTTTGTTCGTTGTTTGCTCGTTGTGCTGCTTTTGGGGTGCTGCGCTGTCCGCTTCTAGAAAAGCCGGTTTTACTCGGTCGCATGTTATCGTTGCTTCTGTTCCCTCTCTGTCGACCGTTATCAGTTTTTCGTTGCGTTTGACTACTCGGTAGGGGCCTTCGTATGTTGCCTGGAGTGGTCGCTCAGCTGCGTTGACTCTCACATACACATGCGTGGCTGTGTCTATGTGTATGAGTTTGAACGTGTGTTTTTTGCTGTCGTGGTTGCTTGCTGGCGTTGGTCGCATGTCTTGGATGTGTTTCCGTAATTACGTGACGTAGGTCTCGGCTTCCAGCTGCTGCTCCTGTTGCTCGTTTTACAGGAACCCGCCTGGTAAGCGCAACCCTTGACCGTATACCATTTCGGCTGTTGTTGCTTTAAAGTCCTCTTTCCATGCGCTCCGTATCCCGAGGAGTACTATAAGAAGAGCGTCTGTCCATTGCTCTGCGTTGTGGCAGCGGAGTGATGCTTTTAGTTGTCGGTGGAAACGCTTTACCATTCCGTTCGCTTGTGGGTGGTAAGCAGTTGTGCGTATTTTTTGGAACCCTATTAGCTCGCTTAGGTTTCGGAATAGCGTTGCCTCGAACTGCCGTCCCTGGTCGGTCGTCACTCTCAGTGGAACTCCGAAACGAGAGATCCATGTGCTGACGAATTCTTTGGCGATCCTTTCTGCCTCTTCTGGCCCATCGTGTGTATCTATCGACGCACGTGAGGATGTATTTGTATCCCTGGCTTGCGGGCAGTGGTCCGACTATAACTATATGTACATGCTCGAACCGACTGCTTGTTGGGGGGAAACTTGTCGTCGCTGGTTTGTTGTGCCTTGATACCTTCGCTCGTTGACATTGGTCGCACTGCTTGGTCCAGTTACTGCAGTCTTTGCGCATCCCGGGCCATACGAATTTGTTTGATATTAGCTTGGTCGTTGCTCGTGTCCTTGGGTGTGACAACTGGTGCATGCTGTCGTAGGCCGTCCTTCTGAACTTTGTCGTTAGGAACGGTCTTGCTGTCTCCTGTGATATGTCGTAGTAAGCCGTGCCGTTCTGGAACTGTATTTTTCGTAGTTGGAGGCCTGTGTTGTCGTGGAGTAATTGGCTTAGCTTTGGGTTGTGCGCTTGGTCGTGTCCCACGGCTTCGAAATCTACTCCCTTTGATACCTAGTCAATCCTTGATAGTGCGTCTGCGACTATGTTTTCTTTTCCGGCGATGTGTCGGATGTCCGTGGAGAATTGATTTATATAATCGAGGTATCGGAACTGCCTGAGGGAACACTTCTCTGGCTTTTGCTGGAAAGCATAAGTGATGGGTTTGTGGTCCGTGTATATCGTGAAGGTTCGTCCTTCTAGCATGTGTCGGTGGTGTTTGATGGTTTTGTAGATGGCAAGTAATTCACGGTCGTACGCTCCGTATTTCACCTCGGCGGATGAGAGTTTTTTTGAGAAGAACGCGAGTGGTTGCCATTCTTCGTGGACCATTTGTTGTATGATGTCTCCCAGTGCAGTGCAGTGTCCGATGCGTCGGTGGTGATGGCTAACGGTGCGTTTGCAACTGGGTGGTGGATCATGGTTGATTCAGCGATTTGTCGTTTGTTTTCGTTGAAAGCCTCGTCGGCTTCGTTGGTTCTCTTTTAGTAGGTCGTGCAGTGGGGCTTGGCATTCGGCGGCGTTGTTGATAAATCTTCGATAGTAATTTATCATACCGAGTACCTGTAGTAGTTTTTTTGCTGTTTTGGGCCGTGGAAAATTTAGTATCGCCTGAACTTTGTCTTCCAGGGGCTTCGTGCCCTGGCTTGAGACGTGGTATCTAAGGAATTGTACTTCTCTGGGTTGACTACTATTCCGTTTTCTGTGAGTCGTTGGAAGAGTCGTTTGAGGTGCTCTACGTGTTGCTCCTCGCTTTTCGATGCTACCAACACGTCGTCTATGTAGGCATAGCAGAAGTCGTAGTCTCTCAGTATGTCGTCCATAAATGGTTTGAACGCCTGCGCGGCGTTTCGTAGGCTAAAGGTCATATACGAAAATTCGAATAACCCGAATGGAGTTGTAATTGCCGTTTTGGGTATATCCTTAGCGGCCACGGGTATCTGATGGTATGCTTTGGCTAGGTCTATCGTCGAAAATATGGTCTTTCCTGCCAGGTCATGGGAGAAGTCTTCGATGTGTGGGATGGGGTACCGGTCTGGGATTGTCCTCGCGTTAAGTCCCCCGTAGTCACCGCATGGTCTCCATTCGCTAGTTTTTTTGGAAACTAGGTGTAGTGGCGATGCCCACGGACTGGAGGAGGGTCGTGTGATTCCTAATTGTAGCATGGCTTGGAACTCCTTTCGTGTCGCTTCCAGCCTGTCTGGTGCTAACCTGCGTGGTTTGTGTGCTACTGATGGTCCATCCGTTGTTTCTATGAAGTGCTCGGTCCCATGTCTTGGTTTACTAAAGATTCCCGCTGGTTTCGTTAGCGTTGGGTAGTTCTTTAGTATTTCGTGGTAGTGTGTACGGTGGATATATTGCCATTTGTTCGTCTCCCTCGGTGCGTTAGTTTCGTTCGAGAGTCCACCAACCTTTGGTTTTTGACGTCGACGAGGAGTTCGTAGTGGGCTAGGAAATCTGCTCCGATTATGGACTTGCGATGTCGGATATGATGAACCTCCATGGAAAGTCTCTTCTAAGTTTCAGATCGAGGTTCATGTTTATCGTGCCGTAGGTGTTTTCGGGTTTCCGTTCGCGGCGTATAGTGATACGGGCCTTTTTTCGGAAATTTTTTGCACTGGGAAAGTGCACACCTCTGCTCCCAAGTCGATTAGGAATTCGATTTTTGTATGCCCATCGGTGACGTCTAAACGACGGGGAATGTTTTGCGAGTTGTGTAACGCCTCTAGCGACTTTCTCGAATTTTCTTTGTACGGGGGTCGGCAATTTCTCGCTCCCTTCCCGAACCGGAAATGGTACCAGCATGTATGGTACTCCTTTTTGGGCGTACGGCTGAGACTGCTTTTTCGGTTCGTGGGTTTTCCTCGTTCTGTGGGTCGTCCTTGCGTTTTTAGTTCGGCGATTTTTGCGGCATGCTTTGTCAGTGCCTCCTGTATAGCGTCGTTGGGTTGTACTGCGTATACATGTTGGGGCGTCGTTGAGTTTATTGCGTCTGCTAGCTCCGCGGAGTCTGCGAGGTTTGCTCTTTTCTGCACTGCCAGGATGGCTTGAGTGTTCTGCGGTGGTCGGCAGGTCCAAATGAACTTCAACAGGTCGTCGGGAGGTTTAGCGGTCGTAGTTCCCAAGCGTGTGTGGGCGTGGCTGACGGTGTTTTGATCCGCGAGTCTAGTAACGGCGTTACTGGTCAGACTGGAGGCGTGCGGTTCCGGAAACGACGTAACACGTTTCGATGGTGCTTGCGCTCTCTCGGTGGTGTCGAAGGCATCGGCATCGGCAAGTTCAGCCGCGGGAGCTTCGTACGCAGCGTCGCTATACATACAATTTTATTTACCACAATCGTCTGATTGCGGGGATAGGTGCACCACCTTTCGGCATTACACCTCCTCCCGAATCGGCGTTACATGCTGAATGAACCTAATATTTACAAATCTAGAAAAGAACCATAAGGGTGCATGCATCTTAAAGCTAAGCGGAGCTTAAATCAAACAAAGATAAAGACTTATGTTAATCCTGTGGCAAACTGTCGGATTACAATCTTGCAGTTTATAACCTCAATGTCGGAGTCGACGCGGAGAGACGAATCTGCCAGTGTCGGCTTCGCTGCAGTTTTTCCTTCAGCCCAGTTACATGCTATACTTAAACCCTATGTTCCAGTTTCGGCTTCGTGAGGCGTTCGAAAGAGTGCGTTAAGACAGCAATCTTTATTTCGAGACAGCGCTCCTTCCGCTTCTCCGGTTCGCGGTAAGCTTGTTTTCATGCAGGGAACTAAGTGTCAGCCGATCGGTTTATTGCAAAGGGTTTTGAAAGAACAGTAAGTTAAACGTCAGTTTGAATGTTACTCCCGAACAATTTACTCTATTTAAGCTCAAAGTTCAAATCTTTTGTTATTGAATTAGGTTTAATTTAAAATTAAAACTTCAATTTTCAAAAAGATCGCGGTGTCTGGCATGCATTATTGGGTGTCATGCAAATAATTAACTCACTTTTATTAAGAATAAAAAGCGCCAATTAGGCAGTACAGCAGCATATGTCTGGAGTACAGCACCGTGTGTTTAGCGTAACTGCCGGATGCTCGCTCCAGACGGTATTTTACATTTTCATTATCAACTTTACATTTTGTTTCTAGTTTAACAAGAGTTTATACATGAAAATCCTGTTTGTTACATCCTAAATTTATATTAAGCGGCTATCGAAAACAATACTCTCGATTAGCCTATTAGCGTATCTCAAAACTTAGCTTATATGTCCTTTGACTCGAGGTCGCTTTGCTACAAGCTTGTCCCGCGTTTAATGTCTTCAACGAAGCGACGGTGAGCCGGTCTCGTCGAGCTGTTGCATATAGTCCGAGTTCTCCGAGAGAGGCCACCGCACTGGTTACCGCGCGCGTGGGCTCCTTTACGATGTCTCCACGACACTCTGGTTCTTCCTCGCATGAAAACACTTCCTCGCACTTTCGCGTTCACTCTATACGGCAAACTTTTGCACTAGGCGTTCGTTTCCTTTCTATCTTTCTTTTCCTCTGTCGTGCCGTGGCTTATCATCTATCACCCAACCGTGTCAGCTTGTTTTTTGTCCTAACCTCGTGGTCTCGCCCAATCGCGTAATTTAACTTATCGTCTTTCCGCAGGTCTGCGTCTTTCGATTTTCCCAGCTTTAATAACTTCAGCAGTGTCTGGTTTTAATCGTTCCAAAGAATTCGCGTATCGAGTCAGCTCGATCCACCATTTATCGTTATTCGCGACGATCCTAACTTCTCCTTCGTTCATGGGCCAGGCCAGTCCGACGCGTGCCAACCTGGCGTCCGCTATACCGCGTTCGCGTTGAATTAAGCGACAATCAAACAGGACGTGTTCGACGTCGTCTCTTTCTCCGCATTCGCATTCGGCCGATTCTGATCTACCTATCCCGTTTAGGCATGCTTTAAAGTTTCCGCGCCCGGTGACGATCTGTACCGTGAAGCGGTCGAGTTTCACCGGGATTCCTCTTCTCGCCTCGATGGTGGGAATGAACCGAAAGGTCCGTCTTCCAGTTGCGGCGTTTTCCCATCTCGCGTTCCATTTCCGTATGGAATTTTCTCGTGCGCGCTTCTTCACCGTAGTTAAAGGCAGCTGGTCGTTATCGATATCGACGTCGACGGCTTGTGCCGCTTCTTTTGCTAGCGCGTCGGCTCTCTCGTTTCCCGCCGTGCCCACGTGGGCTTTCGTCCATCTAAACTCAAGAGTGGTCTCGTGAATCGCCTGGATAAGCCCTTGTATATCATAAACTAGCCCGTTTGGCCGTTTCGGACTCGCGATTGCTTCGAGCGCGGATCCCGAATCGGCAATGACTGCCACGCTCGCCGGTAAATGTTGCGTTGCCCGAACGTGGCGCAGTGCTCCTCGGATGCCGACCAACTCGCTCTGGAAGCCGTTACAGCCTTCGGCGAGCCTCATTTTCTTCGCGGCGATCTCTTCTTCTCCGGAAAACAGCACGAACGCTGCTCCGGTTTTCCCGTCCTCGAACGTCGAGCCGTCGGTGTAGTAACGCCAGGGCGGTGCACCGTCTTCTCCCAACTGGAATTGGAAGCTCGCCAGGCACGCTGGGTGACCCATCTCGACGGCTTCGATTGTCGTTTCGACTTGGCGCCCCCGGTAACCGATGTTTTCGATCGCGGCGCGTGTTCTATCGTCCGGGACCTTTTCCGCATTCTTTCTACTTCTGTCGTTTCCTGCAAAAACAAATCAATCGGCAGTAAATTGCTTAAAACAAGGGCGGCCTCCGTAGAGACCGTGTTGTAGGCCATTGCGGCCTTTACCGTTAACGCGCGTTGGGCACTTAACAGCTTCCTGGTGTTCCTCACGTTGCATCATTCCTGCCATATTTCGGTGGCGTACGAAATGGCTGGTTGAATCGCTCTCTGGTAAACGTGAGCGGCAGCTTTTCCCTTGAATCCCCACGTGAGTGCCGCCGCCGAGCCGATTTTGGAAGCTAGTTTCCGGCCCTTATTGGCGGCGTATTCGATGTGGCGCGTCCAATTCAACCTATTATCGATAAGCACTCCCAGATATTTTATGCTGTCTTTACAATACACTCTACCTTCTCCGAGTTTGAAGGTCGGTCTTTGTTGTTGCGGTCTTTTGCCGTAAAAGACCGCTTCACTTTTTGCCGCGCTGAACCTCAGTTTTTGTTCTTCAGCCCATCGCTCTAGCGCTGTCAGTGCTTCGTTTCCTCTTGCTTTCAGCGTCTTAAAATTTTGAGCTGAAACCTGGAGGATGGTGTCGTCGGCGTACCCTACCAGGCTGCATCCTTCTGGCAGACTACTGTTGAATATAGTGTCGTACACTAATTTCCAGTAGACCGGACCGGTGCAACTACCCTGGGGGCATCCCCGAAGGACCCCTCTACTCCTGGTCCCGTTTGTTAACTTTATTTGGGCATTTCTTTCGCAGAAGTAGCTTTTGCTGATTTTTATTACATCTTCAGGCAGCTTCCTTCGCTTCATTTGCCAAATTATGGTAGGGAACCACGCGTGGTCGAACGCACCTTCGATGTCGAGGAAGATTATAGCGCAGTATTGACCTTTTGCTTTTTCTGCTTTGACGAACTCGACCACTCGTCGTATGGCGTCTGTTGTAGTCCTGCCCGCCGCAAAGCCATATTGCTCGGCGTGAAAACCACCGCTCCTTGCAACTTGGTATTCTATTCTGGTGGCGACCATCCTGTCGCCAAGCTAATCGGACGGTAGCTCTTAGGCTCGGTGATGTCTACTTTTCCCGGCTTTGGAATAAACTTCATAGTTTGTATTTTCCAGCATCTCGGAAAAATGCCCGTCCTTAAGCATAAGTTAAACGTTCGCGTCCAGATGTCCGGAATGATCTCGAACGCTCGTTTGGCCGCTTCCGGAGGAACTCCGTCGTGGCCCGGTGCTTTTTTAGAATTCATTCTATTTACAGCTCTTGCTATTTCTCCTGCGTTTATCTCGACATCCTTCTCTGCTCCGCCTAACGACCTCTCGTCGTCAAAGGCTTTCCTAACCGTTGCGTGAAGGCGGTCGTCCAGTCGGTCGTCGTCGACGGGAAAAAAAATGTTTCCATCAGCACGTCGGCCGTTTCTGCAGCGGTAATTGTGTAACTACCGTCCTGCCGTTTAACATTTCCGATTCCGTTGTTAGGACTTCTTTTCCCTCTAACGACCGGGTACGCTACGCCCCACGGGTCCCCTTCGGCGTTCGTAGTGCAATATTGTTTCCATTTTTCGGTTCGGGTTTTTTCTATCGAATCTCGATATGCGTGTTTAGCTACGCGATACTCCGCCTTCCTAGCGGCTCTTGTATCTTCATCGTAAGCTCCCTGCGTACGTCGTCTCATTCTGTCGGCTTCTTTTCGTAGCCTCGCGACCAATTCAAAGCGTCGCTGCAGGAAAGATTTAGGCTAGGAGGACGAGGTAGCAATCCATACGTTGATGTTATTTATGAGGCCAAGCCAGAGGCGCGAAAGCTAATGGTAGGACAGCGTCGCTATACAAGCAGACCGGGTGTCGCTATGCGAGCAGACTGGGAGATCCTTCGCTATTGAGAGCAGAAAAACTCTGCCTCTTTCTACGCGGGGGCCTCGGTTATAAAGGCTGACAAGCGCCTCTGATTGATGTGCGCGCGTCTTGGGGCTGGCTGTGGCCAGCGTACTGCTGACGTGCGTCATCTGTTCCGGGTAGCGCATTACCGAAGTACACCACAGTCTCATGATCATCTCGAATTGTCTAAGTTTCTTGATCATCTTAACAATCAACACTTAGGTATAAAATCTACTATGGAAATCGAAAGTAATGGTTCTCTTCCATTTCTTGACGTTCTTGTGACTCATAAGCCCGACGGACTTCTGAGCCATGCTGTTTATCGCAAACCTACCCATACGGACAGATACCTTCATGCTTTGTCTCATCATCCTGCACAGAAACGTTCTGTTATTGAATCTTTGGTTCATCGTGCCTTTTCTCTTTGCCAACCTGAGAATCTAGACTAGGAACTCCGTCATCTTACTAGAACTTTAGTGAACAATGGTTATATGAAGCGAGATATTCATAGAGTTATTAATCGTCGTCTACATCCACGTACTCGATTACCTAAGGACATTTCTACTACTGAATCCAACCCGAAATTGGCCTTTTTACCCTACATTCACAAGGTTACAGATCAAATAGGGAAACTTCTTCGTAAGAATGGTATAAAACCCATATTCAACTCGACAGGCAAAATCTCTCAGATTCTTCCTTCTCCCAAAGACAAATTTCCTACACTTTCATCTCAAGGTGTATACCAAATTCCTTGTTCATGTGGTTTAGTCTCCATTGGTAAAACCGGTCGTTCCGTCATTACTCGCATTTCACAACATGATCGTTGTATAAGGAAAAGGTATATTTCTAAGTCTGCCGTTGCTGAACATCATTTTACTACAGGTCACAAGATAGATTTTGATAATGGAACATTCGCGAATAACGTCGAATCTACGATTCGATAAAGCCAAATTCCAGATAGCGTGCGATAAATGCAGAAAGGTTGCGAATGTTCTAGACCGAGATAACATGAATGTATAAGAAGTGTTCGGAAGGTCAGTTTTTCTGTATTGGCAGTTACTGAATGAGGTTAAAGTGTTGTTACGGTAAAGATAAATAAGTGATTAGCACGTGCGAAGTTTTAAATAAATAAAAGTGTACATCGAGTGAAAGTGACTTTTAAAGTAAACAACTGTGGAACTATTAGCAATAGCGTATTATTGTTTTATATAAATTACCGTAAGTTTTTATCCTCAGATTAACTTTAATTAGTTCTGTTTAAGTTTAATTTCAATTACGTGTAAATAAATATTAAGTTTGTTCGTGTATAAGTAAAGTATTTTTTAAAAATACGTAACAATAATGTATCGTTAATTGCCAAATCTCCATTCTTTTTCAACAGGAAATTCCGAGAAAGCATAGAAATCATCAAACACCCCAATAACTTCAATTGCGATCATGATTTCCAGCTATCCCCTCTTTGGTTCCTGGTCATTAGTCATTTATCGAAAACACGCCCCTTATCAACCGTAACCCAATCAGAGTCGAGCTTAACCATCCGACACAAGCTGATAACCTAACTTTTGAGAAGTTCTTAGTTAGATTGCGGTTGCTTGTTTGAGTTTTGCGATTTATCTCACGCCCTGATGAAGCCCCTTACGAAAGTGGACGAAACGTTGGGAACTTCGGTTACAACAATGACACAGTCCAAACCCGGAAGACATTTTTATCTTAGTATGGGTATCTAATTATTTAAACAGGAATACGCGTGTACATAGGCAACTCATAGTACAAGCAGCAGATGAGAAACAGCGTAAGCAGCTTTGTTAAAATTACCTGAACACATAAAAACCGCGAGTTTTTAAATATCTGTTGCATTATCAGTAAATTAATAAATAAAACTTGTATTTAAAGTATGTATTTTTTTTACGAAAAAATTTAATCGTGTAAATCGCCTAGAAAAAAATTTGATCTCTTGAAAATCGTACATTGCAAAAATAACTATCCTGAAAAAGCGCTGAGTAAGTAAGCGGAAAAAAATTACGCTGAATAAAATGGCGACCGCTGAGTAGTTCAAATAGCACATCACTCAACCTCTGCCAGTTGCCAAGTCTACCTGAATGCACTTTGTGTTACTATGTTGCGGTAGTTCAAATCGCTCTAGTATACAGTTCCCTATGAACTACCAATAATATGATGTGTACTAATACTTATTTAAATATAATCTAATTTTTATAAATTATTTTTGTAGTAAACAAATATGTAATTACACTTTACTTTTTATACTAAATATAAATACCATTGGTAGTGCGTATTTGTAAAAGAAAAATTAAATTGTCTAAATTTGTAAACTTTAAGATTTAAAAACTACTAAAGTATTAAATCCTAAGTCTAAAATGTTCGTTTTCAAAAAAAGTTAATTTGAAAAAAGGGTGCATTTGAGTGGTCGAGTAGTGTGCTATTTGAACTACTTTTACAGAAGTTTTTTCTTTAGTAGTAGTTCAAATCGCTTCTAGTCTACCCTAGTTTTAATTTAAAAAACCTAAGTAAAAAACAATAGATATTAATACCCTGAAATAACTAAATTATCCTGGAAATTACAATCAAGCTCACTCCCCTGAAATCCAGCGTTCACAAAGTGGTTATTAGAAATAGCGTTTTTTAGATTCTTAATTCAAAATTAGAGGAACTTTTTATTAAAATTTTTTTTTACAGTATCTTAAAATAAAATCTAACAAAGTATACAGAAATCCTTAAAAAAAAAGATTAATAAATAACCAAATAATCAAACGAAGTTTATTATAAAACGAATAGTACAAGCATGTTGTCGGGATGAAACAAATAAAAATTCCATCCGAAATTGAAATACCATACTCAACATATACAATATAAACGCCGAAAATTTCTATAAAACGCAATTGATGAATTAATAAGTTAAGAATTCTATGACAGTACGTAAAATTTTGGTTTTGAAGTAACTATTTTCAACAATGATATATAACAAATGCAATAAACAATAGATTCCTTTGAAATCGGTCCATTCTAGTAATAATAACAATTCACACAGTCCAATGAGGGTGAAGCGTGCTAATAACATTATGATTATCATTCCCACTCTGTTGTGCCTGGAGGTTTCGACGTTAGATCGTACAACACTCGGGAAACGCCTGGTACTTGTAACACTTCGGAGACAATCCGCTGCAGCACCTTTAAAGAAACATGACAAACGTGCACAACAAAGTCGTAAGTACTTACGTCGACAGGAAAATGTTTTCCGGGCATGGCTGCTACACCTGTCATGAAATCTTGTGTGCAGAACGGCCGTAATACTATAGAGCGTTGGCAAGAGGGAATTCTAAGAGCCTGGTCCCTGTCGAAGTGTATAGGGAGAAGAATAACGGGCATTTGACTAATTGATCCACTGTAACCGCTGTTCTGTAGTATCTATTACAGAAATTACACATAAAATTGCGAAACTAATCTAAAGATGAAAAAAATGTATGTCAAAATGTAGCTCTAAATTTGAAACTGCACACTTCAGAGTTGTTCTTCTGACAATCGAGTATAATATAGGAGGTGTGTATCAGTAACGTCTTAGGTATATATACAGATCGTTACTTTCTTAATCCTCCTCAACGTTAAAACAAATTAAAGTAGACTTACCCCCATCGCGACGTCATCGGCTTGTCTTAATACACTTAAAACGTGACACGTTAAATGTGTAGGTGTAAGATCGGGTATAATTTCTTTAACAAGTCCTCCAAATATATAACACACTCTATTAATGTTATGACATATTCTTGGTATAAGGCGAGAGAGGAACATTAGATCATTCCAATCGGCGTCTCTTTCACTGGAGATACCAACTACATAGCTATACGTACGGCAGTCTCCTTGCACCCCAACGCTTCGAATCGGTAACAGCGTAGCGCACAGTTTCTGTTTGCTCGATATCCTTCTCAACGTAATCCTAAACCGTAAAAAATTAAACAACTCGCCATAGTCGTTATCGATAATACCTTTCATCTTCGCTGGTGACGCCCTCTACTCGATTCAGCAAAGCGTGCTTCTTCTGCAGCATCTGATCGAATTCGACTATGATCTTCACGAGAACTTGAGTTTCGGAAAAATCGCGTTCGATATAAGGCTCCTCGGCGCAAAGTACCCGAATCCCCAAACCGGGACCGGGAAACGGATGTCTCATAACTAACTCGGCGGGTAATCCTAAATCTTTCCCTAATAACCTAACCTCATCTTTATGAAAGTCTTTTAAAGGTTCCACGATACGTCCTTCCGATCTCAACTTTCTGATCAGTTCGGAATCGTTATGATGAGTTTTGATAGTTTCGGCTCGAGACGAGACTAAACTAGATGCGGACTCGATTAAATCGGGTCTTAGTGTACCCTGTGCCAATAAAACATCTTCCGGTTTTAAATTCAAGTCGGATATGATTTCGTCGGTAATTTTAACAAAAACGTCTCCAATTATTTTACGTTTCTCTTCAGGATCCGAGGTTAAGCATAACATTTTTGTTATTCGGGTTCTGGAGTTCGATTCGTTTTTGTCTAGAGGTACGACGGTCGTGCCTTCCATAAATGCCGAAGTCGCATTTATTACCCGTAATTGTAAACCCACTTTTTGTAGAGAATTGGCGACTTTCAGGCTTTCGTTCTTTCTTAAAAACCCGTTGTCTATATGTATGGCTATAATTTGTTCTGGTCTTAAACATTTATGTAGAAGCGCCGCGCAGACGGTGCTGTCGACGCCCCCGCTGACTAAGAGAAGTACTTTATTTGCTCCCACACTTTCTTTTATGTACTGAATGCATTCGGCCTCTCTACCTTGCATAGTGTAATTTCCCGTTAATCCTACTATGTCGAATAAAAAATTTTTAAGCATCGTCTTGCCGTTCACCGTGAGATCCACTTCGGGGTGGAATTGAACACCGTATAAGCGAACTTTTTCGTTATATATTCCAGCACAAAACGAACTGCTTTGTGCGATTGATCTAAAATTATCGGCTAATTTATCGATTGAATCACCATGTGTTAGAAGAACGGTTTGAACTTTGTCCAGTCCCCTGAAACAAAATTATCAATGTTGGACGTTACGAACAAATGAAACTTAAAACTTCAAGCAATCAC
The DNA here is from genome assembly GCA_035610365.1 of Aquatica leii. NCBI lineage: Eukaryota > Metazoa > Arthropoda > Insecta > Coleoptera > Lampyridae > Aquatica > Aquatica leii. The sequence goes on along the minus strand of CM069437.1, from coordinate 13,223,838 downwards.
AAATTAGTATAATCCACCACAAAAAAAAAGAAACACCCTGTATATTTTTTTCCGAGCTTAAAAGAAATAATTTCGTGTAAGTTCGGCTGCTAGGGTAAGATCGGCTAAGTTCGGGTAATCGGAATATGGATATCAGCTTTTTTTAAATTTAAATTTTAGGTAAGATGGCCTTTCTAGCTCAAAATTTCTAGCGTTTGAAAATCATGCATTTAAATATTTAAATTATAGTAAGTTGAATAGGTAACATAAAACTATCAACAGTAAAGTAGTTTGGCTAACCTGTTTATCCCAAAATATGAAGAATGGTTCCTATCCAAATTTTTTAGATCCGGTTTAAAATTACATATCAGATTAGAAAGGATTATATATTCAATTGCGTATTTAGTATTTGAAAATAACAAAACAATTAATTTTTGAATGTAAATTTAGAATGGCGAATAAATATTTGAAATAATGGTGACTACACTGTTGCCAGCTTAAGATAACAAAATTTAATGAATGTAGCAGGAAATATAACTCAACCTTAACAATTTTGGCTTACCCTATAAATTTGATTAAAATAATAACTGAAATCAATACATAAAGGATGGAACCAGAATTTAGTATATGACAGCATTTTCTGCTAACGGAAAATAAGCGCTTATTGCACTCGGCAAAAAAGTGAAGCGATCTTTTACCTTCAATCTCGGAGAAGGTAAAGTGCATTGTAAGGATAGCGTAAAATATTTGGCGGAGCTTATCGACAACAGGTTGAATTGGACGATCCACATCAAATACGCCGCCAACAAGTGTGAAAAAATTGCTTCCAAAATCGGCCCGGCGGCGGCTCTCATTTGAGGATTCAGAAGAAAACCGACCGCTCACGTTTCATATGCTACGAAAGGATGGACCGTGAAGAACAGCAGAAGAAGATTGCTAAGTACCAAACCCTCATTAACGATAAAGACCGCAAGGCACGATCTCTACGGAGGCCACCCTTGTTTTAAGCAATTTACTGCCACTTGAATTAGTTTCTCCCAAAAAACAATTGATTTCCAAAACATCCATAAAACACGCGTCGCGATCGATGGCATCGGTTACCGGGGGCGCCTGGTCGAAACGGGAGTTGACACCTTCGAGATGGGTCACCCAGCAAGTCTGGCGAACTTCCGATTCCAATTGGGAGAAAAAAATGTCGCCCTGACGTTATTACACCGATGGCTCAACTACGGGAAAGCTGGAGCAGCGTTCGTGTGCAACGACGACGAATTTGTCGCAAAGATGAGGCTTGTCGAGGGCGGCAACAATTTTCAAAGCGAGCTGGTCGGTATCCGCGGAGCGTTGCGCCACGTGCTCGAGATGGCCCAGCGCCGAATCCCACGGTCCAAGAGGACCGATCGGGAAATGTGGCGTTTAGGAGGATCCGCAAACCCCGGAGTCGCGTGCGGTGAGTCCAGGTCCTTCTTGAAAAAGGTCGATCCACCCGCAGAGGGTGCCAGGCCAGTAGGACCACCTCCCGACGACGGGTCGGATCTCTCCCTAGAGTCGGGTTCCTCGGGATTTGCAGCCCTAAGCGGGTGGTAAACTCCATCTAAGGCTAAATATTACCACGAGACCGATAGCGAACAAGTACCGCGAAGGAAAGTTGAAAAGAACTTTGAAGAGTGAGTTCAAGAGTACATGAAACCGTTCAGGGGTGGACCTGAGAAACCCTAAAGCCGAGATACAGCGTTCGTCCGCGTCGTCGATCGAAAAGTTTCGCCTACGGTCAATCGCCGTCGGGGATTTTTCGAGGCCGCGACATGCACTTTTCGGCGAGTAGGACATCGCGACTCGTTGGGTAGTAGCCGACGTTATACGGGGACGTCGGGGAAGCTCGGAAAGACGAAGCGGGCCGCGTGTCCGTCCCAATCTTCCGAACCCGCGCGGCGTCCTCCCGGCGTACAACGGCACGCCCGACGCGATGTAAAATCGAAAGTCAAACGAACCGACCAGCAGAGCGCCTTCGAGCGCGCCTGTTCTGTCGTCGTTCGACGAAGGTCGTCCGGTACCGGCAGATTCGAGGCGACCCAGAGCCGTCGACTTCGGGAAAGGCGCGTTCCGACGCGACGGTGTTCTCGGGCGACTTAAAAGCTATTGCTTTGGGTAATCTCAGGACCCGCCTTGAAACACGGACCAAGGAGTCCAACGTGCGCGCGAGTCAATGGGCGCATTCGATAAACCCAAAGGCGAAGCGAAAGTGAAGAACGGATCGTGCGTCGTCGTTCGCGCGGCGGCAACGCGTCTTCCGTCCGTTGGGAGGATGAGCTCGCTCCGCACTCCCGGGGCGTCTCGCTTCGGTATCGGAGCGTTTCATCGTCGGCGATCGATCTCGGTCGGTCGTGGGCGCGCCCTTCGGTACCGGAGACGCACCTTTAGCGCGCACGCTGGGACACGAAAGATGGTGAACTATGCGTGGTCAGGATGAAGTCAGGGAAAGCCCTGATGGAGGTCCGCAGCGATTCTAACGTGCAAATCGATCGTCAGAACTGGGTATAGGGGCGAAAGACCAATCGAACCGTCTAGTAGCTGGTTCCCTCAGGATAGCTGGCGCTCGCATCGAGAGTCTCATGCGGTAAAGCGAATGATTAGAGCGAATCGGGGTCGAAACGACCTCTACCTATTCTCAAACTTTAAATGTGTGAGATCTCCGGCTTGCCCGATTAACGAAGGCGCGAGATCGGATCTAGAGTGCCAAGTGGGCCAATTTTGGTAAGTAGAACTGGCGCTGTGGGATGAACCAAACGTAAAGTTCGGGGTGATGAGTGCGGCGATCGTCACAGACTCGAGAGCCTCGTTGAAAGCACTTGGTAGTCAAAAAACTCCGACTGCGAGTACGGAGGAAGAATTATTTGCAAATTCTCCTAATCCAAAACCGTGATGTAACAACAAAATTGAATACACTCCACACACGCTCGTGCATGAAACTTCAGCTCAGCATAGTCGCAAACCGAAGAGAGAAAAGAGAAAGAAGAATGCAGCAAAGCTAACACCCTGCCGGGGTCTGTCTGTTTTGGCTCCGGCATGAGATTATAAACTGCAAGATTGTAATCAGACAGTTTCCCACAAGATAAGTTCTTTCTTTGTTTATATTAAACTTTAGTTAAATATCAAATTGCACGCAACCTGTGAAGGTTTTCTTAGTATTGTAAATTAATAGGTAATTATTGCTATGTAACGTCGGTTCAGGGAGGTGTAATGCCAAAAGGCAGTGCACCTACCCCGCGATCAGACGATTGCGGTAATAATAAATTGTATGTAACCGATGCCAAACTCTGTTCATTTTCAAAATTCGTTTACAAAACCATAGAGGATCAAGTTACTTTAAGAAGAACATTTTCATCTTCGGATTTTCTGATATAACATTCGCAAAAAACTGATCGCCTTTGTTACGTGTCATTAGTTATAACGTTTCACATTTTCGTATTTTAATAATATTCTTGCCACGTTACTGTACGCGGACACCACTGGTTGGATATTTCGGTTTTATCCCATACCTACGGTGGGAGATTTTGCGCCGATATCCATTTTCTGTTGAAGATTCGAGATTCGCTGTGAGTGGTTTGATTTTGATAGAAACCTTGTCCGTTCAATTATAAGTAATTTCTTTTCATTTTATTCTTCATCGTCGCTGTTACTATTACGCTCTTAGCGATTTTACTAAAACGAATATTTTCTACGTATAATGATAGAAATTAAGACGATTTCCATCTACTTAATCCTCACAGGCATGGCTACGGTCGTCATCTTGTTTTTGTTAACTTAATATTCTTTATAGCAAATTAGAGGAGGTTCGATGCCTTTTCTCAAGCTCAACCTCAACGGGTGAACGTAATGATGTCTCGCATAAACCGAATCACGCGACAAAAAAACAAGTTTTTTTATTGTGCAAGCATCCATCTTACGTAAATCTTTTTAGGGGAAAATCTATTCGATACTAATAAGTATCAATACCCAATAAATCCGCTCAATTTCGATTTTTGTTAGGAACGGAAATCTACTCAAGGTTGGTGCTACACATGTTACAACTTCAGTTCCCGGCTTATTACCCTCATGTTTAATCTTCGCTAAAGGCACGTAAACCTCGACTAGATTAACATTTTCTCACCTGTAACTCGAGGCGAAATTGCGAAATAAAATTCTGTAATGAGATCCAAAAGTAGTTTTACTGAGTTTTGTTAGTAGCGTGGTTATTAAACCCATTTCATACGCCACATTCGTAGATGACGTCACCTACCCAGGTTGGAACCGCGTTTAAGTAATTTATTCACTAGCTATTTTACACGGTGAAACTTGTGTGCTTTCTCACATTTTACAATAGGCATTAGCGTAACTACAGGGGCACTCCCAGACCTCTCTAAGCCCCCCCCACAAGAAAAAAGTAACTGACACATAGTAACATGTTTTTTTTATGCACAATCGATCGATACATTCGAATAAATTTTATTCATTTTAATGTAACCTAGCTATCATTTGACTAAGTGCACTCGATTTACGCATTTGTATTTAGTTATAAACATTTTATGATTTGGAATTCACTGTAATACTTAAGCTCTCTCTCCTTGTTTCTTGCTAGTCAGAATAAATCGTAGAAATATTTTCTTCACAACCTACTCTTCTCTACTCGCAAGAAAAGGTGGCGCAGACCGATTCATCACTCTACTTAGGACATTACCATGTCAAACTAGGGCCATCTCCGATACTAAGCTATCCAAAGCTGGTGTCGAATAATTAATTTTCTTTGTGTTTCTCAACCTTCACAATTAGTGTGTTACAGCGTTCGTATGCACCCTTAGTGTCTCCGAGTCAAGGATTTTGCTAGTCCAACGGAATGGTGCTTTTCTCTTTTAATTAATAGTATTCTCAACCACGCTCACTCACCGACATCTCAGCTGATGTTGCGTTGCTAAAAATATTCGTTTGTGGAACTTATGGTAAATTCGCACTTTCCTTGTTGACTGTGTTTATATAAAAGTTTCTTTTAGGAAATAAGTACTTCCTTTCAATAAGGTATTATTTCACTGATTCACGGGGGTTTTTCCATGAAGATTATTACTGTTGTATCTCTGTTTGTTTCATTAATTTCATGTGGCATTTTTTTTACATTAAATTTGAAGAAAATTCTGTACGCTGTACGCACGAAGTATATAAAAGAAGACTTGATGAGTTAGCTAGAGTAGGATTAGTATATGCATGTCATTTAAATTACTATTAGGATTACATAATTTTTTGTAAGGAGATTCGGAAGTACGTGGCACAAGTTACGTAATTAAAATGGTTAATTAAACCAAATCTTTATCTCGCTTACGTCATTTGGTCCCGTGAGATTACTGCAAGGAAAATGTTATAGCGCGAACACGGTTAAACAAAATAAATTTAGAGATTGGATTTGGTTTAATGATTTCCTTTGCTCACATATTTCATTCTAGGGTAGTGTTTAAATTACTTCCAAATGTACAATAGATTTTATCGAATTCTTATTTAAAACTAATTGTAATTTTAATTAAATTTATACGATACTGTGTCGTTATCATATAGGTAGCTATTATATGTAAATAATTTTGTGTACTGATAATTAGGGGTGTACCGACGACTAGATATTTAGATCTGGATTGTACTAGTCTCAAATAAATCGTAATAATCTTGTTATAACCTTCTGTTATTCTATTCCCAATGCACAAATGGGATTGTGAGTTTGGGAATCGTTTCCCTAGCCCAGACTATTTTCTTTTGCGTTTTTTCTACTAGCAACGAAAGGTGGCCCAGAGCACCGACTCACTAGATGAAGTTGGGTACTAACAACTCAACTTACGACCATCTCCGACTTCAGCTAGCCAAAAAGGTGAGTCGACAATCTACTTTATTGATCGTTTTCTTAAACGTTCCCAATTGATGAACCGAATATCTCGGAAAGTTTTCTCTTCAAGGACACACTTTTTTGACATTTTCGTACTCAGAAAAATAAACACGATCCAAAATCGTTCAAAAAATATGGGTTGCCGTTTAAAAAAAAGATAACGTCATAACTTGGAAACAAAACACGAGCAAAAATGTCAATGGCGGGTAAAAGTGACATTTAAACAAACAAAATCGACGTGTCTGAAGAAATTTCCTCAAACTTTATCATTTAGGAATTAACGAATTTAAACCATACCTTACGAGCTCTGTAAAAATAAAAATCAAAGTCAACTCTCTTGTAAGTTTTAGTAACCGACTGAGGAAAGAAAAATTCATTGTAAGATAGTGCGTCTCTTATCGCTCAGAACAATAAATACGCGCGGGCAACTATTTGTCAACGACGTGACAGTTGGTTATGATGTAGACAAGCAAAACACTTTCGCCATCTCACGCATAAAAACGCAGCTAAAGTTTGAATGCCTTATATATAAAACGTATTCGTTTTACACTTAAAGTTAGTCGACTTTACTTAGCAACTGAGACAAACTAATTAAGATTAACTGGGTTATTTGCAAAGTAAAAAGAATAACTTTTTTTGTAAATTGGGAAGATTCTAACCTCAAAGGTAAAATTCCAAACTGGCTCAGTTTAAACCCAACCAAACATCAAGCTCAGTTGGGGTAAGGCGGGAGGTAAAAATCTCACTTCAGTCTTAGTTTGTCTTACATGTCTGAGATAAAAAAAATAACTTTTCTCAATTTTTTAAATCAGGATCTCTATAATATTTTTAACCAATTGCTACCAACTGTAATTTTTTTGTTTTTTTATGACTATATATAGATACTTTGCCTACTACAAGTAGGTGAAATGCAACAACTTCAGGAACAAACTTTCTTATTTTAGAACTGCGACAATATTATGAGGATTAGAATTGAAGCAGCACATTATGGGAGAAACTTTGTGTATTTTACATGATTAATTATAGGTTAAGTTTGTACTTTTAGCAGTTGCGACTGGTGGTCAATGCTACAATTTCAATGTCAAAACTTGAAAAACGCATATTTACCTATTATAAATAAAACTTTTAGTATTTACCTAATGGAGAAACCGCCACTGACTAAGAAAGCGACAAATACAAAAAAAATAAACTCACTTGAACAGTAAACACTTGGTATCTACTTCTATATTAAATTGTCCATCTTCTCTACCTTCTTTCCTTTCGACAGTACCACCGAATTCCTTATTTAATATCTGCATTCCATAGCAAATACCTGTAACAACAAGCACAAGTAACAACTCGATCTAAACATAACCGTCAAAATTACCTAAAACTGGTAAACCTATTCTAAAAATATCAGCATCGTATCGCGGTGCATCATCTGCGTATACTGAATTAGGTCCTCCAGATATAATAATAGCCCTATACCCTCCTTCTTTAATGTTAAAAGCGGGTGTATCCAACGGCAAAATATCCGATTCGACACAAAGCTCTCGAACCCTTCGATCGATCACTTTTCCATATTGTGCACCGGCATCTAAAATCACCACCCTTTCTGGGTTAGTAGCTCCATTCGTATTCATATATTGACCTTCGTGGCTAAAATTGGGCATACTCCAACAACACTAAAATTTCAAAAACAAATCACCGTTTCAAATACGACTAATTCTTTAATTAAAACTACTTTGCGCTTTGAGGTACACGTGCGAATTAGATAATGCTTGCATAATCACAAATAAATAGTTTAAAATTAATATGTACCAATTTACGTAAATAGTCATTAAAAAAAGTCATCACTCAGAGTAGATACCTCTTTTAGAGTGTGATTAATTTACTCTCCTTCTAAATAGAGGAGGAAAAATACGACATGCCTTACAAAAATGAATCCAAAGCTACAATTTAGAATCGAGTGAAGTTCTATATTTAACACGAAGGTGAACCTGCAAATTTAAACTTAAGAATTTTGTCATCATAACCTCAAATATGTTTAATTTTGGAAAAACTGTCTTCGATAAGAAACATTGCTGGGTACATTCGTTATATGAGTTAGTTACATGAAACATGTGCCGATTACTATAAATTTCCTTTCGGATTACTTTTAGAAAAGAGTTATAAGGTTAGATCACAACGAGCATGAGTGATGGTTTTCGCAATTACATTTGGGCCCAAACCTAAATGAAAGTCAAATTTTTTATTGAAGTATAAAAGTTACCTGGTCGATAACGACTTTTTATTCCAAAAATAAGGATTTTGGGAGATTAAATTCTTAATTTCTGACAGATATGTTCTTGACCTACAACATGAAAGTGTGGAAACATTTCAATGGTATTTGGGAAAAGCGTGGACGTTTAGCGTAATACGTAAATACTACTACTCGAATTAATCGAAACCGATTAATACTTACCTTGAGAATTACGAAGAATAATCAATGTAAAGTATCACAAAAAGTATGTTGGCGTGTATCAATCACATTACTTTTACACAAAAAGAATCTGTCTTTCCTAACGAGCATGTGTTGTAGCCGGTAAAAACTGATATCTGATTTAATTTACGCGAGATGACACCACTTTTGTGCCAATTACGTCATATTTAAATGTAACTTTTAAGTTTTAGTTAGTAAAAATCAACATAGATGGTACTTTAATAATTCATAATTGTGACACTTGTACAGGGTGCGCAATAATATTAATCGGCTAAACAATTACTTTTCTAAATTGTTGCGTTATCTCAGCAAAATTTGTAAAGTATTTTATAGTAATATAATTTTTAATAGCTTACACAAAACTTTACACTACATATTAACATCTTTTTTTAACTTTCAATGTTAAATATTAGGTCTTTGATCTACTGAACATTTAAAAAAAACCACTACTATTTAATAAACTTATACCTAAAAAACAAAAAATATTGAAAACAATTTAATAAAAAATCTTCTGTTACCAAAAACTTTAAAATAGTATTGAAAAAGTGTATATTAAATTCTCTCACTGAGAGACTCTCAGCTGCAGGACTCTCAGTACGCGTTTGATTTTCATGCGGCATCGACGGTTCGATTTATAAAATAAAACTTAGTACGCGAACAAAACATACACAGTTCTCTTTATTATTTTATTGGATGTTTCGACCCATTTTAATTAACAGTAATTCAACAAATCAAAATCGGTACAAAACGATAACACACATACAAAGACCTTTTAAAAAAAACGCGGCAATCCCATTCCGCCCAAAATTCACACACATTAACCTTATAACTAAAATTGACAACAAAAGAAAACCACAGAGTGAAACTAAACCTAGAATTGGCATGTTGCGACGGTGTCGCAATGCACTATTAAAACTACTGATATAATTACGGTCTCTGACATTCTCCCACCTGAGGAATGATTTGAGACAACACAATGTTCCTCAAACTAAACATGTAATACAAAAGCAAAGTATTATACAAGTAGGTACATAACCAGATACTAATACTACGATTACAGAAAACGTCGTGGTACTGTATAAACACGACCACTTCGCGTCGCCTTTACTTTCGGCACCAACACTCCCGCACTGACACTATCACCACGCTCAAAGATGGATTCGGAGCAATGTGGATTTCCAACATTCCCCGCCGTTTCTTCGTCGCCGTGTTGCAGCCCGCCTCCATCGCCGGAATCGAACTCCAGAACACTGTCACACTCTAGGGGATATAGTCTTTGCAGTGGCCTCAATAACTGCCCCCTAGCGGTTTCTACTCTAACCAAACGAACTCGGCCATCCTTACCCGGTAAAATTTCCACGATTCGACCAACTGGACAGTTTAAACGTTTGTTGTTGTCGTCGCCGACAAGCACCAATTCGCCAATCACAATTTGACGATCAGTCTTTTTGTCACACAAAAGCTTCAATTGTCCAAGGTACTCGATACGAAATCGAGCCCGAAGTTCTTCCCGTAAAGCTTGAATTTTACGCACCCTCCGACACAATGAAGCATTGTCTATAAGGCCACAATCCGGTAAACCACACACCACTTGCTCGTGCAAAAACATCGACGGACTTAACGCAACTAACTCTTTAGAGTCCTCCGAAAGGTAAGTTAAGGGTCTCGCATTAACAACTGCTTCGCACTCGCAAACCAGAGTAAATAAGTCTTCATAGCTCAATCTCGCGCGACCCAGTACTTTTCGTAATAGTTGTTTCAACACTCCAATTAAACGTTGCCAGAACTCTCCCGACCATGCCGCTGTGGGAGGATTAAATTGCCAGCGAATGTGCTGGACGGACGTTTCACGCAAGATCAAGTCCTAATCCCAAGCATTTTCGGTGTCTACAAAGTTCGTCCCATTGTAACTGTAGACTGTTCGAGGCCTACCCCGACGCGACACGAAACGACGTAAGGCCTGTAGAAAACTCGGAGTGGACAAAGATGTAGTCAGCTCTAAATGAACCGCTCGGAAGACCGCGCACGTAAACAAACATATCCAAACCTTATCACCATTTTTAGGTACAACGGCCCTGCAAAATCCACTCCCGTCACCTCAAAAGGAGCTGCGTCACGAACCCTGTCTAATGGTAATGGCGGAGGCTTTACAGTCAAAGACTTTGCGTTGTACCTTCTACATATTCCACACTTTGATATAACTGAACTGACTGTCCGTCTATCGCCCAAGATCCGAAACCTCTCCCTCAGCAAACTTAACATGCCCTGAGTCCCAACATGGCATGATTTTACGTGTATGTTCATGATCAGGCTCTTAGTCAATAGATGCTTAGAAGGAAGCACAATGGGGAACCGATAATTTTCAGTGTCTTCTCTATTAGACACCCTAGATCTTAATTGAATAAGGCTTTGCTCGTCGGTAAAAGGATCGAGACCACTAATTATCTTGTCCTCCTTACGAGAAAACGTTTCCTTTTGCACCAATCTGAAAATAAACGTTTCTGCCGCGTCTTGTTCTTCAAAAGATAATTCGCCACGCTGTTTCTGATCTGGACGCCTACAATGTTGAACAAACCGCAGTAGACAAGTCATCATTCGCAGAGTTTTAGTGTATTTAGAAAAGTAGTCTAGATGCCAAGCGCAACAGTCTCCAAAATTCAGAAGCGTAGTAACCAACTTATTCTTGCGCTCGACGTTAATTTCATCTTCATTGCAGGTTGTATTCACGGACGGCCATCTTTCTTGTGCTTCGTATAGCCATCTGGGGCCTTCCCACCATCTAGATCTAAAGAGTTGTTTAGGAGAGCATCATCTCGAGGCCAAATCAGCCGGATTTTGCCTTCCTGAAAAATGGCGCCATTTCTCCGCTGGAGTCAAATTACGAATCTCGTTCACTCTATTCCATACGAATACACCTCACTCTTCTTTTCGTTGAATCCACGAGACGACAGTAGCTGAATCAGTCCAAAAGAAGCAGTCAATCTGCCTTCCTATGTTCTCACTCACATGCGTATACAGCCGAGCAACTATAGTTTTCGCCAGCAACTTCAAACGTGGTATAGTAATTTTCGAATTCGATTTTCTTATGGGTGCTACTCTAGCTTTGGCAGCCAACAAGAAGATAGAAACTTTCCCACGCAAAACCACTCGCACAAACACAACACAAGCATAGGCATCTTGGCTTGCATCACATAATGTAGGTATGCTCAAATCATGTGATTCCGGGTCGCCCACCAGTAAACAGCAAGGTAGCTTAATCTTCGACAAGTGATACAAATCCATCATCCAACTTTGGAATGATTGAGCCGTAACATCATCCACTGGCTGGTTCCAAGTTAACTCTTTTTTTCGCAATCTCTGTAGCATCAGCTTAGGTAGTAAAGTAGATGATCATGTACGTCCAATCAGGTCAAAAACTTTCTGTGCTATGGAAAGAATCTGACGTTTCGTAACCACCATATTATCAATGTCAAGATTCTCTTCCAAAAGATTTGAATTTATAGTCAAAATATCTTTCCTTGGGCACCAATTCAAACCAAGGACAGGACATAGCTCAACAACCGTATCTGATCTTAAACTCTGGGTACGCTCCCACCCTCTCAGTTCGAATTTACCCTCTATCATAATAGCAACAGTCTCTTTGATAAATCTAGCGGCCGATTCCTCTCTGCCAGGCTCGTCACACAATTATCAACATAGAAACTACGACTCAACCTTTCTACAGTCTCCTTGGAATAAACAGGTTCAGCCGCATTGCTTCTTTTTAAGCACAGAGTTAAATGGTATTCCAACGTTGTCCCTAGCAGAAACGGGTTTGTGACAGAAAATGACCTCTTGGCCATTGCAATCAATCCACAAAAATTTGAGAAACTCTCGGTATTTCTCGTTAATACTAATTTGTAGGAAAGCTTTTCTTATATCGGACACAACACCTATTTTGTTTTCCCTAAATCTTAACAGCAACAAAGGAATTAGTTTTATTAAATTGGACCCTTTCTCCAAGCAATGGTTTAACGATGGTCTGTTCTTTTCGGGCGCAGACGCATCGTATACAAGTCGAATTTTTGTTGTCGCACTGTTTCCCTTAATAACCGGTCTATGAGGGAGATAATGACTTTGATTCACATTCACACTTTCTGATGTATCCATTTTATCGACAATTCCCTCCACTTCCCACTCACAAAAGATGCGCTCGCACTGCTCAAACAGGTAATCATTTTTCAGTTTACGGACAGCTGAATCCAACCTCTTTCCAGCCAATTTGTATTTAGTCGAGAGAAGAGGGCGGCCCTCTAACCATGGAAGGCAGACTTCATAACGCCCATCTTTATCAACATTCACGGTTTGCAAGAAGACCTCCTTAGCTGCAACGGCTGTTTCCTCCTTGGTCCACTTATCAGAAGGTTCCTTGATTCCTAGCGCTTCAAGTTCCTACAAATCTGTTATTGAAGCATTCTTCACAAATAGGTTCAAGGTGGTCATACCGATATTAGAACGTATACTAATGTCCGGCATTTTACCCATAAGTGTCCACCCGACGTGTTTTTCAATCGTTACTAATCCGCATGGTAGTTCTCGACAAGCTCCTGTATATAAATCTCTCATCGATCCATGGTCCATAAAAAACTGGAGTTACCTCTCCACAAATCGTCAGCTGATCTAAGGCCTCGAATGTGTAAAAATACGTCCCATTGTAGATGGTGACGTCAAAGGAGTTGTGAGTATTTACCATCTCTGACCCACCAAACAAACAATGAACGATGTTCTCCTGACGTCTAGGTCGGTATCGTAGTTGTGTAGGAGTTTCCTTTAAGATGTAAGACATTTGCGATCCACTATCAATCAGTGCTCGAATCACTTTACAACCATTCGCCCCCTTCAACGTCACTCGTAGAGTTTGAAGAAACACCTGCGTGCTGGCCCGGTTGGTCAATGTTTGGTCTTTTGCGGTATCACTCGAAGGCACACTGCCGTTGTAGACCTGCGACTTCTATGTGTTTTTGTGGGTCGGCAGATCAGGACACATTAAAACCACATGTGCACGAGTGCACAAAACACACCTTAAGCGTCCCTTACATCTTTTAGATTGATGGTCCCTTACCCTTACCCTCCCAAGGTTAAAAATGGGCAACGAAGCGCAGGTAATAAGTCCAAGATTCTGTGCACGGCTAAAACGGTAACGTCAGGTACAGTCTTTTTCCAGCCAGCACTCTACAAGCGTACTCCATCAGCAAAGGTGAAGACGACGACGTTGTCCTTATCTTTGATGAATTCTTACCTGACAGCATCGAAGAGTTCTTCGATACTGACGTCACGCGCCTTACAAAACTAATATCTGCCTGTAAGTTAACTCTTTCAAAGCAACCAGAAATGACGGATTTAGTCGACAGATTTCCCGTCGCGTAACGCAGCAAACTGCTGACATTGCGAGTGCTTTAGAAGGCGTACAAACAGCCTTGCAAACTGTTACCGCTAAACTTTCCAGTATTCCTGCTGCAGCCCTACTTCTATTTCATACGCCCAAGCTGTTCGATCTAAAATAGAAAGGGTGTTCTTTTTCGTTTTGGTCCCTGGAACAAAGCTAACGGTCACTGAATTTTGGAAGTCCCACCAGAAGTTCGAAAATTCTTTTTGGCATCACGTGATCATATCCGCGTTACGCGTTGCTTTAATTGCCAGAAGTTTGACCATCATTCAAACGACTGTAAAAGTAAAATACAGTGCGGCCATTGTACAGAAAAGCACGAAACTAAGACATGCCCTAACACGAAGCGAGACCCTTCATGCGCAAACTGCGCTCGTTTTGGCCATAAAAGTGAAGTCATTAGACATAGAGTCTGATCCAATACCTGCTCAGCATATATGAAACGGCTTGACGTTAAAATATCAAACACAAATAATGGACAATAAGGACACTCAATTAACTTTGAGGTTTACGCAAGTGAATCTTCGCAATTCACGAGTTGCGACTTTTGAAGCTTCTCTTCCGACAGTGACATTGACGTCTTACTGAAACAAGAGCCATACGGGTTCTGGTTTTGGGTACAATCTCGCTGGTGCGGCTGCACTCTTCAACAGGATTTCCACATTTTCTTCTATGTGGTACTACTCGGCTATTGTTTTTAATAGTTGGAAGCCCGTCGGAGTGGTTACACTCAGCCATTTAACGAATAACTGCACTGTATTATCTATCATTACGGTTGGAAACACCTCCTTGGCAATCGTCGGCGTTTATTGGCCGCCGAGTGAGGATGTACGCATTTCCAACACGTTAATAAAATTTTTGATGAAGTAAGAGATCTATCATAATAGCAGGTTACTTCAATTCGAAATCGGCACTTTAGCACTCCCCGGTGACCGACGAACGCGGACGATGCGTGGAAAACCTCGTGGGTGAACGTGATCTCTGCTTTGTCAACGATCATCACCAACATTTCACCTTCTCTAGCCACTCTGTTGCCAGACGAATTCTAAGCTAGCGTGTTGTTCCAGAAGTTATTGAAAACGACCACCGACTCATACGGTTTGAATTAAGCGTCGAAGCCCCCTATCTAGAACCTATTTCTAAAAATATCCGTGATTATCAACGCATAGATCTTGTTCGCGAAAATATAGCAATCGCAAGTTCTATTCCTGCTTATCTTCCACGTGGTGCTTTGTGCCACGATCCTAGATCTGTAAACGCCGTCATTGGTAAGTTGACCAAGATGATCTTCAATTCCTGCTAACGTAGTTTAAACCGCATACGCATAAGTTCTAGAGCCGATGTACCGTGGTGGAGTTCTAAGTTAGACAAATTAAAGCGAGCGGTGCGTTGTTTACGAAATCACCACCAAAAAGTTCCAGCAGACTTACAACCTTAATAGACAGCAAAGTATAGCTCATGGCAAAGATTTGTTGAAAAAAGCTTAGCGACGAGCTCGTGGGAGTTAGTTTACAGGTTATTCGCTTGTAAGTTCCTGTCGATTCAACCGTGCTCCAATGTCCAAAATGGCGACAGATACACTATCTAACAATACGAGATTATTAAAGCTATTGTTTGCTCCTTTTTCCTAACGACGATCTGACGACAGATAATCTTTTGCGTGCTTAAATAAGATATCGCATTGATTGGCAAATAAGATGTCAACAGAACTGGGTAGTGACTAGCGATGATATAGTAGCGGTGGCTAGCAGAATTGGCAAGGAAACTGGCCTTGCTTTAATCTTTATTCCTTAGGACTATCGCACCGTTCCCATAGATATCCTCTGTATTATATCCAAGCATTCTCCCCTACTTCTCCTTTCGCAAGAAATTTACTGCACCAAAGTTTTTGGAAAAGCTGGCACGTGGAATTTACTTGACCAGCACGTTACGCTCAACGACTTTCCGTCCTTTTCAGCGGCCAAGCGTCACTTAAAGGTTTTGATCTTGGGTGAATGGCAGCGGCTGTGGGACACTTTCCAGAAAGGGCTTAACGCCTACTCCTTTATCCCGGATATTCTTACCTAGGTCAGAATGTCCCACGTCCCCGTCAGTCCAAATCGTTTCCTCACACGGCAAATTTCGTCGTCATTTAAAACGGATTAGCGTTTTGGATGGCGACAGCTGTCCATCGTGTGGCGTTCCTGACACCCCAGCACGATTAACCCCTATCCCGAATCCTTTCAAACCATCCCTAGACTGGTGCCTCATCTAAATGTATATAGACGTTTTGCAAAGAGAGACTAGAGGCTTTATTAGAAATAGTTTCTTTAGTTTTGCTAACTTATGTATGGTAATTAGGTTTTATTATTTTGCAAGCAGCGATGGCAAAGTAGGAGTTTAGTTTCGTTATATTGCATGTTTATTTAGAGTCATTTTAGTTTATTACATTTTTAGTTAAATAACACGTTTTAATTTTCGTTTTAGTTGTCGCTGTTTGAATAATACTCTGCCTTTCTTTATTTTTCTTCTTCTATATGCAGATCCTTTTCTTTACGGACTTGGTATTAACCTAGAAGCGAGGATATGCCGTAAGGCAAGTGCTTCGCGGAACCACGTGCTTTCATAGCACTACCTATCCTATCTACTCGTAAAATTTCCTTCTTAATCTATATCTCTCTTGGCGAACTTATATCAAGCAAGTTCGGGTCGTATGGTGAGTTCACTTCCTCCTCCTTCTCCTCCTCCTCCATTATGGAAGTCGAGTCTATTTCCTCTAAGCGTCAAAAGGAAAACGACGATAAAGCTTCGCAAAACCCTGATTTAGTTCAGCCCCTTAGCGTCGAAGAGTCCTTTAAATTCCTCATAAATTAGTTTCTCTATTTCGACATGAGAATTAGCGATTTTTACAAAACCCCTGTAAGAATAGATCAATTCTTACACGATTTTTAGTAATGTTAGTTTTTTTTAAGTTGGTATCTCTGCATCGTAAGTTGACGTTACAAGAAAAAGAAATCAAAATTATTGGACTTTAACAATTGAAATTCAAATTTTGATGCCAAGATAAAATAAAAATGTTCTATTAATTCAAAGTTATTTACTTATAAAAGTATAAAGAGATAATTTTGTATGAGATTTTAGGTTAACACATAAATTTCAATATGTTAAAGTGTAAGTGTTGCCAATTCAATAAAATATTAAAGTTTCCCAAAGTTGTTTTAAAATTAAAATTATACGAAAAATATTAAATATTGTATCAAAATAGAGAAAATAGTATAAAGCACACGTCATAGAATACGTTTCAATCACTTGACCGCTTCATAAACTCGCCGCTGCGCGGCTCGTGTATGAGTATGAAACCCGGTTTCGCGATTGAAGCGAAAAGATTCAGTTGGTAGAAGTTCTGAAATGATGGAAATTATCAGTAGAATTAATTATTTATTTTGTAAAACCATCACTACCCGATGTCTAACGCAAAAATTCTTTGAAATCACTGACGCCTTATATGGCATACAAAAGACTTTGCAAACAATCACTAAAAAACTTTCCGTTTTTTTTTCGCCGTTGCAGTTTCTTACCCAATGTCCTACGCCTAGACAACCCGATCTAAGATTAAAGGTCTCTTTAAAAATTTGCGGCTCTATCTCAAAGCTCCACTGTGTGGTTGTCCCAAAGCCCGATTCATCGTTGAAGTTTGTGGACGAAACTAAGACGACGCTAATGAAGGTTTTTAATCCGGAAAGTTATCGCCTAAGACTTGACCAAGTTACGAAGATGAGAAAGAACTTGATTAAGGTTCGAATCTAAGCAAACTGACTTATCAAAAATATCCGTAGTCATCTTCGACAAAACCAAACTGGTAGTCAAACCACAAAGCAAATCCTTTGATTTCGATCCTTGACGATCATTCAAACTACTCCCCTGAGCAAGTAAATGAAGCAATATTTTACCAAAACTTTTACGATGCTTCAAATAATATCTTGGCTTTAACCAATGAGCACCTAAAAGTGAAATTGTGATTCCGCTCTAAAGATAAGCCTAATAGTCATTGGATTCTGGTAATCCCTCCGAAAGTGCGTAAATACTCTTGACATCTCGTCGCATATACATACGCCGCATATCTGTGTTGGCGTTGCTTCAATTGTCAAAAAAATTGGTCACTACTCCAACGACTATAGAAGCAAGTTACAGTGCAGTCATTGTTCTGAAAAGCATGAAACTAAAACATGCCTTATCACGAATCGTGACCTTTCGTACGCTAACTGCGTTCGTTTTGACCGTAAAGGTAAAGTCGTCAACAAAAAGCGTTTTCTAAAACCTGCCCAACATATCTTCAATGGCTCGACGCCAAGACATCTACCACGTCTTTTCGCTCTTGTTTTTGCTCCACATCTGGTAGACCCTTTCGAGTATTACTTCAAGTGAAGAATGCTTTGTTCACTTGTCTTTCACCTTGCTTTCATCCTCGTTTTTCCTCTTCTCCTCTTTTTTCATAATTTCCGAAATATCTCGGACGATTTTTTCCATTTATCCTCTCTTACCTCGTTTAATCTTTGCCCCAATTATATTTCCATCTTATTCAAAACACCTTCCCACCTTGGACATGGACATGTTTTGCATTCTCTTTTTTCGCGTCGCTATACATGCATCCATCTATTTTTCTCTTTTTTATTCTTGTGAGAAAGGAACCAAAACTCCCGTAACCCGTCAAAAATTAGATCATATAGTAGTTCACCCCGTCGCTCCCCATTTCATCTACTCATCTACTTTGCACCACCAAGATAGCTTACGTCGACACCGGCCTATAAGTCGCAGTCACCTTCAAGACAGCTCTCCTCTGTGTTCTCTAACGTATCGAAGAAATGCTTTGATCTCAGTTTAGGTCTCCAAATAAGGACCCCATACAAGAAAACGGAGCATACCACATCTATATACATTCTTCTCCGATCAGAGCTTGGCATTCCCACGCTGTCCCATGCACTTCTTACGTGCTAAGTCATTTTACAGTTTTCTCCGATCCACACGTCCAAGTACCTCAAGGCCTTCCTACTTTTGATGTTCAAATCACCCTCTTTTATGAAAAAAAATTTCATTTGTCTGTGTCTGACCATGGCTACCACTTCGGTTTTACCCTTTCTTCTGCCTTCCTTCTCGTCAGTTCTTAGGTTTTACCCTCGATTGCCATTGCTAGGTCGTGTGCGTATTCTAACAGCGTGACACCGTCCGGCATCGCCAGCTCCAGTACTCCGTCGTAGTAGAGATTCCACAGAAGCGGTCCTGACATCGACCCATGCGGGACCCCCGCCGTAAGTTCTATTCTTTCACCTGTCCGTACGTACAGTTACCTCTCCCTGGGGTACTCTTTTACTATGCTTAGCAAACACGCTAGTGCACTTTTGTCTATCATAGCTCTGACGATGCACGACCATGGCACGCTGTTGAACGCGTTCTGAATGTCTAAAGTCGCCAGAATGCAACATCCTCTGTTTTAACGCCCTACTCCTTTTAGCTTACCTACAATTTTTAAACCCTCTTCTCTCAATTGCGTTCAAGATGAATTTGCTTTTTTTAAAACCGGATTAGTTTTGGTTTAATTTACTTTTTGTCTAATTCGTGGTCACGATTATAAGTGACTTTCGTAGTTAGTCTCTGACCTTTGTCGTATTGTCGTTTGTGAATCCAAACAAGCTGACAAGGCATAGCCGCTTGCATCTTCTGAATGGTAAACGTCACTGAAAGAAAAATTGTAAGTGACGGTATTTATATAATTAGATATTAGTGTAATTAACGGACTTGAACTTTCCGTTACCGCTTGACTGAGTTTGTTTGCAGTCAGTCATATGTTCTTTTACTCTAACTTCAATAGAGCGCCTTGTCTGTTCTTATAACTCGATCCATAAGAACAAAGAATTTTGTAAACTCATTT
Organism: Aquatica leii; assembly: GCA_035610365.1. Classification (NCBI taxonomy): domain Eukaryota; kingdom Metazoa; phylum Arthropoda; class Insecta; order Coleoptera; family Lampyridae; genus Aquatica; species Aquatica leii. The sequence continues at coordinate 13,204,172 of CM069437.1, read as the reverse complement.
TTTATAGCCTTTTTTGCCTTTAGCAGATGTAAACTAATTGTTCAAAGTATTCTTAGTCTTGTTTAGGTATTCTTTCTCTTACTATTATTTCTAGCAACTTTCCTAAAACCGAAAGAAAGCATATCGGTCTTAATCCTCCGGCTTCTTCTTTAAGTTTAGTAAGCTTTGGGACCAGCGCTAAATTCCCGGTCTTCCAGTATCTCGGGAAAGAACTGCTTTCAAGACATATGATAGCAGGTCATTCCCAATCACTCGACAAGCCGTGCGTAGAATTTTTGCCGTTATTCCATCAAGCCCCGAGACTTTCCAACTCTTCATGCGCTTTACGGCATTTTTCAGCTCGTCTCTTATTAATAGGCTCTTCCAGTTCTGTTTTTTATTTTTCTTTATTGCTTTTTTTAGTTCTGTTTTTTTGACCTTGAACTTTTCTTTTTCTCATGCTTTCTCTCCTTCGTATTCCGCTCTGTATCTCTTTCTTTTTTTCGTATTATGTTTGTCATTCTTATTCTAGCTTCACGCATTTACTCCTAAGTGTCGCTATGTCTACCTGTGAGTTTTAATACGACAATTGATAGTTGAATCCTTACTTATCTTTTAGGTGGTGCCACGATCTCAATTCTATCGACGTCATCTTTAGTAAGTAAACCGAGATGATCCTTGATTCTTGCCGAAATAGCCGACAGATAATCTCTTGGACGTTTAAATAAGATCCCGTGCAAATTTACAAAAAAAAAACGTTTTGACAGACGACTTTCCGTTCTTTATAGCAGCCAAGAGTCACCTAAAGATCATGATCTTGGGTGAATGGCAGCGACTGTGGAACGCTTCTCAGAAAAGATTTAATGTTTATTCCCTCATCCCGGACATCCTAACCTAGGTCAAAATTTTCCACGTTTCCGAACCAGAGGCAGCCCAGATCCTTTCTTCACACTGCGGATTTCGTAATCATTTCAAACGCATTAGTTGTTCGTCGTGTGGCGTTCCTGATACTTCAACACATTGAATTTTCGCTTGTCACAAATTCGATGATGTTCGGAGTGACCTGCTACGATCGTCTCTTATCTCGATTTCCCTCAAGTCATCCTCAGACTAGAGATGTAAACGTATATAGAGTTTTTACAAGAAGAAATTAGATTCTTTTTTTTATCCACTTGGTATTTTCTTTAGCAGCAAAGATAAGCAGTAAAGTAGGTGCCTCGCGAAACCACGTGCTCTTATAGCACGCACTTATATTTAGCCGATCCTACTGGTTTTACAAAACTATTTTTTCTACTCGTAACATTCTCTAAACGTAACCTATCTCTTTTGCAGCGCACTTGTGCCAAGCAAGTTTGGGTGGTTTCGTGGGTCCTCCTCCTCAACAAAAATTTTCCCCAGTGGTTTTTATGCAGAAAACTGAAAAACCGATTAATTACCCAACTTATATATATAAGTTTGCCACTACTGCTTTTAAAACTTTTCGAACGACTTGTTACAAGCTTTTTGGTTTTACGAACCTTGCACGGCCAACTCACAATAGTCGGTGAGAGGGTAGGTTCTCAAGAAATATATAACAGATGTTTCAGGGCGCCAGAGCTTATCCCAAAGTAATACTTCTGTCCGCTCACAACAGAATGGTGTAGAACTTGTAACAATTCGAAGATTCGTAATACCTCTACTCAGCTGTTCGAGTAGCCCAAACTGGTTCGTAGGGAACAATAAGCACACAAAAAAAGAATTAACAACTTTAATCGCCTTCAGTCTATCATTAACAGTTATCACAGTTGTAGTTGTACTAAGCAAAAGTCATTACACCCCACAGTTGGAGTTACTAAAGACTAGAAAAATTTATATTAAATATTTACAACGGTATTAACGTTTGAGTTTGGAACAGTCAATTTAGAGAATTATAGAAACAAGAAAAGTTAAGATCTCGATGCCTACAACATCGGCAACCCACCACACACAATTATAAAGAATCGAAGTACATGTCTTTCAACTACATACAATATGTGAGACATTGATTTCACTGATTTTAAATACCCTATTGGTAGCTACGCGTTATACTTATTTACTAACGTTAAATTGTAATCCCACAGTTCGTGAGTAATTGTACGTGACCACGATATCTAAAGTAAATTCAAATCACTCACCCGTATTCCAGCACCCACTAGCCCGAAGAAAAACGTTTTTCTTCTTCAGTGGCCTGCAATAAAATATTAACACGAATCGTGTCACAACCCCAACTCACAAGTGATAGTTCGGCTAAAACAATTTTGTATTAAATAATTCATGAAATCTATCTCAAAAGTAAACAAAACGCGCATCGACTACTGTATGTAGTGAGATCGAAAATAGGTGGTTATTAATATGTTTAACGTCGTGTCATCCACGTGTAGTATTATTTTGCCCTGGACGGCTCCGCAAGACCCCAATTTCGTGGCGTGGAAATCGCCTTCCGCCAGCGCCCGTGTACGGCAACGTGATGCCTTATTTAGTAGTAGTTTACGATATCCATTTATCGAGAAAGTAACAGGTGCGAAATGAAGGAACGCAAAATGGCTGTTAAAAGGAAGAAAGAATTACGAACGAATTTTTACTAAAAGACGACAGTAGCTTACCCTGTAACGCTTCGAATAAATTAGATAATTAACTAATTATAATTGGTTTTCCATTCTTTTCCAGATGGTAACGGATATATATCAATATTCAATGGTTACAGACAATTTTATATCATTTACGTGTGACGATTTTCCGTCAAATGACAACCAACGCGAAAACGATTGTTAGAGGGCGTCAAAACCCGAATCTAAATTCACGTTGAAACACATAGGCGAACATAATGAAAATTTCGACCGTAACAGACTATTATTGAAAAGACTCTCTCTAATCATCGAAGACGAAAACCTCATACCAGATCACCAATTCGATTTTTGAATTTCACAATTAAGGTTTTAGACATCATTAATACTGCTTTTGAAGATAAAAAGATCTGCTCTGAAGACTTTCTTGGCGTCAGCCAGGTCTTTAATGAAGTTTGGCATAGAACGTGTTATTCAAATTAAAGCGGGCAATACCACGCACTTACTACAGTTTTCTGAAATTCTATCTTGAAGAAAGATCGTACCAAGTTAATTTTGGAGAAGTGGTGTCGGCACTATATTCTATCAAATCTGAACCCATATCTGGATAAAGAAAAAGCACCTCAACTTAAAACTAAAGAATTACTTTTTTTTATTTAAAGAGACTTTTAGCTTGTTTGATTTGACATTCAATAGACATATGATGACCAAATATAGAGAACTGAAGCCTTGAACATTTTCTTAAGAAAAAAATGACAATATGCACAACAATTACGATTTTTCTTTTATAATTTGGTTTGTGAACTTCAGCTCAGATTGATTCGATTCCATTTTCTTCAACAAACATTGTGTGTCTTCTATGTTTAAAAACTTGATGAAACATTTGACAGACCCAGTAGGCCATCAACGTTAGTTGATCAATGTTCAAAGCAAAGGCACTAGTGTGTTTTGATTCTAATTAAACCGGTCAAATTTGGTTAGCAGTTCTAACAATCAGAGATTTTTCATTGATTAGACGTTCATGACTCTCATTTTTCATATTCACACTATGGTTTCGAATAATGTTGAAGTTTTTGGTCTACCCTGGCATTTAGATCCCCAATCAAAATAGTTTTTCTATTTACTTCTCCTTTTCTAATGGGTTAATTTAGCAGATCCACATAATGCTCTTTGTAAGATCCTTTGGTTCATACGTTTCTATCATGATCAGGTGATATCTAAGAGAGTTGATATTTAGATGGGTACCAATCAGTATTGATTTCTCGACGTTTTCTTTGATAATAACTGAATTTAATAAAACAAAAAAATCTAAGAAATTATAGATTTATTTTTAAAATACATTAACTTACATTACCATAAATCCACTCTGAGAAATGAGAAACATTTGTATAAACTATAGGATTAGAGAGTTTTCCACAGTCCCTGCCCCATGACACAATACCTAATAAGTTCTGCTCACTATTTAACAGTGGTAGTCCGACATCAAAATAACAAACAACACTGATGGACAATCGCGCACAAAACATAGAGTACGAAAGTTTCTGTTTGTAAGACGCACTACATTGTGTTTGATCAAATAATGTTACAGTGATCGGGTTTACCACACCACCAGAAAACTCGTTAGAATAACCAAAACCAATTAAATCAGAATTTGACCCGTATTTATCATCAGATATTTCTACCCAACTACCTAACGCAAAATCGTCTTTAACGTGCAATAATCCAATATCGGAGTCAAAATTTTCGTTGTTATAATTGACGTGGATTAATGTAAACACAACTTGGTTTATAAAGTCTCTTGAAAGATTTGTAACGTATGCGTTACGTAAATAAACTTCCACAATTTTTGCGCAGTGTCCTGTAGTCAGGACCCATCGCAACTTTATGATTGTTCCCGAACACACAAATATGTCAGACTTACTTGAACGTACCATAATTGTTACGATAAATTCGTAGTTTTTAAAACTAGCGGTGTTTGCCTTAAGGGAATTAGAATGACTGCTTCGATAATAACCACCTTTGCATTGTTGTTTGGCAAGTTGCGATCTAATGATAACTCCGATTAGCAGTGCCACGTTCAGCATCAAAAGTAATGTCACAAGTAACATACATTGACATTCTATTTTATTCATTGTTTAAATAAAAGTAAAAGTCTTAGCAACGTAAGTAAACAAAAAGAAAAATTTACAACGTTACTATGACTTTGTCTAAACACAGCAGCTTCAGCTAGCCACGTTTATTCAGTTACGATTCTTCAAACGGAACCGGCAAATAAATAAAATAATAACTGAAAAAAGACATTTGCAAGCTTTTATTAGAAAAGACACACTGCAGTTACAGATGAAAACACAACACATCGTGCTAAAAATTTTGCAGCCACAATCAGGAATCAACATTAAATTATAACACCGACATTCAATTTACTCACACAATTCTAAGCTAAAATTAGCAGCAAAAACCACAGTTGTGCCTTTTACAAATGTCAGTGTTCTTTACAATTCTCTTGAATTTAATTGTAAGACTACACCGTATTATATCGGTGTACCAAAAGTCAGAAAAAATCAGTAAAGTGAAAGTGCAGTTAGTCAAAAAAAAAAAAAAAAACGATTTCTTATACAAATTTGCAGTAAAAACGGCAGCTGAGCCGTTTACTATTCGATTCAATTGTAAATCTGCACTTTGCCGGTGTAACACAAGTCAGAAAAAAATCTGTGAAAAAAACTGCTTAAAAAAGTAGCTTTATTTTGTTGTAAAAGAAGCGTCGAAAACGGTAGTAATGTTTTTTACAATTCTTTTGAATTTAATTGTAAATTTACACCGTATTATATCGGTGTAACAAAAGTCAGAAAAAATCAGTAAAGTTAAAGTGCAGTTAGCCAAAAAAAATACGATTTTGTTATACAAATTTGGAGTAAAAACGGACACTGAGCCGTATACTATTCGATTCAATTGTAAATCTGCACTTTGCCGGTGTAACACAAGTCAGAAAAAAATCTGTAAAGAAAAAACTGCTTAAAAAAGGAGCTACGTATTATTGTAAAAAAAGCGTCGAAAACAGCAGTTGTGTCTTTAAATTTTTTTTGAATTTAATTCTAAATGTACACCACGTTATCGGTATAGCAAAAGTCAGAAAAAATCAGTAAAGTAAATGTGCAGTTAGCCAAAAAAAAATTTTTTTATACAAATTTGAATTAAAAACGGCAGCAAAGCCGTTTACTGTTCGAATCAATTGCAAATCTAAACTTTGTCGGTCTAACACAAGTCAGAAAAAAATCTGTAAAAAAAAACTGTTTAAAAAATTAGCTCTATTTTGTTGTAAAAAAAGCGTCGAAAACGGCAGTAGTGCCTTGTACAATTCTTTTGAATTTAATTGTAATTTACACCGTATTATATTGGTGTAGCAAAAGTCAGAAAAAATCAGTAAAGTAAAAGTGCAGTTAGGCAAAAAAAACTTCGACTTCTTATACACATTTGCAGTACAAACGGCAGCTGAGCCGTTTACTATTCGATTCAATTGTAAATCTGCACTTTGCCGGTGTAACACAAGTCAGAAAAAAATCTGTGAAAAAAAACTGCTTAAAAAAGGAACTACGTTTTATTGTAAAAGAAGCGTCGAAAACAGCAGTTGTGCCTTTTACAATTTGTTTGAATTTAATTGTAAATTTACACCGTATTATATCGGTGTAACAAAAGTCAGAAAAAATCAGTAAAGTTAAAGTGCAGTTAGCCAAAAAAAAAACGATTTTGTTATACAAATTTGGAGTAAAAACGGCAACTGAGCCGTTTACTATTCGATTCAATTGTAAATCTGCATTATGTCGTTGTAACAAAAGTCAGAAAAAAATCTGTAAAGAAAAAAACTGCTTAAAAAAAGAGCTACGTTTTGTCGTAAAAGAAGCGTCGGAAACGGCAGTTGTACTTTTTACAATTTTTTTGAATTTAATTGTAAATCTACACCACGTCATCAATATAGCAAAAGTCAGAAAAAATCAGTAAAGTAAATGTGCAGTTATCCAAAAAAAAAACACTATTTTTTATACAAATTTGCAGTAAAAACGGCAGCAGAGCTGTTAACTATTCGATTCAATTGTAAGTCTGAACTTTGTCGGTGTAACACAAGTCAGAAAAAAATCTGTAAAAACAAACTGCTTAAAAGATAGCTCTATTTTGTTGTAAAAGAAGCGTCGAAAACGGCAGTAATGTTTTTTACAATTCTTTTGAATTTAATTGTAAATTTACACCGTATTATATTGGTGTAGCAAAAGTCAGAAAAAATCAATAAAGTAAAAGTGCAGTTAGGCAAAAAAAAACTACGACTTCTTATACAAATCTGCAGTAAAAACGGCAGCAGAGCCGTTAACTATTCGATTCAATTGTAAATCTGCACTTTGCCGGTGTAACAGAAGTCAGAAAAAAATCTGTAAAGAAACAAACTGCTTAAAAAAGAAGCTACATATTATTGTAAAAGAAGCGTTGAAAACAGCAGTTGTGTCTTTAAATTTTTTTTGAATTTAATTCTAAATGTACACCACGTTATCGGTATAGCAAAAGTCAGAAAAAATCAGTAAAGTAAATGTGCAATTAGCCAAAAAAAAATTTTTTTATACAAATTTGAATTAAAAACGGCAGCAAAGCCGTTTACTGTTCGAATCAATTGCAAATCTAAACTTTGTCGGTCTAACACAAGTCAGAAAAAAATCTGTAAAAAAAACTGTTTAAAAAATTAGCTCTATTTGGTTGTAAAAAAAGCGTCGAAAACGGCAGTAGTGCCTTGTACAATTCTTTTGAATTTAATTGTAATTTACACCGTATTATATTGGTGTAGCAAAAGTTAGAAAAAATCAGTAAAGTAAAAGTGCAGTTAGGCAAAAAAAACTTCGACTTCTTATACACATTTGCAGTACAAACGGCAGCTGAGCCGTTTACTATTCGATTCAATTGTAAATCTGCACTTTGCCGGTGTAACAGAAGTCAGAAAAAAATCTGTAAAGTAAAACTGCTTAAAAAATGAGCTACGTATTATTGTAAAAGAAGCGTCGAAAACAGCAGTTGTGTCTTTAAATTTTTTTTGAATTTAATTCTAAATACACCACGTTATCGGTATAGCAAAAGTCAGAAAAAATCAGAAAAGTAAATGTGCAGTTAGCCAAAAAAAAATTTACGACTTCTTATACAAATTTGCAGTAAAAACGGCAGCAAAGCCGTTTACTGTTCGAATCAATTGCAAATCTAAACTTTGTCGGTGTAACACAAGTCAGAAAAAATCTGTAAAGAAAAACTGCTTAAAAAAGTAGCTCTATTTTGTTGTAAAAGAAGCGTCGAAAACGGCAGTAATGTTTTTTACAATTCTTTTCAATTTAATTTTAAATTTACACCGTATTATATTGGTGTAGCAAAAGTCAGAAAAAATCAATAAAGTAAAAGTGCAGTTAGGCAAAAAAAACTTCGACTTCTTATACAAATCTGCAGTAAAAACGGCAGCAGAGCCGTTAACTATTCGATTCAATTGTAAATCTGCACTTTGCCGGTGTAACAGAAGTCAGAAAAAAATCTGTAAAGAAACAAACTGCTTAAAAAAGAAGCTACGTATTATTGTAAAAGAAGCGTTGAAAACAGCAGTTGTGTCTTTAAATTTTTTTTGAATTTAATTCTAAATGTACACCACGTTATCGGTATAGCAAAAGTCAAAAAAAATCAGTAAAGTAAATGTGCAGTTAGCCAAAAAAAAAATTTTTTATACAAATTTGAATTAAAAACGGCAGCAAAGCCGTTTACTGTTCGAATCAATTGCAAATCTAAACTTTGTCGGTCTAACACAAGTCAGAAAAAAATCTGTAAAAAAAACTGTTTAAAAAATTAGCTCTATTTTGTTGTAAAAGCGTCGAAAACGGCAGTAGTGCCTTGTACAATTCTTTTGAATTTAATTGTAATTTACACCGTATTATATTGGTGTAGCAAAAGTCAGAAAAAATCAGTAAAGTAAAAGTGCAGTTAGGCAAAAAAAACTTCGACTTCTTATACACATTTGCAGTACAAACGGCAGCTGAGCCGTTTACTATTCGATTCAATTGTAAATCTGCACTTTGCCGGTGTAACAGAAGTCAGAAAAAAATTTGTAAAGTAAAACTGCTTAAAAAATGAGCTACGTATTATTGTAAAAGAAGCGTCGAAAACAGCAGTTGTGTCTTTAAATTTTTTTTGAATTTAATTCTAAATACACCACGTTATCGGTATAGCAAAAGTCAGAAAAAATCAGAAAAGTAAATGTGCAGTTAGCCAAAAAAAAATTTACGACTTCTTATACAAATTTGCAGTAAAAACGGCAGCAAAGCCGTTTACTGTTCGAATCAATTGCAAATCTAAACTTTGTCGGTGTAACACAAGTCAGAAAAAATCTGTAAAGAAAAACTGCTTAAAAAAGTAGCTCTATTTTGTTGTAAAAGAAGCGTCGAAAACGGCAGTAATGTTTTTTACAATTCTTTTCAATTTAATTTTAAATTTACACCGTATTATATTGGTGTAGCAAAAGTCAGAAAAAATCAATAAAGTAAAAGTGCAGTTAGGCAAAAAAAACTTCGACTTCTTATACAAATCTGCAGTAAAAACGGCAGCAGAGCCGTTAACTATTCGATTCAATTGTAAATCTGCACTTTGCCGGTGTAACAGAAGTCAGAAAAAAATCTGTAAAGAAACAAACTGCTTAAAAAAGAAGCTACGTATTATTGTAAAAGAAGCGTTGAAAACAGCAGTTGTGTCTTTAAATTTTTTTTGAATTTAATTCTAAATGTACACCACGTTATCGGTATAGCAAAAGTCAAAAAAAATCAGTAAAGTAAATGTGCAGTTAGCCAAAAAAAAAATTTTTTATACAAATTTGAATTAAAAACGGCAGCAAAGCCGTTTACTGTTCGAATCAATTGCAAATCTAAACTTTGTCGGTCTAACACAAGTCAGAAAAAAATCTGTAAAAAAAACTGTTTAAAAAATTAGCTCTATTTTGTTGTAAAAAAAGCGTCGAAAACGGCAGTAGTGCCTTGTACAATTCTTTTGAATTTAATTGTAATTTACACCGTATTATATTGGTGTAGCAAAAGTCAGAAAAAATCAGTAAAGTAAAAGTGCAGTTAGGCAAAAAAAACTTCGACTTCTTATACACATTTGCAGTACAAACGGCAGCTGAGCCGTTTACTATTCGATTCAATTGTAAATCTGCACTTTGCCGGTGTAACAGAAGTCAGAAAAAAATTTGTAAAGTAAAACTGCTTAAAAAATGAGCTACGTATTATTGTAAAAGAAGCGTCGAAAACAGCAGTTGTGTCTTTAAATTTTTTTTGAATTTAATTCTAAATACACCACGTTATCGGTATAGCAAAAGTCAGAAAAAATCAGAAAAGTAAATGTGCAGTTAGCCAAAAAAAAATTTTTTTATACAAATTTGAAGTAAAAACGGCAGCAAAGCCGTTTACTGTTCGAATCAATTGTAAATCTGAACTTTGTCGGTGTAACACAAGTCAGAAAGAAATCTGTAAAGAAAAACTGCTTAAAAAAGTAGCTCTATTTTGTTGTAAAAGAAGCGTCGAAAACGGCAGTAGTGCATTTTACAATTCTTTTAAATTTAATTGTAATTTACACCGTATTATATTGGTGTAGCAAAAGTCAGAAAAAATCAGTAAAGTAAAAGTGCAGTTAGGCAAAAAAAACTTCGACTTCTTATACAAATTTGCAGTACAAACGGCAGCTGAGCCGTTTACTATTCGATTCAATTGTAAATCTGCACTTTGCCGGTGTAACAGAAGTCAGAAAAAAATCTGTGAAGAAAAAACTGCTTAAAAAGGAGCTACGTGTTATTGTAAAAGAAACGTCAAAAACAGCAGTTGTGTCTTTACAATTTTTTTGAATTTAATTGTAAATCTACACCACGTTATCGGTATAGCAAAAGTCAGAAAAAATCAGTAAAGTAATCGTGCAGTTAGCCAAAAAAAAAACGATTTTTTATACAAATTTTCAGTAAAAATAGCAGCAAAGCCGTTTACTATTCGATTCAATTGTAAATCTGAACTTTGTCGGTGTAACACAAGTCAGAAAAAAAACTGCTTAAAAAAGTAGCTCTATTTTGTTGTAAAAGAAGCGTCGAAAACGGCAGTAGTGTTTTTTTACAATTCTTTTGAATATAATTGTAAATTTACACCGTATTATATTAGTGTAGCAAAAGTCAGAAAAAATCAGTAAAGTAAAAGTGCAGTTAGCAAAAAAAAAACTACGACTTCTTATACAAATTTGCAGTACAAACGGCAGCTGAGCCGTTTACTATTCGATTCAATTGTAAATCTGCACTTTGCCGGTGTAACACAAGTCAGAAAAAAATCTGTGAAGAAAAAACTGCTTAAAAAAGAGCTACGTATTATTGTAAAAGAAGCGTCAAAAACAGCAGTTGTGTCTTTACAATTTTTTTGAATTTAATTGTAAATCTACACCACGTTATCGGTATAGCAAAAGTCAGAAAAAATCAGTAAAGTAATTGTGCAGTTAGCCAAAAAATAGAACGATTTTTTATACAAATTTGAAGTAAAAACGGCAGCAGAGCCGTTAATTATTCGGTTCAATTGTAAATCTAAACTTTGTCGGTGTAACACAAGTCAGAATAAAGTCTGTAAAAAAAACTGCTTAAAAAAGTAGCTCTATTTTGTTGTAAAAGAAGCGTCGAAAACGGCAGTAGTGTTTTTTACAATTATTTTGAATTTAATTGTAAATTTACACCGTATTATATTGGTGTAGCAAAAGTCAGAAAAAATCAGTAAAGTTAAAGTGCAGTTAGCCAAAAAATAAAAAATACGATTTTGTTATACAAATTTGGAGTAAAAACGGCAGCTGAGCCGTTTACTATTCGATTCAATTGTAAATCTGCACTATGTCGGTGTAACACAAGTCAGAAAAAACTGTAAAGAAAAAAAATTGCTTAAAAAAAGAGATATATTTTGTTGTAAAAGATGCGTCAAAAACGGCAGTTGTGTCTTTTATAATTCTTTTGAATTTAATTGTAAATTTACATCACATTATAACGGGGTAGTAAAAGTCAGAAAGAAAACTAGAAAGTAAAAGTGTAGTTAGCCAAAAAACTACGACTTTTTAGAAACATTATCAACAAAAACGGCATTTGAGCCGTTTACTATTCAATTTAACTGTAAAACTGCACTGTGTTGGTGTAAAACAAGTCAGAAAAAAATCTGCAAAAAAATCTGATCAAAAACGTGTAGCAAATGTAAAAAAAATTAGTAAAGTAAAAGTGCAGTTAGTAAAAATTCGATTCAAGTGTAAATCTGCACTATGTCGGTGTAACAAAAGTAAAAAAAAATCTGTAAAAAAAACTGCTTAAAAAAGGAGATATGTTTTGTTGTAAAAGAAACATCGAAAACGGCAGTTGCGTCTTTTACAATTCTTTTAAATTTAATTATAAATGTACACCGTCTTATATCGGTGTAGCAAAAGTCAGAAAAAACCAATAAAGTAAAAGTGCGGTTAGCCAAAGAATACGATTTTTTATACAAATTTGCAGTAAAAGCGACAGCTGTGCCGTTTACTATTCGATGAAATTGTAAATCTGCACTACGTCGATATAACACAAGTCAAAAAAAATATCTGTAAATAAATAAAACTGCTTAAAAAAGAAGCTACGTTTTCTTGTAAAAAAAAACGTCGAAAACGAAAGTTTTGCTTTTTACAATATTTTTGTATTTATTTGCAAATCTACACCGCCTTATATCGGTGTAGCAAAATTCAGAAAAAATCAGCAAAGTAAAGGTGCAGTTAGCAAAAAAAACTACGATTGTTAACAGCAAAAACGGCAGCTGAACTGTTTACTATTCGATTCAATTGTAAATCTGAACTTTGTCGGTGTAACACAAGTCAGAAAAAAAACTGCTTAAAAAGTAGCTCTATTTTGTTGTAAAAGAAGCGTCGAAAACGGCAGTAGTGTTTTTTTACAATTCTTTTGAATTTAATTGTAAATTTACACCGTATTATATTAGTGTAGCAAAAGTCAGAAAAAATCAGTAAAGTAAAAGTACAACTTGCAAAAAAAAAACTACGGCTCGTTGTACAAATTAGCGGCGAAAACGGCAGCTGAGCCCTTTACAATACTATTTGATTCAATTGTAAATTCACTCAGCACTGTATCACTGTACTATAAGTCAGAAAATTAGTAAAAAAAACTGCAGAAAAAAGTTACGATTTGTTATAAAGAATCAACGGCAAAAAAGTTGAGTCTTTTACAATACACGTTGATTTAATTGTAAATTCACACAATAGTGTAGCACAAGGCAAATAAAATCAGTAAAGTAATAAATGTTTACAAAAAGAACTACGTTTTATTATAAATTCAAGCGGCGAAAACGTCAATTCTAGTTTTTACAACACTCCGCACAGAACTATACCAATGTAGCAAAAATAATCAGTCAAGTAAAAATAAAACAGTTCAGAAAAAGAAACGCTTTTTATAAAAACTAGCTGCAGTTGTGCCCTTTACATCCACTTTGATTTAATTGTAAATCTGGACAGTACTGTCTGTGTAGCACAAGTCAGAGAAAATTCTGTAAAGTAAAAAAAGACAATAGGTTTGCTGTAAAAATAAGCACCGAAAACAACAGTTGTGCTTTTTACAATCCTATTAGATTTAATTGTAAATCTGGAAAGCACTATATCATTGCACCACAAGTCAGAAAAAATACAGTAAAGTAAAAAAAAATATTTGCAAAAAAGGACTATGTTTTTTTTATAAAAATTAACGCCCAAAACGGCAGTTCTTTTTTGTACAATACTCTGATTTAATTATAAAATCACACAGCACTGAATCAGTGTAACACAAGTCAGAATAAATCAGCAAAGTAATAAAAATTTATAGAAAAGAATTACGATTTGTTATAAAGAATTAACGGCAAAAACAGTAGTTGAGCCTTTTTACAATACACTTTGATTCATTTGTAAATTCACATAGCAGTGTAGCACAAGTCAGAAGAAATCAGTAAAGTAATAAATGTTTGCAAAAAAACTACGTTTCTTGGATGCAATTGTAAATTTGACAATCATAATATCAGTGTAACACAAGTCAGAAAATAATCAGTAAAATAAATGTGCTGCTTGCAAAAAAGAGCTACGATATGTTATATAAATTAGCGGCGAAAAGGCATTTGTGCGCTTTATATACTTCTTAGATTCAATTGTAAATTTACACATGATTATGTCAGTGTAAAGTCAGAAAAATCAAAAATAAAAGTGGTGTTTGCCAAAACAAGCTACAATTTGTTGAAAAAATTAACGGAAATTAGGCCTTTTACAATACTCTTTGATTCAATTGTAAATTTACACAGCAGTGTAGCACAAGTCAGAAAAAATCAGTAAAGTAAATGTTTACAAAAAGAGCTACGCTTTGTTATAAATCCAAGCGGCGAAAACGTCAGTTCTAGCTTTTACAATACTCTTGGATTTAATTGTAAATCCGCACAGAACTATACCAATGTATGCACACTTAAAAAAAATGAGTCAAGTAAAAAAAAGTTTAGAAAAAAAACCTACGCTTTTTATAAAAACTGGCTGCAAAAGCTGCAGTTGTGCCCTTTACAATCCACTTCGATTTAATTGTAAATATGCACAGCACTACGTTTTGTTATAAAAATTAATGGTGAAAACGGCAGCAGTGCCGTTTACAATACTGTGCAATTCAATTGTAAATTTACACAGTACTATGTCTGTGTAGTACAAGTCAGAAAAAAACTGTACTTAAGTAAATAAAAAGTTTAGAAAAAAGAGGTTCATTTTATTGAAAAAACTAGCGGCAAAAACAACAATTGTGCTTTTTACAATCCTCTTAAATTCAATTGTAAATCTATAGAGCATTATTATGTCGGTGTAGCACAAGAAAAAAAATTGTTTGCGTAAAAACTTAGGTTTTGATATAAAAACTAGCGGCGAATACGGCAGCCATCAATACTTTTCAATTCATACGTAAATCTGCACAGCACTATGTCAGTGTAGCACAAGTCAGAGAAAAATCTGTAAGTAAAAAAAGACACTACGTAAAAAAATATTTGCAAAAGAGGAGTACGTCTTTTATGAAAATTAACGACCCAAACGGCAGTTGTTCTTTTCACAATACTTTGATTCAATTGTAAAATCACACAGCACTATATAAGTGTAGCACAAGTCAGAATAAATCAGCAAAGTAATAAATGTTTGAAGAAAAAAGCTACGTTTTGTTATCAATCCAAGCGGCGAAAACTTCATTTCTGATTTTTACAACACACTTGGATGCAATTGTAAATTTGAAAATCATTCTATCAGTGTAACACAAGTCAGAAAATAATCAGTAAAATAAATGTGCTGTTTGCAAAAAAAAATACTAGAATATGTTATATCAATTAGCGGCGAAAAGGCATTTGTGCGCTTTATAATCTTCTTAGATTCAATTATAAATTTACACAGCATTATGTCAGTGTAAAGTGAGAAAAATCAAGAAAAAAGGACTTTTAATATACTCTTTGATTCAATTGTAAATTCATACAACAGTGTAGCACAAGTCAGATAAAACCAGTAAAGTAAAAAATGTTTACAAAATAGCTACGTTTTGTTATAAATCGAAGCGGCGAAAACGTCAGTTCTAGCTTTTACAATAATTGATTCAACTGTAAATTCATACAGCACTGTATTAGTGTAGCACAAGTCAGAAATAAGCAGAAGAGTAAAAAAAACTGGCTAGAAAACAAAAAAATTCTTGTAAAAACTAGCGGCGAAAACGACAATTCTACCCTTTATCTTGGATTTTATTGTAAATGTCAGTGTAGTACAAGTCAGAAAAAGTTAGTCAAATACATGGACATTTAAAGACAAAAAAAAGCAATCAAAAAGCGGCGACCTTAAATAAAGTCGATTAAAAATTTATGAAAACAGCAAAAAGTCATCGAATTTATATAATTAAAAATATCAAAGTTGGTTGCTATTTTAAATATAAACAAAAGATTACATCTGAAGCCATTACGGAATTTTTAAAATTTGAAACTTGTAATTAAAACCGCAATTCGCCTCTCTAAAAAAGCTAAAAATTGAAAGTCTTTACTATAAAAAATTTACAAAATTTTTCCTGGCTAAAATCCAACAAAGTTTATAATACGTAGAAAAAAATGTTCGGAATAGTCATAGAATTATTTTTAGCACAACCTACTTAACCATCGCTAAATGCGCAACTGACGCTTCAGAATGTCTCAAACTCTTCATCGGTTTACGCTTTAACCTTTTAGTTCCATAGAATTTACGTTAATAATTTAATCGTTCTTAGTCTGAGTAATCGAAATGTCGAGCGAAGCTAAATTAGTCGAATTAACGGAAGCAGTCGCGAATAATTGCGCGGAATGTCAACAACCTGCCGAGTTAAAGTGTTCCGGGTGCAAATTGATTGCATATTGTTGTAAAGAGCATCAGAAGAAACATTGGAAAACGCATAAATCCGAATGTAGACCGTTTGAGGTGAGACGAGAAATATTATTATTAGTCGTAAGAAAATGCGAAAGTACAAATTTCGAGTTCAAACTATTACTGTAATTAAAGTTCTACCTAATTGACGTAACTGTTATAACTATTATTTTTTGTATTACGTCAATTCTAAACATGTAAAAAACTATAAAGAAAATAAATGTTTTGAATAAAACTGTGACCTAAAGTTTTGGGACTCATCAGCACTGTGATACAAAAAAAATTGATCTCAAACTTTTAATTTTTAAAGATACAAACATCACCCGATTTAGGAAGGCATTTAGTTGCCACGAGAGACTTAAATGCTGGTGATATGATTCTATGCGAGAACCCTTTAGTGTATGGACCACGACCGCACATCGTTGAAGAAGGACCAGTACCTTGCATAGGATGCTTTCGGTAACTAATTCTTTCCGATATTGTTAGTATTCATCGCTAAGCATTTGCAGATTAATAATTGCGGAACAATCGCCAAGATGCGATGGTTGCGGTTGGCCAGTATGTCACACATCTTGTCCAGGTTTAAAAGACCCATTAAATCACGGCTTAGAATGTTTAATATTAGGATTACGCCCAGAAGGTACCATAAACCACTTCCACGATTTCTACAGGTAACTTTTCTTTTTAACAAAACCAATACTAAAACTTTAGTTTTAGACAAGACACGTTAATGGTACTTAGGTGTTTACTGCTTCAAAAAAAGGGACCCAAAAAGTGGGAACAATTAATGGAAATGGAACCACACTTGGAAGCGAGAGAAAAAAACACCGAAATTCATAAGTAAGTTTTACCATCTAAAGTAAATGAATAATTTTGCGTTTTAGAAACGTCGAAGAACGCATCGTCAAATACTTAACCGAAAATTTTTTGAATCGACTCAAGGATTTAGAAAGAAAGGCTGAGCGTGATCTTTTACCGGAAACGTCTTCAGGGATTATGCACAAGATAGCTGGTATTATCGATGTCAACGCGCTTGAAATTAACCAAGACGCGGAGTTATCAGCTATATATCCCACTACTAGCTTACTAGAACACAGTTGCGTTTCGAACACTTACCATGTTTTTGACGATGCCTCCGAGAGTTACAAAATCACTGTTAGAGCTTCGATTCCTATTAAAAAAGGCGAGCATATTTCGACAATGTACACGCACGCGTTGTGGGGTACCCAAGCAAGGCGAGAACATTTAAAAGAAACTAAGTACTTTGCATGTCAATGCACGCGGTGTAAAGACCCCACCGAGCTTGGTACTTACCTAAGCGGGCTTAAGTGTTTAGGAATCGATGGTCAACCGTGCGGCGGCACGCAGTTGCCTTTAGAACCTTGCAACGATAGAACCGAATGGGCTTGTGACAAATGCTGCATAAGACTAACTAACGACGAAGTAGCGTTTTTAGTAAACAAAATTGGGGAAGAAGTCGATTATGTACAACTTAGTAATCCAACTGTTAAAGAAATGCGCGATCTATTAGAAAAAATACAAAATTTTTTACACCCTCACCATTACCATGTGTATTCGGTGAAACATTCGTTGCTGCAGTTGTACGGGTACCAACAAGGGTACTTGCCCAACCAAATTAGCGACGAGTTACTCTTAAAAAAATCTGAAATGTGCCGGGAGTTGATTGAGATCACTAAGACTGTAGATCCAGGAAACGCCAGGTTACCGTTATACACCAGCGTGCTACTGCACGAGTTATTTTTAGCAAACGCCTTCTACGTCAAAAGGAAATGGCACGTCGAAGACAAAAAACAAATGGTCGTTCTAATCCAAGAAGCCATCAAATCATTATCCGAAGCTAAACTCGTTCTAAAAAACGAGTCGTCGTCGGCTGGTCAAAAACTACGAAGTCTTTTGGCGAGCTCATATAAGGAATTAAGAAACTGGATGGATCGCTACAAAGAAGATATAGAAGAAATTAAAAAAGAGATGGCGCAACTAAGTCTGTAAAAATTTATTTATAAACACTGTTACATATAGTTTTTGTAATTTACGTTTCAATATCAGTATTTACACGCTTGGTTTTTTTCGTTTGCTTTATAAGAGTATGCTTGGACGTTTTCGAAAGTTACTGAAGTTTTGGTTTTGGGTTTTTTGGTGCTGGTGTCGCTTTCGTCTGTGTTCTTCTCAAATAATTTTGGCATAAACGCTTTTCCATTTTGCAGTTCTTCAAACTCTTTGGTTGAGAAGCAGAAGCAACATACCTCACACACAAATTCTTTCAATCGTTGTACCGTTTTTAAGGTACTGCTTAGAAACGTGTACATGAAAGGATTTAAAGCGCAGCTTAGTATGGTTAAAGCTGCGCACACGTATTTGATTATCCAAGCTTCGTGTCCGTTTAGAATTAACGACAACTTTACGGTGTCGAAAATTAAGTTAGGCAAACGGAGAATCAAAAAAATGCACATTAAAAAAACTATGATTTTGAAAGTTTTTAGTTTGCGTTCCACGCGGGTATTTTCTTTTCTCGTGGCGTACGTCAAGTTGCTCTGCAAGGTACTTTTAGGTTCGGACGATTTTGTTGATGTGCTTGCAGTTGCAGTCTTACTGTATTTTAAAGCGACTGGCTTTCTGTGGTTCCAAACCAGTTGCGCGATTTTTATGTACAACCAAATGTATATAAAAAGCATTGGTAGAAATAGCAAGCAGATTAAAGAAATATAGTAAGTCATCATTTCGTGTTTATACAACGATATGCATGTATATCGTTTTTCTACGTATGGTACAAGAGTGACTTTGTCGTACATGACCATATTGAAGCCAATTAGATCAAAAAACGTGTACATAGGATACGAAATACCTGAAAATATTGCGATATGAACGTATAATTAGCGTTAGTTGTGTTACCTGCAGAACACAGCCATAGTACAGAAAAACCTATGATGCACTGGTTGAGAGACGGTTGCCATCTTGTTTTGAGAGCGTGAACTACATTTTGATATCTATCATATGCAATCCCCACTAATGCTGCTGAGCTGCAAATTACACCAAATACTGGTAATAACGGAAGAAACGAACACATAAAAGAACCCAAAGTCTAAAAACAAAAAAATGTTATTTTGATGCATGATAAATAAAGTCATGTATTTTAGACATAGAAAAGCAAAAAACACAAATTTTGTTATTTAGAAAGTTGTACATCACGCTCTGTTTTTCCAAAAAGTGTGTGCTCTTTTTTGTAAAGAAAAATGAAATGTAAACGTTAACTGATGACTTCTAAATAGTAACTCAGTTTTTTCATATCTTTGTACCTCACCTTTCTGGTTTTTCTCAACTCTAGATGTTCATAACAAATTTTTTAAACTCTCTAATTTCTTAACTACTCTGCGACATTATTTCTAAACTCTTCCCAAGCTATAAGCTTTACGACAACTTGTTACGGTAAGAATTATGGGTAACTAAATTTAAATGGAGCGATGGCCGCAGTAGCTCGGTTCTTGTAGACAAAATGGGGTGGGTTAGAAATTGTGAGGGGAATATTTAAATCAAAGATGTCGTGGTAGATAAAATTAGTCAAATAGTGATTAGAAATTGTTAGAAATGGGCGCCACACAATTTGTTTAGTTACGGTCCTGTTAAGTAAATTGTAAAAGTTTAACAGGGCTCTAGTAGTAGCGAAGGGTTGCTGAAAGAAAAAAAAACGGGAAAGGTTAAGCAATAAATAGCAATCAGTAAATTTGATGTAAATATAATGAATTTAGAATAAATAGCAATTTACAAAATAATCAATAAAATATTCAATTTTGAATTATGCAAACAAAATATGCGTAAAGTTGAGTAAAACAATCGATAATGGATTTCAAATATTACAAAAATACAGGATCTAAATTACCTTGTGTTAAAAACAAAAGTAGTAAAACTAATTTAATTACGTTAGGTTCGCAAAACAAACAACAAAAAAAATTTAATTTGGGGCAGCGATCGTTATTCGACAAGACAGTAATTTCAAATTTGAAATACAAAAAAAATCTTACCTTATTACTTCGCTGATGGAACTCCGTGCACGGTATTTCCAGTCGAAGTTTCCTTAAATAAAATATTTAAAACAAACAATTGGCCGTCGGCAGATAACAGCCGAGAATTAGAGTTAGGTTCAAGTTTACTATCTCGTAGATCAGAGAAGGCGTGACCAAATGTATGTAGGTTAATAGATCAGTTACAATTACGTTATAAGTCAAAAAAAGAAAAATCAAGGCAAATCAGATAACAACTTCTTATAGAAACAAAGAGAAATTAAATTAAGTAAATCAAGCCAAAGTTTAAATAACAAAAGTGAATTTTAAATAGCAAAAAAATTGTAAAATTTTAAAGTATAAGGAAAAGTTTTTGAATTTCTAAAGTTGATTAAGCAAGTAGGATTTTGATTAAAAGTTCAATGTAGAAAATCAAATCTTTGAGATTTGCACAAATATGAATTAATTCACAATAAAACGAAGGTTAACGGTTGGTTTTTCACTTAGCGTCAGTTGGTGCAATCGAAGTTGACTTCTCAGCGTAGCGTTAGTAGAGTTTACAGATGAACGGAGTATTTTGGTAGTTGAAGGAACTTTTACACGTGGAGTAAACAATCCGTTGGAGAAAACGTTCATATGAATTAGAACAATTTCGTCGAAAGAAAAACCGCAATAAAGAGGAAGGGAGAGAAGCGAAGTTAGATTAACTAAATAAAACAAAAACTAAATACTTTACCTGGGTATAATAATCCAGCGTTAAGAAAACTAAGTACACTTTTAAAATGTAAAGTAACTTATAGCCGTAAATATACGATTTTTAGTAATTTTAGGAAAGAAACAGGTTCCGTAGATATACTAAAAGTTAGGAAGGTTTCAACGTAATATCCGGTAAAATCACCGTGTTTAAGTAAACGTTAGTACTTCCAAGGTACAGTAAATTTTTGAAGTGATCTCAACAAGAGTTTGTCAGGAACTGATTAAAGAAGGAAACGAAGTACCTAAGGCTATAATGACCTCAGAAGATAACAAAATAAATTCGTCAGCAAACTCGCGAGAACGCTCGAGTAAATGATATTTTAAACAAAAATATTTATAAGGACTTGTAGAAAAGCAGCATTTAATCACGTATTAAGCGAAAATAATACGCTCTTAATTACTCATAAATTACAAATTATCGACTTTAAAATGTAACATAATAAAGTGTGAGATTAGTAACAACAGCAAATTCACGTCTAACTTAAATAAATCAGACAGTACCGGATTTAGAAAAATTTTCTCAGGGCGTAACACCCCCCCAACAAAAGTTGAGCTAGGAAGCGGAAAAGAAAGGAAGCTGAGTAGCGAAACCAATAAGGAGTGATGAGTGAGTATACCAGGGATGAGTTAATGAAAATGTTCATAGTAGAAGCAGAGAAAGGGAGAAAACAAAGAATGAAGTCATGAATAGAATTGATGTTATAGCGAGGACAGCGCGTCAAGGAAAGAAAGGGGTTGAGCACTGACCTACTAAGAATCAGCACAACGTCCTCATCCAATCACCCATAGGACGTTGGAAGAAAAGTAGAAAGTAGGAAAAGAAAGGGATAAGATAGGAAAGTTATAATTTTTGACGGGTATGTCGTTTTCGACGATTATGTCGTTTAAGAGAAATAGTATCGGTAGTTATCGTGGAGTGATCATCTGAATCAGATGCAGAAGAATGAGTAGTAGAATTTGAGTTATCGGAATACGCAGGTTTTAGATCTTTTGCGTGGAAAATACCTATGGATCTACCTAAGGAATCAGTAAACTCGTACGTCCAGGTAGAAATAACTTTTTTAATTTTATAAGGGCCTAAGAATTTAAGAGCCAGTTTAGCGTTTAAGAATTTGGAAGCGTCGGATAAAACAAAGTTTCTCTTCCAAACGGAATCACCTTTCTTATAAGTTACTGTTCATTTGCGTAAATTGTAGCGATCTTGAGTGCGTTGTGTAGAACGTTTCATTTTAGCAAGAATCTCAGTACGTAAGTTTTCGTAAAATTCTTTAGTATGTGTAGTAATAGGTGGATTAGTATCTATAGAAGGGATCTCATCGTCTAGAGGAGTTTTAAAGAGATTGGCGAAAAGAATGTGTTCTCGACCACAGAACGCAAAGTATAGAGTGTAATTAGTTATTTCGTGTTTTGAAGTACGAATGGCACAGCCAATCTTAGATAAGTTAACATCCCATGTGCGTTGATTTTCTTTGATATAGGAAGCTATCATGGTTTTAAGAACTCTATTAACTCTTTCAGTAGGGTTAGATCTAGGGTGATATTTAGCAGTGTAGAGAATTTGGGTTTGATATTGGGTGCATAATTTTGAAAATTCCTTACTACGAAATTGGACACCATTATCAGCTATCAAGTATTGAGGAGTACCAAATAATAAGAATATTTGTTCTTCCATAATCTTACAAATTTTAGTAGCAGTAGCAGTACGAAGCGGAAAGTAACATGGAAATTTAGTAAAATAGTCAGCAACGACAAAGATATAGGAGTTACCTTTAGAAGAGCGAGGTAAAGGACCAACAATATCACAACTTAGCACCTGTCATGGGCGAGTGGGAGTTGCTCTGGGAGAAAATAAATCTAGTTGTGCTTTTTGTTCGACTTTGTGCGCAGCACAGGTATGACAATTACGGATGTATCTAGCAATATCAGCACGAAGATTTGGCCAATAGAAAAACTTATTAATACGACTTAAGGTCTTTCTAACACCGCAGTGCCCGCAAGTGGGAGGATCGTGGTATTGACGAATAATTTCCGTACGCTGGTTTTTAGGGACAACTGCTCCCCAATTTCCTAATGAAATATCAGAGAGATCAGAAGAAGTAACATGTTTGTAAAGCAAATCATTTTCCATAGACCACAGAGGAAACTTTTGAGGATTTTCAGAGACATTTTTAGTCATTTTCAAGTACCAGGGATCAGTAATAAGAAGATTAATTGAAGGTATAGTATTAGTGACATTAATTGCGCAAAGTTCAGGAGTAGACTCTTGTAAGTCGAGTACAGTTCTAGATAAGGCATCGGGAACAACGTGATTTGTCCCTTTACAATGAACAATAGAGAAATTATATTGTTGGAGTCGTAAGGCCCAACGAGCCAAACGTCTAGAAGGATTTTGAAGTTTATTTAGCCAAATGAGAGAATGGTGATCCGTGATAACAGTGAAATGAGCACCTTCGATATAGGCACGAAATTTCTCAATAGCCCACAAGACAGCTAGGCATTCTTTTTCAGTAGTAGAATATTTAGTTTCGGGTTTAGTTAACGAGCGACTAATGTAAGCGATGACTTTTTCTCCATCAGGGGTTTCCTGACTAAGAACAGCACCTAAGCCAAAATTAGAGGCGTCTGTTTGGACAGAAAAATGTAAAGAAAAATCAGGGCAAGAAAGTATTGGAACAGAAATAAGTTGATTCTTGAGGAAGGAGAAAGCTTTTTCGCATTCAGAAGACAAGACAAATGGAGTACTCTTACGAGTTAAGTGAGTTAAAGGAGCTAAAGCAGTAGAGAAATTGGGTATAAAGCGACGATACCAACTAGCCATACCAAGTAGTCGACTAACTTCAGAAACAGAAGAAGGTTGAGGTATAGAGATAATAGCGTTGACTTTTTCAGGATCTACAAGTAAACCATTTCTATTAACAACATAGCCAAGATATTTTAGTTCAGAGAGACAAAAATGACATTTCTTTTTATTCAAAGTAAGTCCAGCATTAGATAAGCGAGAGAATATTTTAGTTAAAACTTCTAAGTGTTTGTCAAAAGAAGGGGTAGCAATGATAATATCATCCAAGTAAGTGAAGCAATAAGGTTCTAAATCAGCACCAAGAATTTGATCAATCAAGCGTTGAAATGTAGCAGGAGAATTATGCAAACCAAAAGGCATACGGTTAAACTGGTATAGACCTCTACTGGGTATAGTGAAAGCGGTAATGGGTTTCGAATCTTTAGATTAAGGGATTTGCCAGTAGGCAGAGCGAATGTCTAGAGAAGAAAGGAACTGAGCATCACGAAAACGGTCCAAGATAGTATTGATGTATGGTAATGGGTAAGCATCTTTTTCAGTTACGGCGTTAACTTTTCGATAATCTATACAAAAACGATAGGAGTTATTTATTTTCTTAACGAGAACAATTGGGCTAGACCATGGACTTGAAGAAGGTTCAACAATTCCTAAAGCAATCATGGAATCTAATTCCTCATTAGCAATTTTCAGTAAAGCTGGAGAAAGTGGGTAGTAACGTTGTTTAATAGGTTCACTGGTTGTACGTATATGATGTTCGATTAAAGTAGTGCAGCTAAGTTCAGTAGAATTGAGTACAGAAGAGTCAAATAATGATTGAAGAGTTTGTTCTTCAATAGGAGAAAGGTTATGTCTAGTAATTAAATGAACAGTAGTAGATGAGGAGTAAATTTCATCAGAATTTCCGAAAATCCAAGTACCCGTATGAAAATTAGGAACAAAATCTATTGATTTCCAAAAATCAATGCCTAAAATAAGTGATTGAGTGACTTCAGGGATGACTAAAACTTCTAAAGTGACTGTTTTGTCTTGAAGAGTGATAGGAAGATCAACAACACCAAGAATGTAGCAAGTTTCACCATTAGCAAGTAGACAAGTTGAAGTTGATTTAGGATAAGGTCGATATTTACGCGAAGAAAGGCCTAAAGAGCTTAAAAGGTTCTATCCTGGTTGACCTAAGATCGTTTTGGAGGACCCAGAATCCAATAAACTTTTAAAGGGATAGCCAAAGACTGTTACATTGAGATAAGGTCGTTCATCCTTGCGGACATTAGCCAAAACAAAATTTAGAACATATTTATGATGATCTGATAAAGTAGCGAAAGGGGTTTCTGAGTTAAGTGAAAGAAAAGAGGGCTCGCCTCGGTCCGAACACTCTGAAATTAGTTTAACGAAGAATTAGTGCAATTTGAACAATTTGGTTTGATAACATCTGGTTTACCACAACCATAACAGTGACGAGTTTGAGGTTCAGGGCATTTAGGAGAAACATGACCTGTTTTTCGACAATTCCAACAAGTGACTGAAGAAGGAGTGGAAGTAACTTTAGTTTTGCTTGATGGTTTCGAAGTAAATTTTGGTTTTAAGTCAGTTGAACTAGCAGTGACATTTGAGGTAACGGACTTGATATTCTTTCCTTTGGGAGTAGACACCACAGAAGCAGCAGAAAGTTTAGGAGTATTCGAGCTACGTTTAGATTGAGTCGAGATACTAGTATCGGTATCTGAGGAAGAGCCAACACTTAAGTAGGCGAGGCTTGGTTCAAGCAGATGAGAAGATTTTCTGGAAGGAGGAGGTTTAAATGTTTCAATAAAGTAATGATTCTGTTCGATTTGTTTACCTAAAGCAGAAAGTTGGGCGATATTAGCGACTGGAGTAAGCGTTAAAGCATTTTGGTAGAAAGGAGTTAAGTTACGGCGAATGTAGTATAGTTGTTTGGTTTCGGATAAAGGAGTCGTTAAGCGTTGAAAAAGATTGTACATTACAGCGAGATAAGAACTCATATTTTTAGAAAGACCCATAGTACGATTCTTAATTTCGTCAAGTAGTCTTTCATCACAATCAATCGGCAAGAATTCGGTTTTCAGCATTGATACAATTTCATCCCAAGTAGTGAGAGTGAATTTTCGAGAACGGTATAAGAGAAGGGCACGTCCTGTTAACAATTCAGGAGCATGAGCGAAAAGCATTTGTTTAGTAATAGCACGAGATGAAGCTAATTCATCCAATCGAGTTAGAAAATCTAAAAGAGACACTTTGCCTTCACCTGAAAAGGTTAAGCCAAGCTTAGACATATCAAAACGTTTTTCAGAAACAACTGCTTGAGAAACGGGAGTTATTCTAGGTAATGGTCCAGAAATTCCAGTTCATCTTCGCTAAAGAAAGTAAAGGAGGAGTTGAAGGATTAGCATCTTGATCAGTTACTTCAGCTGCATTAGGATCATTAGAACTAGTAGGTTTAGGGCTAGAAGAAGGTAATTTATGAAAATCTGTAAGGGTAACGCGATTAAGTTTTTTCATGTTTTGTACTAAGTTTGATTTCAGGGTAGCAATAGCCAAAAGTAATGTATTACGTTGACCGGTTTCAGCATCACTAGTAGCGTTCATCAAAGAGCAACGGCGTTCTATGTGAGGAATTAAACTATTCAAACGTAAAAACTCTCTTGATTTGGGATCATTAGTAACAAAGTCAGTAAAGGTTTTAATTTCATCAACAAGTTGGGTAACTGCAGTCAAATCATCAGCGAAAGGAATAGAATGAGAAACAGGAGTCAAGGATTTTTCTAATTCAAGTACAATGGCATTACGAGCAAGTTTTCTCAAATTACTAGTAGTAGTGGGTAGATCAATACCTCTGGAAGAAAGTTCGTATTCAAGTTCAGCTTTTAGTAAACGGTTGACATCTATTTTAAATGAGAACATGGTTAATGAGTAAAAAGAAGTGAGTTAAGCAAAAAGGAAGTACGTTATGCAAAGAAATTATGGACAGAAAGGGGGCCCCGCACGTTGGAACGCCAAAGAAATTTGTTACGGTAAGAATTATGGGTAACTAAATTTAAATGGAGCGATGGCCGCAGTAGCTCGGTTCTTGTACGCAAAATGGGGTGGGTTAGAAATTGTGAGGGGAATATTTAAATCAAAGATGTCGTGGTAGATAAAATTAGTCAAATAGTGATTAGAAATTGTTAGAAATGGGCGCCACACAATTTGTTTAGTTACGGTCCTGTTAAGTAAATTGTAAAAGTTTAACAGGGCTCTAGTAGTAGCGAAGGGTTGCTGAAAGAAAAAAAAACCGGGAAGGTTAAGCAATAAATAACAATCAGTAAATTTGATGTAAATATAATAAATTTAGAATAAATAGCAATTTACAAAATAATCAATAAAATATTCAATTTTGAATTATGCAAACAAAATATGCGTAAAGTTGAGTAAAACAATCGATAATGGATTTCAAATATTACAAAAATACAGGATCTAAATTACCTTGTGTTAAAAACAAAAGTAGTAAAACTAATTTAATTACGTTAGGTTCGCAAAACAAACAACAAAAAAAATTTAATTTGGGGCAGCGATCGTTATTCGACAAGACAGTAATTTCAAATTTGAAATACAAAAAAAAATCTTACCTTATTACTTCGCTGATGGAACTCCGTGCACGGTATTTCCAGTCGAAGTTTCCTTAAATAAAATATTTAAAACAAACAATTGGCCGTCGGCAGATAACAGCCGAGAATTAGAGTTAGGTTCAAGTTTACTATCTCGTAGATCAGAGAAGGCGTGACCAAATTTATGTAGGTTAATAGATCAGTTACAATTACGTTATAAGTCAAAAAAAGAAAAATCAAGGCAAATCAGATAACAACTTCTTATAGAAACAAAGAGAAATTAAATTAAGTAAATCAAGCCAAAGTTTAAATAACAAAAGTGAATTTTAAATAGCAAAAAAAAATTGTAAAATTTTAAAGTATAAGGAAAAGTTTTTGAATTTCTAAAGTTGATTAAGCAAGTAGGATTTTGATTAAAAGTTCAATGTAGAAAATCAAATCTTTGAGATTTGCACAAATATGAATTAATTCACAATAAAACGAAGGTTAACGGTTGTTTTTTTTTCACTTAGCGTCAGTTGGTGCAATCGAAGTTGACTTCTCAGCGTAGCGTTAGTAGAGTTTACAGATGAACGGAATATTTTGGTAGTTGAAGGAACTTTCACACGTGGAGTAAACAATCCGTTGTAGGAAACGTTCATATGAATTAGAACAATTTCGTCGGAAGAAAAACCGCTATAAAGAGGAAGGGAGAGAAGCCAAGTTAGATTAACTAAATAAAACAAAAACTAAGTACTTTACCTGGGTATAATAATCCAGCGTTAAGAAAACTAAGTACACTTTTAAAATTTAAAGTAACTTATAGCCGTAAATATACGATTTTTAGTAATTTTAGGAAAGAAACAGGTTCCGTAGATATACTAAAAGTTAGGAAGGTTTCAACGTAATATCCGGTAAAATCACCGTGTTTAAGTAAACGTTAGTACTTCCAAGGTACAGTAAATTTTTGAAGTGATCTCAACAAGAATTTGTCAGGAACTGATTAAAGAAGGAAACGAAGTACCTAAGGTTATAATGACCTCAGAAGATAACAAAATAAATTCGTCAGCAAACTCGTGAGAACGCTCGAGTAAATGATATTTTAAACAAAAATATTTATAAGGACTTGTAGAAAAGCAGCATTTAATCACGTATTAAGCGAAAATAATACGCTCTTAATTACTCATAAATTACAAATATTCGACTTTAAAATGTAACATAATAAAGCGTGAGATTAGTAACAACAGCAAATTCCCACACGTCTAACTTAAATAAATCAGACCGTACCGGATTTAGAAAAATTTGCCCAGGACGTAACAAACTCTTTGACAATTTATTACCTAACTATATAAACTATTTAAAAAAATTGCTTCTGATTTTAATTTTGCAAACTTTCGGTCAGTCTTAGATTAGTGGTTAAAAATTTTAACAAAGATATCAAACAGAGACTATTTACTCAACGTTCTTCTAAAAGTTATTTTAGAATCTCAACCAAAACTTCAAACTCTTTGAACACTTTCTAAAGTCTATATAAAGTACGTAAACATTAAGAAACTATTTTCTACTTAAACTCGCCAAAAACACACGTTAACCACTTATTTATTTAAACCGACAAAAATCTTCTCGATTCAATTCGAAAACTGACCCTAGCTCCTTTGGAATACTTTTTATATATT
Source organism: Aquatica leii (assembly GCA_035610365.1). Classification (NCBI taxonomy): domain Eukaryota; kingdom Metazoa; phylum Arthropoda; class Insecta; order Coleoptera; family Lampyridae; genus Aquatica; species Aquatica leii. Next base: position 13,175,324 of record CM069437.1, on the reverse strand, counting down.
TCTGTCAATTGTGTCTAGAATGTTCAACATGCTTCGGTCATTGTCTCGAAGTTGACAATAAGTTTGAGATCGTTTCACGACCCCCTTCTTAAGACTGTTCTGTTCCACAACAGGAAACCGGTAGAAAAAATCGTGACGATAGCAGCAGCTCTTTCCATTTCAGCAACTTTCTTGAGCTTAAAGATAGCAGTAAATGAACTTTTCTTGACCCTATATTCTAGTTTGATAGTAAATGCAGACCAACACTTGAACGTCTCCTCGGAAGGCGACCTCCAACATATTTCGAACTGTACTCCAATCCAGTTGATCTAAGTCACAACCAAACTTGAATACTTTCAATTTCTTAATATTGTGGAACTTCCATAATGCTTGCCACCGATTTTCGTATAACTGTTTTGCACGTGAGTACTCCTTATTGACCAGATAAGAAATAAAGAATTTCACGTAATTTTAAAACTTTTCCGAGGTTGCTGTTTTCGTAGTTTATCTAACCGTCCAAACTTCTTAAATACGACTGCAACTTCTCTGAACATTTCAAAATCCTCGCTCACGCAATGTGCAATAGCCTAATTTTTTTTTGTTTAGAGCAGGTCTTGTTGTTCATCAGTTGTAACTCCGAACCTCCTTTTCAGATCCCTAGTACATGCTCATAAACTTATTAAAATGTATTCCATCGAATTGATTTCTGGTTCTGCTTGTGATTACCTTGGTTTGGACCTAGGGTTTCGTAACGTTGTTATCGCTTGCAAACGGGGCTAGACGGTCGATGTGAATCACTTTTGGTTTACTTCTGAGTGATTTTCAGATGCAAAATATGACGTCACTACCACGCTGCATTACTTCATAAGAGCGTTTTCTTTGGGGAATATACAATCACATCATGTCGCCAGGTTGAAACCCACCGTTTTCTGCCTTACCGTTATATCTGGCCTTTATTCTGTCGCTGGCAATTTGTGTGTTATTACGGACCGCCTCATGTACTTTGTCTAGCTTTTTCATCGGCTTGCTGACATAGTCTTCTCCAGCAACTTCTTCTTCCGGTTTTTGTCCAAATTCGAAGTCGCATGGCAGTCGTATTTTGCGACTGAGCATGACACAGAATGGTGTTTGACCTGTGCTTTCGTGAACAGATGATCGGTATGCCATTAGGAAAAGGTGTAAGTACTGATCCTAGCCCCTTTGGTGTTTGGACACTACATTGACTAAATACTTTCCCGTTGTTCGATTCATCCGTTCAACCACGCAATCAGATTGAGGATGAAGTGGCGTCGTTCTAGCTTTCTTAATTCCCGAACATTGGCAAACTTTTTAAACAGCGCAGACTCAAAATCGGGGTCTTGCTCAGAATGTAATTCCAACGGAACTCCATACTGGCACCAGAATGTATTTGCTTCCGGAATCAGATTTTGGAAACGGCCTTGCAATGCCAATCGTTACTTAAAGAGCTCCCCACGTTATACATTCGTCGATGCTTTGCGATTTTTCTCTAGACCATTTTTTAATGCGCAGACTGTGCACTTACGACACCATTCTATGACGTTTTCTTTGCAGAGAAGTCTTTGCAGTAGAGTCTTTCTCAAACTTGCTCCAATGCCTTCTTTCAGATTGCAAATAAATCTTTTACCTTTAGCTAAAGCTTAGGTTATTGATATTTTCTAAATTGTTAGGCAACTGCGATTCCTGGTATAAAAACCAGGATATATTCATTTATTTATTTATTAACTATATTGCGATTTTCTATTAGTGTGAGTTGTTTACTACGGAAAGCTTTAAAACCTTACCTGCTCGAGGTTAAAAGTAGGCAACAAAGCTCAAATAATAAGAACTATACGGCAATACTTTCCTGTTGCACGGCTAAAACGGTAAGTCGGCAGTAGCCACTGGTCGTAGTCTCAGAAAGCCACGCTGTCGTGCTGAAGTTGTCCTACTCTTCTAACCTCCATTATGGAGGTTGAATTCTATTTCTCCAAACTTCGATCGAGACCCGACTTGCGCTAACTGCGTTCGCTTTGGCAACAAAGGAGACATCGTCAAGCATAAGGCGACCTCCAACACCTGCCCAACGTACCTGAAAAGGCTCTACGTCCAAGATATCAAATACCGACTAGGGACTTTGAAGACACTCAATGAACTTTAAGGTTTGCGCAAGTGAATCTTCGCAATTCACGTGTTGCGACTTTCGAAGCGATGAGTTTCTCCTCCGACAACGACATCGACATTTTACTGACTTAAAAGCCATACGTGTTTAGCTCAGGTTCAGGGTACAAGCTCACTAGTGCAACTGTACTCTTCAACAGGATTTTCGCATCTTCTTCTATGCGGTATTACTCGGCTATTGTTTTCAATAGTTCGAAGCCCGTCGGAGTGGTGACACTCAGCCATTTAACTAACGACTGCAATGCAGTAACTATGGTTACGGTTGGAAACACTTCCTTGGCAATCGTCGGCCCTTATTGGTCGCCGAGTGAGAATGTTCGAATTCATCTCCAACAGCTAGATAAAATTCTGGATGAACTAAGAGGTACTCCTATTATCATAGCACGTGACTTCAACTCGAAATCGCCGCTTTGGCACTCTCCGGTGACCGACGAACGAGGACGATGTGTAGAGAATCTCGTGGGTGAACGCGACCTCTGTGTTGTTAACGAACCATTTCAACCTTTTACTTTCGCTAGCCATCTAGGTTCAACTAAGATAGGCGTTACACTAGCATCTCCCTGTTTAGCCAGGAAAATATTAAACTGGCGCGTCATTCCAGACGTAATAAAAAGTGACCACCGACTGATACGGTTTAAATTGACCGTCAAGGCCCCTAACCACGTTCCGATCCCTAAAAGAATCCTTGATTACAAACGCATCGATCCCGTTCGCCTAAATGAGGCTATCTCAAATTCAATTCCTGTTTATCTTCCACGTGGTGCTTTGTGCCACGATTCTAAATCTGTAGACACCTCCATTGATAAGTTGACCAGGATGATCCTCGTTTCTTGTCAAAATGGCTTAAACAGCATAAAGCTAAGATCTAGACCTGGTGTACCTTGGTGGAGTCCTAAGTTAGATAGGTTAAAGCAAGCGGTGCGCTGTTTAAGAAAACACCACCAAAAAGCCCCTGCCGACTTAAAACCTCAACGGCTTGCCTCTTATAAGGCCGCGCTTCACCGGTACAAACTGGCAGTGAAGACAGCATGATATAGCTCATAGCAAAGTTTCGTGGAAAAAAGCTTGGCCACGAGTCCCTGGAGGTTCCTGTCGTAAGTTCCTGTCGATCCAACCGTGCTCAAATGTTAAAGACGGCGACAGATACACTATCTCAGAATTAGACACGATCAAAGTAATAGTTTCCACATTATTCCCGGACGACGTTCCCTCGACGTACAATGCTATCATGCCCAAATAAGATCCCGATCTCTTTTGCTAAGTAATTCCCGACAGGACTAGGTGGTCACTAGCGACGATTTAGCCGCAGTGGCTAGCAAAATTCCTAGAAATAAAGCTCCTGGACTTGACGGAATACATTGTAATGTTTTGCGAACGGTTGTTCTAGATTCTCTCTCATCAACGATCGTTGACCTGTTCAACTCTTGTATAAAAATTGGCTATTTTCCTACCAGCTGGAAAGCTGGTAAACTAATCACTATTCTTAAGCCCGGAAAGAAGGATCTCGCCAACCCCAACTCGTACCGTCCGATAAGTTTGTTATCTGAATTAGGTAAACTTTTCGAAAGGACACTTCTGAAAAAGATATATGACGACATTCCGCCTAACGTCTTATTCCATCTTAGTCAATATGGCTTCGTTCCTGGCAAAACGACGACTGACGCCGCCCGTCGATTAATGACAGTTGTACAATTTAACGTTTCCAAGTACAGACTAGCTATTTTCATAGACATTTCTGGAGCGTTCAAAAACGTATAGTGGCCTTCTATAATCAAAGCTCTCGTCGTTAAGAGAGTACCTGCAGACGCCACGCGCGTCATTCGTAGCAGTTTGTCGAACAGATCGATAACTTATTCTGTCCCAAGGCTCGGTTTTTAGGCCGACTTTGTGGAACTTGGTGGTAAGCAATCTTCTAGACAAAGATTTACCAGCAGACTGCGACATTTTTGCTTATGCGGACGACATAACCGTGACAGTGTCCGCAAATTCCAGACGAGACTTGGAAGCAAAATCTAACACGTGCCTAAAGATTGTGACTGGCTGGGCTGGCAGCAATAAGCTAAGTATTTCTGCAGACAAGACTAAGTACATGGTTTTTGGCTCTACGCTAAGACGAGATTCTTCACTGCGCTTCCACGATACTCCTGTCCATAGGGTCTTCAAATTCAAGTACCTCTATTGCTCGACGACAAGCTGAGTTTTGTTAAACATTGCGCTTTCGTGGTCGACAAGTGCAAGAGCGTCTTGCACTTGTTTTACAAATACTCACGGCTTAAATATAATCTTCACAAAAAACATCTTGCAAACATCTTCGCCAATGCAGTCATTCCCATGCTCACTTATGGCCTAGACATTTGGTATCACAGACTTCGACATTCCCACGTGGCCAGGAAACTGGCCTCGCTCCAATCCTTATTTCTGAGAACTACCCTAGGGGCGTATCGTACCGTTCCCACTGATACCCTCTGTGTTATTTCTAAACATCCTCCCCTACATCTCCTATTGCAAGAAATCTACTGCACCAAAGTTCTTCGCAAGGCTGGCTCGTGCAATTTCCTTGACCAGCACGTGTCAAACGACGATTTCCAGTCTTTTTCAGCGGCCAAGCGTCACTTAAAGGTCATGATTTTGGGTGAATGGCAGCGGCTGTGGGGCACTTCCCATAAAGGGCGTAATGCCTATTCTTTTATCCCGAATATCCTTACCTGGGTTAGAATGCCCCACGTCCCCGAACGAGAGACTGTGCAAATCCTGTCTTCATACGGCGGATTTTGTTGTCACTTAAAGCGTATTAGCGTTTTGGATGACGACAGGTGTCCGTCGTGCGGCGTTCCTGACACTCCGGCGGATCGGATTCTCGCTTGTCGCGAATTCGATGAGGATCGGAGTGCCCTGTCAACCTTTGTTAGCCCATTTCCCAATTCCCCTCAGGCCATCCTCGCACTGGTGCCTGATTTTAACGTATATAGACCATTCGCAAAGAGAGACCACAGTTTACAATAAGAATGAAGTTTTATTTTGCTAACGAATTTTGCATGGTTTTGCTTATTTTCTATAAGTACGCTATGGCAAAGTAGGTATTTAGTTTTTATTAACATTAATAGCATGCATTTTATTTTTAGAGTCATTTAGTTCAGTATTTTTATTTTGAATAACCCTTTTAGTTCATTTTTCGCCGTAGCTACTTAACTAATCTGCCTCTCTTAGTTCCTTTACAATTTTCTAAGTCCTTTTCCTACCTACTTGGTTTTATGCCTTAGAAGCGAGGATAAGCCGAAAGGCAGGTGCCTCGCTGAACCGCGTGCTCTCAAAGCACGTACCGTTACCTTAGCCCATCCAACTGAGTCTTAACCAGACTTGTCCTTTAAATGAAACATGTTCTTTTCTTACCTATCCTATTTTGTGGCGAACTTGTACCAAGCAAGTTTGGGTGGTTTGGTGGGTCCACATCCTCCAATTCCTACATTTCCCAGATAACTACTCTCGAAACATCTTTTGACGCAGTGGTCCTAATGGTCTTCAAGTTAATTTCTACCCGTAAATAATCTGTTGCCAGACCTACAAAGCTAATGAATTTATTGTGCCGCACCCAATCCATATTTCGGAAATACGCTTTGACCAAAAGAATGTCTACGCAACATCCAAAGATCTCTGATGCTCTTTGGAGCGTATAAACGGCCCCTCAATCCGTAACTGACAAGTTGTCAGCTCCTGGCCAGCAGATCACAACTGGCCCTAAGTAGCTCGGTCGAACAGAATTGCCGACAAAGTGAAAGTACCTTCCAGCAAATCCGTCACACCTATTCAACGATCCACAGTAGTGATCGTCCCAAAGACCGAGACAAACTTTAAAACAGTTGACAAAACTAAAACGACTTTAATGAAGGCCCTACATCTAACACGCTCGGTCTACGATTAGTCCGAAAAGACAGAGACCTGTTAAAAATCCCAGCGGATATCCTTAATAATGCCAGCCTTGTGATCAGATCGCAAAGAAAAGCCCTTTCTAGGATTTTTCTCTTGGGTGTTCAATCTAACCTTTCCTCCAAGCAGTTGAAAGAGGGGATCTTCGAACAAAACTGCGATATTGTCTCTTCAGCGATCTTGTGCTGCGATCTTGGAAATTATGAGCTTCTTCTCTGACAATGACATAGACATTCTACTAACCCAAAAGCCATATGTGTATAGATATGATTCAGGGTATAGGCTCCCTGTTGCGACTGTGCTCTTCAACAGAATCAGCGTATCCACTTCTATGCGGTATTTCTTGGCTATTGTTATCCCGTTCGAGTAGTTACCTTGTCATCTAACTAATGACTGGACTGTCGTATGTATCTATGATCACAGTTGAAAATGCTTCTTTGGGTATCGTCGGCGTTTATTGGCTATCAAGCGAGAATGTTCGTATTCATCTACGACATCTAGATAAAGTTTTTGGACGAACTAAGTGGCTTCCCGATTAATAACGCTAAATTTAGCTCATGGCAAAGGTTTGTAAATAGAAGTTTGGCGGCGAGTCCGTAGAGATCAGTTTATAGGATATCCTCACAAAAGTTCCTTGCTATCCAAACATGCTCCAACGTTCGTGACGGTGACAGATACACTCTCACAGAGCTTGACGCAATCAAGTCAATAGTTCGCTTTTTGTTCCTAGACGACAATCCAACAAACGACGATTCTTACCAAGCCCGAATTACATTCCGATCTTTTAAAACTATTGAGCCTCGACATGACTGGGTGATTACAAAAAGGGAATAGCGTCGCTGACTAGCAGAATTCTTAAGAATAAAGACGGAGTACATTGTAACGTACTAAGAACAGCCGTACAAGATTCTCTCTCTTCTACGTTTATTGACCTATTCAACTCTTGTGTTCAATGCGGGTACTGCTGACACGTGCACATTTTTAGACCAGCAAGTTTTCGGTCGTCAAGCGCCATCTCAAGACTTTGATCTTGAATGAATTTCAGCGACACTGAGATACATCCCTTAAAGGACTATTCCTTGATTCCGAAAATCTTAGACTGAATCAACATGTCTCATAACCCGGGACGAGCAGCCGTCCAAATTCTCACATCGCACGGCGAGTTTCGTTGCCATGTGAAACGCATAGCGTTGCAGATGACGACCGGTGCTTATCGTGTAGTGTTCCTGATACTCCGTCACATAGGATTCTCTCCTGTCGGGAGTTCGATGATGACCGGAGTACCCTAAGAACCCAAGTCAATCGGTATGACGATTCCTTTGACTCTATCTTTAGACTAGTGTCCGACGTCAATGTACTTATCTATTCATTGCGTTCATTGCAAAGTCAAACGTAAATGAGAGTATAATTTAGTTTATTTTTGCATGGCATTATGATTTTATTTTACACTCAGCTACGGCAAAAAGGTATTTATTTAGTTATTTAACTGCATGTGACTTATTTTAGAATATTTTATTTGAGTATTTTTAGTTAACTAAAATTTTCAGTTTCTGTTTAGTCGTAGCTGTTTTGAGTAACTAGCGTCATCCCCGTCTATTACAACATTGTATTCTTTTCCTACTTGGTCTTCAGCTTTACACGCGAGGATAAGCCGCAAGGTAAGTGCCTCGCTAAACCTCGTACATAGCACGAACCAGATACACAGCCCATCCGAGTCGTCTAACTATGCAATCTTTTCTTATCGTAACATATCCTTAATCGTTCTATCCTATATGTGGCAAACTTGAACCAAGCAAGTTCGGGTGGTTTGGTAAGTCCACATCTTTCTCTTCCTTTCCCTCTTCCGCCTCCTCCTCTTCCTGATGTACCATCGTGCAGATGTGCTTTAACATATGGGTTTTCGGCACTACAAAGTTTGTAGTTTGTTTTCCGTGCCCTTGACACTCTTTAAGAATTGTTTAAAAAAACCGTCGTCTACTCTTAAAAAGTTCCACTGCGCCCAGTATGCTTTGATCTTTTTGGCCAAAACACTCACTTCTTCTCAGATTGGTCGTCGGCTGTTTGCTTTTCAGTTTAGGAGTACTCTTATGTCGGGATTGTTTTCTTGTTCACGACGCAACTGCTCAGGTTCTCTTTGGTCATCAACCATAGTAGTTCTTTAGAGACAATTGTTTTTTTCTTTAAGTCGCGAACAATGGTACAGTTTGCCGGACATGGTGATCTATACAAAGCATCAGGATTCCGATGACTACTTCTGGCACGGTGTTCTGAGTCGTAGTCATACTTTTGATACTCTTGAAGTTTCTCGATCAATCTTGCCAGTTGTCCTTCCGGATTACAAAACTGCAATAAGCATTTCAAGGTGGCGTGGTCCATTCTTATCAAAAATTTTAAAAGAGTATTATGGACTTGACTGTTAATAGCCCTCTCCTTTTCTTGTCCATCTTGCGCCTGCAAAAGGACCGCACTTATGTTCAGATTAGTTGCATCAGTAACCAAAACAAATTTTTCATCCTCTTTTAGATCACTTAAAATCGGCGATATGACTAGGGTTTATTTTAGGTGTTGGAAAGCGTTTTTGTAGTCTTCATTCTATTTAGATTCTGCTGTTTCTTCGGTCACTTTCGTCCAAGGTTTGGCGATATTGGTAAATCCGGGTACAAATAGTCTATAATAGGTGCACAACTAAAGAAATTTTCGGACATTTGACGATTGGTCTTAGCCGTGCTTGCACTGCTCGAAACTTGTTTGAGCCAGCCTTTACTACATTTCTAGATACGACGTGGCCAAGGTATTAAACTTTGTTCTTAAATACAGGGCACTAGTTTTAGATTTGCCCCACGTAGTCGCTGAAACACTTCTTCCAAGTTGTTCAAGTGTTCTTCAAACGACCTTCTAATTACGATCGCGTCGTCTAGGTAAACCAAGCATTTCTTTCAAGGTAGTCCGCGCAAGATGGTTTCCATCAAACGCTCGAAGCAGTTACACAGGCCGAAGGGTATCACCACGAATTGCCACAAACCAGTTCCAATCATAAAAGCTGTTAACGTATAGTCAATTTTTGGTAAAGGGTAGCTGTCTTTTTTAATAATTTTGTTAAGCGGTCTGTAGTATCGATAATCCATCTTTCTTCTTTACGAGGACCATTAGGTACGCCCATGGGCAATTTGAAGGTTCAATGATACTTTTTTTTTATTTTCGCCAAAGGAGGTCCGTATGGATGTTGTCATATCAGCCGAGCGTCTCTGGTAATAATTTTATTCTTCACCACGTTAGTTCTTTCTTTGGAACTATTCTCCAGTGCAAAAAGATCTTGATACTGCTGGATCAACACTTTAACTTTAGTCAGCTAGTCAGTTAGTTAGCTGAGGTTTTGGCAATTCATGTAAGAATGTTTAATAAATGTTGTAAGCACTTTTTCGGCAACTAGAATTTACGCATCTCACAATTTGAGAAACTGGTGTACTTTGGCCTACCACGGTCTTCTTTTTCAACATCGCTGGATCTCAGTTGACATTCAAGATCCTTATGGCATCTTGTTTTTCACTCGTACTAATGTTCTGCCAACAAGTAGTCCTTTTTTAACCAAGTCGCCCTTCATTAATTCAATAGCGCAAATGTAGCTTTTCCGAAGATTTCCATCCAGGGGTGCCATCACCACACTTTCAGTCCTTCCAGGCAGAATCAAGTCACATCTTCACTCAACAAGACTTGCACGGCTACCTTTTCTGACAAATGAAAAGTAATTTTTTCACAGTCAATTTTAAGAACTGTATTTTTCCATACCAATGGTGACTTTTACTATTCTGTGAGTAGGTATGTCTTTGCCCGTCGCCGTTTGAAATCGCACTGGTACTAGTTATGCCTTCTCATTTTCCAGTAATATATCAGGGCCAATGATGGTCTTCGACGCTCCTATGTTAACCAGTAAGTGAACACTTCGTCCGTTGATCTCGCCGTTGAGATAAATGCTATGCAATTGCTCCATAGGCAATGCCATTTGAATGTTGATCTCCGGTACATGACTAGTTGAGATTAATTTTTGTCTTTTTTGGTCAACTCCTTTCAAGCTTTCGAGCGCTTTTTTTGTCTTCTTTTTAGGTTTAGTACAGTATCGTTGTATGTGACCTATTGCACTGCAGTTCAAAGTCGTCACTCCTTTTTCATGAAGTATTCGTAGCACTATCTCTTCTATGCTATGCGTTTTACTGTGTCGGATTTAAATAGCTAATTGCTTCAAGAAGGTATCTGGTACTGTAGGATACCCAAACCTTGTCAATCTGACGATCAATCAAACTCTTGAAAACTTTCTGAATACGATTTTTTATTTCGACTTGGTACACTTGATAAAGATGACCATATCTAATTTCTAAACGTGAAATTAAGGAACAGTTTGCAAAAGTCGGTTTCAAACTGTTTGTGATAGGGTGACAGTAGTAGGTATTTGCATATTCTCTCGCAGTAACCTTCGTTGTTTTAGGAAGAGGTTGGAGCTAGTGGTTTCTTTGCGATAATCCGTTATTAAATGTTTTCTTGTTGCAGTATGTTGACCAAAAGGGTTTTCCATCAAAATTTGAGAGTAGAATCTTAAACTTGTGCGTGGCTTCTTCTTGGTGCTCTATTAAATCTTCACTCGTGACACTTTCTTCACTGTGACAATTCATGTGGTTCATTCTTTCTTCTAGTTGTTTTATTCTATCTCCTATTGCTTCTATTTTGTCATTCATACATTCGCATATTTCTTATTTTAAATTTAACATATTTGCTTGGGTTTCATTTTAAATAATTTTAATTTGGTTTCTTATTGTATTTACTTCTTAATAGTCTTTATTATATTTTCAATGCTCGTTCGTATTTTTTCTTTTAAACTTCTAGAGTTTTATAACAATATTTTTCCCATTTTTCTAGAATTTTCTTTCATTTTTCTAGAATTTTCTTCTATATTCTTGTTTATTGAATCTTGACCATTTTTATTGATTTAAGAAATTCAAATAACTTGGAATCCATTTCAACTGCTTACAAACGCGTGACCGTCATGAATTAAAATACCAATAAAAAGTTTAATAGCACTAAGTTTTAATTACGCTCGTTTCTTTATTACTAAATACAAGCAAACACACGCGACACATACTTATCACACAACGTTTTTATTACGGCAGCAATATTAAATAACTTGTATTTACACCTTAAAACCGCGAACTCCACACTGACACTAGTGTAACGAATTTTTAAAGCTGTCAGAAAAGTCTCAGAAAATAGAAGAAAAATTGTTGAAAGTCTAAAAGAAGAAATATAATTAATAGTCTTTATTTGTCATATTTTTTATTTTTTTTAACAAAGGATTCGTATTTTGAACTAAACACAAAATTATGCTACTACATAAAACAAAAAAAATCTTAAACCCTCCGCCGCTAATCAATTATCTATATACAAATACATTTGCTACACTACTTGTAATTTTCTTTTCCTTTTTAATACCTTTTCCATCCAACCCACTTCGTCTCCTCTTTCTCTCAAAATCTTCAACCCTCCTCCCTCCTCTTCTCTTAGTTCTATGCATTCCATTAACATGTGCTCTGTATTTTCCCACCCCTCACCACATAGTCTACATCTTCTATCTTTATCTTTCTTTAAATACTTATTCTCTTGCTCTTTATTTCCGCATCTAAACCTTGCTATCATTCTTTTTAAGCTCAAGCTATTTTCGCCCTTTATGTACTTTAGAATATTGTTTATCACTCTATTTGTATATCTCTCATTGTATTTCCCCTTTCTTATTCTTGCTCTTGTTTATTTACTGTATATACTTATTTCTTGTTATCTCATCTGTTATTTCCTTTTTGTCTCCCTTATTTTCTCTACCTCTTCTCTCGCATATTCAACTCTTTCTGTAATCCCTTTTTCTTTCTTCTTGTTCATATTTAATTTTTTCATACTTTACCTCTCTCCAGCACATTTGAAGCAATTTGCATTCTTCTCTTTCTTTCATTTGTGCTTCGTAAGACATTGCTTTCTTCCCCACCTGTACTCCTATCCTTTCTTTTCATTTCTTCCTCTACTATGTATCATGGCGCCTCCCTTTCTAATCTAAACGTTTATTTCCAGTATTTTTCTTGTATTTTCTTCAATTCTTCCCATTCCTTTCACCCCTATATTTCCGCCCCAAACATCAACACAATCTTTATTAATTTGTTAAACAACCATCTTCTTTCTTCTATTTGCTTTCTAAACCCCTCTTCCTATACCCCACACCTTACCTACTATTCTATTACATTTTTTTGCTAACCACTTTTTATAAGCCTCATCTTTATTGTCGTATCTGATTCGATAACCCAAATAAGTCACTTCATTTACACTTTCTATTACTTCGTCTCCCTACTTCTACTCCATTCTTTTTTATCCCATCCTTTTTTGAAACACTGCTGTCTTTGTTTATCCCACATTTATACTTAAATACTTTTTTTCCAGATACTTTTTTACTGTCTTTATCATCTCTTTCATTTCGCTTTCTTTTTTTGTTATATTCACTATGTCATCCGCATACGCCAAAACCCACATTTTTACCCCCCCCCTCCATTACTATTCCTCCACTCTGTTGCCCTATTAACTCTTTCTCTAAATCCTCTAAATATACTGCAAATAAACTAGAACTAAGTGGACACCCCTGCCTTAATCCTTTATTTATTCAAAATGCTGCACTTAACTTTCCATCTATTCTTACTTTGCACTTTGTCTCATTATATATTTCCTCTATATTCCTAACTAGTTCTTCCTCTGTTTTTTCTTAATATATTCCATAATTTACTCCTATTTACAATACCAGACGCTTCTGTTATAACAGAAATAACGCAAAAACGTTCCTTCTCTTCGCTTCTAATTCCTTGTTTACTATCTGTTTCAGTATGTATACATTATCTAATGCTCTTCTTCCTCTTCTAAATCCTGTCTGCCAGTCTGGTAATATTTTTTTTCCTCCATTTCTCTTTTTTGCAAAATTGTCATATAAATCTTATATCCCATATTTACCACTTATACCTCTATAGTTTTTTACCTTTCTTCTGTCTCCTCCTTTGTAAACTGGGCATACTATTGCTTCTTTCCAATCATAAAAAAATCCTTCACCTGACCATATCTTATTTAAAATTTTCTCTATTCTTTCTTTTGTTCTCTCTCCTGTATATTTTCATTGTTTTCCGTCCGTCTGTTCTGCTTTTTCCTTGTTTAATTTTTCTTAATGCTTCTTCTATTTCTTCTTTCTGTATAGCCGTACTGCTCCCTCCTCTTTTTATGCTTTCTATTTTAAATTCACGCTTTCCTCCTTTTGCTCCCTCTAATGTTCTTTCCATTTTTTCATATTAATTAGTATCCTCCCTTTTTTACGAATGTTTCTTTCCTTATTTAAAAAGCTCCATATGTTTCCTTCATTTTTTAACATTTTTATATGATCCTCCAACTCTTTTATATATTCCTTTTTTTTTCTTACAACACTCTTTTTCTATATTGTGATATTTATCTTTTATATTCTTAAATATCAATTTTTCCACCTTCTTTTACCTCTTCTTTCCTTCTTCCTGGCTTCCCTGGATTTTTTATTCCACCACCTCTTTTCTCTACACTCTTTTATGTTTTTTTTGTGTATCTTTTCTTTTCTACTGCTTTATCCATTTTACTGATCAATTTTTTCACTCCTTCCTCTACTCCTTTCTCCAACCATTGTTCTTTCTTTAATTTTTTTCTATAAATTTCAATATTTTCATACCTTTTTCTCCCCTAAAACCGCATCTGATTTTTTTCTTTTTTTTCCAACCTTTTAGTCTTGTTTCTAATGGCTGATAGTCAGAATCAACTTCTTCCCCTATTTTAAAACTTTCTATTTCCTCCCCACTAACCATTACATAATCTATTATAGATTCTCCCTTTTCACTTATTTACGTATATTCTTCTCTATGCCTTTCCTCCATATTTCTGTAGAGTATAGTCCACCCCTTCTCCTCACAAAACTCTAATAGCCCTCTACCTTGTTTGTTTAATATTTGATCCATCGATACTCTTTTTATTTTCTCCCCATTCACCATCATATCTACACCTTCTCGAATTCGCGCATTAAAAACTCCACATATTATTAATTTTTCCGTCTTCTCTTTAATCAGTAGCTGTTTAAAGTTCCTTTGTTTGTTTCATTTCTTAATCGTACACTGTTATCACCGTATATCTACCCTCATCTTTCCTTAATATTTGATTTACTACTATTCCTTGCTCTTGTTTTTATTCTCCTTTTCTTCTACTACCCATTTTTCTCTTACTCTCGATATTATACCACCTTCTGGTTTTCTTTTTTTTTCTTTTCTGGTCGCGAACTGTACATTCCATCTATATCCCTCTGATAAAGTTACTTTCTATCTTTACCAATGTTTCTCCTCCAGTCACGTTTCTACTAAACCCACAATGTCAAACCCTTCTATATACTTCCAAAAATCAAATAAAGACTATTGAAGAACAAATTCAAGTTAGTGTAGGAGACCAAAATACAATTATTCAAGAAGAAATTCAAGCAGAAACGTTAAACTTTAAAATAAAGAATATGCCAAGTTCTAGAAAACAAATAGAAGTTATAGAGTACAAATTAGAAGACAGAATTAAAATGCTTGAAAAAAGAACCAACAAAATAAATTGTCACGGTGAAGTAAGCGTGACGAGCAAAAATTTAATAGAGCTTCAAGAAGAAGCCACGCACAAGTTTAAGATTCTACCCCCAAATTTTGATAGTAAAGTTCTATAGTCAACCTACCACAAACAGTTTGAAGACGCAGCTGTAGCTACTTGCTGGAACAACAAACAGAAAGCGACGCGCTTAGAATTTTGCAGACTGTTCCTGACCACCCTCAAGAAAATTACAAACTCTTAATTTCACGTTTAGAAATGAGATATGTAGATGTTCATCTTCAACAGGTGTATCAAACCCAAATAAAGAATCAAGTTCAGAAAGATGCGGAGAGTCTTCAAGGCTTTGAAGCTTTGTAGTGTTTTTGATACTGTGACGAGTAATTTTTTTGTCCACATTACTCAAACCAATACATCATGTAAGTACTTTTTTAAAAGATGATTAAATAGGCGTTCTAAAAAAGTGATTCTTATTTTATTATCAATTCATATAACAGATATGACCGATTTTATACAAAAAATGGAAAATGTCGGGTTTTTTTAAAGTTTTTTGGCTGTTTCTGTAAAAAAGATTGCAAATTAAAACGCATAAATGAATTCTACATGTTTGATTTCTTTGAAAATTGACTTTGCAGCTACAAATGAGAGACAGGTGTTTCTCCCCCCTACGCTCTCCAATTAAAAAACTTAGATAAAAAAATTAATAGCTCCCCTTCTTAAATCATTTTTTTCGTCATAAAGATTAACTCGGCAAAAAGACTCTTAATCATTAATCGCCGTATAATTTAGTGTACACTAGCAACTATAACGTAATATGTACACTGTGTTTTTCTGTTAAATATTAGTCCCAATCAGTCATAGTTGAGCAAACTTAGTAACAACATTATGATAATCATAATCCCTAGCTTACTGTTGTGATAACGTTTAACGTTAACTAAAAATGAATTTGATAAATAACATTTAAGACAAATTAAAATATAATGAATCAATCACACACGTCATAAAAACGTGTAATTTATGTTACCTTAGAAAATTTACATAACCTCTAGATATACAACAAAAACAAAACTTTAGTTTTCAATGTTTAAGCAACAGAAAGCAAAACAAATCCCAAAAAGCTTACCCAAATTTTGACTTCCTCAACAAACGTGCTTAAGTGCATGACAGCATTAGACGTTGCTGTTATGAAATCACTTACAGACAAAGAGATAAGACAAGATTTTTGTATGTACCTTTGCTTTCTAAAAACAAAAAAAAAAGAACTTCAAACGCTAATTATGCAAAAACAAATAACTTACCGTTTTATTGTAATTATAACAACAAAGATGTTTCCAAAGAACGCCACAACGTAGATAATTAAATAAACGGCAAAAAATATTATACGTTCGTGAGAATAAAGGTAGTAGAAATCGGATTCCAAAAAGTAGTCGCCTTCGTTAGCATTCATTCTAGAACGTGTCAAAAATATTTACTCAATGCGTTTTCATAATACAATTGATTCATTTATTGCTCAATTTGATTATCATATGTAAATAACTGATAAAACGCTGAAAAAATTAATTTGTTTAATCGATAATTAACAATCCGTACCTATCGACGGCGGTTGCATTTGTAACGACACTACTAAGACGTTGGTAAATTTGTTTTAGAAACGAAAACTTGTTAGAATCCATATTGTAGATTGCAGATTGTAATTAGCAGATGACTAAATTGAAATTGGCTTTGTTCGGGATTTTATGACAAGATAAAGTGTGATAATTACTATGGCACGTGCCGCGATGTGAATGTGTAAAACTTATAACGGTTTCTATTACTGAACGTTGCTTGTTTTTACAAATATTTCATTTCTATACCCATAAGTACTAACAATTTCTAAGTTTCCAAACAAAATTTTGTCGTTGAAACTAAAATTAATTTAAATAAGTATGTACTAAAAATTAGAAGAAAAACAGCCGTTTTGAACAATGCCGAGCGACAAAAAGACTATAATTTTATAAAAATTGTGCGTTGATACAAGACAATTTTTATAATAGTAAATTACCATAAAATTCAAGCTCTTATTTTAAACTGACCCAAAGAATTAACAGAATAAGTGATAAAAAAGAATTTAGATCTTGGAGACTTTAACGCTGGTGCAGTTACGAAACTCTATAACAAAGTTGTATGATAATAGCAATAATAGCAACAAGATTATATGTATTCTGCTCTTGGATGAAAAGTTTAAAAAAAACTTGTTATGTTCCAATGGGGGAGGTGGAGAAAAAGAAAAAAAAATATTAAGTTAATTACCAAGATGTCACGCTTACCTTTCGGCTAGCCTCACCGTAGATGGTCGTCGGGTGAAAGAAAATCGAAAGAAATAGAGCGAGAATAAACAATAATTTATTGAGTATATATAGATTAACAGCAAATTCCGGAAAGGAAAGAGCCATTCGACGGTTACGTCACTCGTATAAATCACACTATCAAATAACTTACACAAAAAAATAGAATATAAGATTAAAGCAGGTCTAAAATAGACTCTGGAAACAAACAGTTATGCGCTAAAGTTTAAATTATATTTCCGCGGCTACCGTAAGCGGTAGCATATCCACCCGTGATCGCGATTAGCAAAAGTAACACCTCCCGTGGTCCTTGACGTCAAGTTCACGACCGGTAGTAAAATTGTCATTCAATTAGGTTACGACAAATAATACGTTGCGAGCTCCCAAATCTCTACCATTTACAATTACCGCAAATTTTTCTTTTACGTTAAAAAAATAGTAAGTTATGTTAAATATAGGAATTAAATATAATCAATTACATTAAGATTTACGTTAGATATAGTAATTAAACCTAATTAATTTGATCAAAATTTACGTTAAATATAGTACTCAAACATAATTACGTAGATCAAAATTTAGGTTAAATATAGTAATTAAACAGAATTAAATAGAGTTGAAGACAGAATTATTTCAATAACGAAGTCCGTACTGATTTCTTTTCATTTAATCCGTAGCGTGAGTTGCACTATTCATTACTCGTGATGCAGCGCAAGCAGCAGTCATGACCCCGAAGCGCGTGGACGAAAGTGGGTCGAGGTTTCGCGACCTCTCGATGTCGATGTCGTCGATGAACGTACGCTTAAAGATACTTATAAATACCTTTACGTTCCGAGTTTTTTTTTGTTTTTGGTATAAATCCTTTACCAAGTCACCTCGCTTTTAAACCCCAAGCCATAGAAAAGCGCCATCAAGCCACTGGGATCCTTTGCTCCGCTACGTTTATTACTTCATAGTTACAGTGATACAAAGAGAACTCAGCCAGAAAGCTTCGAAAGAGCTCGAAAGAAAACTTCGACAGACACGAAGAAAACAAAAGAGCTAAAACAGCGAATATTAGTTGGTACGTCTCCACCATCAACCACGTGCGAATACTAACCTACTTTACGATTTTACGTCGAAATACGTGGATATTTTGTTTTATAAATATGACATTTGATCGGATTCATTAAGGATTTCTAAAATAAAACGTCGTTACATTCGATGTTGATCGATCAAAGAAAACCGTAAACCACCAAATACAAATGAATTTCGTAGATGGCCGACTACTCTCGAGCGCCCTCTACGAGCATAACTGGAAGAATATAGCTCGAGGTCAAGTATTTCACACGGTTAAAGGCAAGGTTGCCTAACTATCAGGCGAATTTATGCCCATGTACGAATTTACACGTTACAAACTATTTTTCTTTTCATTACTGTAATAAGCATTTTCAGACTGTGTACTACTCTTCTTGCCCAGAGCGGCTTAGGAGGTGCTTCCTCTGGAAGCTGTAAAATCAAACTTTCCTGCGCCAATCCTCAGTTATTTCTAGTGCTGTTTGGTCTGTGCTTCCTTCAGAGATTGTTTGTAAAAGTTTTTCGTTGTTAGCACACCACTTGGAAAAAATAAATCTTTCAAATTTCAGTTTTTTTATGATTTCTAATTATCGCTTCTTTTAATGAATCTGCACTTGAAAGGAAATCGTCGATATAGAAGTCGTTTTGCACTACGTGAGCTACATTTGGAAATTTTTTACAATTGTCAAATGCTAGTTTTTATTGCTAGGTATGGTATTGATGCAGTTTCATAAGCTACTGTTGTTAAGCTATATTCTTGAATGGGATGAGCTATATTGAATCCCCAAAGCATTCGATAGTATTCTTTTCAGTAATCTTGATTTGGCGATACACTTAAACGCATGTTCCTCGGAAGACCACCTTCAACATATTTTGAACTGTCCTCCAATTCAGTTGATCTGAGCCACAACCAAACTTAGGTACTGCCAATTTATTAAATTGTGGAACTCCATTTGTTTCTTGAGATTCCATATTGTTCGCCGCAAATTTTTGTGTAACGGCTTTGTACGTGAGTACTTCTTGGTGACCAGATAGAAAACGAAGCGTCTGTTACCACGTAGTTTAAAACTTTTTCGACCGCCGGTTGCTGTCTTTGTAGTCCATCTAGCCGCCCTAACTTCTTTCTAAATACTACATCAACCCCTCTAGACATGTCAAGATCCTCGCTCCCGCTATGTGCAACGGCGTAATGTTTTCGTGTTTGGAACAGGTCTTGTTGTTTCTCGGTTGTAACTCCAAACCTAGCCTTTTCAGAACCTCCGTAAATGCTCATTAACTTATTGAAGTCTATTCCTTCGATTTTATTTCTGGTTCAGCTAGTTATTACTCTGGCTCGGACTTGAATTTGCGTAACGTGGCTATAGCCAGCAAACGGGGCTAGACGATTGATGTGGACCACTTTTGCCTTGCTTCTGGGTGGTTTTTGGATGCGATATGTGACGTCATTAATACGCTGCACGACTTCATAAAGCCGTTCCCATTGTGTTCTGCAGCTTCGGCGATAAACCATAACTTCTTTATGGATTATACAACCACATCATGTTGCCAGGTTGAAACCCACCATTTTGTGCCTTGACGTTATATCTGTTTTTCATTCTGTCGCTGGCAATTTGTGTGCTTTTACGGACTGCTTCATTTACTTCGCCTAGTTTCTTGATCAGCTTGCTGACGTAGTCTTCTCCAGTAACTTTCTCTTCCGGTTTTCGTCCAAATGGTAGGTGGCATAGCAGTTGTATTTTGCGACCGAGCATGACACAGTATGGTGTTTGACTTGTGCTTTCGTCAACGGATGATCGCTATGCCATTAGAAAAGGGTCCAGTGTCTTTGGTGTTCGGACACTACTTTAATTAAGCATTTCTCCATTGTTCGATTCATCTGCTCATTCACGCCATCAGATTGAGAATAGAGAAACGTCGTTCTAGTTTTCTTAATTCCCAACAGTCGGCAAACTTCTTGAAACAGTCCAAATTTAAAGTTGTAGTTTTGGTCGGAGTGTAATTCCAACGGCACTGTAAACCGACAGAAAAACTCTTTCAACGTATGCTTCTTGATTGGGTATGGCGAAAGTCTCAGTCCATTTTGTCTGATAATCCATTGCCACCAGGATGTATTTGTTTCCCAATCAGATTCTGGAAAGCGCCTTGCGATGTCAATCGCTACTCTTTTCAAAGGGCTTCCTACGTTGTATTGCTTCATTGGTGCTTTGCGTTTTCTTGCTGGACCATTTCCTTATGCGCAGACCGTGCACTTACGGCACCATTTCATGACGTTTTATTTGTAGTTCACCCAGTAGAATATTTCTCGAGCTTTCCCCAATGTCTTCTTTATGCCAAAGTGTCTTCTTGAAGTACCATCGCGAAAATGCTTCAACATTTGTGACACCTGGCTACTTCCGGCATGATGTTGGGTCGGTTTTTACTTCATCTCTAGATACGACGTGATCAAGGTATGTCACTTTCTTCTTAAAAACGTGACACTTTTTTGGGCTCAGTTTTAGATTTGCCCCACGTAGTTGCTGGATGTTGTCGTATCGATCGAGCGTCTCCGGTATTAATTTTATGCTTCACCAGATCAGTTCTTCCTTTGGAACCATCTTCCAGCACGAACACATCTTGATACTGCTGGATCAACATTTTAGCTTCAGCCAGCTGGTCTTGGTTGAGGTTTTGGCATTTGGAGGTAAAAACAATTATTTACAACAAAGTAGGCTTGCTGCCATTGAAAAGAAAATTTAACAAAAAAAACAAGCAAACAAAAAAAATAAAAAAATTAAACAACAAGAAAGGAACTAAATTCTATTTTTTAAATGGCCACCATTTGCTACAACGCAAGCCCGGCAGTGTGTTTCAATATTAGAAGAAACACTTGCAAGAACTGCTTGTTTATTTTCTATATCTTCTACTGCAGCTGCTATTCTAGCCATCAGTTCTAATTCGATGTTCACTGGTGACTCATTTAAAGATTTGCATCTGACTACAGAAAAACAGGACCTCTTCTCCCAACCCACTTATTCGGATATTCTCTATTCAGTAGTGCTATTGTTACCGAATCTTTACTAATCCGGCAGCGACTGAGGGATTATAAGCAGCCACGCTCGACGTTTGGCTCTTAAAACTTTTCGATTAATAAACACTTGAGTCTGTGTGCTCATCAAACGTTTACGCTTAAATTACATTATATATAATAGCGAAGGCTTCCACGGCCGGAGTCTATACTAAGATAAGAACGTCTTCCGGGTTTGGACCGTGTCAATGTTGTAACCGAAGTTGCCAACGTTTCGCCCACTTTCGTAAGGGGCTTCATCAGGGCGTGAGAGAAATCGAAGAACTCAAACAAGCAACCGAAATCTCACTAAACACTTCTCAAAAGTTAGGTTATCCACTTGTGAACCAAGCCAGGTGGGCGAAACGTTGGCAACTTCGGTTACAACATTGACACGGTCCAAACCCGGAAGACGTTCTTATCTTAGTATACATTATATACATATGTATGTTTGTGAGTATATTGATTATATATTTATGAATATATTATTTAACCACGCCGTTTGCTTGCTTTTTGTGACTTGTTCTCGGACCAAGGTTTTTCCGAGAACACTAACCGCATCTTTGTTAGAAAATTTTCAGCCCGTGTTTTCAACCGGTGACCTGCAAACAATTACGAGGACTACCTATCACAAAATCCGGCTGAAAAAAAAGCGACCCTTCAGGTTACCGCCGTACCAATATTCATCCGCCTAAAAGAGAGAAGTGGAGAGCGTGTTAGCGTGTAAAAACGTGCTGAGGTTTATGCAGTCGTAAAAAGAGGGCCGCTTCAAAACGGCACCGCTAACCGGCGAAGAGACTCATCACTAATGTAATAGCGAAGGCTTCTACGGTTGGAATCTATAGTAACATTAGAATGTCTTCCGGGTTTGGACCGTGTCATTGTTGTTGTAACCGAAGTTGCCAACGTTTCGCCCACTTTCGTAAGGGGCTTCATCGGGGCGCGAGAGAAATGGAAGAACTCAAACAAGCAACCGAAATCTAACTAATAATCATCAAATCTTCCAATCTACCTCCTGAAACTAAACGTCGACTTACCTCATCAGATTCTAAACCACTTCGTCTATACGGACTTCCCAAAATTCACAAACAAGGTACTCCTTTTCGACTTATTGTCAGTACTATCCAATCTCCTACCTACAAGCTAGCCAAGTTCTTGTCCAACATTTGTAACATCACACAAATAATCGGTGCCAAATATGTAACATACTACAAATAAATGAATGCACCAGCCAGCTCACAAAAATATTTATTTAAAACACATTAAACACAAACTACATAAGAGCATTGAGAATTTTCATATTTATATAATTAGAGTCGTGGGAATTCTTACGTTACTTAAGATTACTAATTTTGAATTGGATAAACAAAAATTTTATAAGTTGGACGCCACAATATTTTTTATATATGAATGGTTAAATATTGAAACCAAAAACGTAACTTAAAACTAATAATTACAGATATCTACATACGTGTCATTGAAGGTTTTATAACTTACGAATTGCGCAGCTTCTTACTTTAAGGTGTGATCATGACTCATTGAATGGTGCAATATGATGCAATTTCCTTAAATTGTATTCTTAATTCTTTTTCGTAGATTTGATTGATATCTTGCCTTTGAAATCAATAAAATTGATAATCGTAGATCGTAATTTCCATAATCGTAGACGTATAAAGATCGAAAACGTATTCATAAGACTTTCATACTTAAAAGCATCGTATAAGAACGAAACCAAAAATCCGGAACAAAAAAAAAAAAACTAGAACGTAAATTGCGATGAATTATCAATTCGAATCAAAACAAAAATGACTTACCCCTTCTAATTTACGGGTTTTTATTCTAATTTTCGTAAATACAACAAAATGCAATTGCTACTAACGAATGCGGTGCTACTAACGAATGCGGTGCTACTAACAAATGCGGGCTACAACGAACGCCAGCTTAAATAATTTTCACCATTGGGGCAAAAATTCACAAACACAAATTACATAAGTGGTAATTCCACTTTTTGCAGCACGCAAAAAAATGTCTACTACTTCACCTCATTTCTAAACGTAAGATGGAGGGTCACTTCGTACTTAAGAAGAAGGCTCATACGCATGTCAGTGCGCGAAATTTAATGCGTAAAAGAATTTATATCAACAGTGAATACAAAAATGTAAACGAAAATCAGACGTATTCAAACGAAAAAAATGTAAACGAAAATCAGACGTATTCAAACGAAAAAAATGTAAACGTTACACTCGCTACTTAGTCAAAAATAAAAAAAAACAACAAAAAAAACGATTAGTTGTCGGAGAAGAACTTGAAATCAAAAATGGATGTATCAATAAGACTACTTCACAGGTATCGGAATCATACGAAACAATCGGAACAAAAACACTCGAATCATACATACAACAAACATTCTCAAACATCAATTTATGGAGGCCTCCTTTCAAGTAAAAACATACTAAGTGAGTCCTAAAGATACCATAACAAAAGAAAAACATAACAGATGATCGAATACTAACTTTCAAAAATATTTATCGTAAAGAAACTTTCGGAGCGTAACGATTAACAAAGTAGTTCAGATAAACAAATAACCTTCAATACACGTTTTTCTTCTAACACTAGAGCAGAACTGTACAAATAAAAATAACATTAACTTAAGATCACTATAGTCTGACATATTTGATAATAGGCAATTTAAGGAGAGGGAACTTCTGAGCTTCACGGGATCCACTCATAATGTTATACACCCACAACTAAAACAACTACCTAAAAATACAAATAGACAAACACAAACAATCGTTAAATCAACTTACTTAATATAAAAAGAACTTATTTACAGTGGACTAATAACTGTACAGAATATTTATTGTTCAGAAAAATCACAATAATTTTCCTTTAAATCTTTAACATGGAAGTTTCCAAGGTTGTTACCGTTCATATCTTCCAATTGGTAAACCAACTGAGAGAGAATCTTAATAACTCTACATGGAATGTATTTAGGGGCGAGTTTTTTAGAAAAACCACGAGAAGCGTCGGACAACACAAAGTTACGCTTCCATACAATATCACCAACAGAAAAGTTTATCGGACGTTTACGTAGATTATAATATTTAGCATTATTTTCATATGCTTTATGAAGACGAACTTTCACATCATCATACAATTCAGGTAATTGGGCCAATTCACGGGACCAAAACAACTTTTTAGCGATTTCTAACGGTTCATTGGGGTTCACAGGAGCGTAAAATCACCAGTGGGAGGAACATGACGTCCGAAAACTAAAAATGCGGGAGAGACTCCAGTAGCATCATGACATGCCAGACGAATAGCTTGAGCAATGTCAAATATGTGCTTATCCCATTCACGATGAGAATCTTTTATATAAGACGAAATAGCAGTAACGAGTACACGATTTACTCTTTCCGTAGGGTTTACTTGTGGATGATATCTCGCATTCATCCAAACTTTTTGAACTTTTTGGGAATCCAAAAATGTACGAAATTCTTTCGAAACGAATTGCGAACCATTATCGAACATAACAATTTGAGGAACACCAAATATCGAAAAGACTTGTTCTTTCAAAAACTTAATCATAGGCTTCGTAGTAGCCGTACGTAAAGGTTGAACTAAAACATACTTAGTGAACCAATCTGTAACAACAAAAAGATACTGATTGCCTTTTTAGATCTAGGCAATGGTCCTAGAAGATCCATGCTAACTAGTTGGAAAGGGAAACTAATTATTTTTTCCTTACCCATCAGACCTGGACGACTAACATTTGTACTCTTTTGACTAGCACAAATTTTACATTTCCTAACGTATTTGCTAATAGTATGGCGCATTTTAGGCCAATAATAAAATTCAGAAATTCGTAACAAAGTTTTGTTCACACCAAAATGTGCTGCTGTCGAATCATCATGACAACGTTGCAAAATTTGTTCTCTATTCACCGTAGGAACTACTAATTTCCAATCGGGTATATTCGACTCTAACGGAAATACAGACGGTACGAATTTGTACAAATGATCACCTTCAACTTTAAAATAAGGGTACTCATCAGGGAAATTCTTAACTTTATCAATCATATTCAAATACCACTCATCAGGACTAAATGAGTCTATATCAACAATCGAAACAGAACGGGATAACGCATCCGGAATTACATTTAATTTACCAGGACGATGTTGTACTTTAAAGTCGAATTGAGCGAGACGCATACACCATCTAGCCAAACGACCAGTAGGTTCTTTAATATTATGAAGCCATTTTAATGCAGCGCAATCTGTAATAACAGTAAAAGGCATTCCTTCTACATAACCACGAAAGTGTTCAATACCAAAAATAACACCTAATAACTCTCTTTCAGTAGCAGAATATTTGCGCTCTGCTGTAGTCAAAGTGCGACTAGCGTATGCGACAGGATGTTCGGAACCATCAATGTTTTGAAACAAAACAGCACCTAATGCTACATCACTAGCATCAGTCTGTATGAAAAATGGAGACTTAAAATCGGGCGAAACAAGAATTGGAGCAGACGTAATACGAAGTTTTATTTCCTGAAAAGCTGACTCTGCCTCTGACGACCATTGAATACATTCACCTTTCTTTTTATTCTTAATCAAAGAGGTGATCGGAGCGGATAACTGAGCAAAATCTTTAATGAAACGTCTATAATAACTAATCAAACCAATAACACGTTTAACTTCAGTAGTATTACGGGGTGTCGGAAAATTTACAATTGCAGAAACCTTATCTGGATCGGTACGTAAACCTTTACTATCTATAACAAATCCTAAAAATTTTAAAGAAGATCGGCAAAATTGACACTTATCAAAATTTATCGTAAAACCAGCATTTCGTAGACGATTACACAATTCATTTAAAACGGAAATATGTTCATCGAATGTTTCGGAAGCAATAATAATATCATCGAGATAAACGAAAACTTTTTCATCTAACATAAGCGGACCTAAAATTTGCTCCATGCATTTCTGCATTGTTTGCGGACTATTTGACAAACCAAAGGGCATTACTACGAACTCAAATAAACCTTTGCCGGGAACACAAAAAGCGGTTTTAGCACAAGAAGACTTTTCTAACGGAATCTGCCAAAAAGCTTTTCTAAGATCAATACTACTCAAAAATTGTGCATTACGTAATCGGTTCAAAATCGCATCGGTACGAGGAAGCGGAAACGCATCTTTTCTTGTGACACTATTTAATTTTCGCGCATCATAACATAATCTGAGATCACCAGTTTTCTTTTTAACAAGTAGAACAGGACTACTCCATGGACTATTGGATGGACGAATAACACCCAAATCTAACATATTGTCAACTTCTTTATGAAGATGTTGCTGCATAGCCGGAGACAAAAGATATTGACGTTGCTTAATAGGGGAAGCATCACCTGTATCAATATTGTGTTCTAATACATGAGTGCGGCCTAGTTTTTCAGAGACTAAATCGGAAAACTTTGACATAGTATTTCTTAAGATATCTTCTTGCTGAGATGACAGCAAATGTCTATCGATTATCGTAGTCGGATTCGTGACAGAATTTAACAAAGAAATATTCGCAGACCAATATCGTCTATCTTTAAAATCTACACTAATTTGAAATATAGATCCAAAATCCATTCCTAAAATAATTGGTTGTTTTATCGAAGGAACTAACAAACATGTCACATAACGGGTTACTCCATTTAAAGTAAGCGGAAGCAAAATTTCACCATTACACGATTGAATAACACCATCAGCTGTAGTTACTTTTACTACACGAGGTTTAATTTCAAAATCAATATTATGTTTTCGAAGAAATTCAAGACCAGATGAACCAATAATTGTGGAAGATGCACCACTATCTATCAAACATTTAAGAGAATTACCATTAATATGTATCGTAAGATATAACCTATTGTCAAATGGAACAGACGTACAAAGCGGAGAAACAGACGTAGATGACATAAACAACTTAACTTTATTTAACCAAACATTCCATTCTTCAGTAGACGTATGAGTTTTATTTACTGACGGAAAGTCTTTTTTTCTTTTGGCTGGTTGTGTTTGCTTTTTGGAGAAAAAGTTTGATTGGTTGAACTTTTTGGTATCGCCCCGGATTTGGTATTTACGTAAACGGATCGACTTTGAGTTGGAACGATACCACTCAACTCGTTTTTTGGGTTGCAAGTAGGACAAGTAGTTCGATAATAATCCTTCTTACCACATCCAAAACAAAATATTGATGCCGGTTTTGGGCATTGTCTATGCATATGACCTTGATAACCACAGTTAAAGCATTTCTTAATATTCAAATCAGAATTATTCACAGATGACACAATATCAGACGAATTACGTAAACCAACATAAGCTAAATCTGGTTCTAACAAAACTGAACGTTTCTGTGGAGGCGGATGGTATTTATCAATACGTGACTTTACGTCTTGAACTTTACGACATAATTCTTTCAAACGATCTAAACTATCAACATCATGTAAACTAACACGTTCGGAAAAATAAGGGTTCAAATTTCTTAAAATTTGATCAATAATTTCGGATTCAGAAGGCTGAGTTTCTAAACGACGATACAAAGCTTCAACTGACATAATGTAAAAGAAAACTTCTTCATGCGGACCTTGTGTTCTATTTCGAATTTCATTTAATAAATCATACTCATAATTTGACGGAAGAAAATCTCTTTTCAAACACTTAACTAAATCAGACCAATTACTAACTTTATGTTTAATACTACGGTACCATAACAAACCATTATCAGAAAATAAATCGTTAGCAGAAATGAATAATTCTTGTTCAGAAACATGTCGAGATTCACAATAATCTTCAATTTTTTCTAAAAATGACATAACACTCTCTTTTCCTTTATTTCCAGAAAATTTTATACCCCATTTATAAACTGGTACTGACCTAACTGTAGATTGTTGTACATAAGAAGTATTCGAAGGCATAGCGGACATATTAAGTTTACTTAAATCATTTTCAATTTGTGATTCGGAATGTTCAATCAGAAGACCTTGCAAAGTTAACAACTGCGTATTAAAATCATTTTTCTTCGAAATTTGTTCTTTACCAGAAGGTTTCAATAGATTAATTCTATTTTCTAAATGCAAAAGACGAGTATTAACACGAGTACAAACCAAAGAAGTAACATTTTCAGAATTCAGCAAGTCCCAAAGATCAGTTAAAGATTCTTCTATTTGAGAAACATTCTTTTCGTAATCATCATAAGGTTGAATAAACGAAACAGAAGGTCCATTACGTTCCTTACGTAATTGTCCACGCAATTGAGCTCTACGTAACATTTGATTATCCTGTGGTTGTAAACCACGACACAAAAGTTCAAAAATAATTTCATTACTCTTCAAATGATTTGGTTCCATTTTCAAAAATTCAAAATATCAAAACAAATGTTGAATTCGTACACAGAAAACAATTCAAAATCACAAACCCAATCGTACAAAAATGTAAAAAAACAAAATCAGAAACAAAGTCAAGATCAATCATATCAAACGTATTAATTCGAATCGTTTCGTAACTTAAGTTGAATCTTATTTTACCTTCATCGAACAAGTGATAAACCTTACATAACACATTAACATAGTTATAATACACAAAATATAAACAAATCATAATACATAAAACACAAAAATACAAACAAATCAAATCAAAATTTCAGTAACGTTAGAATTTTCTCTAGCCTACACGATGGGTCGCCAAAATATGTAACATCACACAAATAATCGGTGCCAAATATGTAACATACTACAAATAAATGAATGCACCAGCCAGCTCACAAAAATATTTATTTAAAACACATTAAACACAAACTACATAAGAGCATGAGACTCTTAATCTCAGGGTCGTGGGTTCGAGCCCCACGTTGGGCGCCAAAATATGTAACATCACACAAATAATCGGTGCCAAATATGTAACATACTACAAATAAATGAATGCACCAGCCAGCTCACAAAAATATTTATTTAAAACACATTAAACACAAACTACATAAGAGCATTGAGAATTTTCATATTTATATAATTAGAGTCGTGGGAATTCTTACGTTACTTAAGATTACTAATTTTGAATTGGATAAACAAAAATTTTATAAGTTGGACGCCACAATATTTTTTATATATGAATGGTTAAATATTGAAACCAAAAACGTAACTTAAAACTAATAATTACAGATATCTACATACGTGTCATTGAAGGTTTTATAACTTACGAATTGCGCAGCTTCTTACTTTAAGGTGTGATCATGACTCATTGAATGGTGCAATATGATGCAATTTCCTTAAATTGTATTCTTAATTCTTTTTCGTAGATTTGATTGATATCTTGCCTTTGAAATCAATAGAATTGATAATCGTAGATCGTAATTTCCATAATCGCAGACGTATAAAGATCGAAAACGTATTCATAAGACTTTCATACTTAAAAACATCGTATAAGAACGAAACCAAAAATCCGGAACAAAGAAAAAAAAACTAGAACGTAAATTGCGATGAATTATACAATTCGAATCAAAACAAAAATGACTTACCCCTTCTAATTTACGGGTTTTTATTCTAATTTTCGTAAATACAACAAAATGCAATTGCTACTAACGAATGCGGTGCTACTAACGAATGCGGTGCTACTAACAAATGCGGGCTACAACGAACGCCAGCTTAAATAATTTTCACCATTGGGGCAAAAATTCACAAACACAAATTACATAAGTGGTAATTCCACTTTTTGCAGCACGCAAAAAAATGTCTACTACTTCACCTCATTTCTAAACGTAAGATGGAGGGTCACTTCGTACTTAAGAAGAAGGCTCATACGCATGTCAGTGCGCGAAATTTAATGCGTAAAAGAATTTATATCAACAGTGAATACAAAAATGTAAACGAAAATCAGACGTATTCAAACGAAAAAAATGTAAACGAAAATCAGACGTATTCAAACGAAAAAAATGTAAACGTTACACATTCTTTGCGAGTTTACAGGTAAAACCTCTTCTCACATCCTCAAGCATTTTATTCACGCTCACAAAACTTGCACAGAAATGGATATTTGTGGTCACCGACTTATTCAACCGTTTCGAATGAAGAACTAGTCCGGCCGTAATCAAAACTATAAAACGGGAGGAGTTTCAACGGTTTGGCTATCCCAGAACTATCGTTAGCCACAATGGGGGCCAGTATGTTTCGGCTATCTGAGATGCAGCGCTTCAAAAGTAGGGATAACGCCCATATGGCATCGACAAATCAACCCGGTTGAAAGAAGAAACCAGAACATCAAGAAGGAATTACGTGTGCACTTATACCAAAAACATAACGAAGCCTTTCCAAAAATTATCTACCAGATGAGAACGCAAAAAACGCAGATACAGGAACCACCCCTGAAAAAGTTTTACGGAGTCAACTACTTTAACGACCAGGAGACTGGGAACTGCCAATAGTACCAGAAACGGCGACTTACAACAGCGGATCACCAAAATACACAGAAACCAGCACCGATGTAGATCGAGATATGCCGACTACAAGCCACCAAATACGAAATACAAAGAAGGAGATATCGTGATGGAGAAAACTCACCAAGAATCTCCAAAGAAAAAATTCCCAAAAAAATGGTGCAAAATAATCTAGTAAGCAGAAGTAAGTGCCTACTAGATCAAGCGGGCAAATATGAAATAGGCAAAAATTTATGTGCACGACTTGCGGCCCGCTCCGGCTCACCCGCCACTAGCTGCAGCTATCGTAGACACCACTTTTTAGCGTGGGAGGGGAGTGACTGTTACCAGATCTCTACTAAACCGCGCTGTCCACATCCCACCTCGTGGCCTCCGGCAGTGAGTTAGAGTTTATAAGCAGTCACCAAAGTTACAAGTCGACAGTTGACGTTTGGCTTGCAAGACTCCACTCGATTAATGGACACCTAAGTCTGGGAATCCATATATTTGTCTGCATATATTTATAAATATATTATTTAACTACGCCGTTTGCTTGTCTTTTGTGACTCGTTTTTTGACCACCGCTTCTGCCGACTTTAGCACCACCTCCAATACCAACTTCATTTTGAAACTAAAGTCTTTGTCTGATGTTAGAGGTAAATCATAAAGAACGTTATTAAAAAAATTAAAATAATTTTTACTATTCAATCGGTTTGGGATAATGTAGGGTCTAATAACATAGTCCCTTACGATTGCAGCTCATTTACTCAAAAACGTAGTTGATGTACATAAATAAATGTTGCGTAGGAATTTTCATCAAACCGCAGGTGATTATTGCGAAAATTAAATACACCGTCCCTGCGTCTGTAAATAAAATAAACTTTTCAAAACGCCTCTAAAGATTGCAACGTTCAAGAAATTAAGAAAATGGATGAAGAACTTGTTTCTTCAGAACTTTCCAAACTATTACGTGTTTTACAACTAATCCATTTGCTATTACTCTTGTGCTTGGCTCTTTCTCAATAATATTAAGAACAGTGTCTTCAAATGTAAGGGTTTGACAAAATCTATTGGAATTCCCAAAAACTTCCAGTCAAGAAGTTCAGCGTTTTGATAATTTCGCATTTTTATACACAAATTATGCAAACTACGCACATCAGCGATAAACGTGACAGAAAATTTTCAAGATGTGGCAATAAATATATTTTTTTTTGAAATAAAGATATTTCTAAAGAACAAGATCAAAAAGTATTTAAATTTGAAGATACAAACTAGAAAACACGTGCCTCAAGTTTGAAGTACGCGTCTTTACGAATCTTTCAGAAACAAGATTGAACTATAGTTACAATCGACGTTTCTTAACACTTAAAAAGGCATTTAATCAAAAACTAATATTTTGCTGTCGTTTAAAAAATAATTTTTAGACAAATTACAAATTGAAGTGCATACATATCATTGAATTAAGATTTTTTTGTGTTTATTTGTTATAAATCTTTTGTTTCGTGTCTATTCGTAAGCATTAACCGAACATCAACGCCAAAGGTAAAAAACCGATAAAGCCCAAAACAAACTTACGTTTCAAAAATTGTTTTCTAACATACAGTCGTTACGGTAATTATTTTAGGACGTGCATGACTGGTGCCTATAGTGCGCATCCACTTCCATATGTGATTATGGAAAAATAACTAATATTTATTGAGCGGTGTGCTAACAATGTTTATCTGTAAAAATGATAAAACATTTCTACCATTTCTCATAAAAAATTCATTGCCATAGATAATCTATAGTTATAAAATCATTAACGATTACTGTGGATTACCGGGGATTACCGATAATGTTGTTTATAAATTGTCTTTTTAATATGACGTTGAAGTAAATGATTCACATTTAATTAGACATTTATCCTTGTCTATGTTTGTTTCTTAAATCTGCATTTGACAGTTTCTTCATGTAGACACTGTACGAAAACAGTTTAAATGGAATTACTGCAACTTCTGATGTAAAAAAGCAGACTAACTAAAAAGTTAAGACCAAAAGTTCTAACATACCATGCAGTTAAAGTACAAATAAAAACCATCAAACAAAACCAAATGAATTTGAAGAAGAAACTTTAAAACATAAAAAAATTGTAAAAAAAAAATTCTGAGCTGATATAATAGCACAATTCTGGACTTCCATTGTATGTTTTATTTGTAACAAAAATAAATGAATACACACATCGTTTGGATTCCTAGAGTATCTGCAATTGTCATCACGTAAATACTAACGAACCTGAGCCTACTAAAGCTGATATACTAAAGACATGATTAATAAAGCAATGAAGCTATGCTCTTCTTTCCAGGAACGTTGCGCGATGCCTGATTGTGTTATCTCTGCATATAAACTCTGTGTTCTTTCAGTCTGACTCCTTAAGGATCTCTGGGATCCTCCACGTATAATCTGCCACGTTAATATGGAATTTGGTAAATGCAGTTTTTGAACTCTCGACTGGTCTGTGCTCTCGTGTCAAAAATCTAACTTCTAACAATAATTAATGATCTAAACACTGTATTGATTTTGTAACTTCTTCCTATGCGTTTTATCGTCTCAGATAAGCCTCAGATGTAGTAGCGTTTTCGTTAGTTCTTCTTTTTTTTGATTGCTGGCTTATGTTGGTTTGGTGTTTATGAAGAAACTCTTTTTTGAGTAGCGATTTTGTGTTGGGTTCTTGTTATCTCTGTGTGAGTTCTGTCAAATAGATACTTTACTATTCTTTTCTTCGTTGTTGTTGAGTGATTAGATGCAGAGTTCAATTATTAGTCAGTTAGTTTTCTGTTAACAGTTGTTTCAATAATTCTATTGTTTCTTCCTCTTCAACATAAGTCCACAAGATACTGAAACGAACCAATTTCGTACTGATTTGTTTTCAGGGCAACCATCATCGTTGAAAAAAAAAACCACATTACTTCAAGACGTCACACAAAAATTCGAAGCAATAAAATAATTCACATTGGAAAAACATCACGCACTAAGATTCCAAAAAAAGACTTGGAAAAAAGATACGGCAATTACATGAACAAGTACACAACAAGAATTGAGCAAACCGAACCCGGAACCAACAAAAGACAACCGACACTCAAAACAAACTAAAGAGACACACCTATTGCCATCTACAGATAATAAGAATTGATATTTTTGTAGCACCAAAAAAAGTTTCCTTACTGGATATTACCAGCGCCGCTGAGACAACACGGTTAAAACAATGCGTTTACAAGTCTACAGAAAAATAAATCTATGAAAATCTTTTCATCCGACAAAAAAACTGCAACAGACTTCATTATCTGCGATCAAAAAATTAAAAAAGATTTTAGAAGGAAAGTACTAAAGGTTGAACAAAGATCCAACAACAAGTCTGGAGAAGAAGATGTACCAAACCCTGAAATTATACGAGAGGTTACTAACACTAAGCTTCTACTACCCATTGTGCAGTCACTTAGAGACAACAGCTCATTTTTTGTCAAGAATTCATTGCATTTCGTTAATGTTCTAAGAGCAGCAAAATTACAGCAACGAGATTAATTAGCCAGCTTTAACGTAACAAATCTATACACTAATGTCCTGTGGAAGAAGCACTGAAAATCATTCCAAAAAAGCTTCAAGAAGACCTTTAAATTGGAGGTCGCATGACAGACGTATTTCGTGACCGAGAATTACACAGGATGGTGTTTGGCCTGTGCTTTCGTGAACGGATGATCGATATGCCATTAGGAAAAGGTGTAAGTACTGATCCCAGTCTCTCTGGTGTTCGGACATTACTTTGGCTAAGTACTTGCCCATTGTTCGATTTATCTGCTCAACCATGCCATCAAATTGAGGATGGAGAAGCGTCGTCCTAGTTTTCTTAATTCTCAACAGTCGCCAAACTTCTTGAAACAGCCCAGACTCAAAATTGCGGCCTTGATCGGAGTGCAATTCCAACGGAACTCTAAACCGGCAGAAAAACTCTTTTACTAATACGTCTGCGACTGTAGCTGCTTCCTGATTGGGTATGGCGTAAGCCTCCGTCTATTTCGTGATATAATCCATCGTCACCAAGAAATATTTATTTTCCGAATCGGATTCTGGGAACGGCCAGAACCATTTCATGACGTCCTCTTTGCAGTTCATCCAGTAGAATCGTTCTCGAACTTTTCCCAATGTCTTCTTAATGCCAAAGTGCTTCAACACTTCTGACACCCGGTTCTTTAGCACTACCAACTGTAGTCTGTTTCCCGTGCCCTCGGCACTTTCTAAGGATCGCTTAAGAAGACCATTTTCTACTATCAGAGAGTCCCACTGCGCCCAGTACGCTTTTATGTTTCTGCCTAAAGCACTCAGTTTCTACCAGGTTGATCGTCGGCCGTTTTCTTTCCAGTTCAGGAGTAGTCTTATTTCAGGGTTGTTTTCTTGTTTGCGACCTCTTGATCCATCTTGCCACTTGTCCTTCCGGGTTACGGAAATGCAGTAGCCATTTTAAAGCGGCGTGGTCTGGTCTCACTAAAAATTTTTGTCCATCCAAATATTTGTAGAAATGTTCGATGGACTTGACAACTGCTAACAGCTCCCTCCTAGTCACGCAATAATTCCTTTCTGGCCTGGACAAAACCTTGCTAAAATACGCGATAACTTTTCTTGTCCATCTTGAACCTGCGAAAGGACTGCGTCTATGGCCACATTGCATGCCTCGGTATCCAAAACAAATTTTCTATCTTCTCTTGGATAACTCAAAATCGGCGAAGTGACTAGGACCTGTTTTAGTTGATAGAAACAATTTTCGCAGTCTTCATTTCATCTAAATTCTGCTCTTTCTTCCGTCAATTTCGTCAAAGGTTTGGCAATATTGGTAAATCCGGGTAAAAATTGTCTATAATAGATGCACAACCCAAAGAAACTTTGAACCTGGTGTTTGTCGATTGGTCTTGGCCATGCTTGCACTGCTCGGATTTTGTCTGAGTCAGTCTTTACTCCATTTCAAGATACAACGTGGCCAAGGTATTGCACTTCCTTCTTAAATACGTGGCACTTCTTTAGACTAAGTTTGAGGTTAGCCCCACGTAGTCGCTAGAACACTTCCTTCAAGTTGTTCAAGTGTTCTTCAAACGACCTTTCAACCACGATCACGTTGTCCAGATAAACCAAGCACGTCTTCCAAGACAATCCCCGCAAGATAATCTCCATCAAACGCTCAAATGTTGCAAGAGCGTTACACAAGCCGAAGGGCATCACAGTGAACTGCCACAAACCAGTTCCGATCGTAAAAGCTGCTTTTTCACGATCTTTGGGTTCCAATTCTACATGCCAGCAACCACTCTTTAAATCTAACGTGGAAAACCACTGGGATCCTGACAAGGTGTCTAGCGTATTGTCAATTATGGGTAAAAGATAGCTGTCCTTTTTGGTCACGTTGTTTAGTTGTCTGTAGTCTACGCCAAACCTCGTTGATCCATCCTTCTTTTTTACGAGTACCACTGGGGATGCCCATGGGCTACTTGAAGGTTCAATTACGCATTTTCTCTCCATATCCGTAATTATTTGTTCGGCTTCTTCTCTTTTCGCCAAAGGAAGTCTGCGTGGATGTTGCCGTATCGGCCGAGCGTCTCCAGTAATAATTTTATGTTTCACGACGTTAGTTCTTCCTTTGAAACCACTCTCCAGCGCGAACACATCTTGATACTCTTGGATCAACACTTTAATTTTAGCCAGCTGGTCTTGGCTGAGGTTTTGGCATTTAGTAGTAAGAATGTCCAGTAGATGGTGTGGACACTTCTTCGGTTACGTATCTTCGTTAGACTTCACGCATCTCACAATTTGTCATACTGGTGTGCATTGGCCTACCACGGTCTTGTTTTTCAACGTTACAGAATCTGAGTTGATGTTGAAGATCCTTACTGGCATCGTGTTTTTTACTCGTACTAAAGTTCTCCTAACGAGTAGTCCTTTTTGAACTAAGCCGCCTTCTATTGGTTCAATCGCGTGTATGTAGCCTTCCCGCAAATTTCTATCCAGGCGTGCCATCACCCACACTTTTGGTTGTTACAGGCAGAATCACGTCTTCACTCAATAAGGCTCACACGGCTGCCGTCTCTGACGAATGCAAAAGAATTTCTTCATTGTCGATGTTCAGGACATCGTTCTTCATATCCAAATAGATTCTTGATCACGTCCATTTCCAGGATAATTTTTTCCGTGATGTCGGATACCAGTACTTGATGGTCGAGTACTCCATTTCCCAAACCAATGGTTACTTTGACTTGTCCGTGAGTAGGTATTTCTTCGCCCGTTGCCGTTCGAAGTCGCACTGTTACTAGTGATGTCTTCTCGTTTTCCAATAACATGTCAGGACGAATGATGGTCTTCGTCGCTCCAGTGTCAACCAGTAACTAAACACTTCTTCTAATAATCTTGCCATTAAGATAAATGCTATGCAATTGCTCCATCGGCAATGCTATTTGAATGGTAATCTAGACGAGATTACCTTTTATCTTTTTTTCGCTTTGTTCCAAATTTTCGAGCGTTCTTCTTGTCCTCTTCTTAGGTTTAGTACGATACCGTCATAAATAGCCTATTTCACCGCAGTTTAAAGTTGTCACTCCTCTTTCCCGAAGTATTCGTCGCGTTATCTCCTCGATGCTTTCCAGTGTCTGCGCAGGTACTTCAACAGCACAGCAGTGTCTATGATCGTCTAGTCGGGATGCTTGTTTTGCTGCTTCAAACTCCAACGCATGCACCAAAACGTCATCTAATGTCTTCGGTCGAGCTAACCGGAAAGTCTGTTGCGTTTCGCTGTCTCGCAAGCCGTCTACAAAAGTTTGAATCCCCAACTGCTCCAAGAAAGTATCTGGTGCTGTAGGATACGCAAGCCGTGTTAATCTGTCGATGTCGGCCTCAAACTCTTGAAAACTTTCGGCAGCTCCATATCTCATTTCTAATAGTGAAATTAAGAGTTCGTAATTTTCTTGTAGGTGGTCAGGAACAGGAACGCAAGGACACGCAAAGACGTCGTTTTCTGCTTGTTGCTGCAACCATTAGCTGTAGCTTCGGCTTCACACTGCTTGTGGTAGGTTGACCATAGAACTTTACCATCAAAATTTGGAAGTACAACTTTAAACTTGTAAGTGGTTTCTTCCTAATGGTCCATTAATAAATTTTCACTCGTGACGCTTCCTTCGCCGTGACAATTTATTCGATTTATTCTTTCTTTAAGCAGTTTAATTCTGTCTTCTAATTTGCCCTGTATTGCTTCTATTTTCTCATTCACAGATTCGCAAATTTCTTCTTTTAAATTTAACAAATCTGCTTGGGTTTCCTCTTGAACAATTTTAATTTGGTTTTCTATGCTCGTTTGTATCTCTTCTTTCAGGCTTTTAGATTTTTTCTCCATTCTCTGCGAATTTTCGTGAAACTTTTCTTCCATTTTTCTATTCATCGATTCTTGACCATTTTTTATTGATTTAAGAAATTCAAATAGTTTTGCATACATTTTAACTGCTTGCGAATGCGTCACCGGCATAAATTTAACCACGAATAATAATTTAAAAGAAAATTTAATAATACTAAATTTTAATAAAACCCGATTCTGGTTTAACAAAATGGAACAGCCACGATTAAACGCAAACTAAAGTTTTATTTATTTAGGCAATTAATGTTTTTATTACGGGAGCGATATTAAATTGCTTAATGGTATTTACCCTAAAAATCGCAAACAGCTTATTTATTTACGCGATTCTATTCGATACTCCGCACTGACGCCACTTGTAATGATTTTTATTATTAAAACTAATTGATTTAAATTACTAAAAATATGTACACATTTAAACTAACCGAACTAATTAAATATAAGGAAATTTAATAAAAACACACTATAATTTATGTATAACACTATCACTTACACGAAGATAAGATAAAATCACACACTTGTTTGTTTACACTAAAGTCACGTACAAGGTTATACGCCGTAGATTTATTTCACACGCGTTAACGACTTATTTATTTAGACTTGAATAATCTTCTTAACACTGCCGTTTTCGAATTACGGGAAATAACTGACCTCCGATTTGTCGCAACGAATTTATACATCTTCGCAAAACGTTCGCTATTGTTCCATATCCTTCGGTGAACGTTCTAAAAAATGGATAAAACTTTGAGAAAGGTCTTGAATTTGAAAACGTTTCACTGCCCCCTCTTGAAGACTGTTCTGTCCCACCGGTAGAAATAATCGTGGCTATAGCGGCAGCTCCTCCATTTCGGAGAAAGTTTCAATATCTAAAGTATGGTGTTTAAGTATGTTGACAACGCTTTTATTGTTTGGTCTCATGGTCATCTCAAATTGTATAAGTTTCTTGATCATCTAAATAATCAACACACCTAAATATCAAATTTACTATGGAAATCGAAACTAATAGTTTTCTCCCATTTCTCGACGTTCTTGCCTACGGTCAAAAGTGTTGGTTTGCCCTCGATGTAGATCTTAAATACGTGCTGAATGAATTTTCTCACTTTGGAAAATACCAAGAAAGACTGGTCAATACGACTCTTAAAAAGCACCTAGTAATGAAATTTTTTATACCCTATTTAAGCATAAAAAGAAACGTTACAACTTCTTTATGCCCCTACACCTAGTTAGTACTAATTGGTACAGTCAATTTAGCAAAACGAAAAATTACTACAATATTGGAAAGGTCAAAAAAACCTCTTTACACAACGAGAGTATATAAAAGCGACGACTCAACTCTCACACTCTATCAAGACAAATAGTACTACAAACTCCACTATTTGCCAAAAAACATGCAAGGGCAATAAAATAACCGACAACTGAAAAATCTGAAAAAAAACGTCTGCGACAAGTGCTGTATCAAAATTTGCATTTGCGGTTTTTGTAAAACTAAAGAAAGTCAATGTTTTACGTATACAATTCATGAAAACCCAATCAAATTCAACTACTTCGCTTGCTACACCTTTTTAAAGTTATGTGCTCCTAATATAAAATCAACAGTTTTTAATATGAACTTAGACTTGACAAAAATATTACAACCGCGAACTTCAAAGAATGTATTTCAATAATACGCGGCATAATATTTCTAACTGTACTATGCAAATGCAAAATATTGTTCATATAATTGCAGAAACCATAATTAGATAGCAGTAAATCTATCCTATTTAGATTCGAAACAGTTTTAAAACGTTAAATTTTATAAATAAAGTTGCACGTAAACTGTTAGTTTTGTTAATAATTGAATATACGTACTTGCCATACCTTTTTTCTTTGTCTATATTTCTTTGTGACAACAGGCCCAGGTGTTTATACAAACACTGGCAGTAAGTAAGGAACTGAGTCACTAGTAACGTTTACGCGTTTGATAACAACAACTAGTTTAATATTACAAATCTTTTCGTCAAAATCTAAATTTAGAAAACTAATCATTAATACTTTTAATTTAATCACCGTTCTAAATCCGCAATATACAAAATAAGTATTCGATATCTTCTCGAATTTATGTGCTCCTAATATAAAGTCAAAAATTGTTAATGTTAACTTAGATTTAATTTTAAAATGTTAAATTTATTTTTAAGATTTTTAAAACTGTTATTACTAAACTCAAATTCGAAATCGTTACTTTGTTTTTC
This sequence comes from Aquatica leii, assembly GCA_035610365.1. Lineage (NCBI taxonomy): Eukaryota > Metazoa > Arthropoda > Insecta > Coleoptera > Lampyridae > Aquatica > Aquatica leii. Next base: position 13,135,073 of record CM069437.1, on the reverse strand, counting down.
TGATTTTAAAAGGTTAAATATGTAAAAAACTAAAATTATACTTTTGGTTAAGCAACAATAACAACAGTTGCCACTTTCTTGAATTTATGAGCTCCTAATACAAATTTGACAATCTGTAACAGATTCAATTTCTCAACGTTAAATTTTATAAGTAAAAGGTACTTGCATCAAAATTATTAATAATTAAATGTAATTACTCAACACGTTCTTTTTTTTCTTAGTCTGAGAAGACCTTCTAACGCCGCACAATATTTTATAATTGTTCTTTTTCAATTTATAATACACTACAAATTAATTTAGGTTTTACAATGCGTCCGCGTACTTACACAGTCATAAGAAGTAGAAAACTAACACGCGATAATACTACTACATCGTAGAACTAGTTGAAAAATACAGGTTTTGTTTTTAGAAATAATCGGCATAGCACGTTAATATAATGCAACAATTTTAAATCTAAATTTAACACTAATAAAATGCAACGGTGCTTAAGAAAAGCAACTTACAGTAAGTTATATACCACTATCGCTCTAATAGATATTTACTGTCCGCAATTTTGGTTTATCTACACTCGTATTAGTTTCACTTGATACACTTTTATTTATCTATCACACGCGTTAAACACTTTATTTATTTAAACCGACAATGTTTTCTTACTTCCGATTCGATTCGAAAAACTGACTCAATCTTCTTTCGAATGCCGTCAGTTTTTTTTATCTAGAAGTTTTAGTACATCCACCAAGTATGCAAATTATCTGTGTCTTATGATGGACCAGTGAGTCCATCATGAGCAATGAAATAATTTCACCTCGATTTACTTTTCTTTTTCATTTATAGGAATGGCATCCAAAAAAAACAACAGTGGGATGAACATGACATGCAACAGGCTATTCAGAACGTGAAAAACCAGATTATGGGCTATAAGTTGGCTGCCAATACCTTCAAAGTTCCCAAAACAACTTTGCAAAAGCGTACTTTCTTTAAAGCCATCAAAAAGCAAATTGCAGTGCATATTATTGAGATGGAAACACGTGTTTTTGGACTGACTTCCAAAGATTTGCGGCGGATGGTATTCGAAGTAACCGAAAAAAATATCATCAATCATGGGTTTAATCGAGAAGCAAAAATGGCAGGTTGGAAATGGATTAAAAGATTCCTAAAGCGCAATCCACAAATATCTTTGCGTAGCCCAGAAAGTACATCATTAGCTAGAGCCCAGGCTTTTAACAAGGCTAATATTGAAGCCTATTTTTAGGCATTAAATAATACTCTGCAGAAGTACAATTTTCTCACCGAAAATATTTATAATACGGACGAGACGGGTTTGACAATGGTCAAATGTCACTTGGTAGTGCAGAGCGCGGGCAGCACGTAACCGTAGTGTGTACAATAAGTGCCATAAGCAACTACGTCCCTCCTGCTCATATTTACCTTCGCCAAAGGATGAACGAGGAGCTGATGAACAATGCTCGCGCTGACCAGTGCAATTTTTTGTAAATGGCTTAAGCATTTTGTTACATATACGAAGGCTTCAAATGAAAATCAGGTTCTATTACTCCTAGATGGGCACAGTAGCCATAAGAGCCTTGAATCCCTACAGTTTGCTAAAGAAAATGGTGTTGTTGTGTTTTGCTTTCCTGCACACTGTTCTCATCACGTTCAACCATTGGACGTTGGATTTTTGCGTCCTCTTCATACATACATCATTCCAATCCTCATATCTATGAGGTCTGGGAGTTTGCACCAGGTTTAGCTATGGCTATCATATGTTACATTTGAAATTAAAATAGAAAAATTTTGAGTTGTAATACTGTTAGAATATATTTCTGTTTTCTATAAGTTTATAATTATGTTATGTACCTCAATGAAAAAATACTTGTATGACTTATGGCTTGTACTTGTAAAATATAAAAATGAGAATAAATTTATGAAAATACTTTTTAAAATTATTTTTCAATAGTAGATAATAATACCTAACTTAACCCGTATCTGTACTCACATATGAACGTAATACAAATTTGGGGCGTTACTTTAAATTTGCACAAGGGCGCCAAAAATACTAGGCGTGGACCTGTAGCAGAGTAACTAACTGCTATGTAAAATATATAAGTCAAAAGAGCTCAAATGAGCGGTTACAATTTCAAAAACGGAATGTATAACCATATATATATATATATATACACGGTATAACTGATATAACGCATATTCTCTTCATGGGTGGTAGCTGTAATGATTTGGAACATATTTCTATTATAAACATATGGTCTCTTCCTGATAGTTTTTGAGAAAATCAAATATCAATTTTTAGATACGTCCCTGGTTGATCCCGAATACAAGTAGCGTGTAACAAGCAGCACCGTGCCAAGGGGGTGGCTACATTAATGGCGAAGAGTGTTCAGTAGAAGAAAGCTTTATTGACTTTATGCCTTTTAGAGATGTGGTGTGACATACTAATAAAACTTGACTGTGCAAATAAATATTCGCAAGGGAAGAGTGTTACTCTTAATGCAGCATCAAGTTTGTTATCAGGTTTGGGGAAAAGCATTCAAGATTTACGTGATGAAGGGCTTAAAGAATACACAGGTACAGCCAAAGATGTGTGTAATTCCATGTCCATTCAAAGTAATTTCTCCGTTCAGAGGAAAAGAAAAGTAAAAAGAATGGATGGGGAAATGGCCGACGACGAGACACACTTACTCTCTGCCGAAAAGTCTTTTGAGCTAGAATGCTTCAAAGTTTATGACAGAATGATGAGTGAAATAAAAACGAGATCTCAGATATATCACGATATTTCATCAGACTTTGGTTTCCTCTTAGGACGAGTACTGGAAGAAAGCTCTGTATCGTACCTTGAAAAATGTGCAGCAGATTTGGGTATCAAGTATAGCAGAGACATTAGAGCTTGTTAATGAGGTAGCTGCTTTCAAGTTTCAAGTGAAAGAACTATTGACAAACATTCGTAATGCTTCTCATTTAGATGTTTTAAAGTGTATTACAAAATACGGACTAAAAGATGGGTATCCTAACATCGAAATAGCATTAAGGATATTGCGAACCGTCAGTTTGTTTGGGTTCACGAACGACAATACGGCAAAGGTCAAGTTCTACTTCTTGTTTTGGCTCTCAAGAAGAGACTAGGACCAAGCCTAAGTCTAGGTGTTTAACTACGACGCGGTCTAAGCCGAAACTCGCTTATAATCATAAACATAACCGCGAAAGCTTAAGATTTTATAATTGATCTTAAATATAAATCACGTTACTGTAAGAATGTTTTTTAGCGTTTTTGCGATCATTGCGTTTTTTTTAAATGACCGTCTTGTATGTTTAACCATCAGAAAACAGAACAAAAAAAATTATGCAAATGGTTGATATAAACTACCCTATTTCTCCTGACAATTCTTCAGATGTTTCAGAAAGAAATCAAGACGTTCTTGCACATATTGGTAGTTCTAATCTAGAAACTGGTAAGAATCTTGTACATATTAGCTACTAAAACAATGAATTCAAGATTAAAGAAACAAAAAATTATTCTTCACATTGCATCGAGTAATATAGTTTTATTTTATTGTACAAAACTGTATTCAATAGTTCAAAAGAAAAGTTGAGACTAGTTGATTTTACCCATTTTATCATTACTGAAGATAATACTGTTTTGTAGTACTTGGAGTACTACTATTCGTTGGAGTTAATATTTCTTTCAGAATAAAAAATCAACAGATACTATTTTGCTCTGCTGGAAATTTGCCCCAAAATTTGCTGCTCTTATAATATTTGAATTTGTCTCCAATGACTAAAAATTTCTGCAATCAAATTTATCTCCTTACAATAATAACTGCCCTTTTATAGTGAATGAATGAAGAACACGAAATTATGTTGGATTTCACGAATTATTCATTTCGATATACGACGTACGTTTCGCTAATCACTGTAGTTTTTTCAAGTACAAAGTATAACAAATTACATTTTCTGAAATTTCTCGTACTCTGGAAATCAACATAATTGTGTGTTCTTCATTCGTTCAATCATATCAAGTCAGCCAAATCCATCTGAGTCCTTTCTTGTTTTTGAAGCTGTTTTGGAATTTCAAAAGCAAGATGATCATGTGATACCACAAATAACAGAGAAGCGAACCAAAACAACGTTTTAGACACAGGTAGCAATTCTCGTTTTCTGATCTGGTGATGTAAACTCAATAGATTTTTTTTCAGTTCGGCCTCCAACTTCCACGATTAATTCAGGTGTTGTGGAATGTGATACACAAAAGGCTGAAGCTACAATCACAAAAATTGAAAATTATCCTCCTTTAGATTTCACTGGCGTAGACTCTGATGAAACTTATGAACCTGACAGTAAAGAAGAATCCGAAAGTGACTTGGAAGTAGACCATCAAACAGCTGATGTGAAGACTGGAGCTGTACCCAAGGGAAGAAAGAGGAAGTCAAATCCTGAGATTTGGAAAAAAAAATTGCCAAAAGAAAAAGTATCTGGTGGAGAGGAACATCAGAGTAAGAAAAAAATTATAAACGTAAAGCAGGTGGGTCCACTATGCAACGAGACTTGCATTCTTAAATGTAGGAGCAAGATAACGGAGGATCAAAGAAAACTCTGAATTTTGGCATTCTAATAAAAATATGGATATGAAAAGACAGTTTGTTTCAACAATGGTGCGGTGTGTTCCTGTGGAACGTAGACGTGAGTCAACAGGACACAGGTCTGGTAAAAGACAATTTACTAGGCGTTACACATTTGATGTGAACAAAATAAGGATAGATGTTTGCCAAAAGTTCTTTCTCTCTACTCTGTGTATTTCGGAAACTTTTGTCACAACAGCTATCAGGAAAAAATGGATGGTGGTCTAATTGAAGAAGACTATAGAGGTAAGCATGATGCTGCTAATAAAATCGATTGTGATTCTAGATCACATCAACAAGTTTCCCACCATTGAATCCCACTATTCCAGACAACGTTCCAAACGGAAATACCTTGGATGTGACTTTAATATAACTAGAATGTATGAACTTTATAGAACTGAGTGCATAGAAAATAATCTGCCCGATGAGAGCATTGGTAAGTCATGGCTGTATTCAGAAATATTCAATACAGAATTTAATATGTCATTTAAATTACCTTACAATGACACATGTGATGAATGTGATAAGTTCATGCTACCGAAAACACAATCTACAGATATAGTGAACATTGAGAATCAGTACCAGGAACATCTCCTAGAATCCAACAAAAGGTATGAACTTAAGAAAGCCGATAAGGAAAGGGCAGCACAAAGTGGAAGAAAAGTGAAGTTACTGACTGTCGACTTACAAAAATGTTTGCCAACACTCGTACTCACAAATGCGCAAAGCTTTTATAAATTGAAACTTTGGACCTATAACTACACAATCTGCGATTCTTCTGCTAAGTGTACAACTTGTGTGATGTCGGATAAAGCAAAAGCTGGACGTGGAGCAAATGAAACGGCTTTAGGAATTCTTAAATGGGCCACAACATTGGCGGAAAATGTTTCTGAGATTAATATTTAGTCAGACAATTGTTCTGTACAGAATCGCAACATAATCATAGTAATGGCTTAGTTTTGGCTGATGCATGAACATCCTAATTTAGAAGAGATTAATCATAAATTTCTGTTTCGCGGTCACACGCATATGGAAGTGGATAGCGACCACTCTCTCATTGAGAGAGAACGAACTAGAACTCCATTTTTGAAAATAACGACTCTATGGGATTGGAGCAGCTAGCTAGGCTCTGCTGTCGATCAAAGCCTTTCAATGTAATTAATATGGAGGTCGCAGATTTCAAAGACTTTAAATCACTTTATAATAATACGAGCTCATTTTTTGTAAATCGGAAGAAAACCCAAACAAAGAGTGACTTTCAAATGTCTAAAGTTGTACATCTGCAAATACGCCGTGATGCCACTGGTATTCTGTTTTTCAAGACTGAGTTTGACTCAGAATTTCAATCCGTTGATCTCAGAAGAAATACCAGGAGATCAACATTTCCAACTGAAAACTATGAAACCAGCCCAAATGCATAATAACAAAAAAATACAATCACTTTAAGAGTTTGCTACAGTGGATCCCAAGTCTATTTCATAGTTTCTATAAGAACTTGTCACATTCTGATACAGCTAGTGATGATATATGAATTTTTTTCCAGAACTTATTGCTACACAAAAGTGAATTCAGCATAGAATGTTTCGCGCAATACTTTGTTATCTATCAAAAAGATTGACATTCTACGCTCAATCCACTTTTGTCAAAAAAAAAGAAGTTTTGTTGTCATTTTTGTTGTTTTCTTGAGAGTTTTGATTTTGTTTTTATGAACGGAGAGATGGAACTTAACAATCATTTCGAAATTTACTTTTATTTTACAATTGTCTCCAATTTATCATTGTTATATTCTTGAAAAAAAAATTAAACACTAACATAGTACAAGTTGTATTATTCAACCCTGTATCATTTCCTCATCAATTACAAACTATCTCGAGGCATTACTGATATTATCTTCACAGTATAATAATTAATTGCGAACTAGATAGTATTAAGTTCATTTTTTCAAAAAAAAAAAAAACAAAATTCCTAATTTAGTACTCATATGTGAAACTTGGGGTATCAAAGTATACTACACAATTTTTTTTGAACCACTAGGCACTAGGGTAAGGTGGGGTAGGATCGGACATGGGGCACCTCCGGACAATTCAAATTTACCGCCTTAATTGCAGTGTTATCACACTGTCGTATTGACAGTACAATATACTTCTATAGTAGTAGATCTATGATATGTAAATGTTGACCGCCATCAATTACTTCCGAAATATTTATTTGAGAAAATTGAAAAACAATGCTGCTTTTATAAATTTTTTTAGAGTTATTGTAAGCTTTATCATGCTTAAAAAGAACAGTGAGGTAAGTTTTATCCTATTTACCGTAGATATTAATATGTTGTGCGATATGTAACCTCATCAAAAAGAATGTGAATCGCGCGGGAATTTTTATTCAGTCATTTTCTTGTTTTTTTGTAAATGGGGCACATTCGGACAAATCGAGTGGGGCAGTTTCGAACTGTACGACTCTGCCCCTCTTCACAAATAAAGTCATAGGTACCTACACTGCTAAAAGAAAACATCAAGAAAACGCATTTTGATTGATTTTACTTTTTAGGATAGTGCGTAACTACATTAAAAAGAGAAATCGCCCTGATATTCCAAAAGATGATTTAAAAAATGTATTAAAGCTGTGTTCAATTCCCAAATGTCGATTCGCATGACTGCAAGCACTTTCAATATCCCAAAATCAATTCTTTACGACCGTCTTAAGAAATTCAAAAGTAAGAAGAATTTAATTGACTCGGGAAATGAAAGCAGTAGTTCAGATGAGGATGCGTCTCCTTTATCAAAATATACTACCCGTCAAATATTCTCTCCAGGAGAAGAAAAGCAGTTGGAAATTTACTTACAGCAATCTTCCAAAATATTTTATGGGTTGACCTACAAGTCTACGCGGCAGTTGACATATAAATATGCAAGTATGTTATGTAAAAAAATTCTAGACACATGGAACGAAAATAAAATAGCTGGGGTAGAATGGATGAGATCATTCATGAGTCGTCATCAGAGACTTTCCTATCGGAAAGCAGAAAATACCAGCATTGCACGAGCAGCGGCTTTCAACAAAGCCAATGTTACTTCGTTTTTTAAGAATTATGCAGAAGTTCAACAAAAATACAATTTTTCTCCTAATCGTATTTGGAATACTGACGAAACTGGTGTGACAACCGTTCTTCAGGCTCCAAAAGTTATTGCCGAAACAACGACAAAAGGAGTGGGCCAGTACGTTTCAGCTGAAAGGGGCGTATTAGTTACAATGTGCGGCTTCATTTCTGGTGTGGGAAATACAATTCCTCCGGGATATGTATTCCCTCGTGTACGTCTGAAGGAGCAGTTTATGTATGGTTCCGTACCTGGGGCAATAGGCTTTGCCGAGAAGTCAGGGTGGATGTCTTCAAAAATTTTTCTTCAGTTATTGGAGCATATTCAAAAACATACTGGTTGTATCCAATTCTTTTGTTGTTTCATAACTATGAAACACACACGTCACTTGAGGCGATAAACTATTGTCGTGAAAATGGCATAGTTCTACTATCATTTCCACCCCATTACACCCACAAGATGCAACTCCTAGATAGGTGCATTTATGGCCCATTTAAGACCAGATGTAAGGCTGCCTTTAATGACTTCATGATTTCAAGTCCTGGAAAACCAATTGGAATTTATGACATCGCTAAACTCACTGTAAATCCTTATCTGCAAAGTTTTACACCAAAAAACATTATCAGTAGCTTCTCCAGTACCGGCTTGTGGCCTATTAATTCTATGATTTTTAATGATGACGATTTCATGGGGTCATTCGTCACAGATCGGACAGATCCTCAAGTTCAAATGAAACAGTGTGAATTGCCATCAACTTCTATTACATATAACGATTCGTTTATTCCGTCCATCAGCATGAGCACTAGCAATGTCGCCGATTCCGAAATTGATAAAGTGACTATGGCGATAAGAATGTTATTAAATGACATAGTAAATCGCGTTAGAAAACCAAAAGCTAAAATATTATCTGTCCACATCGTCAGACCATTACCAAAGACAGCCCCAAGGAAAACAAATGGAAAGTCTCGACTAGGTAAATCCAGAATTCATACGAGTACACCGGAGAAGGAAAGAATTCAAGAATTGGAAACTATGAGAAAACAAAAGTTGGAAAGAAAAAACACTAAGAGGAATAAATTACAAAATGGAGGTGAAGTGAACAAAAAAGTTAGGGAGAAGGGCAAAGGGAAGCCACCAAAGAAAAAGTTAAAGAAAATAGAAAGTGATTCCTCAGATTCTGATGTAGATTTGCCACAGAATATTGTTCATGAGACAAAATTTTTTGACGATCTGTCCGATTCCCTGGATGAGTTTCAAGACAATGATGTGCCCATGCTATTGGATGACGACGTAATCAATTGTAATGATTATTTGCTTGTCAAATTTCCGACCAACAAAAGGGCATTACATTACATTGGCAGAGTGGAATCTTGCAATAATGATGGCTCTTATACAGTAAATTTTTTACGAAAGTATAAAAATGGTTTTCACTTTCCAGACTTGCAAGATATTTCGACTGTTTCCAGAGAAGACATCGTTTCAAAAATACCTAACCCTGTGGAAGCACCAGGAACTTCCAGAATGTGCTCGCTCATAAAATTTTATTTCAATTTTCACGGTTATAATGTTCAATAAACTATTTCTATTATGTATGTCTTTTATTCTCTTAAAAATGAATAAATTCTGAATTTTATTAGACTTGTCCAAATGTGCCTCAATATGGGGCAAATTCGGACAAATGCATCTTTTGGGGAAAAATATAACTAAAAGAAAATAACTGCATTTTTTTTATTAAGATAGTTGCTAAAATGTTGGAAATAGTCTAAGATATCCATAGCACCAGAAATATCTCAAAAATTTTCTCTTATTTTTGCAATATTAATTTTTGAAAAAACGTGTCTGAACCTACTCCACCTTACCCTACAATAGAAGAACCAGACGGAATCAAGTACTCTTAGAGACTTTAAATCGCTCTCCTGAAAAGTTTGTAGATTGGCAGTTAATACAGTTTAGCTCTGGGGAACTGATATATCATCTAGTTCTTTGTTAAATACCCATTGTTTTTTCTTTCTTCTTCGTTTTGCTATTTCTACATTTTCTTTTTCATATACAGATGACACTCACTGGTGTAATACTCTACATGTTATTACTTTTTTGTCAAAACAAACGTTTATTCTCCACTAGGTAGATTGCAGATCTCTCCAGGGATTGGTTATTTGGATAGAGCGTTTTTCTATCTGCCTGGGGACGCGTTCAATGACGTACGAATAACTCTTCGCGAAAAAACGTAAAACTAAAAATAGATTAAAAATAAAGTCCGAGAGTATGTGTAAACATTTTTCTGTAAGTTTTATTTAAAAGTAGAAATTAAATAAAATCAACGTAAAGGATGAAAAAGAGAAAGGAATACGTGAAAATTTATGTGACAAACAATGAAATGAGAGTCAATAAGGAAAAATTATTTACTACTGTTTTCGGGCGAACGAAATCAAACATCGATCAAGAATAAGTACTACAGACGTTTTGGCAAAGCTTTATTTTTATTTTAACATCATCAAAAACTAGGCCTACCTAAATATCAAATATCTATCTTTTGTAATGTATGTATATATACCTACATATTTATAATACAATATTTTTATTATTCGTGTGCGCAAAAATGCACGTATTTTTACCAAGCACCTCGTACCTAAAGTTTATATTCGCGATGTTTAAATTTGTATGGTATATTTTAATATTGTAGACATAAATATTGTATCTTACCCTGTAATCTTATAAAATCAAACTTAAATTGTTGCGTTATAATGTAATTATTTATAAGCGAGTACGAGGCGCGGTCTCATCATTTGCCTACAATTAAATTTTTGTTCTTAACTAACTTTTTACAGATTGCACCATGTACAGATTGCATGTTTACATTAAAATTTATACATGTTATGCCAGGGGTATGTTCCTTAAATAGAATTTTACAAATCCTCAATTTACATTCACAATAATCTTACTATTTAATATTATTAATACGAATACATTATTCTTTGGAAAATATCTTGACGAAATGCACTAGCCTGAAAGGTGATTTTCTAAAACAAGTGATTGAAATAATATTACAAAAAGAAAAGACGATAAATCCTAAACTATGAGTATTTATTGGTACCATTTTTATTTAATATTTAAAATTATGTGTGCATCAGTAAAAAGTTTTATACCCTGCATCCGCATGAAACACACTTGAAAAACGAGTATATTGTCATGTTTACAAAAATGTATAGGTTGTACAGAAGTTTAACAAAATATTCTTAACATTACGTTTTATAACACAAAATAAACTAACTTAAGAGTAAGAGGAACTTTAAACAAAATATAAAATAATAATACTTTGTAGGAATGTTCTGTATATGTACAACTTAACGTACCGTACCAGCACCATTACTGTTTTAAGTTTAAAAGTAAAACGCGTTTCGATAAGTTTTCATTTTAGGTCCAGGAGTGAAAAATGAAAATTTATTGGGACGCGCTGTATATGTTCAAGCACAAAATGCTAAGTGTGTTATACATAATCGGTATAACAAATATAGTGTGCGTTTCCTTAATACATACAATAAAGAAAAAGACAAAGGAACTTTTAACAAAATTTAAATATAAAAGAAAAAATATATAATACTTTTGTGCACAACCTTAGAATGCCGCATTCACATTGTCGAAAATACTAAAAACTACATAAAATGCTTAAAAATTAAAATACAAAGTACTGCTTCGAGTAACGATATAAAACTGTAATCATAATAATAAATACAAAGAAATCTACAAAACTTGAAATGGTAACATTTAATCTCACTTCTACCACCTATACCTAACAAATGTCACAGTCGCTCAAAAATATAACACGCAACTATTATCACAAGTTTAACATCATCGTAAATGTTTATTTACTTAAGCCGCGCTCCAAAGCGCGCGCTTAAATAAACGAATTTTACAAGGTACACGTTCAATCGTTTTTCTTGGACTTATTTACAGTTAATAGAACGTCTTTTTTTTATAATCAAAAAATAAAATGCTGTGGAAGCCTCTCGTTCAAATTATTCTTCGGTAGAAATATTTTTGTATTTACAGTAGACTATTTTATCATTAACACAAAACGGCGTTACGCAATAAACCGCTATACTAATGATGTGTTGTTTTTTGTCTTGTCGATTACAAGTGATTGAATTTTGGAAACTGTAATTTGAACTCACACTTTACCCTGCAAGTTTTGAATAATGAATCGTTTGCTGTTAGAAAAATATATTTAATAAGTGTCATTATTGTGCTACTTAGGCTTATATATTTAGTGCGATTTTATAATGTGCTTTCTACTTGATTGGTAACCACCAAAAAACGTTCTCTTCTACAGCGATGAAAAAGCTAATCCAGCTTTTACAGTAGTTAACTATCGAGGGATGAACGTTACTAAAACTGTTAGAAAATAGTGTGGCCCTTGTATATGTAAAAAATTAGATTGTTAACTACTTCAAACTGTTATAGCGAGAAGGTGCCATTAATCGAATACACCAGAGGATATATAAGTAAATCTATATGTAGTCAGTCGAACTACTATATAATCTGTAAAATATTAATATCCAATAAAAGAAGTAAGAGAGCACACTAGCCTTAGTTAAACAGTACTCCGATAATATTCGATTAATACCTTTAAGCGAAATGAAAAAAAAAGTCAGCGGCGTAAAGATGATTTCTTGTACATTTTATCCGTATACCTAAGTTAAATATGCGTAAATCAAAATTTTGTACTTCGAAAAACAAATTTTTTCCTCCATCTGAACATCGATTTAGACTAATATTTTTTTACGTAACTAACATTTAGCCAACACTGATTTTGTACAAAGGGTTTTGTTTTATCAAAATTTTACATATTTATACTAAAGGCTTGTCTTAGTCCGGTGTGTAACATCCATTTCGCATCGTTCGAGACCGCTTAAAAACATCCCGCGCATAATAAGACAAAGAATAAAAAATAAAAGTAGAAAATAAATTATTTTTGCTTTACGTAGATCACATTTAAGTACAACAAGTAAACCTTTGGGTTCCAACGAAACTGTCGTTTGCCATTGTTATTTAACAAATGTTTTGTGTATATATTAATAGTGTCTTTAATAAAAGTTTCAATAAAAACTTGGACATTTGAGTATTGACGCACCGACCGATCGACTGCACTCAACATGGCATCCCAGTGAAAACGATTCCGATTAGCCGTCACCTCGAGCACAACCAATCGGCATTAAGAAATAATTTCAATAATATAAATGCTATAGTATAAATGAGAATATATGTGAATATATAATCTTATCTGTACAAACTGTTTTTTTTTTAAAGTACCGTACTAATATCGCAGTAACGTGATGAGTATTTAACGTTGGAATCAAAACTTTGATGGCTAAGTCACGACTTAACCATCAATTAATAAAATAAATATAAGCGCTGCAAACAAAAACCGTTGTATATAATATTATTTATGTATATATTTGGTAAAAATTTGTAAATCTGTCAATAAAATAGTCTCAGGAACTGTTCGGTAGCAAAAAATAATCAGTAGTTGCTGTAAAATGTGTTGGAACGTTGGCAATATGAATATCAGTCTTATGTTTTTTATCAAATTATAAGCGAATAAATTCGCTTTGTCTGTTAATGAACCAGAACTAAAAGAGGAAGCACGGACGACTCTTAAATCTATTATAACATTTAAATAACAATCTCATCGCCGGCTTGATCGCCGGCGATCGTACAAAAAACCCCAATTTGCTACAAATTAACAAAATATCAAACGACGGCCTTTTGACCAGTAGACACATTTTTCTTTACAACCTAACACTAATATTGCCCCTAAGATTAATTAATGGACACGCACGTATTTGTACTAAATACGCGTTTTATTATTTAAATTAAATTTAATAATAATGCCATTTAATCCTGACCGTTTTGTTGTACAAGCTCGCGTCGGTCGTCGCGAGAAAGCGTCGGCGCTTTGAATAAATCTTGAGGCTCGTCGTCGACCATCTTTTTTATCCTATCTTTCGTGTCTTCTTCGAGAAGAAGCGGCTGCTCGTACTGCTCCCGATTCTTCTCGCTTTGCGGTAGTAAATGTATCATGCTTACTGGTATCGGAAATCCGGCGCCGAAATCCGGATAAAAATTCGGCGCGAACGGGTTAAACACGGGCGGTTGCGGCGGCTGTTCGTCGCTGCTCGATGGCCTCGTGTTCGGTTGTATGGGTTCGCTGTCGCGTGGATCTGATTTACTCGAGTTGTTGTTGTTGTTACCCAAACCTAAGAAATCGGGAGCACCCGGACCACTTATACAGTCTTTTCTTAGTTGTTCTAATTTTAGGCTCTTTCCGTATTTGCCGCGTACGTACATTAATAACGAATTGTAAGGTATACCGAATATTCTAGAAGCTTGACTCGTCGTCATTTTCTTGTTCCATACGTGCTGTAGCGCTTCTGTTAGTTCGGCGTTTGTCCAAGATCGCGGCGGTCCTCCTCGAGGCGCCGAATGTTGACCTTTTGGCCTTCCCACTTAAACGCAACAATCGTGTTAGATAATCACGCATAAATTAAAAATGTACGAAATAAACTTACTTTTCTTTTTTGCAAACAATTGCGAATCCGGCGTGTTCCTCGGATCGGCCATTTCCAAAAGTGGATTTCGACAACCGTCCAAACCGGGTGGAAATAAACCAAGAGGAGAATCTAGTCCAAAAACTGCAACAAAAATTAAATTATTAATAATATAACAAATTATGTTGTTTTAGACGAGCGTTATATATTTTACTTATACATAAATACAATGAAGACGAAACAAAAAACAATAGATCTGCAAAAGCTCAATCGTATCTAATCACTGGTAAAAGTTGTTAAATAAAACGGAACATCCATAAAGAATTTAGAATAAAATTGTAAAAACAATTATTCGATTCAGATGAACTGTTATAGATCGACACGATAAAAAAATAATATCAATATTCCGATATGTCTCGATATCTAATAGATACTCCGATATGTGTTTATATTCCGATATATATCAATACACATAATGCAGTATCGTCTTCTTTTAAAACATATTTCATAGTTTTGGAGAACACGTCTTAGTAAAAAAAATCGCAGTGTCAATACGCATCGCAGCATCGGAATATCGATACGTATCGAAATATTGTAGGAATATTGTCTATATTCCGATATGTATCAAAACACAAAATGTCGTATCGTCTTCTTTAGCATATTAAATTGTATTTAGTAAAAAAAAATGCAGTATCGATACGTATCGCAGCATTGATATGTATTGGAATATCAATAGGTATCGAAATATCGACACGTATCAAAATATCTTAATATTTAAAATATAATATAATCTTGCAAACAGGTGTTTGCTTTTCATTAAAACGTGTTTTTCAAAGCATTTTTGTATCAAATATCAATATGCAATCCGTATTGATATGTACTGGAATGCGTATCAAAATATCAATATATCGATAGGCAATTTTTTGTATAGTTCTATCGCATAACCTATCGATACGTATTGATATTCCGATGCTCTAATACGTATTAGAGCATCCGAAACATATCAGATCATATCAAAGCAAATATTACCAAAACAATAGTGAATACAATAAATCAATAAAAGCTCCGTTCTATCTAATTGCTATTAAAAATTGTTGAATAACCGAAACATACATAAAAAAGCAAAATAAAATTTTAAAAGCAATTATTCGTTTGATATAAACTGTTATAAATTGATATATCAATACGATAAAAAAATTATATTGATATTGAGATATTAAGATATGTATCAATACACAAAATATTGTATTGTCTTCTTTTACATAATAAATAACATTTACTAAAAAGAAATATTGCAGTGCTGAAACATATCGCAGCATCGATATGTATCGGAATATAAATACGTATCGGAATATCTACACGTATCAAAATATCTTAATATTTATAATATAATGTATAAAGATCTACTTATTTATCTTGCAAAATTGTGTTTTCTTTGCTTTTCATTAAAACGTGTACTTCAATGCATTTTTTGTATTAAATATCAATGTGCAATTCGCATTGATATGTATTGGAATACCTATCAATATATCTAAAACATTTTTTTGTATAGTTTTATCGCCTAACATATCCATACGTATTGACATCCATGCTCTAATACGTATTAGAGCATCCGATACATATCAGATCATATCAAAGCAAACACTATCAAAATGATACTGAATAGAATAGATCAACAAAAGCTCCGTCCTATCTAATGACTATTAAAAATTGTTGAGTAACCGAAGTAAAATAAAATTGTAAAAGCAATTATTCGTTTTATATAACTTGTTATAAATTGATATATCAATACGATAAAAAAATTGATATTGCGATATGTCTCGATACTTAATAGATATTCCGATATGTGTCTATATTAAGATATGTATCAATACACAAAATGTTGTATTGTCTTCTTTTACATATTAAATAACATTTAGTAAAAGAGAAAAATTGCAGTGCCGATACATATCGCAGCATCGATATGTATCGGAATATCAATACGTATCGGTATATCGACACGTATCAAAATATCTTAATATTTATAATATAATGTATTAAGATCTACTTATTTATCTTGCAAAATTGTGTTTTTTTTGCTTTTCATTAAAACGTGTACTTCAAAGCATTTTTTGTATTAAATATCAATGTGCAATCCGTATTGATATGTATTAGAATACGTATCAAAATATCAATATATCTAAAACATTTTTTTGTATAGTTCTATCGCCTAACATATCGATACGTATTGATATCAATGCTCTAATACGTATTAGAGCATCCGATACATATCAGATCATATCAAAGCAAACATTATCAAAATGATAATGAATACAATAGATCAACAAAAGCTCGGTCCTATCTAATGACTATTAAAAATTGTTGAATAACCGAAGCAAAGTCAAATTGTAAAAGCAATTATTCGTTTTATATAAACTGTTATAAATTGATATATTAATACGATAAAAAAATTGATATTGCGATATGTCTCGATACTTAATAGATATTCCGATATGTGTCTATATTAAGATATGTATCAATACACAAAACGTTGTATTGTCTTCTTTTACATATTAAATAACATTTAGTAAAAGAGAAAAATTGCAGTGCCGACACGTATCGCAGCATCGATATGTATCGGAATATCAATACGTATCGGAATATTGACACGTATCAAAATATCTCAATATTTATAATATAATGCATTAAGATCTACTTATTTATCTTGCAAAATTTTGTTTCCTTTGCTTTTCATTAAAACGTGTACTTCAATGCATTTTTTGTATTAAATATCAATGTGTAATCCGTATTTGATATGTATTGGAATACGTATCAAAATATCAATATATCGATAAAAATTTTTTGTATAGTTCTATCGTCTAACATATTGATACGTATTGATATTCCGATGCTCTAATACGTATTAGAGCATCCGATACATATCAGATCACATCAAAGCAAATATTATCAAAAATGATACTAAATACAATAGATTAGCAAAAGCTCCGTCCTATCTAGTGACTATTAAAATTGTTGCATACCGCGAAACATGCATAAAAATACAAAATAAAAACGTTTAATTAAAAAAAAAAATCGCAGTGTTGATACGTAACGCAGCATCGATACGTACCAGAATATCGACACGTATCAAAATATCTTAATATTTTTAATAAAATTAATTAAAATCTACTATTTTGTTAATGTTGTAAAAATGTGATTCTTTTGTCTTTCATTAAAACGTGTTCCTTCAATGCAATTTTTGTATCTAATATCAATAACGAATTGTATTAATAAGTAGTGGAGTATCGATACGTATTGCTGTATCGATACGTATTAAAATATCAATATATCAATTAAAAACATTTTTGTATCGTTTTATCGCTTAACATATTGATACGTACAATATTCCGATACTCTAATAAGTATTGAAGAATCCGATACATATCAATATGCCGATATGTATTGATACAAATCGAAAACTTAAATAATTAACATAACATATTATGTTGTTATAACTCAAGACATTCATCAAAAAACTAAATTAAAATTATATAAGTAATAATTCGTTTTATATAAACTGTTAAAAATTGATATATCAATACGATAAACAAATCTTCTTTTGCATATCAGATGGTTTAGTAGAACACGTCTTAATAAAAGAAAAAACTTACATATCGTTAAATATGTATCTGAATATCGATACGTAGCCGAGTACCGATTCGTATCGCTGTATCGATACCTATAAAAATATCAATATATTGTTGTACCGTTCTATCACCTACCATAACGATACATATCAATATGTCAATACGCTAATACGTATCAGAGTATCCGATACATATCGATATGCCAAACCGTATCAATTTTTGATGTGAGCATCGATACATATCAATATGCCGATATGTAGCGATGTTTTAATATATGTAGCGATACGAATCAAAAAATTAAATAATAAACATAAGAAATTATGTTGCTTTAGACAAGCGATAAGTTTTTTTTATATAATGTAATTGTTTATCATAAAAATATAATCGAAACGATACACGGAAACAATAGATCTGCAAAAGCTCAGTTGTATCTAGTAAAAATTGTTGAATAACGTGGAACATCCATAAAAAAACTGAAATAAAATTGTAAAAGCAATTACTAGTTTCATATGTTGTATATCGATACAAAAAAATCATATCGATATTCCAATATGTCTCAAAACTTAATAATACTCCGATATGTGTCTATATTCCGATATGTATCAATACAGAAAATGTCGTATCGTCTTCGTTTACATAATACATAGCATTAGAGACACGTGTCAAAATATCTAAATGTTTCTAATATAATTTATTAAGATCTACTATTCTTTTATCATATCATTTATTAAAACAAAATACAAATTAAAAAATAAAACAATAAACATAAAAAATATCATGTATCACAGACAAACGTTAGATTTTACTAACACATAAGTAGGTGTAGCTTTGTTAATAATTAGAAAATTATGTTTGGTAATGAAATAAATGTATATAATGTAATTGCTTTTAGTATAAAAGCAAATATAATCAAAACGATACTGAAAACAATAGCTCAGTCCTATCTAATTACTAGTAAAAACTGTCGAACAACGCAAAACATACCATAAAAAACTAAAGTAAAATATCAGATGCAATTATTCGTTTCGTATGAACTGTTATAGTTTGATATCAATAGGATAAAAAATCATATCAATGATCCGATCTGTCTCTATATTTAATAGATACTCCGATATGTGTCTATATTCCGATATGTATCAATACAAAAAAATGTCGTATCGTCTTCTTTTACATATTAAATGAAATTACAAAACACGTTTTGATTAAAAAACAAGTCACAGTGTCATTACGTATCGCAGCATCAATATGTATCGGAATATCAACACATATCGAAATATCAATACCTATCAAAATATTTTAATATATCGAATATAATTTTTTAAGATCTACTGTAATTTTATCTTGTAAAAATGTGTTTTCGTTATCTTTTATTAAGACGTGTTTTTCAATGCAATTTTTGTATCAAATATCAATAACGATTCGTATCGATACGTATGAAAATATCAATACATCTACTATTCAAAAAAGATTTGTAGCGTTTAATCGCCTATCGATACGAATCGAAAACTTAAATGGTATAAATCATATTATGTTGTTTTAGACAAAGCGTTAGATTTTACTTATACCTAAGTAGGTGTAAGATTTTCAATAATTAGAAGAAGGTGCTGGTAATAACATAAATGTAAACAATCTAATTATTTATTATATAAAACAAATCGAGACAATACTGGATACAATAGAACTGCAAAAACTCGTTTTATGTATACTGGTATACACCGATATATCAATAGGATAAAAAAATCATATCGATATTATGTCTCGATACCTAATAGATACTTCAATATGTGCCTATATTTTGATATGTATTAATACACAAAATGTAGTTTACTTTTACATATTAAATAGTATCAGAAAACACGTTTTAGTAACAGAAAAACAATCGCAGTGTTGATACGTATCGCAGCATCGATATGTATCAGAATATCAATACGTATCGGAATATCGACATGTATCAAAATATCTTAATGTTTCTAATACAATTTATTAAAATCTACTGTTATTTTATCTATTAAAAATGTGTTTCGTTTGTCTTTTATTAAGACGCGTTTTCAATCAATACATTTTTTGTATCAAATATTAATATGCGATTCGTATAGATATGTGTTGGAATATTGATATGTAGCGAAGTATCAATACGATCAATAAATCGCTAAACAATTTATTTGTATTTTGTTATCGCCACATATTGATATTCCGATACGCTAATACGTATTAGAGCATCCGATAGTTATCAGATCACATCAAAGCAAACATAATCAAAATGATACTTAATTTAATAAATCTGCAAAAGCTCCGCTCTATCGAATAACTGGTAAAAATTGTTGAATAACACAAAACCTACATAAGAAAACAAAATAAAATTATAAGCAATTATTCGTTTTATAAAACTGTTATAAATTGATATATCAATGCGATAAAAAAATCTTATTGATATACCGATATGTTTCGATATCTAATATAGATACTCCGATATGTGTCTTTATTCCGATATGTATCAATATAGAAAATTTCGTATCGTCTTCTTTTACATACTAAATGATATTAAAAAACACGTTTTAGTTAAAAAAAAATCGCAGCATTAATTCTTATTAGAATATAGACACGTATCAAAATATCTAATATAATTTATTAAAATCTACAGTTTTTTATTGTAAAAATGTGTTTCTTTTGTTGTTTATTAAGACGTGTTCTTCAATTCATTTTTTGTATCAAATATCAACATGCGATCCGTATTGATATGTATTGGAATATTGATATGTAGCGGAACATCGATACGTAATAGAATATCAATATACTGATTTAAAAAAAAATCTATCGTTCTATCGCCTAACATATCGATACGTATGGATATTCCGATATTCTAAAATGTATCGGAGCATGAATACAAATCGAAAACTTAAATAAGAAATATAACAAATTATGTTGTTTTAGACACGCGCAAAATTTTACTTATACGTAAGTAGGTATGGGTTTTTTAATAAATAGAAGGTGTTTGGTAATAACATAAATGTATATAAGTAATTGTTTATCATATAAAAGCAAATATAATCAAAGTTATACTGGAAACAAAAACTCAGTTCTGATAAAAATGGTTGAATAGCGCGGAACATCCATAAAAAACTAAAATTAAAGTGTCGTATTGTCTTCTTTTATATATTAAATGGTATTGGAAAACACGTTTTAGTAACAGAAAAAATATATGCTTTGAAATATCAAGACGTATCAAAATATTTTGATATTTCTAATATAATCTATTAAGATCTACGATTAAGATCTACGATATCGATATGCGATTTGTATCGATATGTATCGGAATATCGATACGTATATCGATAAAAAAAATTGTATTCTGTCGCCTACCATATCGATACGTATCAATATTCCGATACTCAAATACGATTTTTTCTAATTAAAAAAAATTTTTGGTAATAAAATAAATGTATATAATGTAATTATTTATCATATAAAAGCAAATATAATCGAAATTATACTGGAAACGATAGATCTGCAAAAACTCAGTCCTTCCTAATTACTGGTAAAAATTGTTGAATAACGCGAAACATCAATCAAAAAACTAAAATAAAATTGTACAAGTAATTAGTTATAAATCGATATATCAATACGATAAACAAATCATATCGATATTCCGATATATCTCGATACCTAATAGATATTCCGATATGTGTCTTTATTCCGATATGTATCAATACACATAATGCAGTATCGTCTTCTTCTAAAACACATTTCATCGTATTAAAGAACACGGCTTAGTTAAAAAATCGCTGTGTCAATACGAATCGTAGCATTGGAATATCAATACGTATCGGAATTTTGACGCGAATTATCTCACGAGAAAATTGTAAAGTGCTGAGTATAAAATGTAACCATATATATAAGACCTTGCACACTTTGCAAAACAGTTAGTTGTAATTGTATTTTCACACATTTAACATTATAATTGTAGCTACTAAACATTTTTATTGTAATCATAATAAAATAAATTGTTTTTAAAAAACCGATTTGGGTTAATCAAAAGTTAATTCGCGCAGTCGGTAGGATTTCCGGGATTCGCGTATCGAACGTGAGTTTTCGTGTTAACGATTGACTGGAAATCGAACCAAAAAATTGTGACATTGTGAAGTTGTGAAAGTGGCTCCTTAAAAATCAGGAAACCATAGGGTCTATCGCAGAACCAGTGCAACAACAGTGAAACGAAAAGAAAACGGAATTTGGAACAAAATTGTCCTAATTCGCAAAGAAGACCTACAGCCAATCAAGGAAGGAAACTGTGGTCATCTTTATAGTGGTTAAGAAGAATGCTAAAAATCGTAACAATTTTAATGTGAGTACAATTTATGGAAACTCTTTTAAACAATCTGCAAAAATTATCATTAGAAACCCCTTCAACTGACTTAGAATTAATTGCTAATCCCCAAACAACTAACATGAACCAATTCAAAGCTGAATTTTGACAATGTATACCCGAATTTGATGGTAACCCTAATGAACTGAATAGATATTTATTAACAAGTGAATCAATAATTGAACAGTTTTACGATGAAAAAAATCCTACTAATTTTCAAAACACTTTTATTCTAAATTCGATTATTTCAAAATTACGCGGAAATGCAAAATTATTAGTAAACATTCAAAACGTTTCTACATGGAGTGAATTGAAAACAGTTTTAACAAATAGTTTTGCAGATCAAAGAGACGAATTTTGTCTTAACAGAGATCTAGTAATGCTAAGACAAAATCTAAATGAAAAACCTCAACAATTTTTTGACAAATGTTTAAACATTCTAAATTTATTGTGTAGTTATGTAGACGTACATGAAAAGAGTAAAGATGCTAAAAATTTGAAAAGGGAATTATTACAAGACCTGACGTTAAAAACATTTTTAGCAGGATTAAAAGAACCTCTAGGCACCACTATTCGTTGTATGAAACCCCAAAATCTAAGTGAAGCCCTCCAATACGTAATAAGTGAAGACAACATTCACTACTTCCAGAACTTTTCTAACAAAAATTATCCCAAACCACAAATTCAAACACATATAAGAACGCCACAAAACCCGAATTTTATGCAAAGGTCAAACTTCGCAGGAAATTCATCTTTTAACTTTCAAAATTCAAACAATCAATTAAGACAGAATTCATTTCCTTCGCAACCTATAAATATCCAACAGAGACCAACCATTCGACCTCAAAAATTTTTTACAAATGCACAAGTGTTTAAACAACCCCAATCAAGGAATGTTTTTAAACCAAATCCCCATAGAAATTTTCCAAGGCCAACACCCATGAGCACATCAACTCGTAATACGAACTTTGCGCATCCTGGCCCATCAACGTCTAATCAAAACCAAAATTTTCAACCTACACCAATGAGTATATCTACCAGAAATTCTTATCTCCCACCTAACTCTGAACAATTGTTTAATACCGAGGTTGACGATAACCCCTCTAATGAAAACGGCTATTGCAACTATCAATATGACGAACAGACAGAAAATGACGAATGTACTAATTGTGACGATCATACCCAAATTTATCAAGACGAGTTCGACTACGAACAAAACGACGAAAATTTTCAGGAAACGCCTCCACCAAACCTAAACACATGATGCCGCAAATAATCTCGATTAATACATCTAATACAAGCGAACTTCCCTACATCATTTTCCCCGAACATAACCTAAAAATTTTGATTGATACCGGATCAACAAAATCGTTTATTGACCCAGAAATTGCCTTAAAATATTTTCCGAATCTTATAAAAAACGATCCATTTATAGTTTCAACCGTTTTTCAGAAATCTTCGCATAAGTACAGTACACTTATACCGGCTTCAGATATATTTCAATTACCGGAAACCAAATTATTAAAATTCTATTTGTTTAAATTTCATAACTCATTTGATGGTTTAATAGAACTAGATAATTTAAAATTTTTAGAAGCAAATTTAGACTTCAAGAGCGGCTACCTAATGACACCATATAGTAAAACAAAACTTCTGTTTCATTCTACTCAAAAAGAACTAAATTTAATTACAGTAGCTCCGAGAACGCAACAAGTTATTAAAATTAAAACTTCAATAAAGGAAGGCGAAATCATCATTCCCCATCAAAAAATTCTTAATTGCGAAATACCCGAATGTCTCACTATTGCAAAAAATGGCGAATCTTTAACTACGATTTTAAACAATACTATTAATCCAATTACATTAGATTTTTCGCAGCCTATACTTGCAGAAAATTTTGATAGGACGCAAATTGAAAACATTGACCTGAATCACATCGAAACAAATTGTTTCAACAACTTAAATATTAACCAAATCAGAACAAACCACTTAAACGAAGAAGAGAAACTAGCAATCATTAACATCTGCAAAGAATACTCTGACATTTTCTACCAAGAAAATATACCACTTACTTTTACAAATAAAATAAAACATCAAATCAGAACGATTGACGAAATCCCTGCTTATACGAGACCATATCGATATCCTTTCATTTACAAAAACGAAGTCCAAAATCAAATTAAAAAAATGTTAGATTCAAAAATTATCAGACCCAGTATCTCACCTTGGTCTTCGCCCATTTGGGTAGTTCCAAAAAAACTAGACGCATCTGGACAACAAAAATGGCGCGTAGTCATAGACTATCGACAGTTAAACTCAAAGACCATTGACGACAAGTATCCTTTACCTAACGTTACAGACCTACTAGACAAATTAGGAAAATGCCAATATTTTACAACCCTAGATCTAGCTAGTGGATTTCACCAAATTGAGATGAACGAGAAAGATGTAGAAAAAACTGCGTTTACGACTGAAAATGGACACTGGGAATTTTTACGAATGCCCTTTGGATTGAAAGGTGCTCCTGCTACTTTTCAAAGAGTCATGGATAACATCCTCCGTAGTATACAAAACGAGCAATGTTTGGTCTACTTAGACGACATTATCATTTTCTCAACATCTCTCCAAGAACACATCGACCGACTTAAAAATGTTTTTCAAAGACTTCGAGAATCAAATTTCAAAATTCAACTTAATAAATCCGAATTTTTAAGAAAGGAAGTAGCTTACCTTGGTCACATAGTGACACCAGAAGGAGTTAAGCCCAACCCGGATAAAATCAAAGCAATAAAGAATTACCAAATTCCAAAAACGACCAAACAAATTAAAGGATTTTTAGGATTATTAGGTTATTATAGACGGTTTATTCAAAATTTTGCCAAGATTACTAAACCGTTAACCAAGTGTTTAAAAAAGGGCGCAAAAATCGAACACGATCAAGAATTTCTAACATGTTTCGAAACTTGCAAAAATTTACTTATAAATGAACCCATCCTTCAATACCCAGACTTTTCTAAACCATTTAACCTGACCACCGATGCGAGCAATTTTGCCATTGGAGCAGTCTTATCTCAAGGCCCCATTGGCCAAGATCTGCCCATAGCGTATGCATCCCGTACCCTAAACGATTCCGAACAAAATTATTCAGTGATAGAAAAGGAACTTTTAGCAATAGTTTGGGCAGTTAAGTATTTTAGACCTTACTTGTTTGGCCGAAGATTTAATATCATAACTGATCACAAACCACTAAAGTATTTTTTCCCTTAAGGATGAAAACAGTAAATTTACTCGATGGAAACTAAAATTAGCCGAATACACATACGACATTATATACAAAAAAGGAAAATCAGACACCAACGCAGACAGTCTCTCGAGAATTGAAATTCATACGAAAGAAACTAATTTATGGGAACAAGTAAATAACGTTTTAAAAGTATTACAACAACCAACAAACTCAATTATTCCCTGATAGCCCAACTCGCACCCTGCAACCTCAAACCCAAATTTCAGACTCAAACAAAGACATAGACAATATTTCGATCTTAGTTCAACCAGATTTAGACAACCAAACCGTACTCGACCTACCCGAAATAACTATTGAACAAAATCAAAACAATAACTTAATTGATGACGATCAAACCATACACTCCAATGCAGGATCATATCCTAACTTTGAAATTACAATCATATCTACAGCTGTCAATTACGGTCAAAATCAAATCATCATAAACTCAGTTCTACATTCTCCAGCTAATCCTAAAACGACGATTCTTTTCGAAAAACGAAAACGCATAAGCCTTCAATTATCACAGAATAATCTCGAAAGGGATGTCATTGATTTCATTAAAAACTATATCAATCCTAATACCCAGTATCATCTATATTTTGAAGATCCAGATTTATATGAACCATTTTCGGCAATTATTCAAAAATTCTTCGTTGAAATTTAAAAGATGCACTAAAAAACTTATCGATGTCACCAACAAAAATGACTTAAAAGAAATAATTCAAGCCTATCATGAAAGTAAAACCAATCATAAGGGAATCGACGAAACCTATAAACGCATAAAAAATAAATATTTTTGGCCTTTTATGAAAAAATCTATTCAAACGTACATAAATGATTGTAAAATATGTCAACAAAGCAAATATGAACGGAACCCTGTTAACATTAAAATGAACATAACCCCTACTGCAGTTAAACCTTTTGAAATTGTACACGTAGACACCTTTACTCTAGAACAAAATAAATTTTTGACAATCATTGATAGCTTTTCCAAATACGCCCAAGCATACCATCTAAATTCCCTTTCCAGTACAGAAATAGTAAATAATTTAATAAACTTGTTCTCTCATCATGGTGTACCAAAACAAATTATTGCTGACAACGGTACGGAATTTAAAAATTCCGTGATATCAGAACTTCTAGGTTTACATAAAATCAAAATACACTTTTGCTGTCCAAATCACCCTCAATCTCAAGGCACTATTGAGCGATTTCATTCAACAATCCTAGAACACGTACGGTTGCTTAATACAAAAGGATTTCTTAAAACACCAATTTCAACAAAAATAATTTATGCTATTCTTGCTTATAACCACTCGATTCATTCTGTTACTAAACTAAAACCTATTGATGTAATTAATGGCCATATTAGCACTGACGATCCTTTTGATTTAGAAATTGACAAAATTCTTATAAACGACTACATTAACAGCCATAAAGAACGATCTAAATTACTTTATTCCAAAATTAATGAGGACGTTATTAAAGAAAAAGAAAAACGTACTGAAAACGTAAACAAAAATCGTGACGACCCTGACATCTTTCAAACAGACCAAACCGCATATGTCAAAAATCACAAACGACAAAAACAATCAAACAAATTTCACAAATTTACAGAACTACAAGCAGTAAACCCCCAAAATAAAACTGTTTCCACCAAGACCCAAGAGAAAGTCCACATGGATAATCTCAAACGCCCTCTCAAAAAACCCTTTCAATTTTGATAATTAAACTAAAAAATTATAGAAAAAACTTTAGGTTCTAATGAACTCCCAATAGAAATTAAATTTGAAAATGTTCTACTTATTGAGAAGCTTGTAAAAATAGATAGCTATTGATAGTTGATAACAAAATCAGATTCATTTTACACATTCCTATAACTTATCCATTTGAATTAAACTTATTCCATTTATACTCGGTACCCATTCCTGAAAAAAGTCAGTTTAAGGTTATCATACCAAAAAATAAATTTCTCATCATGAATGAATTGTACTTTGCATACACAAACGATTATTGTACGAAAATTTTACCACAACTATACTTCTGCGACGGCGTAAAACTGCAAGGCATCCAAAATGAAGATTTATGCGAAATCCAAATTTTAAATATGAAAAACTCTTCAAGCTGCCAACAAACAAACGTTCTTATACACCAACCGATCGTCGAAAATTTAATAAAATCGAATCAATGGATAATTGTTTTACCAACGGAAACTACCCTCAAACTTCAATGTCAACAACAAGAAGAAATTACAACACTCAAAGGAACATATTTCGTCGAAATTCCAATTGGCTGCCGACTCGAAACACCGTTTCGAATAATTGAAAACAAGGAACGTTTAACAAACCCAGGACAACCAATTCTACTGCCAAAATTACAAACCCAGCAACAAACTCAATCAGAAGAAAAAATTAATATTAACCTAGAAGAAATTCCTTTAGATGAATTACAAGAAATCAAGAATAAGATTAACCAAAATCAACCAAAATTATCGACTTCAACAATGTTCGATACCCCAAATTTTTGGACATTAGTAATTTATGCAATATGTATAATTTTCATCGCTTACACCGTCTTCAAGATCCTGAAACCAAAATTTTGTAAAAAAAAAGAAACCGGAAAGTCATTCAACTGTAGAACTTTCAAGTGTTCAAATCCCACGCTGACACGATGGATTTGAATCTTCGACGGGAGGAATTATCTCACGAGAAAATTGTAAAGTGCTGAGTATAAAATGTAACCATATATATAAGACCTTGCACACTTTGCAAAACGGTCAGTTGTAATTGTATTTTCACACATTTAACATTATAATTGTAGCTACTAAACATTTTTATTGTAATCATAATAAAATAAATTGTTTTTAAAAAACCGATTTGGGTTAATCAAAAGTTAATTCGCGTGTCGAAATACTAATACGTATCAAATATCTTAATATTTCTAATATAGTTTATTAAAATCTACTGTTCATTTATTTTGAAAAAATGTGTTTCTTTTGTTTTTATTAAGAACGTGTTCTTCAATTGGTATCAATATGCAATTTGTGCCGATATGTATCGGAATGTCGATACGTAGTGCAGTATCGATACGTGTCAATATATTGATAAACATTTTTTCTGTGTCGTTCTATCGCCTAACATATCGATACGTATCGATGTTCAGAAAACAATTTTTACCACAGTTTTTGACTCAAAACGCCAAATGTAAATCTCTACGCCGCGACAAGAGTAGACAAACTTTAGAGAATTTATATGGGAGTCCTCAATATTGATCATTATTCTAACACAGCGTTTATTGTATTTTGATTAACAAAAAAAACAATCTAATACAGCTGAGAACCAGACAAGAAAAACAATTTATTCTATCAATTACAGTAACGTAACATAACTTGATCGCACGCCCGAATTAGGTTTTAATGTCTGCGGTCGAATTTTATACTTGTCCACGCAAATTTTTCTAAAGATGTGACCGCAATTACGTAATTGCATATAAAGATGAATAAATGCTTAACAAACATGCTTACTCTACTGTTTCTACCGTTATTTGTTATTGTTTAATCTAAAATTGTTGTGTATGCTTAGTCTCTCTGACACCGCGAACAAAGAATAAAACCACAAACGTCAAAACCTGATTACCACTTGTCACTAATTTATATTCGATCAGGTGCAATTAATAAATGTATATGCAATATACATTTAACACGATTAACGCTGTCACACAATACACGATAAATAATAGTTAGAGATTTTGTTACTTTTGTTGTACTAATTTATTACCACTATCCCAATACGGAATAATCACGTTGTGGACTTTTTATTACTAAAACCCAACATTTAGAATTTGACGGTTAATACAAGTCACCTAAATATTTATTCGTATTAAAAGTGGTTTGGAATGGAGTGATATATTTATGTTAAAAAAAAATGTAATTTTTTACATTTTTGTCTATTTGTTGTCAAATTTAACTTCTAAAAACATAGAAATAAATGCAGATAATTATTGTTGCAAAGTATAATAAATGATTTAAACATTTAAATCTATTATAATATTTTGGGAAAGAGTGATAAATTTATACTTGTTAAAAAAATGTAATTTATTGCATTTTTACCTATTTACACGCGATTTTAATTTTTTAAGACATGGTAATAGATAATAATTTAAGCGTTTAATTGCATTAAACGTAGTTTCGGAAGGGGTTTTAATTTTATATTGAACATAATGCTGTTGCTTATTACAATTTTTACACTTGTACTTAACTGTAAAATTTCTTTTAAATAAATGAGTAAATGTTGGCTTTTATTAATAAAAAATTACTAAATTTTTACTTCTACAGAATTTACTAAAAAATAGGACAAGGAAGCAATAAGAACCAGCAACTAAAGCTATTACCCAAATAAAAACAGGTTTAGTTTTATTTTGACTTTGACTTGAAGTGGAGTCTGATAACAGTCCCAAAAAACATTTTTCAGCAAAGCACATACAAAAATAAACGAAATTACTTACAAAGTCCAAAATATTTTGCAACCATTTTACAAAAAGCGTTTTAAATGCTCAAAAAAAATTTCCAAAATTATAATGAACCGATTTGTAAGAAATTAATTTTTTTTCTATACACGATGTAATATTACATTCTTAACCTTTTGTACAATTTAGTTAAAACCATTTTTTTAAATTTATAATAAGTAATATTACATAGTCTATTACTATTACCAACGATATTAAATAAATATTAAAAAAAAATATTTTTTCGTCTTACAGCCTCTATAAAAAATTACATTATTCGGGCAGTTATTGAAAAACAACGTTTTTAAAAGTGTATAATATAAAAATCCTTTTCGCAGAAGACTCCACTAATTTTAGAAACATTTTTAAGTCTTTTGAGAATTGACAACTGTTTAGGATTATTGTGGTTTCCGCAAATTATTGATATTGTAAGTACCTGTTTTCAACAATGAATTCTATTTATGACCACACTAAATCTTGCATTATTCTTCAATGTCATGTATTTTTGTAGAAAAATATATTTATTTAAAGGATTAAAGTAGATTTAAATACTTTGTAGTCTTAAGGCCGTCGCCAACTTGGACGAAGGAATGGGAAGGGAATGTCTAAAGACAAATGCGGACAATAGTTCAATCTTTAGGAGAAAGTATTAACGGTTAATGATTTAATAATATTTATGAGTCACGGTTGCAATTAAATAATGGTCTAAAAAAAGTTATTGTCACTAAGCAGCAAAACCGTAAACTGCGTTACAAGTGCTGAGAAAGGTGAGACATCAAGAAAAGCCACTTGAAGGTGGTCTGCATCCTGGTGGTAGAATTATAATGAATGAAAAATCAGCCTACGCAACAACAGATATTTTCAAAGTATGACTTCATCAACTCATTCCCAGAAAGGAGCCAGGTAAAGCACATCTTGTTCTTTGTTCGGATGTAGTTTTTAGATTTGGCTGTAAGCAACGATGTCACCATGTTGTGTTTACCAAACACTGGCCACAAGTCTATGGACATACAATCATCCTGGTCGCAAATTAAGTAGCCTGCAGTTTCCGGCGCTTCTAAACGGGGTTTTGAGTTTTAAAACGTGTGGTATCTATTTTTTTGATGCAACGATAGTACCTGAACATGCTTTTATCCAGCAAAATGCCGAGGCAATCCCTAAGAACAAAAAGTTAGAAGAATATGACGATGACCTGCTATTCCAGTTATGTCCCAACTGGGCGTCAGAAGAAAAAAGAGAAAGCAGCATGATGAGTTACTTAAATCCTCAGGAACAATTGCAGAAAAATTAAACAAAAAACAAATAGAAGACAAAAAAAAGCTGCACAGCTAAAACGCGAGCGGTGATTCTGAATTAGAATGTAATGAATCAGATTTTTGCGCAGAATGCGGTGGATTATAAGAAATGTTCCAAATGTGGTTGGTAGGAATGCTTGAAATGTCATGATTGGGTTCACGAGATATGTACTCCATCAAACCTGTATTATGCAGATCTTTAAAGCTCTGAAGACATATGCCCGCAATCAATTATTATACATCTTATCTTTAATGTCATGAAATAGTTTAATGCTTAAACGAATTTTATGTTGCCATATTCCCCAACGTATGATTCCATATTACCCATGATGGGAGATAATACGGATGTATTGACAATGATAAAGCTTAGAAGCTTGGAAAAAACCTCTTAAATCATAGACTTTAGAAATTATTTCCAAATGTTTTTCAAGAGTTAGAGTAGTAGTGATAATTTCGTCGAGAAAGTCAAAACAGAAAGGTTCCAAATTCATTCCAACAACCCGATCGATCAAACGTTAGAAAGTAGCGGGCGCATTATGAAGCCCGAACGGCATTCGGACGAATTAAAAGAAGTACTGTAAACAATTATGTAAAAAAGAAAAGAAACATGCACTACAAAGGCGTTTTAAAACAGAAGAAATATAGGAAAGAGGATAAGCATCCTTCTGAACACTAAGATGAGAACGTTATCCGGGTTTGAACCGTGTCATTGTTGTAATCAAAGTTGCCAACGCTTTGCTCACTTTCATAAGAAGATTCATCAGGCTGTGAGAGAGTTAGGTAATCAACTTGTGAACCAAGCCAGATTCTAAAGTCCATAGAAGACTTAAGAAGAAATAGTCTCCGTATATAAAGAAGAACTATCGTCACAGCTGGTTAAGCTCGACTCTTCCTATCTACATCTCAGATTCCAATCGTATTAACACTGGCAAAATCCTTAAATCGTCTAAAATTTCTAAATTCAACATTTCTAAGTCGGAGAAGTTAGCCCTACAAAGTCTTCGTAGGAACCTTGATGTTATTGTTCTTCCAGCCGACAAAGGCAACGCTACTGTCGTTTTGAATCAAATTGATTATGTTGCGAAAATCTATTCATGACTCAGGTAACTTTACGGAAATCAACGCAACACTTATAAGTCCTGTCAGACTTCTTCACACAACAATAGGACTAGACCAAGGACTATTCAAAGGTTCAACAACGACTAGCTTCAACATATTCTTCTAGTTCTTAGTTAGAAGCTGGCGAGGATAATATTGCCTTTTAATAGTTTGTTGCAGTAAGGTAGTACAATCCAAAGTACCTAAAACTGATGGCGTAGAAGAAGAAAAAACTTTATCGATACGCGACTGTAAAAATAACTGTTGGGATGGAAATAAATCTGAACGCACGGTTAAATAATTCTCCCTTAAAGAACGTACCAAAAATTCACTTAAGAACCAATTACCATCATGAAGATTTGTTTCTAAAAATCGATACGTAGACTTAATGATTGAGCTACCAAAGGAACAATCAAAACGTGTAAAGTGTGCGTTCGATTTCAACAGTAAACTTTTGTTTTTTCTCTGAACCGTAGAAAGGTAGACTGGTTTTTGGCAGTTTCGACAAATTACTGTCCGAAGATTTAACGTAGATTTATGATTTGTAAAATACTTTTGAAGACAAACAAAAGGCAAAACTATAGTGGACGAACTCGAATAATCTCAATACGTTAACAAAGGTTCAATAAATTTGGTGCTGCGACGAGTGATTTAAAACTTTCAATCGAATATTTGTTCTGTTCTAAACGCTTTCCAAATACTAACAATTTCGCAATCTCGACTAAAGCTCAAAACGTACTATATAAAAGAGCTAAATTACGCCAAATAGCTATCAGTTGACTTTCTTCTGGTATTGATTTTAATAACCGTTTGAATAAATCCTGCATTACTGGAACATAAATACCAACGGTTTCAGTAGGACCCATATTGCTTCATCGTCTTTAACAAAGCAACAACATCCTTTCAAGTTCTGAAAAGCGACTGATGCGCCCTAAACACAGTAAGCGCCTTACCGGACAACTCCGGAGCGGAAGAAAATAATTGTGATTGAGTAAAATTCTGAGCTTTACTTAATTTGTAGACAAAAAATTCGAATAATTACCTTACCTTTGCCAGAAAAGAACATATTCATCATATGAATAGAATTATAACTACGAAGTGTAGAAACTGGAAGATGTGTCAGATTCAGATCAGCGTCTTCCGAATCAAAAGAAAGTAAGTCAGGTTCATCAGAAGGTTTAGAACTAGACGTTGCCAACTTAGAGAATTTAATAAAAGCGAGCTTATTCGACTTTTTAATCTTTCCCTTGAGCTCATCTTTCAAAAGTTGTAGCAACGCAAATAAATTATTCTTAGTCTAGATCTCGCGAGGTTTCCTAGCAGCCATCAAAGTACGTCGCCACTGAATTCTCATTCCCATCAAAATCGGTAGCAAAAATAAAAAGCTTCGTTTGAGCATTGGTGACCGCAGTAAAATCTTAAGAAAATTTTCTAGTATATTCCGAAGGAGAAAAAAAACTATCCGTTTCCACGTGCAACACACTCCAAACCATCTTACGCAAACTTTTGGAAAAAGTATTGCCCTCAATGCCCCTCGAAGTCAATTCATATTAAAGTTCTAGCTTAACCAAACGATTTACATCTATCTTCCACGTCGTAGTCATGTTAACTATACTAAGTAAGAAAAGAGACAAGTAAAAAAACCTTAACAAACCTAAAAACAGCGTGTAGCAACTGCTAGTGCCTAAGCCGGTTACCCACTACTAAAGTTAAAAGTCTCCGAACAACCAACGGATAACCCACCTATCACCAACAAATCCAATACCACTTTGCAATCTTATTAAAACTAATCCTAACTGACCAAAAATCGAATCGACACTAATGATATTACAACCAACCCAACGTTGGGCGCCAAATTTGTAACCAAATTTGTTTTCTCCAGCAGATCCTGTTGGTCACTTTCACAAACACCACGGCTAGTTAGATAGACGTGGGCGACTAAAATATTACAAAAGAAGAAAACTTGGGCGACACTAATAAAACACCTAGTCGAGGAACCAGGTTATTTAGAACCCGCTGAAAATAAATAAAGCACAAGAGAAACAGAAGCAAACAACAGAGAACACTCGAAGAGTATAATAGCATCGAAATACTGTCGTGATACCTCGCACCCAAGGCTTATGTTCAAAGTCATTTTTACAATGTTGACGTGAATTAATTTTTGTGCAAATTTAGAAACAAATAGGATACACAATAATAAACAACTCAAAAGTGTTTGATGGCAGAGCCATCTCATAGTGTGATTTTACTATGTGCCTAAAGTTTACTGTAAATAGCTATAAACGGTGGTGACACGTTGAAATTAGTTCAACACCCGCGAATTTCAAAATATACTTTGAATTATTCGTCGGGATAAAACCACAACGTAAAAGGACATTGGGGGTAAGCAATGTCAATGCAATTATGCAAACGCCACCAGAGTGAACTACTGGACGGCCGTTTCAATTTCAACGTGTCACCACCGTTTATAGCTATTTACAGTAAACTTTAGGCACATAGTAAAATCACACTATGAGATGGCTCTGCCATCAAACACTTTTGAATTGTAACTTCGTCATACTTAAATATAAGCTATAAGGGGCGTCAATGCAATTATGCAAACAACATTAGGGTGTATCTCCTACTGCTGATGAGCTCCAAAAGAGCGAAACGGCCGTCCAGTAGTTCACTCTGGTGGCGTTTGCATAATTGCATTGACATTGCTTACCCCCAATGTCCTTTTACGTTGTGGTTTTATCCCGACGAATAATTCAAAGTATATTTTGAAATTCGCGGGTGTTGAACTAATTTCAACGTGTCACCACCGTTTATAGCTATTTACAATAATAAACAACATATTGCAAAATAAAAATGACGATATTTTTTTAAAAATAATAATTTTGTTTTAAAGTGTCTTCTATCCGCTGTGATAACTGCACGCAAAGCTTACGTTCAGTCATTTTTTACAGTGTTGACGTGAATTCATTTTTGTGCAAATTTAGCAACAAATAGGATACACTATAATAAACAACATATTGCAAAATAAAAATGACGTTATTTAAAAAAAAATAATTATTTTGTTTTAAAGTGTCTTCTATCCGCCGTGATAGCTGCACGCAAGACTTGCGTACAAATATTTTTTTTTTACCATGTTGGCGTGAATTAATTTTTGTGCAAATTTAGTAACAAATAGGATACACAATAATAAACAACATATTACAAAATAAAAATGGCGATATTTAAAAAAAAATAATTATTTTGTTTTAAAGTGTCTTCTATCCGCCGTGATAGCTGCACGCAAGGCTTACGTTCAAAGTCATTTTTTACAGTGTTGACGTGAATTCATTTTTGTGCAAATTTAGCAACAAATAAGGTACGCAGTAATAAACAACATATTGTAAAATAAAACTGACAATATTTTTTTAAAAATAATAATTTTGTTTTAAAGTGTCTTCTATCCGCCGTGATAGCTGCACGCAAGGCTTACGTTCAAAGTCATTTTTTACAATGTTGGCGTGAATTCATTTTTGTGCAAATTTAGCAACAAATAAGGTACGCAGTAATAAACAACATATTGTAAAATAAAACTGACAACATTTTTTTTTAAAGTAATTATTTTGTTTTAAAGTGTCTTCTATCCGCCGTGATAGCTGCACGCAAGGCTTACGTTCAAAGTCATTTTTTACAATGTTGGCGTGAATTAATTTTTGTGCAAATTTAGAAACAAATAGGATACACAATATTAAACAACATATTGCAAAATACAAATAATGACATTTTTTTAAAAATAATTGTTTTGTTTTAAAGTGTCTTCTATCCGCCGTGATACCTCGCATGCAAGGCTTACGTTTAAAGTCATTTTTACCAATGCTGGTGTTAATTAATTTTTGTGCAAATTTAGCAACAAATAGAGTACAGAATAATAAAAAATATTGCAAAATACAATTAGAGATATTTAAAAAAAAAATTATTTTGTTTTTAAAGTGTCTTCTATCCGCTGTGATACCTGGCACGCAAGGCTTACGTTTAAAGTTATTTTTTACAATGTTAGCGTGAATTAATTTTTGTGCAAATTTAAAAACAAATAGGATACACAATAATAAACAACATATTGCAAAATACAAATAATGATATTTTTTTAAAAATAATTGTTTTGTTTCAAAGTGTCTTCTATCTGCCGTGATACCTCGCATGCAAGGCTTACGTTTAAAGTCATTTTTTACAATGTTGGAGTGAATTATTTTTTGCGCAAATTTAGCAACGAATAGGATACAAAAGAATAAATAACATATTGCAAAATAAAAATAACGACTTTTTAAAAAATCGAGCTATCACGGCGGTACAATATGTTGCTTACTATTGTGTACCCTATTTGTTACCAAATTTGCGCAAAAATTATTCGACGTCAACATGAAAAAAAAAGTAGTACCTACGGCGGTATATCGGAGCGAATAGAAGAAACTTTCAAATCAAATAATTTTTCCTATATAATATCGTCATTTATATTATGCAATTTCTAATTTATAAATGTTCACTTTGTTACTAAATGTTCGCAAAAATTATTTAACGTCAACATGATAAGGACTTTAAAAGACCCACGGCGGTATATCGCAGCGAATAGAAGTAACTTTAAAATCAAATAATTCTTTTCTCTTAATTTCGTTATGTTTATTATGCGATTTGTTATTTATAATTGTTCACCTAGTTACCAAATTTGCGCAAAAATTATTCGACGTCAACATGAAAAAAAAAGATTTTAAAAGTAGTACCCACGGCGGTATATCGGAGCGAATAGAAGCAACTTTCAAATCAAATAATTTTTCCTATAAAATATTGTCATTTATATTATGCAATTTGTTATTTATAAATGTTCACTTTGTTACTAAATGTTCGCAAAAATTCTTTAACGTCAACATGATAAGGACTTTAAAAGACCCACGGCGGTATATCGCAGCGAATAGAAGTAACTTTAAAATCAAATAATTCTTTTCTCTTAATTTCGTTATTTTTATTATGCGATTTGTTATTTATAATTGTTCACCTAGTTACCAAATTTGCGCAAAAATTATTCGACGTCAACATGAAAAAAAAAAGATTTTAAAAGTAGTACCCACGGCGGTATACCGGAGCGAATAGAAGCAACTTTCAAATCAAATAATTTTTCCTATAAAATATTGTCATTTATATTATGCAATTTGTTATTTATAAATGTTCACTTTGTTACTAAATGTTCGTAAAAATTCTTTAACGTCAACATGATAAGAACTTTAAAAGACCCACGGCGGTATATCGCAGCGAATAGAAGTAACTTTAAAATCAAATAATTCTTTTCTCTTAATTTCGTTATTTTTATTATGCGATTTGTTATTTATAATTGTTCACCTAGTTACCAAATTTGCGCAAAAATTATTCGACGTCAACATGAAAAAAAAAAGATTTTAAAAGTAGTACCCACGGCGGTATATCGGAGCGAATAGAAGCAACTTTCAAATCAAATAATTTTTCCTATAAAATATTGTCATTTATATTATGCAATTTGTTATTGATAATTGTTCACTTTGTTACTAAATGTGCGCAAAAATTATTTAACGTCAACATGATAAGGACTTTAAAAGAAGTATCCACGGCGGTATATCAGAGCGAATAGAAGCAACTTTCAAATTAAATAATTCTTTTCTATTAAATATAGTCATTTTTATTATGCGATTTGTTATTTATAATCGTTCACCTAGTTACCAAATTTGCGCAAAAATTATTCGACGTCAACATGAAAAAAAAAAGATTTTATAAGTAGTACCCACGGCGGTATATCAGAGCGAATAGAAGCAACTTTCAAATCAAATAATTTTTCCTATAAAATATTGTCATTTATATTATGCAATTTGTTATTTATAAATGTTCACTTTGTTACTAAATTTTCGCAAAAATTATTTAACGTCAACATGATAAGGACTTTAAAAGACCCACGGCGGTATATTGGAGCGAATAGAAGCAACTTTCAAATCAAATAATTCTTTTTTATAAAATATCGTCATTTTTATTATGCGATTTGTTATTGATAATTGTTCACTTTGTTACTAAATGTGCGCAAAAATTATTTAACGTCAACATGATAATGACTTTAAAAGAAGTATCCACGGCGGTATATCAGAGCGAATAGAAGCAACTTTCAAATTAAATAATTCTTTTCTATTAAATATAGTCATTTTTATTATGCGATTTGTTATTTATAATCGTTCACCTAGTTACCAAATTTGCGCAAAAATTATTCGACGTCAACATGAAA
Organism: Aquatica leii; assembly: GCA_035610365.1. Taxonomy (NCBI): domain Eukaryota; kingdom Metazoa; phylum Arthropoda; class Insecta; order Coleoptera; family Lampyridae; genus Aquatica; species Aquatica leii. The sequence goes on along the minus strand of CM069437.1, from coordinate 13,096,366 downwards.
AAAAAAAGATTTTATAAGTAGTACCCACGGCGGTATATCGGAGCGAATAGAAGCAACTTTCAAATCAAATAATTTTTCCTATAAAATATTGTCATTTATATTATGCAATTTGTTATTTATAAATGTTCACTTTGTTACTAAATTTTCGCAAAAATTATTTAACGTCAACATGATAAGGACTTTAAAAAGACCCACGGCGGTATATTGGAGCGAATAGAAGCAACTTTCAAATCAAATAATTCTTTTTATAAAATATCGTCATTTTATTATGCGATTTGTTATTGATAATTGTTCACTTTGTTACTAAATGTGCGCAAAAATTATTTAACGTCAACATGATAATGACTTTAAAAGAAGTATCCACGGCGGTATATCAGAGCGAATAGAAGCAACTTTCAAATTAAATAATTCTTTTCTATTAAATATAGTCATTTTTATTATGCGATTTGTTATTTATAATCGTTCACCTAGTTACCAAATTTGCGCAAAAATTATTCGACGTCAACATGAAAAAAAAAAGATTTTATAAGTAGTACCCACGGCGGTATATCGGAGCGAATAGAAGCAACTTTCAAATCAAATAATTTTTCCTATAAAATATTGTCATTTATATTATGCAATTTGTTATTTATAAATGTTCACTTTGTTACTAAATTTTCGCAAAAATTATTTAACGTCAACATGATAAGGACTTTAAAAGACCCACGGCGGTATATTGGAGCGAATAGAAGCAACTTTCAAATCAAATAATTCTTTTTTATAAAATATCGTCATTTTTATTATGCGATTTGTTATTGATAATTGTTCACTTTGTTACTAAATGTGCGCAAAAATTATTTAACGTCAACATGATAATGACTTTAAAAGAAGTATCCACGGCGGTATATCAGAGCGAATAGAAGCAACTTTCAAATTAAATAATTCTTTTCTATTAAATATAGTCATTTTTATTATGCGATTTGTTATTTATAATCGTTCACCTAGTTACCAAATTTGCGCAAAAATTATTCGACGTCAACATGAAAAAAAAAAGATTTTATAAGTAGTACCCACGGCGGTATATCGGAGCGAATAGAAGCAACTTTCAAATCAAATAATTTTTCCTATAAAATATTGTCATTTATATTATGCAATTTGTTATTTATAAATGTTCACTTTGTTACTAAATTTTCGCAAAAATTATTTAACGTCAACATGATAAGGACTTTAAAAGACCCACGGCGGTATATTGGAGCGAATAGAAGCAACTTTCAAATCAAATAATTCTTTTTTATAAAATATCGTCATTTTTATTATGCGATTTGTTATTGATAATTGTTCACCTAGTTACCAAATTTGCGCAAAAATTATTCGACGTCAACATGAAAAAAAAAAGATTTTATAAGTAGTACCCACGGCGGTATATCGGAGCGAATAGAAGCAACTTTCAAATCAAATAATTTTTCCTATAAAATATTGTCATTTATATTATGCAATTTGTTATTTATAAATGTTCACTTTGTTACTAAATGTTCGTAAAAATTCTTTAACGTCAACATGATAAGAACTTTAAAAGACCCACGGCGGTATATCGCAGCGAATAGAAGTAACTTTAAAATCAAATAATTCTTTTCTCTTAATTTCGTTATTTTTATTATGCGATTTGTTATTTATAATTGTTCACCTAGTTACCAAATTTGCGCAAAAATTATTCGACGTCAACATGAAAAAAAAAAGATTTTAAAAGTAGTACCCACGGCGGTATATCGGAGCGAATAGAAGCAACTTTCAAATCAAATAATTTTTCCTATAAAATATTGTCATTTATATTATGCAATTTGTTATTGATAATTGTTCACTTTGTTACTAAATGTGCGCAAAAATTATTTAACGTCAACATGATAATGACTTTAAAAGAAGTATCCACGGCGGTATATCAGAGCGAATAGAAGCAACTTTCAAATTAAATAATTCTTTTCTATTAAATATAGTCATTTTTATTATGCGATTTGTTATTTATAATCGTTCACCTAGTTACCAAATTTGCGCAAAAATTATTCGACGTCAACATGAAAAAAAAAAGATTTTAAAAGTAGTACCCACGGCGGTATATCGGAGCGAATAGAAGCAACTTTCAAATCAAATAATTTTTCCTATAAAATATTGTCATTTATATTATGCAATTTGTTATTTATAAATGTTCACTTTGTTACTAAATGTTCGCAAAAATTATTTAACGTCAACATGATAAGGACTTTAAAAGATCCACGACGGTATATCGCAGCGAATAGAAGCAACTTTCAAATCAAATAATTGTTTTCTCTAAATTTCGTTATTTTTATTATGCGATTTGTTATTTATAATTGTTTACCTAGTTACTAAATTTGTGCAAAAGTTAATCGACGTCAACATGATAAAAAATGACTTTAAAAGTAGTACCCACGGCGGTATATCGAAGCGAATAGAAGCAACTTTAAAACAAAATAATTATTTAAAAAAATATATTTTCATTTTTATTTTGCAATATGTTATTTATAGTTGCGTACTATATTTGTTGCTAAATTTACAGAAAATTTAATCCACGCCAAAATGTCATTTTAGTGTATATTATTGAATAAATTTGAAGTTCCTGTGAACTAATTCTTTATTAAATATAAACAAATAGTAAATATTTAAATTATTTAGTACTTGTATAACATTTTTTTTATATTTCACTTCATATAAACTCGACATATCTTTGTGGCTAGATTTGTGGCTAACTTCACACGGGTTTCATATTACGTTCAGAATTTTTAACTTATTAAGCGCGTTATCTTTGAATTAGAACCAAAAGAATCTTAAAGTATAGAAAAAGCTTAGAATGTTCTAAATAAAAAGAAAGGCATATCAAAAACTATACTAAAATTAAAACTAAAGAACTTTGGTTCAAAGACAGTATTCAGATAGTTGAAAGTGATGTTTTGGTATTGTCAAAAAATCCTAGGTACAAAAAATCTATCTAATAATTGAAAGTTCACATAGTAATATTTGTTATTCTAATCTAAGTATAACATCACATAATTCGAATTTGCGCCAATAGTATCATGCGATGCTGAAAAGAACCTTTAAACTGCATATTTAACTGCATATTTTTAATGCATATATTGAAGTTTTTTAGTGCATAATTATACGAAACTCAAGTTATTAATAAACAAAAATTTACATACTTCAAACTATACATATTTAAACTATAGTATATAATACTAAACATGCGTTTTCTTCTTAGAATAAACTACAATTGATAGTGACAGTTTTATTTATACCGAAAGACATAAGTCACGAAATTGTAAGGACAATTTAAAACAAACTTATTCTAATAATAAAATATTTCATATTTTTATTGCATCGAGATTATTACTGAGGTTAAACGTTTATTATTTACTAACTTGACATTTCGTTGATTACATTCATTTAATATTTTGAGATGCGTTTCTAGTAAGTTAGTGGTTTTAACAAATTGAGGCCAATTTTCCTTGTCGTGATAAAAAAATGAGCAGGTGTATTTAAATGAAATTAAAAAAAAAATTCGACAAAACAAAAACGAAGGTTTTCAGTGTTGTAACATTTACGTTATATTTTCTCGTATTATGCAATTAGCTGTGAACATGAGCTTGCACTACGTTTAAAAGATAAGATCTTTAATTACAAGTCAATTATTTGATATTATTTAACTTCATATAAGAAATTTATTAAAAGAGCAAACTTGTTGCAAAATTTTTGTGTAATAGAACGCAATTTTTATTAATACCAGAGATGTAGAAAATTGGTTCGTAGATCTTACTACTGTAAGTTTTAACATTTTTTTAAATAAAAAAACAAAAACTGGAGAACTCGTCAGCCCGGGAACACTAACTGTGTAAGACTATCTTTGTACCAACACTTAGCTTTTTTTCTATTAGCAACTATCAAAACAGTACGATTTATTTATAGAAATTTTCCGCTTTTGCTATACAAATAATTATTAAACGTAAAATTTTGAATTGAATCGTACAATTGTACCACCAAACTTTTCAATGTTTCGCTTAAGTTTGTGTTTTCTTAACGCTAGAAAATTGTTAAATTTAAATTAAATTCGTTTAGTGTAAAAAAGTTATCTGTGAGGAATCTAAATTATTACTAGCGCACAAAATATAATAAAAATAGTCGACTATACTTTTGTTAACCGTTTTTTACAAAGTTTGCAAAACATGCGACCTAAAAGACACGAAATAGAAAGTTTGATTTTTTAACTGAATATGATTAACTATATTAGTTTGTTTTACTGCCGCCTGAAAAATAATACGGAATTGTTAACACCTAAACAAACTTTAATTGAACCGATACAAATCAAAGCTTTACGGATAATAATAACGTAAATATTACATATATATATTAGATAAAGTAAATCTTAGTCTTGGTAGCAAAACGATTTCAGAAATCATCTAAAACAATGTTTGTAAATAAATATTTTTAGCAAAATGGTGTGTAAAGACAAATATACACGCAACAATAAAAAAAAACTTAATGTTTACCTAATTAAAGAAAAATGAGTTGTAAATTTTGAACTTTTTAATTACGGTCCTTTTTCTATATTCAGAAAATAACTTTTTTGATGTACTGATAGAGATGTTTTACACTAATTGGAGGTAATTTAAATTGGAATTTTGCATATACAAGCGGTGTCTTGCATTTTTGCAATCAAACAGGACATTAAGCTCAAATTATTCATGAGTTATTAGTAAGACCATAAAAAATTCTACGTAATTAAAGCTAAATCGACTTTGTTGTTAAAAAAAAATTATACTACAGTACAAACAAGTTGCTACTTATAACAATGTCTAATAATTATGTGTGTTAATTAATAATTAAAATATGCAATGTTGCGAGTGTAGCAAAGCAAGCGAGCGCGTTGATATTGTCACTATATTACAAGACGTTACAGTTAGAACTCAGATTACAAAGTGGATTAAATGCGACGTCGAGTATTTAGCCAAGAAATGGTAACAATCTTCATTCTAATCAAGAAAATAACAAAGTTATTCAAAATGTCTACCAACAACAAACACAAAAACATCTTTTCCCAAATTGAAAAAGAGCAAATTGATAAAAACCCTAAGCACGACAATCCTTTCCCAAAATTTTGATCAGCATACGTCCTTTCTAGCACTCAAAGCAAATTCTTCTTTGAATACGTCAAAATAACGTTTCTTAATATGATAAATATTGATGATTGTTAAGAACAAACAATGAGATAGCAGCAAGAAAAGTTTCGTGCAATCTTTTCAACAGTAAGATCATAAGTGCCCAATCCTTGCTGGCAAGGTTTTTATGTTATATGAGTATTGGTTGCTTGACAATCACACGAGGTCAACTTGAAGAAAAGCCCAAAACTTTAAAAAGTGTTTAACTGCTTTCTAGAAGTCAAAGCGCATAAGAGTTAAGCACGAATGATGTTCAGTTGGAGAATCAACTGAATGTAACGTCGTTATTTTAAAATTTTTTATTAATTGAAGTTTCGAGATCGTTGCCAAAGCGCGACGTATTTGCATGCGTCAAAATAACGTTTACTGATTTTTTAAATATTGATGCTCGTTAAAAACAAATAATGAGACTGTGACAAGAAAATTATCATGTATTCTTTTCAATAATAGTAAGATTACAAGTGCTCTATTCTTGTCGGCAAGATTTTTAGTTTGTATGAGAGTTCGTTGCTTGGCAATTAAACGACGTCAATTTGAAAAAAATCTCAAGATTTTGATAGAGTTTAACTCTTTTGTAGGAGTCAAAACAGACAACAGTTGAGCACGAATAATGTTCAGTTGAAGAATTTACTGAATAAAGCCTTGAGTTGTTTTGAATATTTTTATCGATTAAAGCTTAGGGATCCTTGCCAAAGCGCGACGTTCTTGCATGCGTCAAAATAACGTTTATTGATTTATTAAATATTGATGCTTGCTAAGAACAAATAATAAGACTGTGGTAAGAAAACTATCATGCATCCTATTCAACAGTAAGATTAAAAGTGGTCTATTCTTGCAGGCAAGATTTTTATTTTGTATGAGCATTGCTTGCTTGACAATTAAAAGAGATCATCCTAAAAAAGAACCTTTGATTTTGATAGTGTTTTCTACAAGTTAAAGCAGACAACTAAATGTAACGTCGTTATTTTGAAAATATTTATTAATTGAAGTTTCGGAATCGTTGCCAAAGCGCGACGTATTTGATTGCGTCAAAATAACGTTTACTGATTTTTTAAATATCAATAGTTGGTAACAACAAGCAATAAAATAGCTACGAAAAATACCATGCATTCTTTTGAACAGTAAGATTATAAGTGCTAAATTTATGCCGGCAAGATTTTTATTTTGTATGAGCATTGTTGCTTGCTAATTGAACGAAGTCAACTTAAAAAAAAGCCAAATGTTTAACTCTTTTCTAGGAGTCTAAAAACAGACAACAGTTGAGCACGAATAATTTTCAGTTGAAGAATTTACTGAATAAAGCCTTAAGTTGTTTTGAATATTTTTATCGATTGAAGCTTAGATATCATTGCCGAAGCGCGACATTCTTGCATGCGTAAAAATAACGTTTATTGATTTTTTAAATATTGATATTTGCTAAGAACAAATAATGAGACTGTGACAAGAAAACTACCATGTATTCTTTTTAACAGTAAGATCATAAGTGCTTTATTCTAGTGGGCAAGATTTGTATGAACATTAATTAAAGAAAAGGACAAAACTTTGACAGTGTTTAACTATTTTTTAGAAGTCAAAGCATACAAGAGTTCAGCAGCACGAATGATCTTCAGTTGGAGAATTAACTGAATAAGACCTGGAGTTATTTCGAATATTTTTATCAATTAAAGCTTAGGAATGCTTGCCGCTTTTGCGTGCGTTCAAATAACGTTTAATGATTTTCTAAATATTGATGCTTGCTAAGAACCAATAATGAGACTGTGACAAGACGATTAGATTTTTAGATTTTTATTTTTCATGAGCATTGGTTGCTTACTAATTAAACGAGGTCAACTTGAAGAAAAGTCCAAGATTTTGATGGTGTTTAACTCTGTTGTAAAAGTCAAAACAGACAAGAGTTGAGCACTAATAATTTTTAGTTGGAGAATTAACTAAATAAAACCTCGAGTCATTTTGAATATTTTTATCAATTGAAGCTTAGGGATTCTTGTGGAAGCGCGACGTTTTTGCATGCGTCAAAAATACCATTTATTGATTTTCTAAATATCAATAGTAGCTAAGAACAAACAATAAAATAGCGACAAAAAACATACCGTGCATTCTTTTGAACAGTAAGATCATAAGTGCTTAATTCATGTCGGCAAGATTTTTATTTTGTTGAGCATTGGTGTCTTGCCAATTCAACGAGGTCAACTTAAAGAAAAAGCCAAATGTTTAACCCTTTTCTAGAAGTGAAAGCAAACAAGAGTTGAGCACGAATGATCTTCAGTTGAAAAATTAACTGAATGCAACGTCAAATTATTTTGAATATTTTTTATCAATTGATGCTTTGGGTTCCTTGCCGAAACGCGACGTTTTTGCATGCATCAAAAAAACGCTTATTAATTTTGTAAATATTGATGCTTGCTAAGAACAAATAATGAGAGTGTGACAAGAAAACTACCATGTATTCTTTTCAACAGTAAGATCATAAGTGGTCTATTCTTGCCGGCAAGATTTTTATTTTGTATGAGCCTTCGTTGCTTGGAAATTAAAAAAAATCATCTTAAAGAAGAGCCTTAGATTTTGATCGTGTTTAACTGTTTTCTAGAAGTTACAGCAGACAAGAGTTGAGCACGAGTCATCTTCAGTTGGAGAATTAACGAAATAAGACCTCGAGTTATTTTGAATATTTTTTATCAATTGATGCTTTGGGTTCCTTACCGAAGCGCGACGTTTTTGCATGCGTTAGAATAACGTTTATTGATTTTTTAAATATTGATGCTTGCTAAGAACAAATAATGAGACTGCGACAAAAAAACTACCATGGATTCTTTTTGACAGTAGGATTATAAGTGTTTTATTCTTGCCGACAATATAATTATTTTGTGTGAGTTTTGGTTGCTTGGCAATTAAACGAGGTCAACCTAAAGAAAAAGCCAAATGTTTAACTCTTTCCTAGAAGTCAAGGCAAACAAGAGTTGAGCACGAGCGATCTTCAGTTGGAGAATTAACGAAATAAGACCTCGAGTTATTTTGAATATTTTTTATCAATTGATGCTTTGGGTTCCTTACCGAAGCGCGACGTTTTTGCATGCGTTATAATAACGTTTATTGATTTTTTAAATATTGATGCTTGCTAAGAACAAATAATGAGACTGCAACAAAAAAACTACCATGGATTCTTTTTGACAGTAAGATTATAAGTGTTTTATTCTTGCCGACAATATATTTATTTTGTGTGAGCTTTGGGTGATTGGCAATTAAACGAGGTCAACTTAAAGAAAAAGACAAATGTTTAACTCTTTCCTAGAAGTCAAAGCAAACAAGAGTTGAGCACGGATGATCTTCAGTTGGAGAGTTAACTGAATGTAACGTCAAGTTATTTTGAATATTTTTTATCAATTGATGCTTTGGGTTCCTTGCCGAAGCGCGACGTTTTTGCATGCGTTAGAATAACGTTTATTGATTTTTTAAATATTGATGCTTGCTAAGAACAAATAATGAGACTGTGACAAAAAAACTACCCTGGATTCTTTTTAACAGTAAGATTATAAGTGTTTTATTCTTGCCGACAAGATTTTTATTTTGTATGAGCTTTGGTTGCTTGGCAATTAAACAAGGTCAGCTTAAAGAAAAAACCAAATGTTTAACTCTTACCTAGAAGTCAAGGCAAACAAGAGTTGAGCACGAGCGATCTTCAGTTGGAGAATTAGCGAAATAAGACCTCGAGTTATTTTGAATATTTTTTATCAATTGATGCTTTGGGTTCCTTACCGAAGCGCGACGTTTTAGCATGCGTTAAAATAACGTTTATTGATTTTTTAAATATTGATGCTTGCTAAGAACAAATAATGAGACTGCGACAAAAAAACTACCATGGATTCTTTTTGATAGTAAGATTATAAGTGTTTTATTCTTGCCGACAATATATTTATTTTGTGTGAGCTTTGGGTGCTTGGCAATTAAACGAGGTCAACTTAAAGAAAAAGACAAATGTTTAACTCTTTCCTAGAAGTCAAGGCAAACAAGAGTTGAGCACGAGCGATCTTCAGTTGGAGAATTAACGAAATAAGACCTCGAGTTATTTTGAATGTTTTTTATCAATTGATGCTTTGGGTTCCTTACCGAAGCGCGACATTTTTGCATGCGTTATAATAACGTTTATTGATTTTTTAAATATTGATGCTTGCTAAGAACAAATAATGAGACTGTAACAAAAAAACTACCATGGACTTTTTTTGACAGTAAGATTATAAATGTTTTATTCTTGCCGACAATATATTTATTTTGTGTGAGCTTTGGGTGCTTGGCAATTAAACGAGGTCAACTTAAAGAAAAAGACAAATGTTTAACTCTTTCCTAGAAGTCAAGGCAAACAAGAGTTGAGCACGAGCGATCTTCAGTTGGAGAATTAACGAAATAAGACCTCGAGTTATTTTGAATATTTTTTATCAATTGATGCTTTGGGTTCCTTACCGAAGCGCGACGTTTTTGCATGCGTTATAATAACGTTTATTGATTTTTTAAATATTGATGCTTGCTAAGAACAAATAATGAGACTGCGACAAAAAAACTACCATGGATTCTTTTTGATAGTAAGATTATAAGTGTTTTATTCTTGCCGACAATATATTTATTTTGTGTGAGCTTTGGGTGCTTGGCAATTAAACGAGGTCAACTTAAAGAAAAAGACAAATGTTTAACTCTTTCCTAGAAGTCAAGGCAAACAAGAGTTGAGCACGAGCGATCTTCAGTTGGAGAATTAACGAAATAAGACCTCGAGTTATTTTGAATATTTTTTATCAATTGATGCTTTGGGTTCCTTACCGAAGCGCGACGTTTTTGCATGCGTTATAATAACGTTTATTGATTTTTTAAATATTGATGCTTGCTAAGAACAAATAATGAGACTGTGACAAAAAAACTACCCTGGATTCTTTTTGACAGTAAAATTATAAGTGTTTTATTCTTGCCGACAAGATTTTTATTTTGTATGAGCTTTGGTTGCTTGGCAATTAAACAAGGTCAGCTTAAAGAAAAAAACCAAATGTTTAACTCTTACCTAGAAGTCAAGGCAAACAAGAGTTGAGCACGAGCGATCTTCAGTTGGAGAATTAACGAAATAAGACCTCGAGTTATTTTGAATATTTTTTATCAATTGATGCTTTGGGTTCCTTACCGAAGCGCGACGTTTTTGCATGCGTTAAAATAACGTTTATTGATTTTTTAAATATTGATGCTTGCTAAGAACAAATAATGAGGCTGCGACAAAAAACTACCATGGATTCTTTTTGATAGTAAGATTATAAGTGTTTTATTCTTGCCGACAATATATTTATTTTGTGTGAGCTTTGGGTGCTTGGCAATTAAACGAGGTCAACTTAAAGAAAAAGACAAATGTTTAGCTCTTTCCTAGAAGTCAAGGCAAACAAGAGTTGAGCACGAGCGATCTTCAGTTGGAGAATTAACGAAATAAGACCTCGAGTTATTTTGAATATTTTTTATCAATTGATGCTTTGGGTTCCTTACCGAAGCGCGACGTTTTTGCATGCGTCAGAATAACGTTTATTGATTTTTTAAATATTGATGCTTGCTAAGAACAAATAATGAGACTGTGACAAAAAAACTACCATGGATTCTTTTTGACAGTAATATTATAAGTGTTTTATTCTTGCCGACAAGATTTTTATTGTGTATGAGCTTTGATTGCTTGGCAATTAAACGAGGTCAACTTAAAAAAAAGCCAAATGTTTAACTCTTACCTAGAAGTCAAAGCAAACAAGAGTTGAGCACGGATGATCTTCAGTTGGAGAGTTAACTGAATGTAACGTCAAGTTATTTTGAATATTTTTTATCAATTGATGCTTTGGGTTCCTTGCCGAAGCGCGACGTTTTTGCATGCGTTAGAATAACGTTTAGTGATTTTTTAAATATTGATGCTTGCTAAGAACAAATAATGAGACTGTGACAAAAAAACTACCCTGGATTCTTTTTGACAGTAAGATTATAAGTGTTTTATTCTTGCCGACAATATTTTTATTTTGTAAGAGCTTTGGTTGCTTGGCAATTAAACAAGGTCAGCTTAAAGAAAAAGCCAAATGTTTAACTCTTACCTAGAAGTCAAGGCAAACAAGAGTTGAGCACAGATAATCTTCAGTTGGAGAATTAACTGAATGTAACGTCAAGTTGTTATGAATATTTTTTATCAATTGATGCTTTGGGTTCCTTGCGGTTGCGCCAGGTTTTTGCATGCGTTAAAATAACGTTTATTGATTTTCTAATATTGCTGCTGGCTAAGAACAAATAATGAGACTGTGACAACAAAACTACTACGTATTCTTTAAAACAGTAAGATCATAAGTGCTCTATTCTTGTCGGTAAGATTTTTATTTTGTTTGAGCATTGATTGCTTGCCAATTAAACGAGGTCAACTTAAAGAAAATGGTAAGATTTTGATCGTGTTTAACTTTTTTTTAGAAGTCAGAACAGTCATTAGTTGGGCACGAATGATTTTCAGTTGGGAAATTAACGGAGTAAGACTTTCAAGTTATTTTGAATATTTTCAACAATTAAAGCTTCGGTATCCTTGCTAAAGCGCGACGTTTTTTGTGCGTCAAAATAACGTTTATTGATTTTTTAAATATTGATGCTTGCTAAGAACAAATAATGAGAGTGTGACAAAAAAACTACCATGTGGTCTATTCTTGCCGGCAAGATTTTTATTTTGTATGATTATTGGTTTCTTACTAATTGAACGAGGGCAACTTAAAAAAGCTTAAGATTTTGATCGTGTTTAACACTTTTCTAGAAGTCAAAACAGACAAGAATTGAGCACGAGCGATCTTCAGTTGGAGAATTAACGAAATAAGACCTCGAGTTATTTTGAATATTTTTTATCAATTGATGCTTTGGGTTCCTTACCAAAGCGCGACGTTTTTGCATGCATCAGAATAACGTTTATTGATTTTTTAAATATTGATGCTTGCTAACAACAAATAATGAGACTGTGACAAAAAAACTACCATGGATTCTTTTTGACAGTAAGATTATAAGTGTTTTATTCTTGCCGACAATATTTTTATTTTGATTGCTTGCCAATTAAACGAGGTTAACTTGAAGAAAATGCTAAGATTTTGATCGTGTTTAACTCTTTTTTAGAAGTCAGAACAGACAATAGTTGGGCACAAATGATCTTCAGTTGGGAAATTAACGGGGTAAGATTTCCGAGTTATTTGGAATATTTTCACCAATTAAAGCTTCGATATCCTTGCTAAAGCGCGACGTTTTTTGTGCGTCAAAATAACGTTTATTGATTTTTTAAATATTGATGCTTGCTAAGAACAAATAATGAGAGTGCGACAATAAAACTACCATGTATTCTTTTTAACAGTAAGATCATAAGTGTCTATTCTTGCCGGCAAGACTTTTATTTTGTATGAGCCTTCGTTGCTTGAAAATTAAAAAAAAATCATCTTAAAGAAGAGCCTTAGATTTTGATTGTGTTTAACTGTTTTCTAGAAGTTACAGCAGACAAGAGTTGAGCACGAGTCATCTTCAGTTGGATAATTAACTAATTGTAACGTCGTTAATTTGAAAATTTTTATTAATTGAATTTTCGGGATCGTTACCGAAGCGCGACGATCTGATTGCGTCAAAATAACGTTTACTGATGTTTTAGATATCGATAGTTACTAAAAACAAACAATAAAATGGCTACAAAAAATACCATACATTCATTTGAACAGTAAGATTATAAGTGCTAAATTCATGTTGGCAAGATTTTTATTTTGTATGAGCATTGGCTTCTTGCTAATTGAACGAGGTCAACTTAAAAATAACCCAAGATTTTGATCGTGTTTAACTCTTTTCTAGAAGTCAAAGCAGATAAGAGTTGAGCACAAATGGCCTTCAGTTGGGGAATTAACAGAATAAAACGTCGAGTTATTTTAAATATTTTTACCAATTGAAACTTCAAGATCCTTGCCAAAGCGCGACATTTTGCGTGCGTCAAATTAACGTTTATTGATTTTTTTAAATATTGATGCTTGCTAAGAACAAATAATGAGACTGTGACAAAAAAAACCACCATGGATTCTTTTTGACAGTAAGATTATAAGTGTTTTATTCTTGCCGACAAGATTTTTATTTTGTATGAGCTTTGGTTGCTTGGCAATTAAACGAGGTCAACTTGAAGGAAAAGCCAAATGTTTAACTCTTACCTAGAAGTCAAAGCAAACAAGAGTTGAGCACGGATGATCTTCAGTTGGAGAGTTAACGAAATAAGACCTCGAGTTATTTTGAATATTTTTTATCAATTGATGCTTTGGGTTCCTTACCGAAGCGCGACGTTTTTGCGTGCGTTAAAATAACGTTTATTGATTTTTTAAATATGGATGCTTGCTAAGAACAAATAATGAGACTGTGACAAAAAAAACTACCATGGATTCTTTTTGACAGTAAGATTATAAGTGTTTTATTCTTGCCGACAAGATTTTTATTTTGTGTGAGCTTTGGTTGCTTGGCAATTAAACGAGGTCAACTTAAAGAAAAAGCCAAATGTTTAATTCTTACCGAGAAGTCAAAGCAAACAAGAGTTGAGCACGGATGATCTTTAGTTGGAGAATTAACTGAATGTAACGTCAAGTTATTTTGAATATTTTTTTATCAACTGATGCTTTGGGTTCCTTGCCGAAACGCGACGTTTTTGCTTGCGTTAAAATAACGTTTATTGATTTTTTAAATATTGATGCTTGCTAAGAACAAATAATGAGACTGTGACAAAAAAAGTACCATGTATTCTTTTCAACAGTAAGATCATTAGTGGTCTATTCTTGCCGGCAAGATTTTTATTTTGTATGATTATTGGTTTCTTACTAATTGAACGAGGGCAACTTAAAAAAGCTCAAGATTTTGGTAGTGTTTAACTATTTTCTTGAAGTCAAAACAGACAAGAGTTGAGCACGAGCGATCTTCAGTTGGAGAATTAACGAAATAAGACCTCGAGTTATTTTAAATATTTTTTATCAATTGATGCTTTGGGTTCCTTGCTGAAACGCGACGTTTTTGCATGCATCAAAATAACTCTTATTGATTTTTTAAATATTGATACTTGCTAAAAACAAATAATGAGAGTGTGACAAGAAAACCATGTATTCTTTTCAACAGTAAGATCATAAGTGGTCTATTCTTGCCGACAAGATTTTTATTTTGTATGAGCCTTCGTTGCTTGGAAATTAAAAGAGATCATCTTAAAGAAGAGCCTTAGATTTTGATCGTGTTTAACTGTTTTCTAGTAGTTACAGCAGACAAGAGTTGAGCACGTTTTCAGTTGGAGAATTAACTAATTATCACGTCGTTATTTTGAAAATTTTTATTAATTGAAGTTTCGGAATCGTTACCGAAGCGCGACGATTTGATTGCGTCAAAATAACGTTTACTGATGTTTTAGGTATCGATAGTTACTAAAAACAAACAATAAAATGGCTACAAAAAAATACCATACATTCATTTGAACAGTAAGATTATAAGTGCTGAATTCATGTTGGCAAGATTTTTATTTTGTATGAGCATTGGCTTCTTGCTAATTGAACGAGGTCAACTTAAAAAAAGCTCAAGATTTTAATCGTGTTTAACTCTTTTCTAAAAGTCAAAACAGACAAGAGTTGAGCACAAATGGTCTTCAGTTGGGGAATTAACAGAATAAGACCTCGAGTTATTTTAAATGTTTTTACCAGTTGAAACTTCAGGATCCTTGCCAAAGCGCGACATTTTTGCGTGCGTCAAATTAACGTTTATTGATTTTTTTAAATATTGATGCTTGCTAAGAACAAATAATGAGACTGTGACAAAAAAAACCACCATGGATTCTTTTTGACAGTAAGATTATAAGTGTTTTATTCTTGCCGACAAGATTTTTATTTTGTATGAGCTTTGGTTGCTTGGCAATTAAACGAGGTCAACTTGAAGGAAAAGCCAAATGTTTAACTCTTACCTAGAAGTCAAAGCAAACAAGAGTTGAGCACGGATGATCTTCAGTTGGAGAGTTAACGAAATAAGACCTCGAGTTATTTTGAATATTTTTTATCAATTGATGCTTTGGGTTTCTTGCCGAAGCGCGACGTTTTTGCATGCGTTAGAATAACGTTTAGTGATTTTTTAAATATTGATGCTTGCTAAGAACAAATAATGAGAATGTGACAAGAAAACTACCATGTATTCTTTTCAACAGTAAGATCATTAGTGGTCTATTCTTGCCGGCAAGATTTTTATTTTGTATGATTATTGGTTTCTTACTAATTGAACGAGGGCAACTTAAAAAAGCTCAAGATTTTGGTAGTGTTTAACTCTTTTCTAGAAGTCAAGACAGACAAGAGTTGAGCACGAGCGATCTTCAGTTGGAGAATTAACGAAATAAGACCTCGAGTTATTTTGAATATTTTTTATCAATTGATGCTTTGGGTTCCTTACCGATGCGCGACGTTTTTGCATGCGTTAGAATAACGTTTAGTGATTTCTTAAATATTGATGGTTGCAAAGAACAAATAATGAGACTGCGACAAAAAAACTACCATGGATTCTTTTTGATAGTAAGATTATAAGTGTTTTATTCTTGCCGACAATATATTTATTTTGTGTGAGCTTTGGGTGCTTGGCAATTAAACGAGGTCAACTTAAAGAAAAAGACAAATGTTTAACTCTTTCCTAGAAGTCAAGGCAAACAAGAGTTGAGCACGAGCGATCTTCAGTTGGAGAATTAACGAAATAAGACCTCGAGTTATTTTGAATATTTTTTATCAATTGATGCTTTGGGTTCCTTACCGAAGCGCGACGTTTTTGCATGCGTTATAATAACGTTTATTGATTTTTTAAATATTGATGCTTGCTAAGAACAAATAATGAGACTGTGACAAAAAAACTACCCTGGATTCTTTTTGACAGTAAAATTATAAGTGTTTTATTCTTGCCGACAAGATTTTTATTTTGTATGAGCTTTGGTTGCTTGGCAATTAAACAAGGTCAGCTTAAAGAAAAAAACCAAATGTTTAACTCTTACCTAGAAGTCAAGGCAAACAAGAGTTGAGCACGAGCGATCTTCAGTTGGAGAATTAACGAAATAAGACCTCGAGTTATTTTGAATATTTTTTATCAATTGATGCTTTGGGTTCCTTACCGAAGCGCGACGTTTTTGCATGCGTTAAAATAACGTTTATTGATTTTTTAAATATTGATGCTTGCTAAGAACAAATAATGAGACTGCGACAAAAAAACTACCATGGATTCTTTTTGATAGTAAGATTATAAGTGTTTTATTCTTGCCGACAATATATTTATTTTGTGTGAGCTTTGGGTGCTTGGCAATTAAACGAGGTCAACTTAAAGAAAAAGACAAATGTTTAGCTCTTTCCTAGAAGTCAAGGCAAACAAGAGTTGAGCACGAGCGATCTTCAGTTGGAGAATTAACGAAATAAGACCTCGAGTTATTTTGAATATTTTTTATCAATTGATGCTTTGGGTTCCTTACCGAAGCGCGACGTTTTTGCATGCGTCAGAATAACGTTTATTGATTTTTTAAATATTGATGCTTGCTAAGAACAAATAATGAGACTGTGACAAAAAACTACCATGGATTCTTTTGACAGTAATATTATAAGTGTTTTATTCTTGCCGACAAGATTTTTATTGTGTATGAGCTTTGATTGCTTGGCAATTAAACGAGGTCAACTTAAAAAAAAGCCAAATGTTTAACTCTTACCTAGAAGTCAAAGCAAACAAGAGTTGAGCACGGATGATCTTCAGTTGGAGAGTTAACTGAATGTAACGTCAAGTTATTTTGAATATTTTTTATCAATTGATGCTTTGGGTTCCTTGCCGAAGCGCGACGTTTTTGCATGCGTTAGAATAACGTTTAGTGATTTTTTAAATATTGATGCTTGCTAAGAACAAATAATGAGACTGTGACAAAAAAACTACCCTGGATTCTTTTTGACAGTAAGATTATAAGTGTTTTATTCTTGCCGACAATATTTTTATTTTGTAAGAGCTTTGGTTGCTTGGCAATTAAACAAGGTCAGCTTAAAGAAAAAGCCAAATGTTTAACTCTTACCTAGAAGTCAAGGCAAACAAGAGTTGAGCACAGATAATCTTCAGTTGGAGAATTAACTGAATGTAACGTCAAGTTGTTATGAATATTTTTATCAATTGATGCTTTGGGTTCCTTGCGGTTGCGCCAGGTTTTTGCATGCGTTAAAATAACGTTTATTGATTTTCTAATATTGCTGCTGGCTAAGAACAAATAATGAGACTGTGACAACAAAACTACTACGTATTCTTTAAAACAGTAAGATCATAAGTGCTCTATTCTTGTCGGTAAGATTTTTATTTTGTTTGAGCATTGATTGCTTGCCAATTAAACGAGGTCAACTTAAAGAAAATGGTAAGATTTTGATCGTGTTTAACTTTTTTTTAGAAGTCAGAACAGTCATTAGTTGGGCACGAATGATTTTCAGTTGGGAAATTAACGGAGTAAGACTTTCAAGTTATTTTGAATATTTTCAACAATTAAAGCTTCGGTATCCTTGCTAAAGCGCGACGTTTTTTGTGCGTCAAAATAACGTTTATTGATTTTTTAAATATTGATGCTTGCTAAGAACAAATAATGAGAGTGTGACAAAAAACTACCATGTGGTCTATTCTTGCCGGCAAGATTTTTATTTTGTATGATTATTGGTTTCTTACTAATTGAACGAGGCAACTTAAAAAGCTTAAGATTTTGATCGTGTTTAACACTTTTCTAGAAGTCAAAACAGACAAGAATTGAGCACGAGCGATCTTCAGTTGGAGAATTAACGAAATAAGACCTCGAGTTATTTTGAATATTTTTATCAATTGATGCTTTGGGTTCCTTACCAAAGCGCGACGTTTTTGCATGCATCAGAATAACGTTTATTGATTTTTAAATATTGATGCTTGCTAACAACAAATAATGAGACTGTGACAAAAACTACCATGGATTCTTTTTGACAGTAAGATTATAAGTGTTTTATTCTTGCCGACAATATTTTTATTTTGATTGCTTGCCAATTAAACGAGGTTAACTTGAAGAAAATGCTAAGATTTTGATCGTGTTTAACTCTTTTTTAGAAGTCAGAACAGACAATAGTTGGGCACAAATGATCTTCAGTTGGGAAATTAACGGGGTAAGATTTCCGAGTTATTTGGAATATTTTCACCAATTAAAGCTTCGATATCCTTGCTAAAGCGCGACGTTTTTTGTGCGTCAAAATAACGTTTATTGATTTTTTAAATATTGATGCTTGCTAAGAACAAATAATGAGAGTGCGACAATAAAACTACCATGTATTCTTTTTAACAGTAAGATCATAAGTGTCTATTCTTGCCGGCAAGACTTTTATTTTGTATGAGCCTTCGTTGCTTGAAAATTAAAAAAAAATCATCTTAAAGAAGAGCCTTAGATTTTGATTGTGTTTAACTGTTTTCTAGAAGTTACAGCAGACAAGAGTTGAGCACGAGTCATCTTCAGTTGGATAATTAACTAATTGTAACGTCGTTAATTTGAAAATTTTTATTAATTGAATTTTCGGGATCGTTACCGAAGCGCGACGATCTGATTGCGTCAAAATAACGTTTACTGATGTTTTAGATATCGATAGTTACTAAAAACAAACAATAAAATGGCTACAAAAAATACCATACATTCATTTGAACAGTAAGATTATAAGTGCTAAATTCATGTTGGCAAGATTTTTATTTTGTATGAGCATTGGCTTCTTGCTAATTGAACGAGGTCAACTTAAAAATAACCCAAGATTTTGATCGTGTTTAACTCTTTTCTAGAAGTCAAAGCAGATAAGAGTTGAGCACAAATGGCCTTCAGTTGGGGAATTAACAGAATAAAACGTCGAGTTATTTTAAATATTTTTACCAATTGAAACTTCAAGATCCTTGCCAAAGCGCGACATTTTTGCGTGCGTCAAATTAACGTTTATTGATTTTTTTAAATATTGATGCTTGCTAAGAACAAATAATGAGACTGTGACAAAAAAAACCACCATGGATTCTTTTTGACAGTAAGATTATAAGTGTTTTATTCTTGCCGACAAGATTTTTATTTTGTATGAGCTTTGGTTGCTTGGCAATTAAACGAGGTCAACTTGAAGGAAAAGCCAAATGTTTAACTCTTACCTAGAAGTCAAAGCAAACAAGAGTTGAGCACGGATGATCTTCAGTTGGAGAGTTAACGAAATAAGACCTCGAGTTATTTTGAATATTTTTTATCAATTGATGCTTTGGGTTCCTTACCGAAGCGCGACGTTTTTGCGTGCGTTAAAATAACGTTTATTGATTTTTTAAATATGGATGCTTGCTAAGAACAAATAATGAGACTGTGACAAAAAAAACTACCATGGATTCTTTTTGACAGTAAGATTATAAGTGTTTTATTCTTGCCGACAAGATTTTTATTTTGTGTGAGCTTTGGTTGCTTGGCAATTAAACGAGGTCAACTTAAAGAAAAAGCCAAATGTTTAATTCTTACCGAGAAGTCAAAGCAAACAAGAGTTGAGCACGGATGATCTTTAGTTGGAGAATTAACTGAATGTAACGTCAAGTTATTTTGAATATTTTTTTATCAACTGATGCTTTGGGTTCCTTGCCGAAACGCGACGTTTTTGCTTGCGTTAAAATAACGTTTATTGATTTTTTAAATATTGATGCTTGCTAAGAACAAATAATGAGACTGTGACAAAAAAAGTACCATGTATTCTTTTCAACAGTAAGATCATTAGTGGTCTATTCTTGCCGGCAAGATTTTTATTTTGTATGATTATTGGTTTCTTACTAATTGAACGAGGGCAACTTAAAAAAGCTCAAGATTTTGGTAGTGTTTAACTATTTTCTTGAAGTCAAAACAGACAAGAGTTGAGCACGAGCGATCTTCAGTTGGAGAATTAACGAAATAAGACCTCGAGTTATTTTAAATATTTTTTATCAATTGATGCTTTGGGTTCCTTGCTGAAACGCGACGTTTTTGCATGCATCAAAATAACTCTTATTGATTTTTAAATATTGATACTTGCTAAAAACAAATAATGAGAGTGTGACAAGAAAACCATGTATTCTTTTCAACAGTAAGATCATAAGTGGTCTATTCTTGCCGACAAGATTTTTATTTTGTATGAGCCTTCGTTGCTTGGAAATTAAAAGAGATCATCTTAAAGAAGAGCCTTAGATTTTGATCGTGTTTAACTGTTTTCTAGTAGTTACAGCAGACAAGAGTTGAGCACGTTTTCAGTTGGAGAATTAACTAATTATCACGTCGTTATTTTGAAAATTTTTATTAATTGAAGTTTCGGAATCGTTACCGAAGCGCGACGATTTGATTGCGTCAAAATAACGTTTACTGATGTTTTAGGTATCGATAGTTACTAAAAACAAACAATAAAATGGCTACAAAAAAATACCATACATTCATTTGAACAGTAAGATTATAAGTGCTGAATTCATGTTGGCAAGATTTTTATTTTGTATGAGCATTGGCTTCTTGCTAATTGAACGAGGTCAACTTAAAAAAAGCTCAAGATTTTAATCGTGTTTAACTCTTTTCTAAAAGTCAAAACAGACAAGAGTTGAGCACAAATGGTCTTCAGTTGGGGAATTAACAGAATAAGACCTCGAGTTATTTTAAATGTTTTTACCAGTTGAAACTTCAGGATCCTTGCCAAAGCGCGACATTTTTGCGTGCGTCAAATTAACGTTTATTGATTTTTTTAAATATTGATGCTTGCTAAGAACAAATAATGAGACTGTGACAAAAAAAACCACCATGGATTCTTTTTGACAGTAAGATTATAAGTGTTTTATTCTTGCCGACAAGATTTTTATTTTGTATGAGCTTTGGTTGCTTGGCAATTAAACGAGGTCAACTTGAAGGAAAAGCCAAATGTTTAACTCTTACCTAGAAGTCAAAGCAAACAAGAGTTGAGCACGGATGATCTTCAGTTGGAGAGTTAACGAAATAAGACCTCGAGTTATTTTGAATATTTTTTATCAATTGATGCTTTGGGTTTCTTGCCGAAGCGCGACGTTTTTGCATGCGTTAGAATAACGTTTAGTGATTTTTTAAATATTGATGCTTGCTAAGAACAAATAATGAGAATGTGACAAGAAAACTACCATGTATTCTTTTCAACAGTAAGATCATTAGTGGTCTATTCTTGCCGGCAAGATTTTTATTTTGTATGATTATTGGTTTCTTACTAATTGAACGAGGGCAACTTAAAAAAGCTCAAGATTTTGGTAGTGTTTAACTC
The DNA here is from genome assembly GCA_035610365.1 of Aquatica leii. Classification (NCBI taxonomy): domain Eukaryota; kingdom Metazoa; phylum Arthropoda; class Insecta; order Coleoptera; family Lampyridae; genus Aquatica; species Aquatica leii. The sequence continues at coordinate 13,074,861 of CM069437.1, read as the reverse complement.
TTTTCTAGAAGTCAAGACAGACAAGAGTTGAGCACGAGCGATCTTCAGTTGGAGAATTAACGAAATAAGACCTCGAGTTATTTTGAATATTTTTTATCAATTGATGCTTTGGGTTCCTTACCGATGCGCGACGTTTTTGCATGCGTTAGAATAACGTTTAGTGATTTCTTAAATATTGATGGTTGCAAAGAACAAATAATGAGACTGTGGCAAAAAAAAACTACTATGGATTCTTTTTGACAGTAAGATTATAAGTGTTTTATTCTTGCCGGCAAGATTTTTATTTTGTGTGAGCTTTGGTTGCTTGGCAATTAAACGAGGTCAACTTAAAGAAAAAGCCAAATGTTTAACTCTTACCTAGAAGTCAAAGCAAACAAGAGTTGAGCACGGATGATCTTCAGTTGGAGAGTTAACTGAATGTAACGTCAAGTTGTTTTGAATATTTTTTATCAATTGATGCTTTGGGTTCCTTGCCGAAGCGCGACATTTTTGAATGCGGTACAATAACGTTTATTCATTTTTTAAATATTGATGCTTGCTAGGAACAAATAATAAGACTGTGACAAAAAACTACTACGTATTCTTTAGAACAGTAGGATCATAAGTGCTGTATTCTTGTCGGTAAGATTTTTATTTTGTTTGAGCATTGGTTGCTTGCCAATTAAACGAGGTCAACTTGAAGAAAATGCTAAGATTTTGATCGTGTTTAACTTTTTTTAGAAGTCAGAACAGACAATAGTTGGGCACAAATGATCTTCAGTTGGGAAATTAACGGAATAAGACTTCCGAGTTATTTTGAATATTTTCACCAATTGAAGCTTCGATATCCTTGCTAAAGCGCGACGTTTTTTCGTGCGTCAGAATAATGTTTATTGATTTTTTAAATATTGATGCTTGCTAAGAACAAATAATGAGACTGTGACAAAAAAAACTACCATGGATTCTTTTTCACAGTAAGATTATAAGTGTTTTATTCTTGCCGACAAGATTTTTATTTTGTATGAGCTTTGGTTACTTGGCAATTAAACCAGGTCAACTTAAAGAAAAAGCCAAATGTTTAACTCTTACCTAGAAGTCAAAGCAAACAAGAGTTGAGCACGGATGATCTTCAGTTGGAGAGTTAACTGAATGTAACGTCAAGTTATTTTGAATATTTTTTATCAATTGATGCTTTGGGTTCCTTGCCGAAACGCGACGTTTTTGCTTGCGTTAAAATAACGTTTAGTAATTTTTTAAATATTGATGCTTACTGGGAACAAATAATGAGACTGTGACAAAAAAACTACTTCGTATTCTCTAGAACAGTAACATCATAAGTGCTCTATTCTTGTCGGTAAGATTTTTATTTTGTTTGAGCATTGGTTGCTTGCCAATTAAACGAGGTCAACTTAAAGAAAAAGCCAAATGTTTAACTCTTACGTAGAAGTCAAAGCAAACAAGAGTTGAGCACGGATGATCTTCAGTTGGAGAATTAACTGAATGTAACGTCAAGTTATTTTGAATATTTTTTATCAATTGATGCTTTGGGTTCCTTGCCGAAGCGCGACGTTTTTGCATGCGTTAAAATAACGTTTATTGATTTTTTAAATATTGATGCTTGCTAAGAACAAATAATGAGACTGTGACAAAAAAAACTACCATGGATTCTTTTTGACAGTAAGATTATAAGTGTTTTATTCTTGCCGACAAGATTTTTATTTTGTATGAGCTTTGGTTACTTGGCAATTAAACCAGGTCAACTTAAAGAAAAAGCCAAATGTTTAACTCTTACCTAGAAGTCAAAGCAAACAAGAGTTGAGCACGGATGATCTTCAGTTGGAGAATTAACTGAATGTAACGTCAAGTTATTTTGAATATTTTTTATCAATTGATGCTTTGGGTTCCTTGCCGAAACGCGACATTTTGCATGCGTCAAATCAACGTTTATTAATTTATAAATATTGATTCTTGCTAAGAACAAATAATGAGAGTGTGACAAGAAAACTACCATGTATTCTTTTCAACAGTAAGATCATAAGTGGTCTATTCTTGCCGGCAAGATTTTTATTTTGTAAGAGCATTTGTTGCTTGGAAATTAAAAGTGATCATCTTAAAGAAGAGCCTAAGATTTTGATCGTGTTTAAATATTGTTGGTTGCTAAGAACAAACAATAAAATCATGACTGCTCAATTTTTGCCGGCAAGATTTTAATTTTGTATGAGCATTGGTTGCTTGGTAATTAAATAAGGTCAATTTAAAGAAAAACCAAAGTTTTTTATTGTGGTTAACTGCTTTTTAAAAGTCAATGCAGACAACAGTTGAGCACGAATGATCTTCAGTTGGAGAATTGAATATTTTTAGCAATTGATGCTTTGCATGCGTCAAAATAACGTTTAGTAATATTTTAAATATTGATGGTTGCTAAGAATAAACAATTAAATAGCGACAAAAAAAACTATGCATTCTTTTAAACAGTAAGATCATAAGTGCTCAATTTTTGACGGTAAGAATTTGTTTTGTGTAGGCACTGGTTGCTTGGCAATTTAACGAGAGCAAATTGGTAAACTTCTAAGATTTTGATAGCAATCAATGGAAATAGAAAAAAATTGCAGGCAAGTGCGTAAGAATTATTTTCTAACTTGTGATTGGCGCATGTGACCCTGTTCTTAAAACACGATTTGTCTACAATATATGAGGTTAATTAAATTTAAAAAAAAATTAATTTAAGATTGTAAATACGCGAGTTTTTTGTAATTAAGATTTATGAAATTTAAGCGTTAATTGCGTTTTAGATTGTGATTAAACGACAACGTCGTGTTCAAGGCATTTGTAAAAGAAAATAGAATCTATTATTTTAATTAGTCGCATTTAGATCAATGGCATTATGAATTGGCAACATTTTTGTCTGCTTAATTTCTTTTATTTCTGCAAACGCACGCACACCGGCTCAATATATACAATATTTTCTTGCACGCGATATTCGAAACTATGGTTTTCCTTTAACTAATCTTTCCACCCTAGCGTGCCCTTTTAAGATAAGAATTAGATATTTTGGAACAATTCGACTAAAACAATTTGTAGTATATCATAGAAAATTAATAAAAAAAATAATTGAGACTTACATTTACTATGAGGAGACGTCATCGATAGTGCAGAAACAGACGGCATTGGAGGAAAAGGCAACGGTGAGTGACTGTCCAATTCTTGATGAAGATTAAGCACTGGCGGAACTGCGAGAGGTGGTGAAGGTAGGTATTCTTTGTCGTGCGTCATACTAAAATCTAATTCCGGACTTCCGACGAAATCGGGCGTCGACGCTTTTACGCTTTTTAATATTCGTTCTGGTTCTCTCGTCGGTTTTTTCATACACAAATTTTCGGCCGTTTCTTCTGCCGGCGATATAGGTTTAATCGTGTGTGTCGTAAGATCTTGCGCTCCACATAATTCGCCCGATCTTCTTCTGGGACGCGCTTGTTTTCTTCGCGGGATCGGAGATTGACAATCGGCTCTGGGTAGAAGATTGTCGGGGAAGGTTATGTGAGGCATATGTGGCAGTTTCACGGGCGATTCGAATGTGTTTCCTGATAGAGGCGTTATTGGCGATACTCGTTCAGTCTTTAGGCCTGCCGAGGCAGGCGTCGAAAATCGACCGCTGGGATAAAATCCTCGATCGTAGTCCATTGGCGACGTCGACGGTGTCAGTGTATGATTGGTAACGGCGCTTGATTCTTTGTCAATGCCAAATTGATCCTGATTCGCTAAACCTCGTACTTGTAAGCTTTCCGCCGCTTTTATTAGACTTTGTAACTGCTCTTGACCGACGCTTATTTCACCTTTATACATAAAATCTACAATTGCTTGTACTTCCCATCCACTAAAGTCTTTTAATACTATAACCGGGTGTTTGCAAGGATTTTCCGAAAAGATTCTTTGAAAAAAGGGAGAGCACGCACTTAGAACAACTTTGTGTGCTCGTACTGACGTTTCGGCGCACACTAACGTGACGTCCACTAACGTTTCGGCTTGCAAAAGCGCATCGAATGCTGATAGTATGTGATTTTGATGGTTATTCCATCTCAGAGAATAGTGAGATTGGGACATCTTCGTTTGATTGTTCGTCGCTGTAGTCACATGTATAATTTCGTTTTTTCTTGAACTTGAAGAATCTGAAAAAAATTAACAACGTTAGAAAACTACTAAACAAGTTGAATTGCATTAGCCTATTAGTGGTAATAAAGAGCTGCGTTTTGAAATTTATGTTGGTAATTATTTTGAAATATGGCAATGATTTAATTTCGAGCTTATTATATCGATTTTGTTTGTGTATTTCTGATTTATATTTATGTTTAATGACAGACTAGTGCCATCTCTTAGGTGATTTACATTTTTGGATCTTTTCGCATGATAAATTGAAAACGGTACGTTTTTACTTCTTGTGTTCGAATCGATTTCGTTCAGGTAAATATGATTTATGTAATGCATTTTTAATTTCTGTTTTAATAGCAAACGATATATCATTGCCATCTAACAATTACATGAAATATGCCCTACGCCCGAAAAACAGTTTTTATAACGTTAAGAACAGTCGTAACACAAATCATTTAAACAATTAGGCGATCAAAATTCATATTGTATGTTAAGAATAAGAAACCCATATGAATTCAGTCACGAATTAATGAGTAGAGCACGCGAGCTCGAAACTCGCGTGCGTATGTGACATATTCACTCACGTACATAATCGCTTAATGATTCAGAGAGAAGATTACCCTTGTAATAGCAACTAGGACAACATTTCAAGGAAAGCTATAAGAAAATTTCAGACGCATGCAATTTGATGATTATAAAGAAAAATTTTAATGAAACACAATGTCCTTTCAAAGTCAAACATCATTTGTTAAATTAAACTTTTGACAGTACGTTTTCCGCATTATTTCGTAAGCTATTGATAGTTTCTTACGAAAATATTAATTCCCAAATTGATGCTTAACAGTGTAAGAGACGCCGATTTAATTTTTAAGCGAAAATAACAAGGATAATTACTTTTCTAGGACTCCAGCGTCATGAGTATCTAAAATAAATCCAGCAATAAATTTATGTCTTTTTATGTTAGCTATAAGCGTACTAGGATCAAGTATAAAAAATCTTTCTTGAAAACCATAAACGTTAAAAGTAAATTCTTAGTGTTAGTATATTTGGATTAAATTCTTTGTTAGAAATATACAACAGAACTAAATCAGATACTGTTATGTTAAATAACCTTCCTGTGGTTTTTCGGGCTGTATGAATTTTGTCCAGGTGTAAACGTCATCTACGAGGTTGATTTGATCATTAACGCACTTCCGTTGGTTCAGGCTAAGGCAACAGCACGTGTGTAGACGCAATGCTTAGTGATATTCACATTTAATAATCTTGGAATTGCTGGAGGGAGTGCATTTATATTTTACCGCGAGATGTAACTTTCTTTTATTATTACAGCAAGTTTGGTCACCCGCACGTGTTTGTTATTGCAGAACAATTTTAGGGAATATGCCAGTAGCTAGTATTTAATTACTGGTTTTAGTGTCGGTTGTATGCACAAACGACTAGACATCTGCACGTGTTATGTTGTGTTTCTTATTGTGTAATCCCTGTAACTTTGTAATAATTAAAAAAAAACTTTAATTTACTGGATGCAACGTTAAGCCATTCATTGTTTATCTGTGCGAGGATTGTCTAATTTAAAAGTCCGCTAATACTAGCGTTGCTGTGATTTTGTTACTCGATTTAATTACCTTAAGCGTTGGTAGGTGAAAACGGGCACTTGTAGTTTATATTTCTCTCCGTTTTGGCGCTCTTTTTTAATTAAAATATAATCGATACATTGAGGATCAAGCTGAATCCTAATAGTTACCCACCTACTAGCCACTCTGCGAGGTTCTGAGCTGCCGCTACTTTCTTTGAAAGGATTAAGTAAATGATCGCACTTCAGCCTAGTGCAGAATTACGTTTTACCGTAACAAGACAATAGAATGTGTTAATTAAATCAAAAAACTATATTTAAAAAACCCAATTACTAAAAAATGTTTAATTTATCTTCAAATTGTTTTATCCAATAACACACGTACATTACATCTGATTATTTAGCAACTACACCAAAAATTGCGCAGATATCCAATCAGGCAAATAAAAGGAGAACACCGTATTAAAGAAAGTATTCCGTGGTGTAGAATTATACAGAAAAAACGTATCAGATCATATAAAACTCAAAGAAAAATAGTCATAAATGTGTATTGCCACCTACCATCCAATCACGACACAAACAACGCATGGAGCAAATGCGAACGCCACATCCTGCGTCGCAGTGCGGCGTTAAGTTTCAACAGCTACCTATTTTATATTTGTAAATTTAATTGTAAATAAACGAATTAACTAAAACACTACAAGTAGTGATCTCTACAAAAAACTTGAAAAAACTGTTCCTGCAGTAGATGTCCGTTGTCATACAACCAATTTTAGTATCCTTGACGCTAGGTTTGCATCAGCTAGTCGAGGTTGCCGGTAAAATTATAGAAACTAATTGCACCAGTCAACACATGTTCAGAAACAGCATCAACAAACGCCAACAGAGCACTAGCGGCTGCGTCACAATCGTCAGCTACTGACAACACGTCCAACGTTGTTATTCGTTAATGAAAGAATTGACGCTTTCGTAACAAAGATTAGCCGTAGAAATCAGTATCATAAACACAGAACCAGAAGCAAAAGCAGAAATAGAGACTATTGCTGGTATCCCAGACAATACAATGACAAAGCCTGAAGATTGTTATGTTAAAAAGTTAGTAGGGTAAAATTTTTCGAGTATAAAATTTGTCCTCGACACACCCGCTTCTCGTTTGCAATTGTCAAATTTTTATAAGCGCGCATTTATTTATTTTCCGGTAACGTTTTGTGCCACAAGGACTGTTATTGCGGGTCTGCGCCCTACCGGGCTTTTATCATCAAGTTCTTTCACACGATTTCACGTGATAATGCAAACGGAATTTGTGTGTCAGTGAAAGCTTATTTGGGGTATGTGATTATATAACTTTTTTCGAGGATTTAAATTCTTTAGCGGGTCGCCACGCCTCCATTTATGACATATCGATGGCGCTGATAAAACACCTGTAATGTTGGAAAGTTTCCATAACGTCACGTCGCTGAAATCTAGGGGTTGAACACCGTTTTATTAAAAGAAATACGAACACAAGTACGAAGTTAATCAGAAAAAGGCTCGGCGCATTCATTTACTACAAATATCATATGAATTAATGAATAAAACAAGATTTACTTGTGGTAACGCCGTATGTACGTTTTTGTGTCAAATTTCATTATTACGTTTTAGATCATACTGGTACGGAATTAGCTAATCCCCTAATTAATTGTTAGAATAACCATACGTACATACTAGGTTGTAATCACAATTAATTTTAAATCCTTTTTTGCGTGTCACATACTTATCTGGTGCGCTTTGATTTTCTAGACTTTTGAGTCTCGATTTATTGTAATTTAATTTAATAAAGTAAAGTCATTTTTTCGTTAAATGTAAAAGTTAGACCGATTACGTCGCTTTAATGTGCGACCTGTTGCCCAGTCAAGGGCGTAACTTATATCTGGCCTGCAATATCAACCCATGTAATATTGTTTGCAACGCTTATATAACTATACTTGTGTACTCCCTTCGTCTTCTTCAACTGCTTCTGTGATAAAATAAATATTTATTTTGTGTTATCACTTCTGTCGTGTTATTTGTTTTTTTTCAGCTGCGGGTACAGTTAAACGATATCTCCCTAACTTAATCTTTCATCGTTTTGGCGCTTTTTTAGATTTAATTTATAATTTCGTATCACAGAGCTTGCGACTCCCTCTTCGGGAACAACTGTGTTAGCCGTTGCCTTAATTTTTTTTGTTACACGAAAACCAGGGTAACAAGATGTGACATATCGCGTTCCTAAAATTTAAAAAACTTGACGCCGACACAAGGACAATAGCGATCTCTGTACGTAGTTCATAACACAAAAATTTTATTGGCAATAGAACATTAAAAATTAAATATTTACTAAACATAAGTGTAGACCTAAGTGTGGTTTCGCGATAGATATTCGGATATCACCTTCCGTTTTCAGTTATAATATGCTAGTGGACGCGCATCAAAACTTATAGTGAAAGAACTCGAGTGTTAGATTAAGGTTTACGTAGATAATTTTCGTGGGCATTTGTAATAGCAGACGAAACATATATGATAATCGGTCTGACTTCCTAAATTATTTTAAACTGTTAGTAAACATAGCTAATAAGAAGATTCTTCTTCTTCTAGTGAACACAGAAGAAGTATACCAAAATTTTGTACAAACATAATGTTGTGCATCACATTGAAACAACTGAGCCATCAATTTTGTAATAAATCACGAAAGCTGGCACCTGAAAGGTATCAAGTAGCACGCCAAGAGTTTAAAGAAATGATAGAAGCTGGCATAATACAACCATCGTCCTCTCAGTGGTCAAGTCCACTCCATCTCGTGCAAAAAAATCAGGAACCTGGAGGTCATGCGCTGGTTTTAGAATATTGAGTTTAAAAACAGTCAGTATCAGATCCTCCACGTCCAACATCTGAAAAATCCAATTCAAGGCAGACCAAACAGCTCAACTTTATACCGCAGTTTAGTACAAATATTCAATTCATTCCAAGAAACAAAAGCTCCCCAGCAGATTCACTATCGCGTATAGAAGTTATTGCAGCAATTCGATTCGACTCTAATTCACTTTTCATCTGCGGAAGAAATAGACCAGAAGCTAGCACAACTAAAGCAGGAAGACAAATACACGTTAATTAAACCAAATATTTCATTGTCCGACAGTGTGCTTTGGCACGAAACTACAAACGGAAATTGGTTATACATACCACAACCTTTTAGAAAAATATGTTTAACGTAGTCTATAACCTGGTACATCCAGTAGTCAGAAGCATAGTAAAGCAAATTATAGGTTAAAACCTGTATAATTTGCCACAGACATAACAAAGCACCTGTTGGTACCTTTAAAGACACAGATGCGCGATTTCTACCTGTACATATGGCTATAGTATTTCCACAATCAGAAAAATTACAATATATGCTGACGATGATAGATCGTTTTGCCCGTTAGCCAGAAGCGATTTCAATCAAAAACATAACAGCAGAAACATGCGCTAAAGCTTTTGTAAAGACTTATCTCTCACGATTTGGAGTGCCGGCTAAAATAACAGAGAGATGTGATTCTGCACCGTTCACTTCATAAAGAAATCTCGTAAGCATCCACAGAATCAATAACGATAGCATTTCACTCAACCTCAAATAGATCGGTTGAAAAATCTCATCGACGTCTTAAATTGGTATAGCTTGGAATAAGAAATGACATAAAAGCAGCACAACTTGTGTACGGAACTACTCTACGACTTCCAAACGATCTAGTTGAACAAGCACCGACGTCTGAAATGGCAACAGTAGACACAATGCATCGCAATTACAAACATACATGAAAAAGATCCAAATACAAAAACTAACACACACAGCAGTAATCAACATACGTTTCCAGAACTTTAGACTCTTCAAAATTTGTTTGGTTCGTGCAGACGGAATGCAAAAACCGTTAAAAGCACCATATGACGGACGTTTTCAAGTTATGACCTAAAGCAGCATGATGAAATCGAAAGCACAAGTGAAGTTAGGTAACAACCATGACCATGCAACTCGTGAGGTCCGGAAAAACCTTACATTTTGGTAGTTGTCACATAGCTATTTTTTTCATGAAATCTAAATGATGTCCAGGAAGGTTTAACAACAGGAACTATAGAAGACAACGATAGAGTATGAAAGCCGAGAGAATCAAGAAGACCAGCAAGATGCAAACATTGCTAACAATCTGTTAACAACAATGATAGTACCGATGATAATCATGAGCCAGATTCTGATGAAAACATTGTAGGATATAGAGAAACCGCAAGTGAAAAAGGGATGTAAGTATTGGGGGACAAAAAAAGCTTCTTTACGCCTAATAAAGATCGATGAGACACATGTACTAAACATTTCTGGAAAAGGGACACACGCAAATGGATGTGGACTTGGTCGATAGTTGTATCGTTAGCTGAAGAATCTCAAATTCACCTACCATCAGATTATCTACGTGCTAGAAGCTAAGAAGAAGCCGAGACCTTATAAGGTTCTTAAATTGCATTACTCTTTTTTCTTGTCGGAATATATGAGATACCGATCAATTAGGCCTATTTTATTTGTATTTAATATTGCTGCAAAATTATTGTTATAGCCAAAAAAGTGATTGACCCTACGGTCATTGACATTTTCAGAGAGCGTGGATAAATTTTGCTACTAGACCAAGAACGCTTGGTGTGTTAGAGTATTCTAGATTCCACCAAGGTAAACTCTAGATTAAAAAAAATGGTTTTATCTCCAAGAACTCAAGAAAGTCATTCTTCAAAATTGTCATGACTTTTACGAGCGACTTAAGTATGAAAAAGAAGAAAAAAACAAGTAATAAAATACAAAGATTATTGACTTTATAATTATAATTATAATAAGTAGCAGTTCATAAAATATCCATAAGATGGTAACCATTACTATATGTCGTTGTAATGTTGTTAACAATATTTTACCTACCCTGCAAATGGCCGATTTTAGCTTCACTTTTAATTTATGTACCGGTAAACATGATTAAAATAATAAACGTTTAAGTAACCATCGCATAATGAACGTTGTTCAAACTCCAGCCAAATAAACAACCAAGAAAACAAAACACCTGTTAAAATTAAGATTTTTATATTACACCTTTATGGCACACTAAGTACATTTTTAATTTATTACGCAACTTGGTAAGAACGCAAAATCAAATTTAACTTTAATTTATTAAAAACATTTTTTGTCAATAAGTAGAGTAAATTAACCGTAGTTTTGTTGTATAAAATTTTTTAACATAAAAGAAATTAATTACACGAGTATAAATACAACAGTAGAAATATTAATAATAAGTTTAAAAAACACGTCTACGGGGCAAATTAAAAAAGATCGTTCGGTCGCAGAGCCGCTGCCTAAAAATCGACAAAGCGTATCGAAATTTCTATAAAAAATCTAAAAAACTGAAAAAGGATAGAAGATATATATTAAAGATTAAAAAACAAATGAACACTATCAAGGCGAACACAAATTCTTAATGAGAACCAAAAACCGAGCATGAGCAGAGACACAAAATGATACAAAAAACCTCAAACAATAATATTGAAATATTATTAATTTTCAATTATTTTTGACAATTTTAAAAATTTTAGTTAAGTTGGGGTTGCTTGAATGCCGATTTCTTGTTAAAAATAAAAATCCTATTAGAAAACGTCAGTGTCATCGATTTGACTTTGTGTTCCTCGAATTTAACCAAATTCCTTCCTTAGCAAGGGTACATTTTCCAAATAAAAAAATATAAATATTCAAAAACACTAAAAAACAAGGTAGAAAAAAAAGACACCGACAATTGCTGATAAAAACGTTTATAAAAATAAAGCAAATTAATAAGATATTAACTTTTTCATCAAATTATATTGCAGTTAAGCAATATTTTCAGTAAAAAACATTTTGCACAATTATTAATATTAATATTCATTTTTTTTTTTAATTAACAATTGTTGCAAATATTTTATTTTTCTGATTTTATTCAAATTGTTTTTTGGTTACTGCAATGGTTTTTGAAATATTGTTGATATTAAATTTTCTTGACAATTTTAACAATTTAAGTTAAGTTGGCATTGGAAACGTCAGTGAGATCGATTTGAATTTGTGTTCTTCGAATTTAACCAAAATCATTTCTTAACAAAGCGAATTTATAGAGCACATTCTCCAAATAAAAAATACGAATATAAAAAAGCACAGGCAGTTGCTGATAAAAAACGTTTGCACTTTAGCAATATTTTTCGTAAAAAATGAAATATGCCAAAACAAACTCTGATTTTTTAAACAATATATTTAAAAAAAATTTTATGTAAAATACATTTTGCGTAATTATTACTATTAAATTTTTTTTCAAATTAACAATTGTTGCAAAAATTTAATTTTTCTAATTTTATTTAAACTGTTCTTTTGGTTATTTGTGATGGTTTTTAAATTATTGCTGATTTTCAATTATTTTTGACAATTTAAAACATTTTAGTGCAGTTGGCGTTGCTGGATGGTCGATTTCTTGTTAAAAATAGAAATCTTATTAGAAAACGTCAGTGACATCGATTTGACTTTGTGTTCCTCGAATTTAACCAAATTCCTTCCTTAGCAAGGGTACATTTTTCAAATAAAAAAATACAAATATTCAAAAACACTAAAAAACAAAGTAGAAAAAAAAAAGATACCGACAATTGCTAATAAAAACGTTCATAAAAATAAAGCAAATTAATAAGGTATTAACTTTTTCATCAAATTATATTGCAGTTAAGCAATATTTTCAGTAAAAAACATTTTGCACAATTATTAATATTAATATTCATTTTTTTTTTAATTAACAATTGTTGCAAATATTTTATTTTTCTGATTTTATTCAAATTGTTTTTTGGTTACTGCAATGGTTTTTGAAATATTGTTGATATTAAATTTTTTTGACAATTTTAACAATTTAAGTTAAGTTGGCATTGGAAACGTCAGTGAGATCGATTTGAATTTGTGTTCTTCGAATTTAACCAAAATCATTTCTTAACAAAGCGAATTTATAGAGCACATTCTCCAAATAAAAAATACGAATATAAAAAAGCACAGGCAGTTGCTGATAAAAAACGTTTGCACTTTAGCAATATTTTTCGTAAAAAATGAAATATGCCAAAACAAACTCTGATTTTTTAAACAATATATTTAAAAAAAATTTTATGTAAAATACATTTTGCGTAATTATTACTATTAAATTTTTTTTCAAATTAACAATTGTTGCAAAAATTTAATTTTTCTAATTTTATTTAAACTGTTCTTTTGGTTATTTGTGATGGTTTTTAAATTATTGCTGATTTTCAATTATTTTTGACAATTTAAAACATTTTAGTGCAGTTGGCGTTGCTGGATGGTCGATTTCTTGTTAAAAATAGAAATCTTATTAGAAAACGTCAGTGACATCGATTTGACTTTGTGTTCCTCGAATTTAACCAAATTCCTTCCTTAGCAAGGGTACATTTTTCAAATAAAAAATACAAATATTCAAAAACACTAAAAACAAAGTAGAAAAAAAAAAGATACCGACAATTGCTAATAAAAACGTTCATAAAAATAAAGCAAATTAATAAGGTATTAACTTTTTCATCAAATTATATTGCAGTTAAGCAATATTTTCAGTAAAAAACATTTTGCACAATTATTAATATTAATATTCATTTTTTTTTTAATTAACAATTGTTGCAAATATTTTATTTTTCTGATTTTATTCAAATTGTTTTTTGGTTACTGCAATGGTTTTTGAAATATTGTTGATATTAAATTTTTTTGACAATTTTAACAATTTAAGTTAAGTTGGCATTGGAAACGTCAGTGAGATCGATTTGAATTTGTGTTCTTCGAATTTAACCAAAATCATTTCTTAACAAAGCGAATTTATAGAGCACATTCTCCAAATAAAAAATACCAATATAAAAAAGCACAGGCAATTGCTGATAAAAAACGTTAATAAAAATAAAGCAAATTAATAAGATATTAATTTTTTCCTCAAACTAAATTGCACTTTAGCAATATTTTTAGTAAAAAATGAAATATGTCAAAACAAACTCTGATTTTTTAAACAATATATTAAAAAATGAATTTTATGTAAAATACATTTTGCGTAATTATTACTATTAAATTTTTTTTCAAATTAACAATTGTTGCAAAAATTTTATTTTTTTAATTTTATTTAAACTGTTTTTTTGGTTATTTGTGATGGTCTTCAAATTATTGCTGATTTTCAAATATTTTTGACAATTTAAAACATTTTAGTGAAGTTGGCGTTGCTGGATTGTCGATTTCTTGTTAAAAATAGAAATCTTATTAGAAACCGTTAGTGACATCGGTTTGACTTTGTGTTCTTCGAATTTAACCAAAATATTTTCTTAGCAAGGTGTTATTATAGAGTACATTTTCCAAATAAAAAAATACAAATATCAAAAAAAAATAAAAAAATAAAAATAAAAAATAAAGTAGAAAAAAAGACACAGACAATTGCTGATAAAAAACGTTTATAAAAATAAAGCAAATTATAAAGATATTAACTTTTTCATCAAATTATATTGCACTGTGATATGTGATATGCGAAAACAAACTGATTTATAAACAATTTTTTTTAAATAAATTTTATGTACAAATATCTTTTGAGTAATTATTACTATTAATTAATTTTTTTAATTAACAATTGTTGCAAAAATTTAATTTTTTTAAATTTATGCAAACTGTTTTTGGTTATTTGTGATTGTTTTCGAAATATTAATGATTTTCATTTATTTTTGACAATTTTAGAAATTTTAAAGTTAGCATTGCTTGATTGCCGATTTCTTGTTAAAAACAGAAATCCTATTAGAAAACGTCAGTGACATCGATTTGACTTTGTGTTCTGCGAATTAAACCAAAATCCTTCCTTAGCAAGGTGTGATAGGGTACATTTTCCAAATTAAAAAATTCAAATATATATAAAAAAAATAAAATAGAAAAAAAGACGCAGACAATTGCTGATAAAAAACGTTCATAAAAATAAAGCAAATTATTAAGATAATAAATTTTTCATCAAATTATATTGCACTTCAGCAATATTTTTAGTGAGAAATGTAATATGTGAAAACAAACTCTGATTTCTTAAACATTTTTTTTTTTAAATTAATTTACATACAAATACAGTTTGCGCAATTATTAATATTAATTTTTATTTTGTAAATTATCAATTGTTCCAAACATTTCATTTTCTAATTTTATTCAAACTGTTTTTTGGTTACTGCAATGATTTTTGAAATATTGTTATTAAATTTTTTTGACAATTTTAACAGTTTAAGTTGGCGTTGCTTGAATGTTAATTTCTTGTTAAAAATAGAAATTCATTAGAAAACGTCAGTGAGATCGATTTGAATTTGTGTTCTTCGAATTTAACCAAAATCATTTCTTAACAAAGCGGATTTATAGAGCAGATTATCCAAATAAAAAAATACAAACATAAAATAAAAACTAAAAAACAAAGTAGAAAAAATGCACAGGCTGATTAAACAATTTTTTTTAAATTAATTTTATGTACAAATACAGTTCGCACAATTATTAATATTAACTATTTTTTTCAAATTAACAATTGTTGCAAAAATTTCATTTTTCTAATTTTATTTAAACTGTTTTTTTGTTTATTTGTGATGGTTTTTAAAATATTGCTGATTTTCAATTATTTTTGACATTTAAAACATTTTAGTAAAGTTTACGTTGCTGGATTGTCGATTTCTTATTAAAAATAAAAATCTTATTAGAAAACGTCAGTGACATCGATTTGACTTTGTGTTCTTCGAGTTTAAACAAAATCCTTTGTTAACAAGGCAAATTTATAGATTACATCCTCGAAATAAAAAATAGAAATATCAAAAAAAACCTAAAAAATAAAGTAGAAAAAAAGCATAGGCAATTGCTGATAAAAAACGTTCATAAAAATAAAGCAAATTATTAAGATATTAACTTTTTCATCAAATTATATTGCACTTCAGCAATATTTTCAGTAAGAAATGTGATATGCGAAAACAAACTGATTTCTAAGCAATTTTTTTTTAAATAAACTATGTACAAATATCTTTTGAGTAATTATTACTATTAATTAATTTTTTTAATTAACAATTGTTGCAAAAATTTAATTTTTCTAAATTTATGTAAACTGTTTTTGGTTACTTGTGATGGTTTTCGAAATATTCTTGATTTTCATTTATTTTTGACAATTTTATAAATTTTAGTTAAGTTGGCGTTGCTTGATTGCCGATTTCTTGTTAAAAATAGAAATCCTATTAGAAAACGTCAGTGACGTCGATTTGACTTTGTGTTCTTCGAATTTAACCAAAATCCATCCTTAGCAAGGTGTATTTATAGGGTACATTTTCAAAATAACAAAAAAATTAAATATCCCAAAAAAAATAATAATAAAGTAGAAAAAAAGACACAGACAATTGTTGATAAAAAATGTTTTAAAAGCAAAGCAAATTTTTAAGATATTAACTTTTTCATCAAATTATATTGCATTTCAGCAATATTTTCATGGAGAAATGTCATATGTGAAAACAAACTCTGATTTCTTAAACAATTTTTTTTACTAAGATCAGAACGTCTTCCGGGTTTCGACCGTCTCATTGTTGTAACCGAAGTTGCCAACGTTTCGCCCTTCTTGGCAACTTCGGTTACAACAATGACACGGTCCAAACCCGGAAGACGTTCTTATCTTAGTATAGACTCCGGCCGTAGAAGTTTTCGCTATTACAATTTTTTTTCAATTAATTTTATGTACAAATACAGTTTGCGCAATTATTATTATAAATTTTTATTTTGTAAATTAACAATTGTTGCAAACATTTCATTTTCCTAATTTTATTCAAACTGTTTTTTGGTTACTGCAATGGTTTTTGAAATATTGTTGATATTAAATTTTTTTTGACAATTTTAACAATTTAAGTTAAGTTGGCATTGCTTGATTGTCAATTTTTTGTTAAAAATAGAAATTCTATTAAAAAACGTCAGTAAGATCGATTTGAATTTGTGTTCTTCGAATGTAACCAAAATCATTACTTAACAAAGCGGATTTATAGAGCAGATTCTCCAAATAAAACAACACAAATATTAAAAAAAACTAAAAAATAAAGTAGAAAAAAGGCACGGGCAATTGCTGATAAAAAAACGTTCAACAATGACACGGTCTAAACCCGGAAGACGTTCTTATCTTAGTATAGACGCCGGCCGTGGAAGCCTTCGCTATTACAATTTTTTTTTAAATTAATTTTATGTACAAATACAATTTGCGCAATTATTAATATAAATTTTTATTTTGTAAATTAACAATTGTTGCAAACATTTCATTTTTCTAATTTTATTCAAACTGTTTTTTGGTTACTGCAATGGTTTTTGAAATATTTCTAATTTTTAATTACTTTTGACAATTTTAACAATTTAAGTTAAGTTGGCATTGCTTGATTGTTAATTTCTTGTTAAAAATAGAAATTCTATATAAAAACGTAAGTGAGATCGATTTCAATTTGTGTTCTTCGAATTTAACCAAAATCATTTTTTAACAAATCGAATTTATAGAGCAGATTCTCAAAATAAAAAAATACAAATATATTAAAAAAAACTAAAAAATAAAGTAGAAAAAAGGCACGGGCAATTGCTGATAAAAAAACGTTCATAAAAGTAAAACAAATTAATAAGATATTAGCTTTTTCATTAATTTATATTGCACTTCAGCAATATTTTCAGTAAGAAATGTGATATAGAAACTGATTTCTAAGCAATTTTTTTAAAATAAATATCTTTTAAGTAATTATTACTATTAATTAATTTTTTTAATTAACAATTGTTGCAAACATTTAATTTTTCTAAATTTATTCAAACGGTTTTTGGTTACTTGTGATGGTTTTCGAAATATTCTTAATTTTCAATTATTTTTGACAGTTTTAAAATTCTAAGTTAATTTGGCATTGCTTGATTGTCGATTTTTTGTTAAAAATAGAAATCTTATTAGAAAACGTCAGTGACATCGATTTGACTTTGTGTTCTTCGAATTTAACCAAAATCCATCCTTAGCAAGGTGTATTTATAGGGTACATTTTCAAAATAAAAAAAAATTCAAATATCCCAAAAAAAATAATAATAAAGTATAAAAAAAGGCACAGACAATTGTTGATAAGAAACGTTTTAAAAATAAAGCAAATTTTTAAGATATTAACTTTTTCATCAAATTATATTGCAGTTCAGCAATATTTTCATGGAGAAATGTCATATGTGAAAACAAACTCTGATTTCTTAAACAATTTTTTTTACTAAGATCAGAACGTCTTCCGGGTTTCGACCGTCTCATTGTTGTAACCGAAGTTGCCAACGTTTCGCCCATCTTGGCAACTGTGGTTACAACAATGACACGGTCTAAACCCGGAAGACGTTCTTATCTTAGTATAGACGCCGGCCGTGGAAGCCTTCGCTATTACAATTTTTTTTAAATTAATTTTATGTACAAATACAATTTGCGCAATTATTAATATAAATTTTTATTTTGTAAATTAACAATTGTTGCAAACATTTCATTTTTCTAATTTTATTCAAACTGTTTTTTGGTTACTGCAATGGTTTTTGAAATATTTCTAATTTTTAATTACTTTTGACAATTTTAACAATTTAAGTTAAGTTGGCATTGCTTGATTGTTAATTTCTTGTTAAAAATAGAAATTCTATATAAAAACGTAAGTAAGATCGATTTCAATTTGTGTTCTTCGAATTTAACGAAAATCATTACTTAACAAAGCGGATTTATAGAGCAGATTCTCAAAATAAAAAAAATACAATTATATTAAAAAAAAACTAAAAAATAAAGTAGAAAAAAGGCACAGGCAATTGCTGATAAAAAAACGTTCATAAAAGTAAAACAAATTAATAAAATATTAGCTTTTTCATTAATTTATATTGCACTTCAGCAATATTTTCAGTAAAAAATGTAATATGTTAAAACAAATTTTGATTTCTTAAACACTTTTGTTTAAATTAATTTTATGTACACAGTTCACACAATTACTAATATTATTTTTTTTTCAATTAACAATTGTTGCAAACATTTCATTTTTCTGATTTTATTCAAACTGTTATTTGGTACCGCAATGGTTTTTAAAATATTTCTAAATTTCAATTATTTTTGACAATTTTAACAATTTTGGTTAAGTTGGCATTGCTTGATTGTCGATTTCTTGTTAGATATAGAAATCTCATTAGAAAACGTCAGTGACATCGATTTGACTTTGTTTTCTTCACATTTAACCAAAATCCTTCCTTAGCAAGGTGTATTTATAGGATACATCTTCCAAATAAAAAAATTCAAATATCCAAAAGTACAAAAAAACAAGACACAGACAATTGCTGATAAAAAACATCAATCATAAAAATAAACAAAATTATTAGGATATTAACTTTTTCATCAAATTATATTGCACTTCAGCAATATTTTCAGTAAAGAATGTAATATGTGAAACCAAAATCTGAATTCTTAAACAATTTTTTTTTAATTAATTTTATATACAAATACAGTTTGCGCAATTATTAATATTAATTTTTATTTTGTAAATTATCAATTGTTACAAACATTTCATTTTCTAATATTACTTAAACTGTTTTTTGGTTACTGCAATGGTTTTTGAAATAATGTTGATATTAAATTTTTTTGACAATTTTAACAATTTAAGTTAAGTTGGCATTGCTTGATTGTTAATTTGTTGTAAAAAATAGAAATTCTATAAGAAAACGTCAGTGAGATCGATTTCACTTTGTGTTCTTTGAATTTAACCAAAATCATTTTTTTACAAAGCGGATTTATAGAGCAGATTCTCCAAATAAAAAAATACAAATATATTTAAAAAAAAAACTAAAAAATAAAGTAAAAAAAGGCACGGGCAATTGCTGATAAAAAAACGTTCATAAAAGTAAAACAAATTAACAAGATATTAGCTTTTTCATTAATTTATATTGCACTTCAGCAATATTTTCAGTAAAAAATGTAATATGTTAAAACAATTTTTGATTTCTTAAACAATTTTGTTTAAATTAACTTTAGGTACAAATACAGTTCGCACAATTATTAATATTCATTTTTTTTTCAATTAACAATTGTTGCAAACATTTCATTTTTCTGATTTTATTCAAACTGTTATTTGGTACCGCAATGGTTTTTAAAATATTTTTAAGTTTCAATTATTTTTGACAATTTTAACAATTTTGGTTAAGTTGGCATTGCTTGATTGTCGATTTCTTGTTAGATATAGAAATCCTATTAGAAAACGTCAGTGACATCGATTTAAATATGTGTTCTTCGAAATTAACCAAAATCATTTTTTAACAAATCGGATTTATAGAGCAGATTCTCAAAATAAAAAAATACAAATATATTAAAAAAAAACTAAAAAATAAAGTAAAAAAAAGGCACGGGCAATTGGTGATAAAAAAATTTTCATAAAAGTAAAACAAATTAACAAGATATTAGCTTTTTCATTAATTTATATTGCACTTCAGCAATATTTTCAGTAAAAAATGTAATATGTTAAAACAAATTTTGATTTCTTAAACAATTTTGTTTAAATTAATTTTAGGTAGAAATACAGTTCGCACAATTATTAATATTAATTTTTTTTAATTAACAATTGTTGCAAAAATGTAATTTTTCTAAATTTATGCAAACTGTTTTTGGTTACATGTAATGGTTTTCGAAATATTCTTGATTATCATTTATTTTTGACAATTTTAGAAATTTTAAAGTTGGCATTGCTTGATTGCTGATTTCTTGTTCAAATAGAAATCCTATTAGAAAACGTCAGTGACATCGATTTGACTTTGTGTTCTTCGAGTTTAACCAAAATCCTTCCTTAGCAAGGTGTGATAGGGTACATTTTCCAAATTAAAAAATTCAAATATATATTAAAAAAAAAATAAAATAGAAAAAAAGACGCAGACAATTGCTGATAAAAAACGTTCATAAAAATAAAGCAAATTATTAAGATAATAAATTTTTCATCAAATTGTATTGCACCTCAGCAATATTTTCAGTGAGAAATGTAATATGTGAAAACAAACTCTGATTTCTTAAACATTTTTTTTAAAATTAATATACATACAAATACAGTTTGCGCAATTATTAATATTAATTTTTATTTTGTAAATTATCAATTGTTGCAAACATTTCATTTTCTAATTTTATTCAAACTGTTTTTTGGTTACTGCAATGATTTTTGAAATATTGTTGATAATAAGTTTTTTTGACAATTTTAGCAATTTAAGTTAAGTTGGCATTGCTTGATTGTTAATTTCTTGTAAAAAATAGAAATTCTATAAGAAAACGTCAGTGAGATCGATTTCAATTTGTGTTCTTTGAATTTAACCAAAATCATTTTTTAACAAAGCGGATTTATAGAGCAGATTCTCCAAATAAAAAAATACAAATATATTTAAAAAAAAACTAAAAAATAAAGTAAAAAAAAGGCACGGGCAATTGTTGATAAAAAAACGTTCATAAAAGTAAAACAAATTAACAAGATATTAGCTTTTTCATTAATTTATATTGCACTTCAGCAATATTTTCAGTAAAAAATGTAATATGTTAAAACAAATTTTGATTTCTTTAACAATTTTGTTTAAATTAATTTTATGTACAAATACAGTTTGCACAATTATTAATATTAATTTTTTTTTCAATTAACAGTTGTTGCAAACATTTCATTTTTCTGATTTTATTCAAATTGTTTTTTGGTTACCGCAATGGTTTTTGGAATATTTCTAATTTTCAATTATTTTTGACAATTTTAACAATTTTGGTTAAGTTGGCATTGCTTGATTGTCGATTTTGTTGTTAGAAATAGAAATCCTATTAGAAAACGTCAGTGACATCGATTTGACTTTGTGTTTTTCGAATGTAATCAAAATCCTTTTTTAAGAAGACTGGGATTTATAAGGTACATTTTCCAAATAAAAAAATCTAAATATACAAAAAAATCTAAAAAATAGAGAAAAAAACACACGGGCAATCGCTGTTAAAAAACGTTAATAAAAATAAATCAAATTAATAAAGTATTAACTTTTTTATCAAACTATGTTGCGCTTCAGCAATATTTTCAGTGAGCAATGTAATATGTGAAAACCAACTCTGATTTCTTAAGCACCTGTTTTTAAAATAAATTTCACGTACAAATACATTTTGCACAGTTATTACTATTAATTAGTTTTTACCAATTTTACCAATTGTTGCAAAAATTTCATTTTTCTAATTTTATTCAAACTGTTTTTTTGGTTATTTGAAATATTGCTGATATTAATTTTTTTACAATTTCAACAATTTAAAGTAAGTTGGCATTGCTTGATAGTCAATTTCTTGTTAAATATAGAAATTCTATTAGAAAACGTCAGTGACATCAATTTAAATTTGTGTTCTTTGAAGTTACCCTCAATCATTTCTTAACAAGGCGGATTTATAAGGTCATTCTCCAAACAAAAAAATACAAATATAAAAAAACTAAAAAATGGGACAAAAAAAGCACGGGTAACTACTGATTAAAAGCGTTCATAAAAATAAAGCAAATTAATGAGATATTAGCTTATTCATCAGATTATATTGCACTTCAGCAATATTTGCAGTAAAAAATGTAATTTGTTAAAACAAACTTTGATTTCTTAAACAATTTTTTTTAAAATCAATTTTATGTACAAATACAGTTCGCGCAATTATTACTATTAATTATTTTTTTTAATTAACAATTGTTGCAAACATTTCATTTTTCTAATTTTATTTAAATTGTTTTTTGGTTATTTGTAATGGTTTTTAAAATATTGCTTATTTTCAATTATTTTTGACAATTTAAAACATTTTAGTGAAGTTGGTGTTGTTGGATTGTCGATTTCTTCTTAAAAATAGAAATTTTATTAGAAAACGTCAGTGACATCGATTTGACTTTGTGTTAACAAGGCGTTTTTATAGATTACATTCTCCAAATAAAAAATAGAAATATAAAAAAAAAAACTAAAAAACAAAGTAGAAAAAAAGGTAAATATTACTGATTTTTAATTATTTTTGGCAATTTCAATTTTTGTTAAGTTGGTATTGCTTAATTGTCGATTTTTGTTAAAAATTGGAAAAACGTCAGTAACATCTATTTAAATTTGTGTTCTTGGAATGTAACCAAAAAACATCTAAACAAAAATAAAAAATGAAGTAGAAAAAAAAGCACAAGCAATCACTGAAAAAAACTTTCATACAAATAAATAAAAGATAGAAAACTTATAGAAGAGATAGAAGCACAAATTATTGGTGCTCTAAATAAATCCTTAAAAATAATCAATAAAGCAATAACACATACAAGTGATGCAACATCTTGTAACCAAATGGTTCTACAACGTAAACCATAACATTCAATTGTTACAGAAAGTTTAACGTTGGTGGTTGCATTTACTAACCAGCAAACATCAAATTGGTATTTAAAAAACACGGTTTAAAGATCTTAACCAATATTAATTTCAAAGACGGTCGTTTTATACTCATCAGCATTGGAAAACATGATTATTTGGAACTGCAGTTAAGTTGCCATTGTTTGATTGTCAATTTCTTATTAAAAATAGTAATTCTATTCACAAACGTCAATGGCATCGATGTTCTTCAAATGTAACTGAAATCTTTTCTAAGAAACTCTAATTTATGGAATGCAAATTCCAAATAGAAAAAAACTGCTATCCAAAAAAAACCAAATTAAAAAACGGAGTAGAAAAGAAACAAATACTAATTACTGCAATAGTGTAGAATACGCCATCTTGTAGTCAAATAGTCCTAAATCATAACATTCAAATGTCCAAGAAGGTTTAGCGTTCGTGATTGCATTTACTAAACCGTAAACATCAAATTTGTGTTTAAAAAACACGGTTTAAATCTTTAACTAAAATTAACTCCAGAGACAGTCGCTTTGTTCGTTTGATACTCATCAGCACTGGAAAACGTACTGCTGCATAACATTGATCACACGGTATCTTTCAGTATAAAAATGAAGCGAAGGCGGTAGGTTTGTCAAACCTTTTCTACACATTAGTTTTTCATTAAATTATATTGCAATTCAGAGATGTTTTCAGTCAGAAGCGTAAACAAACACGTTCGAATATTAACCCTTTGATAACAACAAAGTTATGATATACATAAGCCCTAAAGTCAACTGTTAAGTTATTTACGCATAGTATATAGATAGAAGTAGGCAAAACAGAATGGTTTGAGTTTCTTTTATCTGAAGTTGCGCATTGTAATCACAAAACGTGGTGGTGGACATTTTAAATTTCTTCAACAGCTATGCTTGAGCAGATGAAAACTCTTATGCTATCGTTCAATAGAATCATCAACAACGATTTTGAATCAACGTTTTGTTTTTTCCAAACCGTAAACCGTATGAGTGACCAATTATAACTCAAATATTTTTAGAATAAAATAAGTATGTGGTTGATGCAAGATGGGTATTCTGCGCGTTTTATTTAATTAAAAGTACGACATTTATAAAAAACTAAAAAAATTAAAATAAAATAGTTGAAGATGGAGCACGATTAAGGAGGTTCATGACATTGACAGAAGAGTTTTATATCAAAATAGTAAACAACGCATTGAATAAAAATAAATTTTTCAAATCCCAAATAAAAGAAAGTTTGAAGAAACCATAAATTCCGCATAATTTTATTGCAAATGTTAAAACGAATAATGTAAAATAGATATAAATGTTAAACTTCTGCACAGAAATGAGCAAGTTCGAACCACTAGTTGCGCAAGATAATTTTTGAAGTCTAAAACTTAGAATTCGGTCGACAATAGAAATCGATTTCGATTTATGCCTCATCCCAACAGAGAACTAAATTGCTTTGCATAATTTGAAACATATTTTTTTTCGAATCGTACAAGTTACGACTTTGGTTAATTTTGAAGCTCAAATAAGCCACAACACACGTCGTTGCACGAATCAGTAGAGAAAATGTAATGAGCCACGTGCGTGTTCTGTCAGTCAACGCCTTCTCTGTCAGAACCAGTAAATGATGAACTATACACATATAAATAAATTATTCAATTTATACCAATTATTTTTTCTATATAAAAAACGGGGGAAAACATTCACGTCTTATAAAATTCGCTTTTCCATTGATGTACGCACTACGCAAAACAACGAAAACGTGTAATAAGGAAACCGCAAAATGTAGTAGAAGTCATCACCTATGTACGCATTGTGGTTTCTATAAACACTTTTAACGTACACATTCTTGATTCAGTTATAAATTTGTTTTAATACAGAAACTGGCAGTTAGAACACAAATTAATAGCTATTTTTAAATTTTACACTGTTTGTAAACTCATCAAAACGTTTCAATAAGTAAAAAAAAAATCTAAATACTTTAGTGCTAATGTTTCGAACAGTATACGTAAATGTATTGTTACGCTTTACTGTTTGATACGTCAAAATTTAATTACAGTTCGCAGTAGTCACAATATCTAAACTATCATAGATGTTACTTTTCTTTCAGCGGAAAATACTTTTTTAATAACTTAATGGATGTCACAAAACTTGATCAACAACAAAAAATAAACTTAAACAGACTACAAACATTCATATTTGAAGTGATATAGAAAATTCGACTATAACGTAATCGTTTATAACGTATGCCCATTATAACGTAAAAATTAATTTGGCTCCAATTACTCTATTAAAGTTGATAATGACAACTTTTGTAATAGTACTATTTTTAAACATTATTAACTTAATTATCCTCTCTTCTATAGAGAATTATTTAACTAATTTATCAAAATCTATTGGTTTCTACCTAAAATACTTGTAAAAATTTAGAATTTTTTTTAACGTAAAATAATCTAAATTCTAACAAAAATCAATCACAGATCGTTTTAAAAATAAAAAAAAACGTTTAGATTTTAAAACCTCATTTTAATACAAAAACAAACTTTGTTTATTAAGAAATACGTTATCTCGGTTAACGTAAACTCATTTATAATTGAAAAATTGTTATATGCCGTCGGATTACGTTATAAACCAAGTCAACTATATACGGTTCTAATAAAACAAAAATATTTGTTTCTATATGTGTGTTTTATAGTTGTGCCAAAATTACAGGTTGATGAGTATTTTTGGTACGTTAACTGTTGCTTATGTTTGTTTTTAACATATCTGTTAAAATTTAGTCTACAATAACAGCCCGTAAAATATTTAACGTGATAAAATGCATGAGAAAAAGCATCAAAGACATGAAGAAAAAATTACAAAAGGTTTGAATATCAGAAAAATTTTGAAAATAATGTACCACATGGAAACAAACCCTTTTTTAATAACGTAAAAAAACTCCGTCTACAGACCATCACTATCAAAAATATCAACACATTTTGGACTAAAATGAATTAAATTGATAGAACTAACTCTAACCAATATACATTCTAAAGGTAAGTTCAGAGAAAAACTTCCTGAACCATTCTTGGTAAAAACTGATTTGAGACGGAGCGACGGATTGTCACCTCTTCTTTTTAGTTGCGCACTGGAGCACGTTATGAGAAGATGGTACAAAAACAAAAATATAAAATTTGGAATCCAAAAAGATAATGTAGTTTTGAACCCTTTAAGGTTTGCTGATGACTTAGTTCTTCTGGCAAACAACATCTAAGAAACAAAACGACAAATAAACTTTATGCAAGAAAGTTTAAACATTTCAATTACATACAACCTGAACCATAATTCAAAACAATAAACATTGCTCAGAGCTGAAAAGAGAATAGCGATAACCTGTTTAAATAAAAACTATCAAGTATACGGAGTCTGGAAGCTATCTTCCAATGAAACGGTCTATAAAGAAATAAAACCTGTGACAAACACAATGAAAAAGAAAATAATATCATTTTGGGACATCTGCTAAGGACACCTAAAGATAGAATCAGCAGGAAGGCAACAGAAAAATTAAGGAACAGTAAGTGCATCATTAGATGAATTACAGAACTAAAGTAAGACATAAGGAAGCTACATATTACAATGGAAGACAAACAAATTAAAAATATTGCAGACAAAAGTTAATAAACAAAGGAGAGGAAGAGTGATTCCTGATGAAAGATGAAGAAGATGAAATAGTATTAATCTGATAACAAGAAAAAACTGCTGAACCGTACACCTGCTATCTAAAAAAATATAATAATAAAAATTTTTAAATAAGCTGTTGTTACTTTGTTACCTAAATAAAAACCACAAGTTTAAGAAACTTTTCTAAATAAACAGAAGCTTGAAGAAGAGCATACCACAGCACATGAAACGTCGTCTAGGTAAAAATTATGTAAAATGTTTCTGCTATTTCTGAAAAAGTCCATTGATTTTATAACATTAGTAAAAAAGGAAAAAAAACTGCATGTAAAATCTATCCGTTTCATTAACCTTCTGTCTCAGTGCCTAAATATTTACACAGATTACATTTTTCTAATTTCAAAAACCTTTAACTTTAATTTGATTATTAGTACTGTAATTAGACGTTGTAAAAGAAGCTTATGCTTATTACATTGACATTGTTACCTTACAATGCTATGATTTTAGCCCGCTGTTTATTCAAAACTTATTTGAATTACACAGGTATATAATCAGCTTTCAACGTTTCCTTTACATACTAATATTCATATATAGTAAACTTATATTATAAGACGGCTCTTTAAGACTTAACTCAAGCAAAGTTCTGCTAAAAAATTTAATTTTGATTTTTAACAAACACGTTTATTCAATTACATCAACAAATTCGGTAATGATTACTAGTAGATTTTCTTGAACTGCCAACACTGAGAAGCCGGATGTCCGATTAAAAAAAATTAACCAAAGAGTGAAAAAGGTTTTATTTGCCGAATACAAAAGTAATCTGCCAAAAATGTTTTGGGAAAATATAAGCATTGGATACCACACCATAAACGAACATATTTGGCATTAAAAACAACAAACGCCAAAGAAAATTAAAAACTTAATGCTCACAACAGTATTAAAGAAAAACATTTGTCTGAAAAAATACTTAAAAGCTACACAGTGTGTGTAGAATAAAAAGTTGAAAAACTCAAAAAAGAAAAATGAAAGCCTATTGAATGTTTCTAAACTTGGTAAACTTAAATGTCGTAATCTAAACGCTCTAAATGGTAAATATGACAAACCTAGTTTTATAACGCGTGTTTTGTACTCAAATTGTAAAATAATTACATCATTGATTATTATATCATTGCATTTTTACTTTGACAAATCGCAAGTAAAAAGAGAAGCTTGCAAATTTTTTGAGCTCGCATACATGCATTGATCTCAACGTCACAATGCGGAAACTTCGCCAGTTTCCGTTTTAGCAAAATTTACTATATTTATATAAAGCAAAAAAACCCTGAAAATTTTCAATTGTATTTTGTTCACCAAAGTCCAAGTTTATGAATAAATGTATGTTGAAAAATTCTATATTTTTACTGTTTCTAATCGTAAAAAAATGCAAGTAGTGTCGTAAACGTAGTAAATCACAGATTTTGTCTCCAAGAACCAGAGGTTAAGAGTGTCTACATTGTAATTCCTTATGTTAATATACTGTCAAAGTGAGTTTTTCTTAATACCACAAGTGTTAATAGTAATTTTAAATTTCTAACTTTTCTATCAACGAAATCTAACGAAAATAAAACATTTTTCACATATTTTGATTTTCTCTTACTGAAACTATAACAAGAAAAAAGTTATGCAAAGTGCATCAAAAAGATGTGTAAATAGAACGGTGGTCCCAAACCCGTTTTGATAACTTTTGCTTTGACAATTTAGATATTAAAAAAATAAAAAAACATGGTTTGGGTAAAGCAAACTACTATTTAACAATACGAGAAAGTTTTCCAAAATAAAATGCGATGACTCAATTTGTTACTCGATCTGTGGTTTGTTGCTTATACTTAAAAGCACAATTAAAATCGTTTAAATTTTGTAAACAACTTCTAATAGTATTCTTGTGAAAAGCGTTTTTTTTCTATCTCAAGTTTGTGTTTTTAAAAAATTTACTAAAGTATCGAAAACTAGTGCTATATCAACTTGTCTTTTTGAGTTTCTTTCTTTTGACCATTTTGTACGTTTACAAACAATAGTTGTGCATCAGGAAAAACGAAGATAAACTCTGAGTAAATTAATTTTATAGTTTTTTCTGAGAACTGCAAAGTTAGACATTAAAAAAATCGAAAAACAAAGTTTTGAGCAAAGCAAACTGCTGCTTAACAACACAAGAAATTTTTCCAAAATTGAATTCGTTGACATCTCTGGTTTGTTGCTTAAACTTATATTAAAAAAATGTTTAAACTTTAAAAATAATCTCTTATAGTATCTATTATTATGAAAAATATCTTCATTTATTTCAGTTTGTTTTTGAAATATATCGAAAACTAAATTAACGATTTACAAAAGTTGTCTTTTTGAGTTTGTTTATTTTAACCATTTCATACGTTTAAAAGCAACGATTGTGCAACTGGAAAAACAGAAATAAATTTTGAGTAAATTGATTTTATAGTTTCTTCTGAGAACTGCAAAGTTATACTAACATTAGAATGTCTTCCGGGTTTGGGCCGTGTCATAGTTGCAACCGAAGCTGCCAACGTTTCGCCCACTTTCGTAAGGGGCTTCATCAGGGCGTGAGATAAATCGCAAAACTCAAACAAGCAATCGAAATCTAACTAAGAACTTCTCAAAAGTTAGGTTATCCACTTGTAAAACAAGCCATAACCTAAACTATGAAAAGGTAAGAAAGAAAACGATAACCTGAAAAAGCAAACGAAAATCTAACAAAGAACCACTACCGAGTTAGGTAATCAACTTGTGAACCAAGCCAGATTCTAAACTCCGTAGAAGTGACTTAAGAAGAAATAGTCTCCGTATTTAAAGGAAAAGGATCGTCACGGATGATTAAGCTCGACCCTGATTGGGTTACGGTTGCTAGGGGGCGTGTTTTTGATAAATGACTAATAACCGGGAACCAAAGAGGGGATAGTTCGAAACCATGATCACGATTGAAGTTATTGGGGTGTTTGATGATTTCTATGCTTTCTCGGAATTTCCTGTTGAAAAAGAATGGAGATTTGGCAATCAACGAAACATTATCAAAATCTATCTTGTGACCTGTAGTAAAATGATGTTCAGCGACCGCAGACTTGGAAGTATACCTTTTCCTTATACAACGATCATGTTCTGAAATGCGAGTAATGACGGAACGACCGGTTTTTCAGGTTATCGTTTTCTTTCTTACCTTTTCATAGTTTAGGTTATGGCTTGTTTTACAAGTGGATAACCTAACTTTTGAGAAGTTCTTAGTTAGATTTCGATTGCTTGTTTGAGTTTTGCGATTTATCTCACGCCCTGATGAAGCCCCTTACGAAAGTGGGCGAAACGTTGGCAGCTTCGGTTGCAACTATGACACGGCCCAAACCCGGAAGACATTCTAATGTTAGTATAGATTCCGGCCGTGGAAGCCTTTGCTATTATACTGCAAAGTTAGACGTAAAAAATCAAAAAACAAAATTTTGAGGACAGCAAACTGAAAGAATTTTTTTCAAAATTAAATTCGTCGATGACTTAATTTGTTATTCGAGTTCTACACGTTCTCAAAGAAAAAAATTGACATCTGTGGTTTGTTGCTTAAACTTATATTGAAAAAATGTTTAAATTTTAGAAATAATTTCTTATAGTATTTTTGTGAAAAATATCTTCATTTATCTCAGTTTGTGTTTCTGAAAAATATCGAAAACTAAATTAACGATTTACAAAAGTTGTCTTTTTGAGATTGTTTCTTTTAACCATATCATACGTTTAAAAGCAACGGTTGTGCAACTGAAAAAACAGAAATAAATTTTGAGTAAATTGATTTTAAAGTTTCTTCTGAGAACTGCAAAGTTAGACAATAAAAAAATCGAAAAACAAAGTTTTGACCACAGGAAACTGCCACTTTTCAAAATTGAATTCGTCGATAACTGAAAACTCAATTTCTTGTTCAAGTTCTACACGTACTCAAAGAAAAAAATTGTTATCTCTGGTTTGTTCCTTGAACTTAGATAGTACAAATAAAAACGTCTAAATTTTAAAATAATTTCTTATAGTATTCTTGTGAAAAATGTCTTTGTCTATCTCAGTTTTTGAAAAATTATTTGAAACAATTATTCTGCACCAGGAAGAACGAAAATAAACTCTGAGTAAATTAGTTTTATTTTATAGTTTCTTCTGAGTACTACAAAGTTTAGACTGTAAAAAAATCGAAAAACAAAATTTTGAGTAAAGCAAACTGCATATTTTTTCCAATATTGAATTCGTCGACAACTGATTACATTTTTTATTCGAGTTCTACACGTTCTCAAAGAAAAAAATTGACATCTGTGCTTTGTTACTTAAGCTTAAAAATTATAATTAAATACGTCTGGGTCTTAAAACAATTTCTTGCAGTATTCCTGTAAAATTTTTTTATACTTCAAGTTCGTGTTTTTGAAAAAATTACTAAAGTATCAATAACTAATGTAGATATTAACAGGTTTACTAAAACTGTCTTTTTAAATGTGTTTCTTTTGACCATTTCGTACGTGTACAAACAACGGTTGTGCACTAGAAAAAACAAAAATAAATTTTGAGTAAATTGATTTTATAGCTCCTTCTGAGAACTGCAAAATTTAGACATTAAAAAAATCGAAAAACAAAGTTTTGAGCAAAGCAAACTGCCACTTAAAAATACAAAAAAAATGTTTTCAAAATTGAATTCGTCGATAATTGATGACTTAATTTGTTACTCGAGTTCTACACGTTCTCAAAGAAAAAAATTGACATATGTGGTTTGTAGCTTAAGCTTAAAAAGCACAATGAAAATCGTGAAAATTTTTAATAGTTATTTATAATATTCTTGTAAAACTGTTTTTTTCTATCCTAAGTTTGTGTTTTTGAAAAATCTAAGACTAATGTGATATTAACAGGTATACTGAAGTTGTTTTTTTTTCGCCATTTTGTACGTTTAAAAACAACGGTTGTCCATTAGGAAATAAACTCTGAGTATAGTTATTTTATAGTTAACACTATTTCTATAAGAGTCTTGAATGAGAACGAGCATCAAAACATGCCTATAAAAGGCGACGTTTTTGTGCGGCTGAGTGCGCAAAAAAATGTCAATGCCATTCAATATCAGAAAAAATATCGAAAAGTGCTTTGAAACGAACGACAATCATTAGACTATAAATAACGTTACTATGCACAGTACTAAACGAAATTCAGTAGAATTAGGCAAATTCTAATGCTTTTGATTTAGAAATTTTCGTAGTTCCTTGGCATTAATAGACAACGTAGAATTGAAAAAGTTGACAATATTTGATAAACGGTACCTAAAGAAGCTGAAAAACATTTAAGAAATTTAAAATTATTAAATAAAAATGTTTTTTTGTCTAAATGCGCATATTTGGTTGCATATTTTCCAAAAAATTTTGCTTATGTTTGTGCATATTTTTAGAAAGTTTTTTGATTATAAATTCCAGCTTTACATATCACATCGAAATAAACTTATCAACTATATATTTTTTATAGCTTTAAATTTATTACTGCGCAAAGTTTAATTATAAAAAAAATTTTTTTAATAACCTTATTCCATAAATGTAGATACAAAAACTTTATGAAGTAGTGATGGTACTTTTTGTTATTACTGTGGCAAATCTTTAAGTTATTTCAAACATGTTTTGTTTAATGAATTATTTATTCTAAAACAGTGTTATGTTAACAATTCTTTAGTATATAATTTATCCTCGGTACGCCCACTTCTAGTAGGGTTAGTATGTCAAATTGTCAAACACGATTTTATTCTTCCGGTAAAGTTTGAAGAACGCAGCCATTTTTTAGCGTTGCGTACGTCCAACAAGGCTTTCATTGTTAAGTATTTCACACACCTCCATGTGAATTGCAATCGAATATTGTGGCAAGCTGAGTGAAAGTCTTTATTTGGGCGGGTATCTATACTGCTACCTGTGTTCTTTATATGTGAAGTTGCAATTGGAAAATTTCACGTCACTAGAGTTAACACAATTTACATTTTTGAAAGATTGAATACAATCATATTGAAGGAAACAATTACCGAATTTACAAAGTTAATTGAAAGGAAACTCTGCGCATTTGCTAATTTTCAGTAATCATATGAATTAAAAAGGAATTTATTTGTGATAACACCCTATGTACGTTTTCTTTTGTGATAGTTTTCAAGCTTTAGGTAATACTGGTACGGTACTAGCCAGTCCCCTACTGGAGAAAACCTAAAAACCTAAATGTAAGTATTACACTTTCTATTATAAATTCTTAGTATTTTGGTGGTCATGTCGATTGTAGAATGACCGTACGTACATGTTAGGGTGTTAACACAATTAATTATAACATCGTTTTGTTGTGTCATATTATTATACGCTGCGCTTTGATTCTGTAAAACTTGAATTTCGTACTTTTGTATTTTGATTTACGGATGTAAAGCCATCCTTTCTCTGAATGTAAAAGTTAGGCTGACTAGGTCAGTTTGCTGTACGACGTGTTGCTCAGTCGATGGCGTAATTTATATTTTGTTTGTGATACCGACCTACGTGCTAGTGTTTAATAAAATTTATATAACTATACTTATGTACCTTTTTCGTCTTCGTTGAACTACTGTCTGTGATAAAATAAATTGTATCTTGTCATTTGTTCTTTTCCAGCTGCCGGTAGATTTAAACGGCGTCTCCCATCTTAATCTTTTATCGTTTTGGCGCTTTTTTAAATTATTTTATAATCTAACACTACGAAGCCTACGACTCTATCGCCGGAACCACTGAGTTAGTCGTCGCTCCTTTCTAGTTACGAGTAAACCACGTAACAACAGTGCTTTGCAAAACAAAATTAGAAAAAAGAGAGCAATGTGTCACAAACCTCTATATTGAGAGTATTTATTAGCAAATTTCATAGGAAACTAAAACTTTGATTTTGACCCATTCTTTTTTATATTTTTATATGAATGAAATCTAAATAGTTCCATTATATAAATATTGTTTTTTTCTGTTAATAAATATGGGACAATTTAAAAAAAACATTTAATTGTTTTTCTAAACAGAAATTTTGATTTAAATATAATTACACTTTGCTAAATTTGTTTATACAAACATTTTTTTGTATATTTATGTACAAAAATATGCGCATATTTAATTTTATTTAAAATAAACCCATGCTTTAAATATAAAACAAAAATAAAATCCATGTAAAACAAAATTAAAATAATTTACCTAAGTTACGATATTTCTGGACTAGTACTATAAAGTAAATACATAATAACATATTCTCTATATACTTTTTTCTAATTTTGGATTTTTTGTCTTACATTTCTTAGAATAAAAACTGAAATGTCATTTTAAATTTTGTTTTATTAAACGATTCTAATTTACAGCGCAAGATCTTGGTTTTAGAAATACGTAACTTCTAAAAGCACAAATATATATAGAAGAACAACCTGGCGGAGAATCGAAGAATATGCATGCTTTTAGATCTAATCCACAAGGATAAAAGACAAAATATTACATGTGATCATTTTTTCGCCTCGAAAAAGTTAAAGAAAATGATTCTGAAAAAAAGTTACAATGTTAAAGTGTTAAAAACAAAAAAAAATAATCCAGAACTATGTCAATAGTGTATTTAATAGAGGGATCAAAAGAATATGTTTCCCCGAAGCTTGAATTAATTAATCGACAAATATTTAACAAATTATTTATTATAAAATTGTTCTTCGCAAAACAAATTAGAAGAAATGGAGCAATTAGTCATAAGTATCCATATAAGAGTCTTTATCAGCAAATTTCACAATAAATTAAAACTTCGATTTTGATTCAATTTTTTAAATATTTTTATGTGAATGAAATCTAAATGTTGTCATATAAATATTATTCGGATCACATTGATTGTCATACATCACATCTTTTTTATGAATAAATAAATGCTATGAGACAATTTAGAAAAATGTTTAATTGTTTTTCTAAGCAGAAATGTTGATTTACACGTTTCTAATTTTTTTTAAACAAAAGAGTACACTATCGAGCATTTTTGTGAAATTACGTATATTTAGTTGCATATACTACAAAAAATATGCGCATATTAAATCACATATTCACTTTATACCTTTTTCTAATTTAAAATTTGTTTTTTTGTATTAATTTTTTTAGAATAAAAACTATAATGTTACAAATCACTTTTTTAAACAAAAGAGTACACTATCAATCATTTTTGTAAAAATACGTATATTTAGTTGCATATACTACAAAAAATATGCGCATAATAAATCACATATTCCCTTTATATCTTTTTCTAATTTTATATTTGTTTTTTTGTCTTAAATTTTCTAGAACAAATACTATAATGTCACAAATCATTGTAATTTAAATTTTATTTGTTCTATTAACAATTCTAGTTTACAGCGCCAGATCTCGGTTTTAGTAATACTTAACTTCCAAAGACAAAAGTATATACATATTAAAGAAGAACATAACGCAGTTCTGGAAAATAATGAAAGAATGTGCGTTCTTTTAGATCTAACCCAACGACACCAGAAGCTAAAAAAAATGTTTTAAAAAAAAGTTACTATGTTAAAACCAATTTAAATAAATCATCCATAACTATCTTAGTGGTGTATTTAACGGAGGGATCAAGGAAATGTGTTCTCCCAGAGCATGGATTATGGTTAGTTAATTAATTGAGATATAGATGTTAAAATAGAACAAAACAATTTACGAATTATGCAAAAAACCATGGCGATTAGATATTGTAATAGAACAGGTATACGTATTGTATTAAATGTAATAGAGCTATAAAAAACTACTCTACTGATCTTGTATTTATTTGATCAATGCCTGTTCAAAAAAAAAATTGTGCCTAAATGTGCATATTTGGTTTTACACTTTCTAAAAAAAATTGCATACCATTGTGCATAACCCGAGTTTTAACATCACACAAAAATTAATTTTATGAACTATATATTTTCTATAGCTTCCAATTTTTTACTACGTAAAGTTTAGTTAATTATATATTTAGAAAAAATCTTTGTTTTATGTTTTTATGCCAAAGTTTCAAGGCATTTTTCTTAACGTAAAAAAATTAAATTTATACGCAAAACTGTAGATAACATGAAGAGTTTTTTAAGTAGTAATGGTACTTTTTGTTGATATTGTGGCATATTATTAAGTTACCTAAAACCAGTATTGTTTAATGATTTATTTATTGTAAAATTTTCTTCGCAAAACAAATTAGAAGCAAGGGAGCAATATGTCACAAGTAAGCATATAAAAGTATTTATCAGCAAATTTCACAATAAATTAAAACTTTGATTTTGATCAGTTTTTTCAATATGTTTACATAAATAAAATCTAAATATTGGTGTCATATAAATATTATCGGATCTCATTAGTTGTCATACATCGCATCTTTTTTATAAATAAATAAACGCTATGGAACAATTTAGAAAAATATTTGATTGTTTTTCTAAACAGAAATGTTGATTTAAATGTAATTACACGTTTCTAATTTTTTTTAAACAAAAAAGTACACTATCGAGCGTTTTTGTAAAATTACGTATAATTAGTTGCATATACTACAAAAAATATGCGCATATGAAATCACATATTCACTTTATACCTTTTTCTAATTTTAAAGTTGTTTTGTTGTCTTAATTTTTTTTAGAATAAAAACTATAATGTTACAAATCACGGTAATTTAAATTTGATTTGTTCTATTAACAATTTTATTTTACAGTGCCAGATCTCTGTTTTAGTAATACTCAACTTCCAAAGACAAAAGTATATACATATTAAAGAAGAACAGAACGCAGTTCTGGAAAATAATCAAAGAAAGTGCATTCTTTTAGATCTAACTCAACGGCATTAAACACAAAATATTACATGTGATAATTTTTTCGCCAAATAGAAGTTAAAAAAAAACGTTTTAAAAAAAAGTTACTATGTTAAAAACAATTTAAAAAATGTTAAAATAGAACAAAACAATTTACGAATTATGCAAAAAACCATGACGATTAGATATTGTAATAGAGCAAGTATATGTATTTTATTATTTGTAATAAAGCTATAAAAAACTACCCTACTAATCTTGTATTTATTTGACTAATGCCTGTTCAAAAAAAATTGTGCTTAAATGTGCATATTTGGTTTTATATTCTCAAAAAAAAAAATTGCATACGATTGTGCATATTTTTGAAAATTTTGTTGTTGTAAACCCAATCTTTAACATCGCACAAAAATTAACTTTATGAACTATATATTTTCTATAGCTTTCAATTTTTTACTACGTATAGTTTACTTAATTATATATTTAGAAAAGAGCTTTATTTTATGTTTTTATGTCAAAGTTTCAAGGCATTTTTCTTAACGTATTGAAAAAATTAAATTTATACGCGAAACTGTTGATAACATGAAGAGTTTTTTAAGTAATAATGGTATTTTTTTTTGATACTGTGGCATATTATTAAGTTACCTAAAACCGGTATTATTTAATGATTTATTCATTGTAAAATTTTCTTTGCAAAACAAAATACAAGGAAGGGAGCAATATGTCACAAGTATGCATATAAGAGTATTTATCAGCAAATTTCACAATAAATTAAAACTTTGATTTTGATTAGTTTTTAATATGTTTACATGAATAAAATCTAAATATTGGTGTCATATAAATATTGTCGGATCTCATTGGTTGTCATACATTGCATCTTTTTTATAAATAAATAAACGATATGGGACAATTTAGAAAAATATTTAATTGTTTTTCTAAACAGAAATGTGGATTTAAATATAATTACACGTTTCTAAATTTTTTTAAACAAAAGAGTACACTATCGAGCGTTTTTGTAAAATTACGTGTATTTAGTTGCATATACTACAAAAAATATGCTCATATTAAATCACGTATTCACTTTATACCTTTTTCTAATTTTAAAGTTGTTTTGTTGTCTTAATTTTTTTTAGAATAAAAACTATAATGTTACAAATCACGGTAATTTAAATTTGATTTGTTCTATTAACAATTTTATTTTACAGTGCCAGATCTCTGTTTTAGTAATACTCAACTTCCAAAGACAAAAGTATATACATATTAAAGAAGAACAGAACGCAGTTCTGGAAAATAATCAAAGAAAGTGCATTCTTTTAGATCTAACTCAACGGCATTAAACACAAAATATTACATGTGATAATTTTTTCGCCAAATAGAAGTTAAAAAAAAACGTTTTAAAAAAAAAGTTACTATGTTAAAAACAATTTAAAAAATGTTAAAATAGAACAAAACAATTTACGAATTATGCAAAAAACCATGACGATTAGATATTGTAATAGAGTAAGTATATGTATTTTATTATATGTAATAAAGCTATAAAAAACTACTCTAATGATCTTGTATTTATTTGACTAATGTCTGTTCAAAAAAAAATTGTGCTTAAATGTAAATATTTGGTTTTATATTCTCACAAAAAAAAATTGCATACGATTGTGCATATTTTTGAAAATTTTGTTGTTGTAAACCCGATCTTTAACATCGCATAAAAATTAACTTTATGAACTTTATATTTTCTATAGCTTTCAATTTTTTACTACGTATAGTTTACTTAATTATATATTTAGAAAAGAGCTTAGGTTTATGTTTTTATGCCAAAGTTTCAAGGCATTTTTCTTAACGTATTGAAAAAATTAAATTTATACGCGAAACTGTAGATAACATGAAGAGTTTTTCAAGTAGTAATGGTACATTTTGTTGATATTGTAGCATATTATTAAGTTTCCTAAAACCAGTATTGTTTAATGATTTATTTATTGTAAAATTTTCTTTGCAAAACAAAATAGAAGCAAGGGAGCAATATGTCACAAGTATGCATATAAGAGTATTTATCAGCAAATTTCACAATAAATTAAAACTTTGATTTTGATTAGTTTTTAATATGTTTACATGAATAAAATCTAAATATTGGTGTCATATAAATATTGTCGGATCTCATTGGTTGTCATACATTGCATCTTTTTTATAAATAAATAAACGATATGGGACAATTTAGAAAAATATTTAATTGTTTTTCTAAACAGAAATGTGGATTTAAATATAATTACACGTTTCTAAATTTTTTTAAACAAAAGAGTACACTATCGAGCGTTTTTGTAAAATTACGTGTATTAGTTGCATATACTACAAAAAATATGCTCATATTAAATCACGTATTCACTTTATACCTTTTTCTAATTTTAAAGTTGTTTTGTTGTCTTAATTTTTTTTAGAATAAAAACTATAATGTTACAAATCACGGTAATTTAAATTTGATTTGTTCTATTAACAATTTTATTTTACAGTGCCAGATCTCTGTTTTAGTAATACTCAACTTCCAAAGACAAAAGTATATACATATTAAAGAAGAACAGAACGCAGTTCTGGAAAATAATCAAAGAATGTGCGTTCTTTTAGATCTAACCCAACGGCATTAAAGACAAAATATTACATGTGATAATTTTTTCGCCAAAAAGAAGTTAAAGAAAACGTTTTTAAAAAAAAATACTATATTAAAAACAATTTAAAAAAATAATCCAGAACTATCTTAGTGTATTTAACGGAGGGATCAGAGAAATGTGCCCTCATACAGCTTAAATTATGGTTAGTTAATTAATCGAGATATGGATGTTAAAATAGAACGAAACAATTTACGAATTATGCAAAAAACCATGACGATTAGATATTGTAATAGAGCAAGTATATGTATTTTATTATATGTAATAAAGCTATAAAAAACTACCCTACTAATCTTATATTTATGTGACTAATGCCTGTTCAAA
Source organism: Aquatica leii (assembly GCA_035610365.1). Taxonomy (NCBI): domain Eukaryota; kingdom Metazoa; phylum Arthropoda; class Insecta; order Coleoptera; family Lampyridae; genus Aquatica; species Aquatica leii. The sequence continues at coordinate 13,035,267 of CM069437.1, read as the reverse complement.
AAAATTTTTGCTGCTAAATGTGCATATTTGGTTTTATACACTCTTAAAAAAATTGCCTACGATTGTACATATTTTTGAAAATTTTGTTGTTCTAAACCCAATCTTTAACCTCGCACAAAAATTAACTTTATGAACTATATATTTTCTATAGCTTTCAATTTTTTACTACGTATAGTTTACTTAATTAAATATTTAGAAAAAAGCTTTTTTTATGTTTTTATGACAAAGTTTCGAGGCATTTTTCTTAACGTATTAAAAAATTAAATTTATACGCAAAACTGTAGATAACATAAAAACTTTTTCAAGTAGTAATAGTACTTTTTGTTAATATTGTGGCATATTTTTAAGATACCTAAAACTTGTTTTGTTTCATAATTTATTTATTATGAAATCTTCGCAAAACAAATTAATTAATTTAAAACTTCGATTTTGATTCATTTTTTTAATATTTTTTTATAAGAATGGAATCGAAATGTTGTCGGCATATAAATATTATCGAATTACACAAAAGTACTCTACTGATCTTGTATTTATTATGCCTGTTCAAAAAAAAAAATTTGTGCCTAAAGGTGAATATTTGGTTTTATACTCTCTAAAAAAATTGTATACCACTGTGCATATTTTTGAAAATTTTTTTGTTGTAAACCCGAGCTTTATCACACAAAAATTAACATTATGAACTATATATTTTCTATACCTTCAATTTTTTACTACGTAAAGTTTACTTAATTGTATATTTAGAAAAAAGCTTTGTTTTATGTTTTTATGCCAAAGTTTCAAGACATTTTTCTTAACGTATACGTATTTTATTATATGTAATAAAGCTATAAAAAAAACTACCCTACTAATCTTATATTTATGTGACTAATGCCTGTTCAAAAAAAATTTTGCTGCTAAATGTGCATATTTGGTTTTATACACTCTAAAAAAAATTGCATACGATTGTACATATTTTTGAAAATTTTGTTGTTGCAAATCCGAGCTTTAACATCACACAAAAGTTAATTTTATAGACTACATATTTTCTATAGCTTCCAATTTTTTACTACATAAAGTTGACTTAATTAAATATTTAGAAAAAAGCTTTTTTTATGTTTTTATGACCAAATTTCGAGACATTTTTCTTAACGTATTAAAAAATTAAATTTATACGCAAAACTGTAGATAACATAAAAACTTTTTCAAGTAGTAATGGTACTTTTTGATAATATTGTGGCATATTTTTAAGATACCTAAAACTTGTTTTGTTTCATAATTTATTTATTATGAAATCTTCGCAAAACAAATTAGACGAAATGGAGCACAGTATCCATATCCAATGTGATTTAAATTTTGTTTGTTCTATTAACGATTCTAATTTACAGCGCCGGACCTCGGCTTTAGTAATACGCAACTTCTAAAGGCACAAGTATATAATAAAGAAGAACTTAACGCAGTTCAGGAAAATAATCAAAGAATGAACACTCTTTTAGATCTAATATTATCGGATCACATTGGTTGTCATACATCGCATCTTTTTTATAAATAAATATACGCTATGGGACAATTTAGAAAAATATTTAATTGTTTTTATAAACAGAAATGTCGATTTAAATATAATTACACGTTTCTTAATATGTTTAAACAATAAAATTCTTTTTTAAGCATTTTTTGGGTGTAATTACGTATATTTAGTTGCATATACTACAAAAAATATGCGCATATTAAATCACGTATTCACTTTATACCTTTTTTCTAATTTTAAAGTAGTTTTGTCTTAATTTTTTTAGAATAAAAACTATAATGTTACAAATCACTGTAATTTAAATTTGATTTGTGCTATTAACAATTTTATTTTACAGCGCCAGATCTCGTTTTTAGTAATACTCAACTTCTAAATACAAAAGTATAAACATATTAAAGAAGAACATAACGCAGTTCTGGAAAATAATCAAAAATTTGTGCGTTTTTTTAGATCTAACCCAACGGCATTAAAGACAAAATATTAGATGTGATAATTTTTTCGCCAAAGTTAAAGGAAACGTTTTAAAAAAAAAAACTATATTAAAAACAATTAAAAAAAATAATCCAGAACTATCTTAATGTATTTAACAGAGGGATCAGAGAAATGTGTCTTCCCAGAGCTTAAATTATAGTTAGTTAATTAAACGAGATATGGATGTTAAAATAGAACAAAACAATTTACGAATTATGCAAAAAACCATGACGATTAGATATTGTAATAGAGCAAGTATATGTATTTTATTATATGTAATACGAGCTATAAAAAACTACCCTACTAAACTTGTATTTATTTGACTAATGCCTGTTTAAAAAAAAATTGTGCTTAAATGTGCATATTTGGTTTTATATTCTCAAAAAAAAAAAAAATTGCATACGATTGTGCACATTTTTGAAAATTTTGTTGTTGTAAACCCAATCTTTAACATCGCACAAAAATTAACTTTATAAACTATCATTTTTACTACGTATAGTTTACTTAATTATATTTAGAAAAGAGCTTTGTTTTATGTTTTTATGCCAAAGTTTCAAGGCATTTTTCTTAACGTAAAAAAATTAAATTTATACGCGAAACTGTAGATAACATGAAGAGTTTTTTAAGTAGTAATGGTACTTTTTGTTGATATTGTGGCATATTATTAAGTTACCTAAAACCAGTATTGTTTAATGATTTATTTATTGTAAAATTTTCTTCGCAAAACAAATTAGAAGCATGGGAGCAATATGTCGCAAGTATCCTTATAAGAGTATTTATCAGCAAATTTCACAATAAATTAAAACTTTGGTTTTGATCAGTTTTTTTAATATTTTTACATGAATGAAATCTAAATATTGGGGTCATATAAATATTATCGGATCAGATTAGTTGTCATACATCGCATCTTTTTTATAAATAAATAAACGCTATGGGACAATTTAGAAAAATATTTAATTGTTTTTCTAAACAGAAATGTTGATTTAAATATAATTACACGTTTCTAAATTATTTTAAACAAAAGAGTTCTTTATTTAGCGTTTACGTATACTTAGTTGCATATACTACCAAAAATATGCGCATACTAAATCACATATTCACTTTATACCTTTTTCTGGAAAATAATTAAAGAATGTGCGTTCTTTTAGATCTAACCAAACGGCATTAAACACAAAATATTACATGTGATAATTTTTTCGCCAAAAAGAAGTTAAAGAAGATGCTTTTTTGATAAAAAAAATTAATATGTTAAAAACAATTTAAATAAAATATCCAAAACTATCTCAATGGTGTATTTAACGGAGGGATTAAGAGAATGTAGCCCCCCAGAGTTTAAATGATGGCTAGTTAAATAATCGAGAAATAGATGTAAAAATAGAACAAAACAGTTTACGAATTATGCAAAAAACCATAGACCTTAGATATTGTAACAGAACAAGTATACGTATTGTACTATATGTAATAAAACTATAAAAAACTACCCTTACTGATCTTGTATTTATGTGACTAATAATGTTTTTTGGTCTAAATGTACACATTTGGTTTTATACATTCTAAAAAAAATTGCATACGATTGTACATACTTTTGAAAATTTTGTTGTTATAAATCCGATCATTAACATCACACAAAAATTAAATTTATCGACTATACATTTTCTATAGGTTCCAATTTCTTACTACGTAAAGTTTATTTAATTGTATATTTAGAAAAAAGCTTTTTTTGTTTTTATGCCAAAGTTTCAAGACATTTTTTAACGTATTAAAAAATTAAATTTATACGCGAAACTGTAGATAATTTGAAGAGTTTTTTTAAGTAAAAATGGGATCTTTTGTTAATATTGTGGCATGTTTTTTAATTTTGTTTAATGAAACATTTATTATAAAATTGTTTTTCGCAAAACAAATTAGAAGAAATGGAGCACAGTATCCATATTAGAATATTTATCATCAAATTTCACAATAATTTAAAACTTTGATTTTGACTAATTTTTTTAAATATTTTTATATGAATGAAATCTAAATACTATCGTCATATAAATATTATCGGATCACATTGGTTGTCATACATCGCATCTTTTTTATGAATAAATAAACGCTAAGGGACAATTCAGAAAAATATTTAAATTTTTTTCTAAACAGAAATGTCGATTTAAATATAATTACACATTTCTAATTTTGTTTAAACAATAAAATTTTTTGACAAGCATTTTTTGGTATAATTACGTATATTTAGTTACATATACTACAAAAAATATGCGCATACATGATCACATATTCACTATATACCTTTTTCTAATTTTAAATTTATGTTTTTTTGCCTTAAATTTTTTAGAACAATAACTATAATGTCACTTGATTCTAAATTTTAGTTGTTTTATTAAACGATTCTAATTTACAGCGCAATCCCTCAGTTTTAGAAATACGAATTTATTAAAAGCATAAGTAGATACTAAAGAACAACCTGGCGCAGTTCTTGAAACTAATCAAAAAATGTGCGCGCGGTTAGAACTAACTCACGAGCACAAGGAACAAAACATTACATGTATTTTTTCGCCAGAACTATCTCAGTGGTGTATTTAATAGAGAGATGAAAAGAATGTGCCTCCTCCTAGAGCCTGAATTTAGCTAGTTAATTAATCGAGAAATAGAAGTTAAAATAGAACAAAATAATTTACAAGTTATGCAAAAAAACCATGGCGAATAGATATTGCAATACAGCAAGTATACGTAACATTCTATTACATGTAATGAAGCTATAGAAAACTGCGATTACTGATCTTGTATTTATTTAATTAATAAGTATGCTTAAAAAGATTCTTTTGGCTAAATGTGCATATTTGGTTTTACACTTTCTAAAAAAAATAACATACGATTGTGCATATTTTTAAAACATTTTTGTTATAAATCTGAGCAATAACATCACACAAAAATTAAATTTATCGACTATATATTTTCTATAGTTGTCAATTTTTTACTATGTAAAGTATTCCTAATTATATATTTAGAAAGAAGCTTTCTTTATGTTTTTGTGCCAAAGTTTCAAGACATTTTTTTAACGTATTAAAAAAGTAATGATATTTTTTTCTTAATGTTGTGGCATATTTTTAAGTTACCTAAAACCTGTTTTGTTTAATGAATTATTTATTATAAAATTGTTCTTCGCAAAACAAATGAAATAGAGCACAGTTTTTAATATTTTTATATGAATGAAATCTAAATATTATCGTCATGTAAATATTATTGAACAATTTAGAAAAATATTTAATTGTTTTTCTAAACAGAAGTTGATTTAAATATAATTACACGTTTCTAAATTTGTTAAAACAAAAGAGTTTTCTATGAAAGATTTTTTTTTGTATGATTATGTATATTTAGTTGCATATACAACCAAAAATATGCGCATATTTTATAATTTTCTTTTTAAACAAACCCAAGCTTTACATATAAAACAATAATAAAATCTATGTAAAACAAAATTAACTAAAATTTTTCTGTTTTAAATTTCTTCGCACAAAAACTATAATGTAATTTTTTCACCTAAAACAAGTTAGGTGAAGTGCTTTTGAGAAGAATAATTACTGTGTTCAGGTAAATTTAAAAAAAAATAAAATAAAATAAACCAGAACTATCTCAGTGGCGTATTTAACGAAGAGATCAACGGGATGTATTCCCTCAGAGTTTGGATTATGGTTAGCCAATTAATCGTGAAATAAATGTCAAAGTAGAACAAAACCATGTACGCTTTAATAAAAAAAACACGGCAATTAATTTTTGGAATATAGTGGGTGTAGGTAACATTGTATTCTATGTAATAAATCCATAGAAAACTACCCTTACTAACTTTGTATTTATTTGATAGATAAGTCTTTTTAAAACTGCGTAATTGTGCATATTTTTAAACATACGTTACCATTTTTTTTGCATACGTTTCGCATAGTTGTAGAAAAATGTTTGTTTATAAATACATCTTTAAATATTTATCTAATTATATATGTGTGATTTTAAACTTTTTAAACTTATACACGAAACTGTAGGTAAGAGGAAACAAAATAATGCAAAACACATTCAAAATTATAGTGACAAGAAACTGATTTTGATTATATAAACCATCATCGGTCAAATCATACATGTCAAAATCGTGTATTAGCGACGGTTCAAAAGACGAAATAATTACATACCAATCTATTATCGAAAAATTACTAAAATTGAAATAAGTTTTTTTCCTAGTACAATTAACAACATCACCATTGTAGATCGGTTTTACTCCAATACAAGAATAATTTGAAAAGCGTGTAAAACACGTTGCCGAAAACATCTTTAAAAGAACAATTTTTTGTTGTGCTGCCACCTACGCGTTTTCGTACTTGCGTCGGTTACAAATAGCAATTTTTTTCGGATACGTTTTCTTCTTGGTCACAGAAAACGTAATTTTGACGCTTTGAAAGAGCTTACTACAAAGTTGTTACAAATAAAAACGACATGAAAAATTGGTACTGACCTATTTCTGCGACATATCGACAAATACACATATTTGAAAAAAGTTTCTTAAACCCAACGAAACTGGTATTTAGGTACCTGCCACTCTTACAATTACTACACAAACAATTTTACTTTGGGTTGACGTGATGTCAACGAATTTTAAATTAGGTACCATAAAATAACGTGTATTTTCCCGGCGGTCGTTTAAAACGTTAAAATCTATCAGCAGGTGACTATATTGTTTCCTGACCTAAATTTATACGACTTGTAACAAAATTCCTGAAGGTAGTTAAGTTTTCAACTGACTATTTTTACGAGGGATAAATAGGTGCAAATTGTGCGTATCTTTGCGTCTTTCGCTCCCTCATTCATAGCGCCGATGTACTTGTTTGATTTATGTCTGGAGGCGAGACGCGGAATTTCCACATAGACGTTTTTAACAATTATCAAAAATTTACCCAAATTAATAAAAAATTGGAAATTAACACTTTTCGACGAATTCGTCGTGACCTAAATAATTTTAGTTACGAACAAATAACGGCGTTTAATTTTTTAACGTTCGATTAAGTGTTAGAAGTATTATTAACAGTTGTGAAAATGAACATATGACCAACCGCCCGCGTAGTTTAGCTTAAGTTTTTCTTAAATAATAAATGAAAAGGAAACGATAAGACATGAAAATTGGTACCGAAATTACATATTATTTTTACAGTTTTCCAGTCAAATATGAGCATATTAAATAATAAAATAACGTTAAATAAGCGGGTTGACGTTAATTTTATCTACGGCTTAAAATATTTAATTTTTTTTTCAATTTTAGTTTTTGCGTTCGGCATTGAAGTTACCGTACAAACACGTGCGTTAAACGCGGTAGTAGTAACAACGAATAATAACAATAACATTAACTTAGGTAAAGATAAGAAATAATAACTTACCAAAGTTCGGACTTATTGTCAACTACGATAAGGAAAATGAGAAAAGTTGCAAAGAGCAAACGCAACTAAAGCACGTGCAAACTTTGAAACGCTAAACCAACAACACAAAAGATAGCATGAAAATTGTAATACAACTAAGTTACATGATGGTAATTAACGAACGCATTCTCATTCGTGTGAAAGTTTGATGTAATCGCAATAAGCGATAGTGGCGAAAACAAAACAAAAGTGCGAAAAAGTTTGAAAACTTTTACGAACATAAAGGTGAAACAAATAAAAGTTCGAGCGATTAAGAAGAAAGTGATTGATATGTAAACATTCACGCGTTAATCAAACTACAAAGTGGCAAAAATAAATAAGAAATAAGATCACAACACTGAACACCAAAAACTAATGAAGCATGAGCACCGTGGAGAGCGCAAGAGCACACACAGACACACATGACACATAGAGGGGCGCGCACGAACCTTGCACCAGGTCCCGCCGGAGCTCGTCTTCGAAGGGGTGCGGGTCCGACTGCTTTCAAAAATATGCCGGCTCGCAATGGACGCATAATTCCCGGATCCCCGTTAATGAATCCGATTAGACAAAGCTTGCAAGAGCCAAGAACGCTTGCGCCTTTCCACCCCTCATACAAGACTCCCCTCTCCGTCTCCTTTACTCTTACTGTTTTACCCTTAGATATAAATTAAGGGGCGGCGTATACTTGGCCGTCGTTAGAATCACACACGTACAGCGCCCCCTCTCTTTCTGCCCGCCGACCACTAATTACCGATGACAGAGAAAGACGAATTCTTAACTCTCTCTACTTTGCATAAATGCACTAAGAAATGATGTACGCTCTTAGATGATTTCTTTTTAACTAACGTTCTTTGTAGAGACACAACTTTTAGTACTTTCTTCTTCATTAGCGTGCACACACAGACATGTTTTTACAGTCAATTTTTATTCTTTGCTTTTTACTCTGTACTTGTTTCACAAAAACGCTCATATCTTAAGATCTTTTCTTGAACAATGCAAGCGCGGTTACGAGCTTTTTTTCCAGAGCGGCGGTTGTATTTGCGGGTTTTGAGAGGTTCCGGACAGCACTGAAGCGATACGGACACAGTCCTGTAGGAGTTCTGCGCGCCAACGCGATTCGGGGTAGTTCATCGGATCTACCCCCAAAGCTTTGAGAAACTTCTTCCTTATATAAACTGATGGTGACAGAGACAGAAACATCTGAGGAATGTTTTATTGAAGTAGCGATAAAATAGAAGAGAAAAATATTAAGTCTAAAAGATATAAAAGTTTAGTTTACGACCTTTTTCGTACTTTTTTTTCCAAGCCCCCCAATCTTAACATTTTTCCGATTTCGAAACGAACGCATCTCTTTAGTATTTACTTCTGATTACTTTTTCATTGTTATTGTCATTAGTCATTAAATACGAACGAGGCTTCGCTATTTTAATATTAAATGTTTACAAAATAGTGAGTCGCATGTGTAGTTGACGTACTTAATTTCGGCGTGCAACAGGTTTATATCGTAGCTTTATATTAAAATCTGGGTTATCATGTGATTAAAGTTTACATTAACGAAATTTATACCAATCCGAAACAAAGCTGTGTTTCCTTTACACACTTTCGACTAAATACGCTTTCGGCGAAATTTCTCAGTTAATAACAATAAAAGAAAAACGTCTTGATCAATCATAATTAATTAGTCGACACCTTAACAAAAAAAAATTTTTTTTTTACAAAACGGGACGTTTCGCAAAGTGGAGAATCTAACAAGTGGTCAGTCCACGTGCTCAAAAAGTATACGATATTTAATCTGCGCAAATCCCAAACGACGGACACCGGGAATTAAAAGCTATTAAAATCACTTCGCAAATTGTTTTATAACAATTTTATTAATTGCCTTTTAGTTTTTTTCGGATTTGGATAAATGTGTTTATTACTATGTTTACCTGTCAAGGTCGATTATTGCTACAATTACATTAGGATTGTTTATTTTTATTGTAAAATTTACCTATAAAATAAACGAAGTAGACGAGACCGTACTTATTAAGAACTAAAATAAAGGAACTTTAAATTGAGCAACGCCTATATACAACTTTCAGATAAACTTAAAATAGTCATCCATCGGATCAAAAAAAAAATTAATTAATACAAAGAAAACAAAGCCTAATTTTTGTTTTGCGAATTTATATCAACAATGTCAATTAAACAAAACCTTAAGTCCAGTTGTAACGACGAACTTTATAAAACGACACAATTATTAGGTTAAATTGTCATAGACAGTGAAAATCAATAGAAATTGAAGAACGTGATTACAGTTTACCGTCCAGGTAAATAAATATAATGTTATTTATATCTTTTATAATCAAAGACTTCATTGCTTTTCTCTAAAAATTAATGTTTTTATTTAACAAATTCATTTTATATCTACAACAAAAACTCACCTAAAAATTAAAGAAAACGGCATTTAAAGTGCTTATATCTTTCAACAACTTATATCTAGAATTAAAATAATATTTTATTATTCTTAAAGTCTTCTCCACAGTATTCTGTATTTTTTTAATGTTATATTTTAAGAAAATATACATGTTTCGCTAATAACAATTAGCATCGTCAGTATATAAAACTAAAAACTAAAATTAAAACATTGGAATATAAATAAAAAATACCAACCAAATAAAATAGTTAACAAATTATAAATTAATGTCAATTAAACGTATTTGACAATTTAATTCAGTCGACTATATTTAAAAAATTAATTTAAATAAAGAAAATAGAAAAATATCAAAAGAATAGAAAAATTAAAAGAATAAAACTATAATTTTGAACTGAGAAGAATTGTAGGATTTAAATTTAACATTTGATTTAGACAATTTATAGAATCATTGTTAGAAATTCTATTAATTTTAAGAGTCTCTAATGAGTTAAGAAGAGATCCTTTATTACATACATGTAAAATTTTGATATTCAAATCTGAAGAAAATGAATGTCCTGAACATAAAATATGGTTGGCAAAAGCAGAGTTAGTGTTATAAATATTTGTATTTAAAGACCGATTTATTAAATATAAATGTTCATTTAGTTTCGTTTTGAATTTTCTACCTGTTTGACCAATATATGAAGAATTGCAAAAAGAACAAGTAAGTTTATACACTCCAGATTTATGTAAAATTGGTATTTGATCTTTATTATTAACTAAAAATAATTTAAGTGTGGCATGTCTTAAATTTTTACAAGTTTTATAAAAAGAATTTTAGGTAATTATACTTTTAATAAAAATTTTGATTCTATTTATAAAACTTGTAAAAATTTAAGATCTAAAATAAAATTAAATAATTTAGTTGTTACAAAAGCAGATAAAGGTAATTGTGTAGTTGTTTTAAATAAGGTTGATTATGTTGATAAAGTTTTAGATTTTCTTTCTAAGGACGACTTTAATCTTCTGTCAAAAGATCCAAATCCCTCTTTTCTTTCTATATTTAAATCATCATTAAAAAAATATAGTATTGCTCTTAGTTTACTTAGTAAACCTAATAAATTTTATTTTCAAAATATGAATCCTTCTACTCCTTTACTTTATGGACTACCTAAATTACATAAACCTGGTATCCCTATAAAACCAGTTGTTTCTTTTCCTAATTCGCCTGTTTCTAAACTTGCACCTTGGTTAAATAGTATGATACGAACACATACAAATTTTAATAATAAATATGCTATTACTAATTCTTGTGACTTTGTACATACAATTATTAACATACCTTTTCTTTCATCATCAATTTTAGTTTCTTTTAATGTAGTTAATCTTTTTCCGTCAATACCTCCAGATGAATGTACTAACCTTATACGTAATCTTCTTTTTTCTAACAACTCTCTGTATACATTTCAAATTTTAGATCTTTGTTCATTATTAGATTTAGTCTTTAAACAAAATTATTTTAAATTCGACGATAAATATTATTCACAAGTATCAAGCTTAGCGATGGGATCAAATATTTCACCTTTAGCAGCTGAAACTTTTATGAACAATTTAGAAAATAAAATTTTTTCAAACTCTTCTATATTAAACAAAATTTCTTTTTGGCATAGATACGTTGATGATTGCTTAGTTCTTTTTAATGGTACCATTGAAGAATTAAATAACTTTAGTAATTTTATTAATTCTATCCATCCAAAAATAAAATTTACTTTAGATATTGAATCAAACAACTCTTTGTCTTATTTAAATTTAAAAATTTCACGGTTTAGCAATAAATTTAATTTTGATATTTTTCGCAAATTTTCTCATACAGATTGTGTAATTCCATTTAATTCGTGCCATCCCTTTTCTCGTAAAACTGCTGCTTTTCGTTCGTACTTTCATAGACTATTTTCTATACCTTTGTCACCTTCTAATTTTGCTAAGGATCACAAAATTATAAATCAAATTGGTTTAAATAATAGTTATCCTATTCAATTAATTAATAGTATTTTTCGCAGAGTTCGTATAAAACATTTATTCAAAAATTTGATCGATCTTTCTACAAATAATAAAATGGTTTTTAGATCTCTCGCATACTTTGGTCACTATTTTCAATTTCTGCAAAAACTTTTAAAAAAACATAATAATAACATTTCATTTTCGACACATAACACACTTAAATAATTTTTAGTTAATAATAAAGATCAAATACCAACTTTACATAAACCTGGAGTGTATAAACTTACTTGTTCTTTTTGCAATTCTTCATATATTGGTCAAATAGGTAGAAAATTCAAAACGAGACTAAATGAACATTTATATTTAATAAATAGATATTTAAATACAAATATGGCTTTTGCCAACCATATTTTATGTTCAGGACATTCATTTTCTTCAGATTTGAATATCAAAATTTGACATGTATGTAATAAAGGATCTTTTCTTAACTCATTAGAGACTCTTGAAATTAATAGAATTTCTAACAATGATTCTATAAATTGTCTAAATGAAATGTTAAATTTAAATCCCACAATTCTTCTCAGTTCAAAATTATAGTTTTATTCTTTTCATTTTTCTATTCTTTTGACATTTTTCTATTTTCTTTATTTAAATTAATTTTTTAAATATAGTCGACTGTATTAAATTGTTAAATACGTTTAATTGACAATAATGTATAATTTGTTAACTATTTTATTCGGTTAGTATTCTTTATTTATATTCCAATGTTTTAATTTTAGTTTTTAGTTATATATACTGACGATGCTAATTGTTATTAGCGAACCATGTATATTTTCTTAAAATAAAATATTAAAAAAATACAGAATACTGTGGAGAAGACTTTAAGAATAATAAAATATTATTTTAAACAAGGCTTCACTTAGAGCAATGAACTACTCCACCAATATTATCTAGAATTAATTTTTCACAAAATTTTGCAATTAGACAAATGTCAAAAAAAACCTTTAGACCCGATGTATCTTATGAGCCTTGTACATGGATAAGATGGTTTTCTTTACATCTCCCCACCAGAGAGAGTAACAATTGCATGTAATAATGTATGTAATTGTTTATCCACTAACATACACTGGAGATATTTTCGTAATGTGGTAGAAATTGGACTCTGTTTTCTTGTGTCCGGTATCAACTTCATAGATTGAATTAGAAATCTTATTCATAATTTTGTATGGTCCAATTCTCAGTTCATCCATTTTCTTCCTATTTAATCTATTCCCGTTTTCCACGTATACTTTGTCTACCAATTCCAATTTATGTTCTTCCCTATACCGGTCGAATATATTTTTATTTTAATGATGAGATTTTTTTGTGTTCTCCAGAGCAATTTCCTATCCCTTACCAGATCTTCCTTTGTGCATCTTAATTTCAATTCAATTAGTAAAATATTAATATTTTCACCTTCCGAAAGGTATTTTGGAGCAAATTTTGTAATTGTATGTTCCGTTTCATTCTATTTTTCTACACATTTATGTGCAATGGTAGTCCATGCTACCACTTTTATTTATCTTACATCTTATCTTATTAACTAAAGTTTGATGTAGTCTTTCATTGAGCGCATTCAAAAATGGTGAATCTACAGCAGTCAAAACTATTTTTATGTTTTCATTTTTCAAAAATTCTTTAAATTCTTTAGAATTTATACCAGGGTATTGGTCCGTTAACACCATTTCAATATTGTAATTTTGTGTTACACTTTCTATTAGTTTAATAAAATCATTGGAACTTTGATTTCTTGATGTAAGAATATAAGCATACCTTGTAAAATGATCGACCAAAAGGTGTAAGTATTTCTTTGTCGACCGTGATCCTCCAAAGCCTCCAATGGTATCAATAGATATAATTTTAAATGGACGTGTTGCTGGACCTAAATGTGACATTAAACCATATTTTGACTTCCTCCTTGATTTGTTTTTTATACAAACTTCGCATTCATCGCAAATTTGTTTAATGTTTGCAATGATGTTCTTTGCTGTGTAGAATGGCGTTATTTTATTTGTTATCTGTGTTCTTCCAACGTGGCAATAAGTATCGTGAACACCTTTTATTCGATTTTTGCTCAGTTCTTCTGATAATATGATTTTTTTTCTTCTCATCTTTTTATAGTAAATTTCATTTTCAAATGTAAGTTTTTCTTTTTCCAGGTCAAGATTTGTTTGTTGGTCATTTTTTATATCTTCTAGGTTTATTAAATTTACAATTTTTAAAAAATCTTCAGTATTGTCATGAAGTTCTAGAACTGGGTTTCTGCTTCAACATTCTGCTTCTTGGTTTAATTTTCCTGGGTTATAATTAATTTTAAAATTATATTGTGGTAAATAATATGTCAAACCTCCTAGTTCTTCGTCAGTTCTAGCCTTCATGTTCATATTTTCTAATGGTTTATGATTTGCATATACGATTAATTCTTTTCCCATAAGCCAGCGCTGTCAATATTTCACAGCTTCTTTTATTGCTAGACATTCTATATATACTGCCTTTTTTGTAAGCTTTAGTTAACTTTTTTGAAAAATAAGCAACTGACTTGCTGTTTCCATTTTTATCTTCTTGTTTTAACACCGCTCCCATTCCTTTGATACTAGCATCCGTGTAAATCATTATTGGTAATTTGGGGTCAAAAATATTTATAATTGGTTCTGAACATAGTAATTCTTTTATTTTATCAAATTATTCCTGACATTCTGCAGACCATATGAATTTAACATCTTTCCGTAATAAATTGTGTAAAGGATCCAGAACAATTGCACTGTGTGGTACAAATTTATGATAAAAATTTACTTTACCTAGGAATTGTATATTTTTGTTTGTTTTTGGAAGTGGAAAGTTTTTGACAGCAGTTAAATAATCTTTCAAAGGTCTGATTGAATTGTTTTCAATTATGTGACCTAAATATTTGGCGTGATTACTTGCAAAAAAACATTTCAAAAATTTAATTCTACATCACACGAATTACAAATATGATTGTCTCGATAGTCGCTTAATTGATCCAGAGTCCCTTTTTGTACGTGCTTCTAATTATAGCCTCTAGAGGAAAATAATGGAATAATCAGAAATCCTTTCAAATTGGCCTAATACGTGGTGGTATCATAAATCGCTATGACAATTACGTAAAAATCAACGTCCATCGCAAAAATATGAGTCAAATGCTTACCCCAGAAAGAATTTCACAAAAACAGATGCTTGTAAAATTTTAAAAGCGAAAACTCCGCTGGGCGTTTATGTTAGAACATACATACATGTGAAGTGTATCACATACACCAAAAAGATAGTTTCAAGTTGACCTTTTTGTCCGTACTGCAACAACGAAAAGTGGGCGTTCCGAAAACAAATCTTATATAAGAACAAACAAAGAACAAATTTCATACTAAGCATTTTTAACATAACACCTTGGAAGCACACCTGCAATAGGAATAATGAAAACCACTCGGGCGCTTGAAGCATTTGATTACCACGATTCATTGTTTATCGACGCACAACTTATTTGTGATACGATTCCACACCTAATTATTACTTTATTTTTTTAACGGTTTTAGGGGACGATTGAAGCATGCAGATAGCTTTTCGCATGTCTTAGTTAATCATGAGTACTTTTTTTCTTGCTGCTATTACGAGAAAATTCTCGTAGCAAACAAACAAAATTATCAGTATTGGAGCGACGAAAACCTTCACAATGTGCCTGAAGTGGAGACTCAATACCCCGAAAAATTTAACGTTTGGGCGGAAATTTCGAAAAATGCTATCATTAGCCTTGTTTTCAAAGATGCCTTGACTGGCGCACGTTGATTGTTAGAAAATGTCATCAAACCGTTAATAGTTGAAGAATTAGAAAATCAGAAGGACAAATAGAAGTCTTCATTTAACTTTTCCGGCCCCTGGTAATGTTCAAAACTCCTAATACTGCGTGGGGTGAATGAATGAATCAAACTTAATTTTCACACTCTTAATTTTAGTAGGAAGGAAACAATGAACGAATTATTTTTGTTGATCTATTTTGGTATAGTTTGGGTTATTTGGGCAACTAAATAAAAGAAAAATTAAAAAAACGTTTATTGCTAAAATGTAATTGGGAACATTGTGTATACAATCAAAGTTAACACTTTTTACATATTTTCGTCGTTATGTTGTGTTCTGGGCATACAAAATTTTGACACAAAGTACATTCTGACTTTATTGTCCTTTGACCTACAACACACATGACATCGACCTCGTTTTCTTAATTTGCGTTGGGTTGCTGACTGATAACGTCTAAAATTTTATTTATTGCTTAAACTGTCTTTCTAGTTAGCCTAGGACGTATGGCAGGGTTACTAATCCTCCTTCTCATATGGGGTTCTACTAGTTCTTTTCCCAATTCCAATAGGAACAATCGTCTTTTGTAGCGGCACCCTGATTTCCAATCTGCGTGCAGATTTCTCTATAAAACAAAAGCGTTCACTGCAGCAATGTTGATAAAATTTATAAAGAAGATGGTTGGGTATCTTTATGATTGTCTATTGCAACCGTATTTTGCCACCATCTTATCCAATCTATCAACTATAGTGAGATATGATCTCCGGTTTCTTGTGCTCTTTTTCCGAAACGATACTATCGCGATGTTCAGATGATAGCAAAATAACGCTTTTGTTTTTCTTTAGAACATACGATACCATGGTAACCTCTGGTTAATACGCAAAAATAGAAGAATGCACAGGATGTTGCCGTTGTGGCAAGAAATCTGCAGGTATAAACACCTTATTATTTTTCAGTGTTCCATACACTATAAGTTTGCGGTCTAATAACTCTTCAATCAACTCCAAAGAAGTAAAAAAGTTGTCTGTCGTGATCCCGTATCCAAGACCCAAACACGAAACTAAATCCAGTACCACACTCTTGCCTTGGTTTCGTTCCAGTACATTTTCCTCCTTTTCCAAATAGATTTGCAAGTTTTTGCAGTAAGAAGTCTCTGCGTCAAAAAGAATCCAAATTTTTATACCGTACTTGGCAGGCTTACTCTTCATGTAGACTCTGAAAGGAAATCTACCATGAAACGCCACCAGTTGTTCATCTACTGTCAAGTGTGATCTTGGGTTGTAATACATTTGATAGTTTTTTATGAAGATCTCAGCTACACCTCGTATAGGTGCTAATTTGTCCGTTGCTCTTCTCGTTAGCCTCGTGTTTTTATCGTCAAATCTCATCCAACTGGAAATTTACGTAAATATGCCTCGGAGCATTGTTGCCACAGCATCCGAATGGGCTTACAATTAACCTTTAGTGCTCTAGCACATACCAACAAACCAATAAAGGCATGTATTTCAGTATCGTCGACATCCCTCCAAATCATATCATCTACCCCGTAATTACGACTATCAGTTTCATAAGCTCTTCGTTGATTTGTGAAAATTACTATTTCATTCACCATATCATCAGAAATAACAAACTTGAACACTTCTGCCACAATGCTGGATGAACAGTAATTATGTTTTTTTTTGCTGCCGTTTTCGGTTGAAGGGCTTCTTCAGCCAAATTGTGTCATATTTAGCAATGAACATATCTTGGACGTCGTTTGAAATTTCCTCGTCTTCATCGTCGGTGTTCACTGCAATTTCGTGATCGTCTTCTAAAATCTTTTCCAAGTTATCTTCAATTTCTGAATTTCTCCCTCTAATTTAAATCAGGATCCAATAAGTTCTCGAATTCTTCATTTATAAATAATAAAAAAAACACCGGACTCATGAGGAGTTCGAGCCATTTCAACAATCCTTTGGGTTTGAAATGAAACTTGATTAGCCATCATCCAAAAGCAATTGAAACACACGTCTGCACAGACTTTACACTGACAAATTAAGAGTAAGTATAAGATCCAGTAGTACACTTACATGTATTTATACCCTTCACAAAGAAATATTTTCCCAAACTTTCATTAGCCTAATGGGATAATTATCACATTTCGTAGTGACTTGTAATTACTTTTGTAAAATAATCCCAAACGACTTCATAGAATTTCTAATGACAGCAGTATAACTCTACAAATATGAATAACCCTAATGAGTTAATTACTACATTTCAGCGTGGTTGATAGGTAATTAGAGTAGTACTTAAATTTTCTATGAACCAAGTATGCTAATTACGTTACACAGAAAATACCAAACGATGTAATCTGGTACTGAGTCATCATATAAAAAAACCACAATAAAAAATATTGGAAAACTTGACGAAACAGCATCTAATAGGTATATCGCACCTAATACCACGTGGGGGGAATTCTCACCCCCTGAGCGCAAATGTATCTGAAAAACCGTTAACTGGATTTGACTATTTTCTGATTTAACAAGTACCTAAAAGTACAAAGAACAATGTAACGAGATATAAACCGGATAAAACGGCTATTACAAAAAAAATCAGGCGAAAAAGTTCAAACTGGGGTGAGAACTCACCACACACGGGGCCGGAAAAGTTAAATGAAGCTTTAGTTTATTTTTAACAAGATGCAGCTCGGCCTTATTACGTACGACCAGTTAGACAATGGTTAGGTGACCATTACCCAGATTAGTGTATTGGCAGGAGAAAACCTCCCAGATCACAAGATTTAACACCATTGAACTTTTTTACTGTAGGGTTATTTAAAATCGGTCGTTTTTGAAACTCAACCGAAGTTGAAGAACTGCTGCGTAGAATTACTGAAGAATGTTGCAGCCTTAAAACTTATGAAAATGTTCGACAAGGGTTTGAAAACGCACTCGCGAATATCGGAAATCATTTCTAACACGTGTAAAACAATTGTTATTTTGAATATATATATTGTAGTATACTTACTTAATAGTTCGCAAGATTTTAGGTAGTTCTAACGCACATAATGAACGCCCAATAAGGAAGCGCGGGTTATTACAATTTACATACGATGAACGCGGCTAGTAGTTCTATGAACCCGATACATAACAAAATTGGCGACGAGAATGGTAGAATGGATTGGTGATGAAAGAAAATAGCTGAAACGAATACAACATCCAAAAAACGCTGCACAAACCTGCTCAATACTTATCAACTTCTAACAACAAGAAAATGTCACAACTCTCAATTTATGGTACAGCAAATATATATTGGCTCAGAAGATAGAAAATTCATTCTTCCAATTCAAATATGCTCCCAAACAATTAATTTTGAAGTCGATTCAGGCAGTCCAGTCACCATAATCAATAAAAAAGAATTCGATAGGCTCAACATCAAAGACAAACTTACACCTTCAAAAATTACCCTCAAAACCTATACAGGAGAAATTTTTAAACCAATTGGAGAGGTAATAGTAAAAGTAATTTACAAAAATCGGAGTACACAATTGCTATTATATGTATTCGACAAACCCGTGGCAAATATAATGGATGGAACCTTTGGGACTGACCATACAACAAATTAGAGAAATTCAAGAATCCGATGAGAATTACGTTAAGAAACATCGTGAAGAAATCTTCAACTCCTTCGATGATCTATTTATCATAACCGGAAAATCAATTCAAGAATGCAAAAAACGCTTATACAAATGTTTACATAAATTACGCTCCTTAAACCAACAATTGAATAAAGAGAAATGCCAATTTTTCGAAAAAAAAGTTCAATATCTAAGACACAAAATTTTCCCAGAGGAATTACAAAAAACTCCCGGGAAAATAGAAGCTATACAAAAAGCCTCTCAAACTACTACCCCAGACGAAGTCAGATCATTTTTGGGACTAGTAATGTATTACTCAAAATTTATACTACATGCTTTAACACTTACGGCACCATTACGTAAACTGATTCAAAAAAATTCAACTTATCACTGGTCCAAAGAATGTCAAGAAGCATTCGACAAACTCAAAAATAAAATAATAAGCTCCCGTAGATGAATTCCATTTGATCCTAGTTTACCGATTACTTTGGCAACTGACGCCAGCCCAATAGGCATAGCAAGAGTCCGATCACATATTATAAATAAAGAAGAGCGCCCAGTGGCATCTATTTCAAGAGTCCTTACACAAACCGAACAGCATTACTCGCAATTAGATAGGGAGGCAACAGCCGTTTATTGGTCCATTCAAAATCTTTACAATTATCTCTACGGTCGTAAATTTACGTTGATTTGCGATAACAAGCCTCTTGTGCACATAATTTCGCCCCAAAAGAAACTTCCAGAAATGTCCGCTTCACGTCTTATTCGATACGCATCATTCCTAAGCGCCTTCGACTATACAATCCAGCATAGAAAATCAGAATTAAACGCTAACGCTGACTACTTATCTCGTGTTCCCTTACCAATGGAAGATATTGCAATGAAAGATAACTGAAACTATTAATGTAATCGAAACAAACAACTTACTCCATAGTGACATTGTTCGCGAAACAAAGGAAGATCCTGAGACTAAGACACTACTTAAATCACTCTATGGAGGAGTAAAACGAGATCTAGAATATTCGATTCATAAGGAAATCATAATGCGAGGAAACAGAGTTTTTATACCAGATAAGCTACGACCAAAAATTCTACAAGAACTACATTCTACTCACATAGGCATTGTTAGAATGAACATTTTAGCTCGACGTCATGTATATTAGCCAAAAATAGACAAGGACATAGAACTATTAGCAAAAAGTTGCTCAGTATGCGTACAATTACAATCAAATCCACCAAAAGTTCCAACCCATGTCTGGGATAAACCAAGTAAACCATGGAATCGATTACACATTGGTTATGCCGGCTCAAAAGACGGTTACTATTATTTTGTTGTCATGGATGCTTTTTCTAAATGGCCCGAAATCTTCATGTCTCAAAAAGCACCTACTTCAGGTTCGACCATTAACTTACTAAGAGAAGTATTTTCAAGGTATGGCCTACCGTGTGCTATCGTTAGCGATAACGCCGCAATTTTTACATCCGATCGATTTACATCTTTTTGCAAAAACTACGGAATAAAACAACTCCTAACAGCACCAAATCATCCAGCAACTAATGGTCAGGCATAGAGAGCCGTAAGAATACTGAAAGAAAAGCTAAACTCACTAAAGGATTCTAAATATCCAACCCACGAGAAATTACATGAAATATTATTCAGATGGAAAGCAACTCTAACAGCAGAAGGTTTTTCCCCAGCTCAGAAATTTCTTGGTTACAGTATTAAAACACCATTAGATATTATTCGACCACAAGAAGCAACCCGGAACGATGCTGAACAACCATCACCTGTACGCAACCAATTACACTGGTCTGCATGAAAATCGGCCCTGATACCATTCTTGACGATTCATATGTAAAATGACCTCCTGAATCCAAAAATGAGCTATTTTGGGGGGACCCTATTTTTATTTCATTTTTTGCATTTTTGTTTAGAATTTTAACTTATAGCCGTTAAACATCCCAAAGCAGGTAATAAAAATTATACCAAAGTATATGGCAAAAGTTTTGCTATAAAATATATACAGAAACAACAATAAAATACAAATATATGAAAACAGTAAAAAAATATCAATAAACAGTTAGGAAGATTCACTGCACGACGCTGGCGATCTCAATACCACATGCAGGTTTGAACAGGAATTTTCGACAGGCTTGAACTTGCATTACTCTTCTCATTATAGTATATTACATTGTTTGCTTAACTGCTTCGATCAGTACATCTATAGCTGTTGCAGAATTAACTTGTCGACGTTTTAAACGTGCTGGATTTTGCGTTCATTTTTGTTCATTTGTGTAAAACAGAAAAACTACTTTTACTCCGAATTGTGCCACGCGAGTGTAAAAATCATCCCGATACTGCTATGTCTGCGGGGAATTAACATTAAAAGCGCAACGAAAACCCCTTTCTCCGCTTGTTAAAACAGTTTATAAATTGTACTTTGATTGTCAAGTTGGCGACCAGGACAAGACTTGGGCTCCATCAGTTTGCTGTACGACTTGTTACAGTAGTTTGACCAAATGGCTCAAAGGTACCCGTAAATCAATGCCATTTGCTGTGAACATGGTTTGGTGTGAACCTCGCTGTCATCTTACAGATTGTTACTTTTGTATGACTTCCACCGTCGGGCTTTCGAGCAAAAGTAAGCATATAATTCAGTATCTCAATATCCCGTCAGCTCTAGAACCTGTTCCTCATAACGATACTTTGCCAATCCCAAAGCCCCCAATCACTCATACTCTAGAGCGGGAAATTGATTTAAAAGACTCTGAGCCACAACCTGGGACTTCGAATGATACGTTCAATGATGATGAAGAGTATTCCGCAAATTTAGTTTCTCGGCAACCTCACCTCCTCACTCAATCGGAATTAAATGATCTTGTCAGGGATTTGCAGTTACCCAAGACTGAATCTCAGTTCCTAGGATCGCGACTTTAACAGTAGAATCTCTTAGAAAGGGGAGTTAAAATATCTTTTTACAGGACCAGACAAGCAACCTTGAAATGTCTTTTCTCAGAAGATAAAGGTTTAGTGTTCTGCCCTAATGCAAATTTATTGATGACAGAGCTATAGATGCCATGTGACCCAGACAAATGGAGACTGTTTATAGACTCATTAAAAACAAGCTTAAAAGTTGTCCTGTTGGCAAATGGGAATGACTTCCCATCAGTTCTAGTTGCATACTCTGTTGATATAAAGTAAACGTACGAAAACATCTTCAGAATCCTTGATAAAATTAGTTATCATGATTATAAGTGGAAACTTTGCGCTGACTTAAAAGTAGTTGCTCTACTCACGGGCTTGCAATCAGGATTCACAAAATATTGCTGCTTCTTTTGTGAATGGGATAGCCGAGTCCGAGATAAACATTACATCGTACGGGACTGGCCTCTGCGAGAAAATCTTATTCCTGGTCAGAAAAATGTCACCCACAATCCTTTGGTTCCGAAGGAAAATATTAACTTACCAACTTTACACATCAAACTTGAATTGATCAAGCAGTTTGTGAAAGCAGTGGACAAGACAGGTGGCGCATTGCAATTTTTGAAAACTAAATTTCCTCGTCTTAGTGGAGCTAAAATCAAAGAAGGCGTTTTTGTTGAGATTCGACGTTTCTTGAACACCTAAATCGAAAAGAAAAACGAGCTTGGCTTGCATTTCAAAACGTTTGTAAGAACTTCCTGGGTAACCACAAAAGTGAAGATTATGTCGCTCACATCGAGGAACTGATTTTAGCGTACAAGAACATACGATGCAACATGTCTCTTAAAGTTCACTTCCTTCACTCGCATCTAGACTTTTTCCCTGAAAATTTAGGAGCAGTCTCGGACGAACACGGGGAACGGTTCCATCCAGACATCGCTAAGCTGGAGAAGAGATTCTCAGGGAAGTGGAATGCAAGCATGTTGGCGGAGTAGTACTGGTTTTTGAAACGAGAGAGCTGTGGGTGATGGAAGAAAACGGAAGACATATTTGGATTCAGGACGTCATTTTACATAAAAATCACCCGGAATAGTGTCAGGGCTCGATAAAAAATATTTTTTTGCAGACCAGTGTCATCGGTAGGAGAGAGAGAGTAGCTGCACGTAATTACTTAGGTGAAAAATGGAAGTACGGAGTTGTGAAAGAGAAGCTTGGGAAATTACATTATACTATTGAATTAGATAATGGTTATACTCTAAAGGCACATAGATCAATTACGCACTTGTACAGTTCCACAAAAACCATTAGAAATTCTTAAATCTGTAACTTTTTTTAACAAACCACCCATAATCCACTATTTGAATCCTAATGTGACAACATCACAAACAAACACCTGTATGGAAAACGATTAAACTGAATTAGAAAACTCGCCGACAACAACGTCAACTGGTTTTCGAACTGTTCCAAAGTGGATGAAATCCTACGATGTTAAGTGAAATAAGTGAAAGTGAAAGAAATATTATTTGTGTTAAATTTATTAGTTTACCTTTACAATTTTTGTTTAAACTTTCTTCTGTAGATGTATTGCTTAATATTAATTATTTTTGTATTATGTGAGGGAGAGTTTTAGTATACTTACTTAATAGTTCGCAAGATTTTAGGTAGTTCTAACGCACATAATGAACGCCCAATAGGGAAGCGCGGATTATTACAATTTACGTATGATGAACGCGGTTAGTAAACTGTGTAGTCTTACTTTTAAATATTAATCACTGTATTTTTTCTAGAGAAAATAACAGATTCTACGAACCCGATACATAACAAATATTGTAAATTTTTTTTATAAACTAATAATTTGTGTTCAATTTTTATTACATTTTTTTACATTATTAATAACCATTGGTCTGCAAAAAAATATTTTTTATCGAGCTCTGACACTATTCCGGGTGATTGTTATGTAACATGACGTCCTGAATTCAAATATGTCTTCCGTTTTCTTCCATCACCCACCATTTTCGAGGGAGCCCCAAATATCTAATTTTACTACTAATTAATTATAATTTATTTATCGAACGATAATAATAATTATAATAATTATTATAATAATAAATATATAGACATGAATTTAATTTAAATGGGAAAATGAACTATTTTAGCTATAAACAGTAATAAATAAAAAGATATTCATCGTTACTTGGTGTTTGCTTTCCTTTTATACCCTGAGGTACAGCTCTCTCGTTTCAAAAACCAGCAGTACTCCGCCAACATGCTTCCATTCCACTTCCCTGAAAATCTCTTTTTCAGCTTAGCGATGTCTTGATGGAACCGTTCCCAGTGTTCATTCGAGACTGCTCCTAAATTTTCAGGGAAAAAGTCTAGATGCGAGTGAAGGAAGTGAACTTTAAGAGACATGTTACATCCTATGTCTTTGTACGCTAAAAGCAGTTCCTCGACGTGAGCGACATAATCTTCACTTTGGTAGTTACCCAGGAAGTTCTTACAAACGTTTTGAAATGCAAGTCAAGCTCGTTTTTCTTTTCGATTTAGGTGTTCAATAAACGTCGAATCTTGGAAGAGTTGTCTAATCTGGGGACCAACAAAAACGCCTTCTTTGATTTTAGCTTCGCTAAGACGAGGAAATTTAGTTTTCAAAAATTGAAATGCGCCACCTGTCTTGTCCACTGCTTTCACAAACTGCTTGATCAATACAAGTTTGATGTGTAAAGGTGGTAAGTAAATATTTTCCTTCGGAACCAAAGGATTGTGGGCGACATTTTTCTGACCAGGAATAAGATTTTCTCGCAGAGGCCAGTCCCGTACGATGTAATGTTTATCTCGGGCTCGGCTATTCCATTCACAAAGGAAGCAGCAATATTTTGTGAATCCTGATTGCAGACCCGTGAGTACAGCAACAACTTTTAAGTCAGCGCAAAGTTTCCACTTATAATCATGATAACTAATTTTATCAAGGATTCTGAAGATGTTTTCGTACGTTTCCTTCATATCAACAGAGTATGCAACTGGAACTGATGGGAAGTCATTCCCATTTGCCAACAGGACAACTTTTAAGCTTGTTTTTGATGAGTCTATAAACAGTCTCCATTTGTCTGGGTCACATGGCATCTGTAGCTCTGTCATCAATAAATTTGCATTAAGGCAGAATACTAAACCTTTATCTTCTGAGAAAAGACATTTCAGGGTTGCTTGTCTGGTCCTGTAAGAAAATATTTTTACTCCCTTTTCTAAGAGATTCCACTGTTGAAGTCGAGATCCTAGGAGTTGAAATTTAGTCTTGGGTAACTGCAAATCCCTGACAAGATCATTTAATTCCGATTGAGTGAGGAGGTGAGGTTGCCGAGAAACTAAATCTGCGGAATACTCTTCATCATCATTGAACGTATCATTCGAAGCCCCAGGTTGTAGCTCAGAGTCTTTTAAATCAATTTCCGGCTCTAGAGTATAAGTGTTTGGGGGCTCTGGGATTGGCAAAGTATCGTTATGAAGAACAGGTCTTAGAGCTGACGGAATATTGGGATACTGAGTTGTATGCTTACTTTTGCTCGAAAACCCGACGGTGGAAGTCATACAAAAGTAACAATCTGTAAGATGACCGCGAGGTTCACGCCAAACCATAGGCACAGCAAATGGTATTGATTTACGGGTACCTTTGAGTTATTTGGTCAAACTACTGTAACAAGTCGTACAGCAAACTGATGGAGCCCAAATCTTGTCCTGGTCGCCAACTTGACAATCAAAGTACAATTTATAAGCTGTTTTAACAAGCGGAGAAAGGGGTTTTCGTTGCGCATTTAAAGTTAATTCCCCGCAGACATAGCAGAAGCTATCGGGATGATTTTTACACTCGTGTGGCATAATTGAACAGTAATTCAACGCCGGACATTAACCACAAATCACACTTAGTCACTTGAAAAAATCCGGAGTAAAAGTAGTTTTACTGTTTTACACAAATGAACAAAAATGAACACAAAATCCAGCACGTTTAAAACGTCGACAAGTTAACTCTGCAACAGCTATAGATGTACTGATCGAAGCAGTTAAGCAAACAATGTAATATACTATAATGAGAAGAGTAATGCAAGTTCAAGCCTGTCGAAAATTCCTGTTCAAACCTGCATGTGGTATTGAGATCGCCAGCGTCGTGCAGTGAATCTTCCTAACTGTTTATTGATATTTTTTTTACTGTTCTTATATATTTGTATATTATTGTTGTTTCTATATACATTTTATAGCAAAACTATATACTTTGGTATACATTTATTACCTGCTTTGGGATGTTTAACGGCTATAAATTAAAATTCTAAAAAAAAATGCAAACAATAAAATAAAAACGGGGCCCCCCCAAAATAGGTGGGTGATGGGTAAAAACGGAGCTCATTTTTGGATTCAGGAGGTCATTTTACATAAGTGGTATCAGGGCCGATTTTCATGCAGACCAGTGTAAATTAATTAAATTCTTATTAATTTTTTTCCTTGTTAAAAAATTGTCAAAATTATAAACCAAACATACTGTTGAATTTTTTTATTAAATTTCTTAAGAAAATGTATCACAAGTAGGGTCGTGCCGTTTAAAAAAAATTAAGGTTGGGGGTTAGGGAGTCGATTTTACAAATGTTGTTTATACACCAAAAAGCATCTCTCTAATATTAAAATTGACCTGTTTTTGTATTTTTGCATTCGTTTAAAATTTAAAACAATTAAAAGTTTTAAAAAAACTCACCCTACATATAACGCATATATGCATGCATGTATTGAAATTTTGAGTGCATACTTATCCGAATCATTACTATGACTTTTACACTAATCAATTTTAAATTCTCAAAGTTTATTGTAGTTTGATTTTGTATAAATTAAAGAATACTAATAAAACCTCTTAAAAAAATTGAGAATTTGGAGTTTTTACATCTATATGTACTTTGTATTGACTTAAACTAAAAATTTGTTTTTTGTTTTTGAATTAAAACAAAACCAAAATAGAGACAGCAAAGTGCGTAAAAGAAGAAGAATGTTTTCTCTACAAAGCATACAAACAAAAACTGTCATTCTGGAAATTCATTTTAATTTGCGCGTTTCCCCAAATTCATTTTAATTGATACACCGAATCAATAAATCCAATCTCTCGTTTTTTACAATTTGAATCTCAAAGCCTTTGATTTAATTTTACGAAACGTAAAAGTGGAAAGGTTAAAGATATTTTTTCGTACAGTATGTGTAGATGTTATTGATTAGAAGAAGTAAATGCGAGGCAGACGTTTACGTTTTCTTATTTCGTTTTAATTGCACCAACGTACAGTTGAAATTGTCTTGACCTAAAAACTGCATTTATAATTAAAAAGCAACACGAAATTCAAACTTATTTATAATGATAAGTGATTTACCACTTATAGTTGTTGTTTCAACAACATTTTGGATTGTTTTAATGATAAAAGTTTCGACGACGACGAGGACGTCGACGACGTGTGAATATTTTATCGACGAAGAAAAAAGTTTTTTCGGGGGTCCCCCGAAATTTCTTTTAATTATAATTAGGAATTGGCTGGGAATTATTTATGCCGGGAGGAGGAAAGGCGGCGTTTTGTTTATTTTTGCCTTTTTTAAAGAAAACGAGGTTTTCTTATAGTAGGCGGTGGGAATTCGTTAATACGTTTGCGGTTTTTAATATTGTCGGTGCATAAACAACGGCAGTTTCGTTAAGAGTGGAAGTTTGCATGCAAAATTGGAGTCGATATTTCATTCCTTATGTATTGGAATCGCAACTCGCACGTATATCTTAAATTAAAAACAGCGTGGACTGTACCGTTATTGGTAAAGGGTGGGGAAGATGTGTGGTGCGCGCGCCAGTTCTAAATTAAACCCCGTTCTTAATTCCAACCCTCATTAATTTGTCCTTCTTTGTTGGTTGCATTATAATTTGGTAAGAAAACGTAGGAGGATCTGTATGTCGAACCTCAAAAGCGAAAGTCTTCTGGAATAATAATCAAGAGCTTTATTCCCGACCAATAAATACGACTGTAGGATTTTAAACTCATCCGCAGCACAATTATTCAAGTTATAACATATTCTGCTTCTAATCCGTATGTCTTTCTTCGTTTACCGAGCGAAGAAAATGAATCTATTTCTTTTTAGGAGGCAAAAGTTTTAATGACCAGACTGCGGAGTTCTTGTCTTTACTCATTGCATGTAAGGAGAAGGAAGAATTCTCAATCAATAATTGTCACGGGCTGGGCCCGAGCTCACACACACTTGCATGGACTTAATGTATGTATAACTGGCAAAAATATTAGCGTGCGCAGTTTTCCCTCTCTTTCCTCTTCTTAAAGTTCCTTTCGGAAAAATAGAGATATATAATGAGCTACGTTAATATTCTTTTCGAAATTAACCCCTCGCTAAAGAAACGCGAAGGTGGCGGAAGCGCAAGAACAAGAAGACGTTAGGTATTAGCGCTTGACGGGCTTATATGATATATGCGTCGTTTGTATTATTACGTTCACATGTAGAACTTATATCTAAGTTTGGATTCATTTAAAGTTTCGAATTATTAATGAGTTAGACTGGATATATTCTGCTTGCATATGCTTCACTAATGAGTTTGTTTGAATTATTAATTTATTACAATTTCATCCGGGGTTAAATGTGCTAACAGGTTCTTCTTACCCCTTATTCGTTTAAATATAAAATTTAAAATATCGCACTTACACTTTATCCTAAGCAATAATGTATTTGCATAATCTTGTAATTACTTCTGCAAACACCGCAAACGACAAAACGAAATTATTGTGCGGGGAGAAAACTTTAATCATTACCAACGCAACTAACTCCTTTCGTTTTTACTTCAAAACCAATCGTCAAATTTATATTTCTTATTCATAAATGTAATACAAAATATATAAGTGACCATTGATTTAAGTGCAGAAAGTGGGCGATTTTTATTGCTTGTAAATCTGAGTGAAGTTTATTGACTTTGCAATCGCATTATTTTACCAACTACAATAAGCATATGACAACGAATTACAATTAAAAAAGAAAAAGAATCAAAAACTCAAATATGTGTCATACAAATTCAGAAAAAAAGAATACATGTGTAGAGCATTTTCACATAAAACAAATAATAAACACAATATGTCAATAAATTAACTGCAAGAGTCAATTTCAGAACTTATGTTTTTAAAATCTTCAATATGCTCCAGTCACTTAGTTACACATTCTATTTTTTGGACAAGGTCGCCAATAAAACAATTGATTTTGTACTTTACTACCAATAACAACACACAACAATATGAGCACATAATTAACAACATCGTCAAAGTCAAAAATCCTAAGTTAACTATGTTGTTAGCTGACGTCATTGTCAACTAATTTATAGTTATTGATTTGACAACGTCGTCAAGAAAACAACTGATTTCGTACTTGACGACCAATGACAACACAACAATATGATCACGTAGTTAACAACATCGTCAGAATTAATAATCCTTAGTTAACTATGTTGTTAGCTGACGTCATTGTCAACTAATTTATAGTTATTGATTTGACAACGTCGTCAATAAAACAACTGATTTTGTACTTGACGACCAATGACAACACAACAATATGATCACGTAGTTAACAAAATCGTCAGAGTTAAAAATCCTTAGTTAACTATGTTGTTAGCTGACGTAATTGTCAACTAATTTA
Source organism: Aquatica leii (assembly GCA_035610365.1). Lineage (NCBI taxonomy): Eukaryota > Metazoa > Arthropoda > Insecta > Coleoptera > Lampyridae > Aquatica > Aquatica leii. The sequence continues at coordinate 13,005,387 of CM069437.1, read as the reverse complement.
TAGTTATTGATTTGACAACGTCGCCAATAAAACAACTGATTTCGTACTTGACGACCAATGACAACACAACAATATGATCACGTAGTTAACAACATCGTCAGAGTTAATAATCCTTAGTTAACTATGTTGTTAGCTGACGTCATTGTAAACTAATTTATAGTTATTGATTTGACAACGTCGTCAATAAAACAACTGATTTCGTACTTGACGACCAATGACAACACAACAATATGATCACGTAGTTAACAACATCGTCAGAATTAATAATCCTTAGTTAACTATGTTGTTAGCTGACGTCATTGTAAACTAATTTATAGTTATTGATTTGACAACGTCGTCAATAAAACAACTGATTTCGTACTTGACGACCAATGACAACACAACAATATGATCACGTAGTTAACAACATCGTCAGAATTAATAATCCTTAGTTAACTATGTTGCTAGTTGACGTCATTGTAAACTAATTTATAGTTATTGATTTGACAACGTCGTCAATAAAACAACTGATTTCGTACTAGACGACCAATGACAACACAACAATATGATCACGTAGTTAACAACATCGTCAGAATTAATAATCCTTAGTTAACTATGTTGTTAGCTGACGTCATTGTAAACTAATTTATAGTTATTGATTTGACAACGTCGTCAATAAAACAACTGATTTTATACTTGACTACTAATGACAACGCATAATATTGTGATCACGTAGTTAACAACAGCGTCAGAATTAATAATCCTTAGTTAACTATGTTGTTAGCTGACGTCATTGTAAACTAATTTATAGTTATTGATTTGACAACGTCGTCAATAAAACAACTGATTTCGTACTTGACGACCAATGACAACACAACAATATGATCACGTAGTTAACAACATCGTCAGAATTAATAATCCTTAGTTAACTATGTTGTTAGCTGACGTCATTGTAAACTAATTTATAGTTATTGATTTGACAACGTCGTCAATAAAACAACTGATTTCGTACTTGACGACCAATGACAACACAACAATATGATCACGTAGTTAACAACATCGTCAGAATTAATAATCCTTAGTTAACTATGTTGTTAGCCGACGTCATTGTCAACTAATTTATAGTTATTGATTTGACAACGTCGTCAATAAAACAACTGATTTCGTACTTGACGACTAATGACAACACAACAATATGATCACGTAGTTAACAACATGGTCAGAGTTAATAATCCTTAGTTAACTATGTTGTTAGCTGACGTCATTGTCAACTAATATATAGTTATTGATTTGACAACGTCGTCCATAAAATAACTGATTTCGTACTTGACGACTAATGACAACACAACAATATGATCACGTAGTTAACAACATCGTCAGAATTAATAATCCTTAGTTAACTATGTTGTTAGCTGACGTCATTGTCAACTAATTTATAGTTATTGATTTGACAACGTCGTCAATAAAACAACTGATTTCGTACTTGACGACCAATGGCAACACAACAATATGATCACGTAGTTAACAACACCGTCAGAATTAATAATCCTTAGTTATCTATGTTGTTAGCTGACGTCATTGTCAACTAATTTATAGTTATTGATTTGACAACGTCGTCAATAAAACAACTGATTTCGTACTTGACGACCAATGACAACACAACAATATGATCACGTAGTTAACAACATCGTCAAAGTTAACAATCCTAAGTTAACTATTTTGTTAGCTGACGTTGTTGTTAACTAAATTATAGCTATTGATTTGACAACGTCGCCAATAAAACAATTGATTTCGTACTTGACTACCAATGACATCACATAACAATATGATTACGTAGTTAACAACATCCTAAAAGTTAAAAATCCTAAGTTAACTATGTTGTCAGCTGACGTCGTTTTTAACTAAATTATAGCAATTGATTTGACAACGTCGTCAATAAAACAATTGATTTTATACTTGACTACTAATGACAACGCATAATATTGTGATCACGTAGTTAACAACAGCGTCAGAATTAATAATCCTCAGTTAACTATGTTGTTAGCTGCCGTCCTTGTTAACTAAATTACAGCTATTAATTTGACAAAGTTGTCAATAAAACAATTGGTTTTGTCATTTTTTAATAAATAAATACTTTCGGGTTTTGAACCGCTTTCCATTTTTACACTTTTCACGAAATTCATAAAAGCTTGCAAACTTTGAAAAACTTACAATGTTTTACGTTTCGACAGTCATGTCGCTGTCTTCTTTAGAAAAACTGAAACTGAAGGTATAGGATCCTGACAAGCCTTTATATTACGCTGTTCATTAGTCTTCCGGATCATGTTTTTCGATACTAGTGCTAGATCAATTCCATTATCCCAATTAAAAATGTTGTACTTCTAGATTCTGATGGCTTCCTTGTATAGACTAGGACACAAGTTTTTGGGTTTAGCTAACACTGTTGCCTCTTCAAATTTTATTGTGTGACCGGTGTCTAAGAAGTGTTCCGCAACAGCAGATCTTTTGTTATGTTTTTTTGTATCGGCTTTATGTTCTTTTAACCTGGTAGCTATTTTGAGGCCCCGTTTATCCGATATAAGCCAGTTCACACGAACAAGGGATGTGGTAGACTGCATTTGTTTTCTTCAATTTTGAGAAATTGGCGGCTATTTTATTTGTTGCAGTGAAAGCCACTTTGATATTTTCCCCTTCAAGTATCCTGGATATTTTATTCGTGCAACCTTCTATGTAAGGAAGAAAGTTGCGACGGGGTCTTTCCTCTTTGGTTTTTCCTTACTGTGTTTGTTAATTGCTCGATATATTCGTAAACCGTATTTATTAAGGCGTTCGTTAGGTGACCTAGTTCGGTTTTAACGTGTTCGGTTCACTGATCGTCTTGGCCATGTGAACTAAAGTTTTTAAAATTGAAAACTTCTGAGCTGGACGATGATGTAATTCGGCGTTGAAGTATCTGTCAGTCAGTTTTCTGTATACTTGATGCTCTAATATGTTGTCTATCTTTCGAGTGACCAATACGTCCAACAACGGAATGCTTCTGTTTGTTTCCGTCTCAATGGTGAATTTGATGTTGGAATCTAACTGGTTGATGTAATTCAAAAAGTTGTCTAGTGTTTTTGCTCCACGAGACCAAATTACAAGTGTATCGTTCACATAACGTAACCAGAATTTTAGTTTGAGGGAAGCGGTTTCTAATGCCCTTTCTTCAAAATCCTCCATAAATATATTGGCGATGACTGGAGAAGGTGGTGATCCCATGCCTGCTCTTTGAATTTGTTCGTATACAATATTGTCGAATGAGAAGTATGTGGACTTAGCTGTGGCATAGCTGAATTAGTCCGTTAAGCTCCACATCCAAATCCGCTTTTCGTAATTTAGTCTTGATGATCTCCAGTATTGTTTTAGTGGCACTTTTGTAAAGGGAGTTGTCACATCAAAACTGACTAAAACGTCTTCTGATTCCAAATATGTAGTTTCTTTAATTTTTGAGACGAAGTGCTGGGAATTCCTTACGTAATGGAACCGTCAACGGTTGTAAAATGGTACATAAGTATCTAGCTAGAGGATGGGTGGCTGAACTTGTAGCACTCACAATTGGACAAAGTGGTACCCCTAGTTTGTAGATGTTTGGAAGGCTGTTACAGCGGCCGAAATCTTTTTCTCTAGAGGTTTTATTGTTTCCTTATGGTTTGTACGCCGAATCTTGTAGCAAAGTATCGATTTTTTCCATGTAGTCGTTAGTGTTTATGATTACAGAAGCAGTTTTTTCATCAGTGATTTCTTTGTTGGCCTTCAGTTCCCTTAGAGCATTTCTTTCCTTTCGATTGATGTTAGATTTCGGTGCTGAAGGATTCTTCAGAATACCGGATGTTTTGACTCTCACCTCTTGATGAGTATGTTGTGGTAAAGTTCTGAGTGGGCTTTCCAATGTACTCACTATTTCTTCCTTTGGTATAGATTTTGGTGTAATAGCAAACTTTATTCCTTTTGATAAAATGCCCGTTGCTGATCCACTAAGTGTGGCCGAAAATAGATTGATGATGATCCTGTCCGTTTAATTGCGGCGTTGATTGATGTTGTACTTCTTTGATTTCTGGTACTTCGCCATTTGTGTTTTCTTTACTTTTTTGGCGATTTCTTTGCCCTTTTCCGTAGATAGTTTGTCGTTCAAATCCCAGATTGTCAAATCTATTTTGGTGACAAGTCGTGAATGGACTTAAAATAACTTGGTAGTTTTCTGGTCTAACTGCCGTCTAGTTTCGTGTATTCTCTCCTTTAGTAAGGCTCGGCTGGCTCTTCAAAGTACATGCTTTCCCGTTCTGGTCATAATGTGATGTTGTATTTGCAGAAAACCTTGGACAATGTCCTGATCTCTACATCTGCTCAAAAAGGCTAATTGAGCAAGCATACATTGGCGTTTGATCCCAAGTGTCTCCAATTTCCGTACAATTTTAAAAACTTCCTCTTCGTAGAGTCGGATAATTAATCAAATTCACCATGAAGACGGAAAGAAACAGTTCAGTTCTTGGACGTACTGGTCACTCAAAAGATGAACAACGTATTGGAGCATCTAGTATACAGAAATCTGACTGATACCTCAACGCCGAATCACATCATCATCCAGCTCAGAAGCATTCTGTTCTAAAAACTTTAGTACACAGGACCAAGGCGATTAGTGAACCGAACACGTTAAAGACCGGATTTTGTCACCTAACGAACGCCATTATAAAAAACAGTTTCAGAAAAGAAGACATATATCCAGCAATTAACAAACACAGTAAGGAAAAACCAAAAAAGGAAGAACTCGTCGTGACTTCCTTCCTTACATAAAAGGCTGCACGGATAAAATAGCCAGGATACTTAGTGGGAAACATATTAAAGTGACCTTTACTACAACAAATAAAATAGCCGCCAATTTCTCAGAATCGAAAGAAACAAAAGCACTACTCAAGGAACCAGGAGTCTACTACATCCCTTGTTCCTGTGGGCTGCCTTATACAGGACAAACGGGGCGCCACACAGCTATCAGATTAAAAAAACATAAGGCGGATACAAAGAAACATAACACAAGATCTGCTGTTGCAGAACACTTCTTAGACCCCTGTCAGACAATAAAATTTGAAGAGGCAACAATGTTGGTTAAACCCCAAAAGCCAGTGGAACCCAGAAATACGACAGTTTCAATAGGGATAATGGAATCGATCTAACACCAGTATAGAAAAACATGTCCCGGAAGAATAATGAAACGAAACCGTCACGAACCACTGACCCGAAAGGCTAATATAAAGGCTTATCAGGATCTTATACCTTAAGTTTTAGTTTTTTCTGAAGAAGACAGCGACATGACTGTCGAAACGTTAAATATTGTAAATTTTTCATAGTTTGTAAGCTTTTTAAGTTTCATGAATTTCGTGAAAAATCTAAATATGGAACGCGGTTCAAAACCCGAAAGTATTTAATTGTTAAAAAATCATGGTCGCGAAAGCCTTAGAAATAATGATTTTGTACTTGACTACTAAAGACAACATATAACAATATGATCACGTAGTTAACAACATCGTCAAAGTTAACAATCCTAAGTTAACTATGTTGTTAGCTGACGTCGATGTTAACTAAATTATAGTTATGGATTTAACAACGTCGTCAATAAAACAATTGATTTTGTATTTGACTACCAATGACAACACATAACAATATGATCACGTAGTTGGTAAAGATTCTTTCTGCTCCTCTGTATGTTTACTAATTAATTAGACTTCTTCGTTTAGGAGGGGCATGTAAAACCACTTTAGTTTATTTTTGTGGCAACGTTTCGTGCTAAAGGCAAGCAATTCATCAGGCCAACTGTAATTTATTAAACTCGTAAGTCAGCAACATAGTAACAACAGAATGAATTAACAGATAATTTTTAACACATAAAACTTACAGAATAAAATCAAGTGGATCCAACGACCAAGGACATCGGCAACTTTACGAGATAGTGTTTAATTAATAATAAATAAAACATTAAACATAAAATAGTGAATAATTAAAATTTTTTATATAACGCAAGACATAAACGTTCAACAAAAAATTGACAAATCTTGTGTAATGAAAAAAAAAAGTTGCCGATGTCCTTGGTCGGTGGATTGATCCACTTGATTTTATTCTGTAAGTTTTATGTCTTAAAAATTATCTGTTAATTCATTCTGTTGTTACTATGTTGTTGACTTACGAATTTAATAAATTACAGTTGGCCTGATGAAGTGCTTGCCTTTAGCACGAAACGTTGCCACAAAAATAAACTAAAGTGGTTTTACATGCCCCTCCTAAACGAAGAAGTCTAAATTAATTAATGATCACGTAGTTAACAACATCGTCAAAGTTAACAATCCTAGGTTAACTATTTTGTTAGCTGACGTTGTTGTTAACTAAATTATAGCTATTGATTTGACAACGTCGTCAATAAAACAATTGATTGTATACTTGAGTACTAATGACAACGCATAATAATGTGATCACCTAATCATTTAGTTAACAACATCGTCAGAGTTAATAATCATCAGTTAACTATGTTGTTAGCTGACGTCGTTGTTAACTAAACTATAGTTATCAATTTAACAACGTCATCAATAAAACAATTGATTTTATATTTGACAACCAATGACAACACATAACAATATGATCACGTAGTTAACAACATCCTAAAAGTTAAAAATCCTAAGTTAACTATGTTGTTAGCTGACGTTGTTGTAAACTAAATTATAGCTATTGATTTGACAACGTCGTCAATAAAACAATTGATTTTGTACTTGACGACCAATGATAACACATAACAATATGATCACGTAGTTCACAACATCGTCAAAGTTAACAATCGTAAGTTAACTATTTTGTTAGCTGACGTTGTTGTAAATTAAATTATAGATATTGATTTGACAACGTCGTCAATAAAACAATTGATTTTGTACTTGACGACCAATGACAACACAACAATATGATCAAGTAGTTAACAACATCGTCAGAGTTAATAATCATCAGTTAACTATGTTGTTGGCTGACGTCGTTGTTAACTAAATTATACCTAATAATTTGACAACGTCGTCACTAAAACAATTGATTTTATACTTGACTACCAATAACAACACATAACAATATGTCACGTAGTTAACAACATCCTAAAAGTTAAAAATCGTCAGTTAACTATGTTGTTAGCTGACGTTGTTGTTAACTAAATTATAGCAATTGATTTGACAACGATAAAACAATTGATTTTATACTTGACTACTAATGATAACGCATAATAATGTGATCACGTAGTTAACAACATCGTCAGAATTAATAATCCTCAGTTAACTATGTTGTTAGCTGACGTCGTTGCTAACTAAATTATAGCTATTGATTTGACAAGGTAGTCAATAAAACAATTGATTTTAAACTCGACTACTAATGACAACACATAATAATGTGATCACCTGATCATGTAGTTAACAACATCGTCGGAGTTAATAATCATCAGTTAACTATGTTTTTAACTGACGTCGTTAACTAAATTATACCTAATAATTTGACAACGTCGTCACTAGAACAATAGATTTTATACTTGACTACCAATGACAACACATAACAATATGTTACGTAGTTAACAACATCGTCAATGAAATAATTGATTTTGTATATTTTTAACAAATAAATACTTTCGAGTTTTGAACCGCGTTCCATTTTTACTCTTTTCACGAAATTCATAAAACTTAGAAAGCTTACAAACTTTATTTTACAATATTTAACATTTCGACATTTATGTAGCTGTCTTCTTCAGAAAAACTGAAACTGAAAGTATAGGATCCTGACAAGCTTTTATATTACGCCTTTCGGGTCAGTGGTTCGTGACGGTTTCGAATCATTAGTCTTCTGGAACATGTTTTTGCATGTTGGTGTTAGATCGATTCTATTATCCCTATTGGAGTTATCGTAATTCTGGATTTCGATGGCTTCCTTGTATAGTTTAAGCCAGAAGTGGGATTTAGCCAACATTGTTGCTTCTTCAAATTTTATTGTGTGACCGGTGTCTAAAAAATGTTTCGCAACAGCAGATCTTGTGTTATGTTTCTTTGTATTCGCCTTATGTTCTTTTAATCTGGTAGCTATGTTGCGCACCATTTGTGCTATATAAGCCACACGAACAAGGGATGTGGTAGATTCCTGGTTCCTCGAGTGGTGCTTTTGTTTCCTTCGATTTTGAGAAATTGGCGGCTATCTTATTTGTTGCAGTGAAGGTCACTTTGATATGTTTTCCACTAAGTATCTAGGCTATTTTATCCGTGCAGCCTTTTATGTAAGAAAGGAAGGAAGTTGCGACAGGGTCTTTCTTCTTTAGTTTTTCCTTACTGTGTTTGTTAATTGTTTTGATATATGTCTCCTTTTCTAAAACCATATTTTATTAAGGCGTTCGTTAGGTGACTTTGTGTACTAAAGTTTTTAGAACTGAAAACTTCTAAGCTGGATGATGATGTGATTCGGCGTTGACGTATGTCAGTATGTGTCGGTTTTCTGTATGCTTGATACCCTAATATGTTGTCTATCTTTCGAGTGACCAGTACGTTCAAGAACGGAATGCTTCTGTTTGTTTCCGTCTCCATGGTAAATTTAATGTTGGAAACTAACTGGTTGATGTGATCCAGAAAGTTGTGTAGTGTTTCTGCTCCATGAGACCAAATTACAAATGTATTGTCTACATAACGTAACCACCATTTTGGTTTGAAGGCAGCGGCTTCTAAGGATCTTTCTTCAAAATCCTCCATAAATATATTGCCGATGACTAGAAAAAATAATGGCTGCTTCTTTAATTTGTTCGTATACAATATTGTTGAATAAAAAATACGTGAACTTTAAGCATAGCTCAATTAGTCCGTTAAGCTCTTCATCCAAATACGCTTTTCGTAATTTGGTCTTGAAGATCTCCAGTACTATTTGTAGTGCAACTTTCGTGAAGAGAGATGTTATATCAATTCTGATTCCAATTTAATTTCTTTAATTTTTGAGACAAGTGCTGGGAATTAGTTACGTGACGAATGCTTTTTCCTATAAGCAGTTGTAAAATGGTACATAAGTATCTAGCCATAGAACGGGTGGCTTAACCTGTAGCACTCGCAATTGGGCTAAGCGGTACTCCTAGTTTGTGAATTTTTGGAAAACCGTAAAGGTGCGGCATCCCGCTGTCTGTAGGAATTGGTCGTCTCTTTTGATATTCCGGAATCGTGCTTGCGGATTTTACAGCGGTCGAAATCTTTTTCTCTAGACGTTTTATTCGGTTCCTCTTCAATAGTTTGTACGCCTAATCTTGTAGCAAGGTATTCATTTTTTCCATGTAGTCGTTGGTGTTCACGATTACAGAAGCAGTTTTTTTTATCAGTGATTTCTTTGTTGGCCTTGAGTTCCCTTCAGACATTTCTTTTCTTTCGATTGATGTTAGATTTCGGTGCTGTAGAATTCTTCAGAATATCGGATGTTTTGACCTTCACCTCTTCTTGAATATGTTCTGGTAGAGTTCTGAACGTGCTTTTTAATGAATTCACTGTTTCTTCGTTTAGTATAGATTTTGGTGTAATAGCAAAAACTAATTCTTTTGATAAAATGGCCGTTGCTGGTCCACTGAGTGTGGTGGAAGACAAATTGATGATGATCCTCTTTGTCTAACTGCGGCGTTGGAGGATGTTGTACTTTATGTGACTTTTGGAACTTCGCCATTTGTGTTTTCTTTACCTTTTTGGCGATTTCTTTGGCTTTTTGCGTAGATTGTTTGTTGATCAAACTCCAGATTGTCGAATCTATTGTGGTGACCAGTCGTGAATGGACTTAAAATAACTTCGTAGTTTTCTGATTTAATTGCCGTCTAGCTTCGTGTATTCTCTCCCTTATTCTCTCTTCAAAGTATATGCTTTTCCGTTCTGATCTTAATGTGATGTTGTATTTGCAGAAAACCTGGGACTATGTCCTGATCTCAACATCTGCTTAAAAAGCAGAAAAGTTGGCGTCTGATCCTGAGTGTGTCTAGTTTCCGTACGATTTTAAAAACTTCCTCTTCGTAGAGTTGGATAATCAATCAAATTCACCATGGAGACGGAAACAAACACAAGCATTCCGCTCTTGGACGTACTGATCACTCGAAAGATGGACAACATAGTGAATCATCAAATATATAGAAAACCGACACATACTGACAGAAACCTCAACACCGAATCACATTATCATCCAGCTCAAAAGTTTTCAGTTCTAACAACTTTAGTACACAGGGCCAAGGCGATCAGTGAACCGAACACGTCAAAACCCAGCTAGGTCACCTAACGATCGCCTCTATAAAAAACCGGTTTCAGAAAAACAGACATGTATCGAGCAATTAACAAACACAGTAGGGAAAAACCAAAGAAAGAAGACCCCGTCGCAACTTCCTTACATAAAAGGTTGCACGGATAAAATAGCCAAAATACTTAAAGGGAGTCTACCACATCCCTTGTTCGTATGGGCTGGCTTATATAAGACAAACGGGGCGCAACATAGCTACCAAATTAAATGAACATAAAGCGGATACAAAAAAACAACACAAGATCTATCTGCTTTTGCGAAGCACTTCTTAGACACCGGTCACACAATAAAATTTGAAGAGGCAACAATGTTGGTTAAATCCCAAAGTTTCTAGCTTAGACTATACAAGAAAGCCATCGAAATCCAGAAGACCGACAATTTCAATAAGTATAATGTAATCGATTTAATACCAGTATGAAAAAACATGCTTCGGTAGATTAATGAATCGAAACTGTCACAAACCACTGACCCGAACGGCATAATGTAAAGGCTTTTCAGGATCCTATACTTTCAGTTTCAGTTTTTCTGAAGAAGACAGCAACATGACTGTGTCAAAACGTCAAATATTGTAAATTTTTCAAAGTTTGTAAGCTTTCTAAGTTTTATGAATTTCGTGAAAAGCGTAAATATGGAACGCGGTTCAAAACCCAAAAGTATTTAGTTTAGTTTTTAGTAGTCGTCAGTACACCCCTAAATTATTAATACATAAGCTACGTCAACGTTAACAAACAGTAGCACAAAGAATATTCATTGACTGTAGAAGGTCAAACGTGCAAGCAAGATTAACAAATTCTGGTTCAACTAACCCCTATAAAATAAACATATTTGACGTATACTTCCTAATTTCTTTACAAAACTTATTTATATAATTATTAATATAATCACATATATTCTCTACATCTAGAGTCCTTCGAGATCAACCACATACAACCAAAGTGAAAAAGGAACTGTGTGTTCTGAAGAAGAATTGCGCGATGGACTCAAGTGATTTTTCCATAACCAAAATAAAAAGTGCTTTAAAAGATATGAAGCTAAGTAAAGCACCGGACTTTGACGACATACAACTCAAATTTTTTATACTCAGTGGCGCCTATGCAGGGCAGTGGCTTGCAAGATTTTTCACGAATGTCCTCCAAACGGGCAACATTCAATCATCCCTTAAACGAGCTAAGATCATCGCTATCCTCAAACCCGGCAAAGCAAATGATAAGCCTAAAAACTAACGCCTTATCTCTCTACTTAGCATGGTCTACAAGTTGCTAAAAAGACTGATACTCAATAGAACTAGCCAGGCGATACTCGCAAATATCTCTGTTGAGCAGGCAGGTTTCCGACCCCAAAAAAGCTGCAAGGATCAAGTATTGTCTCTTACAACATACATTGAATCTGGATTTCAAAAGAGCCGCAAAGAAATCGCAGCATTCATAGATCTAACTACAGCATACAATAACGTTTGGAGACAATGATTAATATATAAGCTGATTCGAGCTATTCCTTGTAAAAGAGTGATCAACCTCGTTAATAACATGCTCTCAAATAGAAATTTCCACGTTATAATGGAAAATACAAGGAGTAAACAAGTTTTGACTACTATATTTTTTAGCATGTATATTCCTGACATGCCTACAACCAGATCACATAAGGTTGGCTATGCTGACGATTGGACCCTTGAAACAAACCAAAATAATATAGAAACCGCCGAGAAAACTGTGACAAATGATCTAACAAACCGTAGTAAGTATTTCAAGAAATAGAGATTCCAACTTAGTGTTACAAAAACCGAGGATCACCTAAATAACAGAATGGTAAATCGGGCACATCGAGTGTATCTTGATGATAAGCTACACAAACACAACAGTCATCCAAAATATGTAGGAGTTATCATGGATAGAACCCTTACACATAGGGAACACTTGGTAAAGACGGCAGCAAAACTAAAAATACAAAACAATATCCCCTTTTGGGGAACCTCTGCACCTACTTTGAGAGCATCTGCACTGGCCTGGTTTATTCGGTGGCGGAGTACACCTTTACCAAACTATGCGTATAATAACAGGGACAATCAGAGCCACTCCATTAATATGGCTGCCCATACTTAGCCATATAGCTCTACCAAATCTCCGTAGAGAGCACGCCCTACTCAGAAAGTACAAGAAAATTGCGAACAACCCTTAACTCTCAATCCATGCAGATCTTCCTGATATCCAGAGAAACAGACTGCGATCCAGGCAGTCCCCTGTCCAAAAGCAATTACAAAGTGGTGCTGAATTGAATGATCGGTGGAGGTAGGAATAGAAAAGCAAGGTTGCTTCAAGCTATCGCAACATGCCATGCATATCCAACCCATCTAAAAGATTTGCCTGCCCTCAAAAAAACTGGTCTACGCTTAACGAGAAGTAGGTTAAACTTCCATCGGCCGCCTGCGACTGTGGAATTGAAAGACAAACTGTAAAACACATTCTGCAAGATTTTCTACTAAGAGCTTACCAAGGCGACCCATAGGATTTCCTAATGGCAACCCAAGAGTCGATTAAATTTCTAACCTAAACATTAATTTGTGACTGATCTGTTTACCTATAATTGATTGTACTGTAATGTTCAAGCCATACGATAAATAAAAAATAACAATTTATAGAATAGTGATAGTAACTTAGGTATTAACGACATTAACAGAAATTTAAGTGACACAAACGAATAATCTTAATTTGCACGACATCGAACAATACTCAAAATTTAAATGACGTAATCAAATAATGTTATCACGCAGCCCGTGAGCTCGTAGCAAAATTAGCAATACGCACTTTAAGTTTTGATGCACCGAAAAATCTCAAATTGGTTGATAGCGAACTCCGCTGACTTTACGTCGAAATGATTCCACAACGGTGGCTTATTCTTACGTGTGACTCGTAATATTAATAATTGGTAAAGAATATTTTTTTTCAATATTCAATATGGATAGTACCGTATACTATCCAAAAACGCACCCATCGATATAGGCGATACATCGTTTGATTACATCGTTGCAGACGTTAATATTGTATCGAGAGTAATCAGCAACCTCAGTGGTACGTCAGCAATTAAACAACATGGGAGTAACAGAACAAAACATCACTAACCTCAATGTCATCTTCTAAAATGCAACCCAAAAAAAAATATTTTTTACGGTTCTTCAAAACTCTAGGTGCGCTGCATCAAAAAGAATTTTTTGAGTTTCGTTCTCAAACCGCTTACTAGCACCACAATTAAAGTAGCAATGGCGTTTGAACACATCCGGAAATCAGAGATTGCGCCGTGTTACGGCTAAAAACTTTACTAACTATTGAGATATTTACCGCCGAACGACTACGATTGTAAACTCAAAATACATTAAAACGCAGTGGGTTCAGACATACGCTTGGTGTCTCTAAGCCGAAGATCTTATTAGTACGAAAAGCGGCACCTAGTTTTTTCCAATTGTAAAAACCTTGCTGTTTTTTTTTAATTCTCCGAGTTTGTCAGTGTAGGTCCTATCAACCACAAATAAAGATTTTTATAATCAGTTTTAGTCTTCATTTGCATCACCCTCATTTCTAGTTACTTCCACTTCCTCTAATTTTCAAAATTTTCTCACTCAGCGACATCGAAACTAGCCGTGGTAACGTGGTTGTAGCCCACTACAGAAAAGGTTAGAAACAAAAAATCTTGTCTTATCTTTCCTAGTCTTTTTTACTTTTTATAATTTGAGCGGTTGGTTAGGCACCGTAGGGTGGTCTCTTTTTTCGTGCTTCTACGGGGACATCAAATCTTACACTTCTTGCCTTCTTTTTCTACTTTCTACCTTCTGCTGCTTATACACTTTCTTTCTTTTCTTTTTGGTAACTTTTCTCTTTAGTGTTTAGTTGATTTTTTGTATGGTTGTGCTTGGGATAGACTGCAACGTTGTTCTTGTACTTTACGTACTTCCGCTTTTTCGGCATTTTTTGATGTTGTTGGTCCAAGTTAGAATATTTTTTCTCTTTCGGCTTCTTTTGTTCGTAAAGTATTCTAATCCGTTTTTAGGGTTTTAGGTTTTAAATGACATTCCAACGCAATGTACAAAGGCTTACTATGTTTGGTTACAAGTCAAGTTTCTTTTCTTTCTTAGTTACTCTTACGTCTTCTCTTTCTTTCAGTTTTGTTTGGGTTATGTGGGTTGGACGTTGCTTTGTTTAGTACACTCAGTTAGTGTTTAACTTTTTGGATTACTGTTTGGTTTCTTTCCTTTTTCGGTAACCCGATTTATGTCGAGTTGCAATCAGAATTCTTTTTTTTTGAGATTTTTTTGTTGGTTTCCTTTTCTAGATCTTTAGTCCGCTTAGTTGCTTTGGTGAGAAGAATTTCATACCGTCCGTTGACCACTTTTTGTCAAAATTAACATACTTCTGCTTTATTTTTCTCTTTATGATTTTGTATATCCACATTCAACTTCCGATAAATACTTGAGTTTTTTAGTTTTGGGAATTATATTAAAGGTAAGCTTAATCACTAAGAGTTGGAATTCTCTGCAGACTCTTTATTTGTTTTCAGGTGCTTAAATATCTTCGCTTCTTGCAACTGTTGAGAAGGATGTACACTTCTTAAAAGTACCTTTTCTCTTTTGGGATGACATGGTTGTATGCTGAAGGTCTTTTAAGCGCTTTGGCGACTGTTCTATCAGAGACCGCACTACTTGGTGTACCTCACGTCGACAAGTTCTTTTTCCTTATCTGGGTTAAGTTTTCGTGTGAAAGTGATTTGATTGTGGTTTTTAGGATTTTAATCTTGGCGTATTCTCAAACTTCTGTCTTCTTTTAAGCTTTTTATCGTCGTCTCTAGGTTTTAATTTTGTTGGGGAAGTTTTGTTACATGTCATTATTTATGCATTCTCTATAAGTAACAATTTCAAGTAAAATTGACGCGATCACTGGTTTACGGACTACACTGTTCGTAAAATGCGTATTTGACTATTACGAGAAGTGAACGCAAACGAGAACAATTTTTAATTTTATTTGCATGCTTAATATCGCTGTAAACGTTCGATTTTATCAAAACGTTATCCGATCCATTGTGAGTAATTCTTCTTTCTACTTAATTTTTAACGTCGGTTATTTCTATTACGCTTTTAACGATATGATGTTAAATAATTGGTCAGTGTACTAGCCAGATTAAACGGTTTTTATTAAGATGGCGTCGTCATGTTACGTATAACCTTTTTTTTAGCGGGTTATAATATATTTCCTGAGTAATTTTTTCGAAGATTATTGCAACGAACAATCATCTCGAAACAGCTTCAAAATTGCTCGGCTATGCGTGGTATATGAACACTTGCTACCTAAATTCAAGTATGTGTTTACTTGCTGAAATCGCATCGGCATTCTGTATATTTATTCTTAAATACCGTGCTACCAACTTAAGATAACAAAATTTAATAAATTTTGTAGCGGGAAATTTAATTTAACCTAAATCACAAACTCTGTATGTGCGTTTAATTACATGTTCTATAGAAAAAAAATATATAAAATATTTTTTAAATTTATTTCAAGTGTAGATTTTTGTAAAATAATTTTTTTTACAAAAAATAATATTTTTTAATTTTCTTTTCAACTTAACGTAACAGTTCAAAAAAGTAAAATAATTTCTAAAAAGGGGTAGAAGTGGTAAAAATTCGACACTCTTGCAATTGCGTGTAGACATGCATAAATGCAGTGCAAAGTAAAAGTAAATAAATTAAACTTTAGGCAAATCCAATAGTTACGTGAGAACGAAATTATGTGTTGGTGTGGTTGCGGAAGATAGCGATAACGAACACAGACAGGTAGAAAGAAGTTCCGCTTAAATGACTCATGTCCGATTGGCCTATGCAGGCGATTTAACCCACACCTGCAAAAAATCCTATCTATATAATTTCGTCGTTTCTCTTCATCATCATTACGTCGATTAAAGATTTCTGATTGATAAAAACGTTAAACGCGCTACGTGTAGTAGGTGGTTGAAAAAGAGTTAATAAATGTAAAATAATGGAAGTTTTGTAAACAAGTGTAGTAAATGAGATCGCCAATGCATGACCGGTAGCAGTCATGTGAAAGGGTCAGGATATTTGCGGTTTAGATGTTATTGGTTTCTTTTAATCGAATACACAGAAACAAAAACTTGATTTTATGAAATTTGTTCAATTACACGTAAAAAAAGCACTTTGTAAATTAGTTACACATATCGCTTACAACCGAAAGTCGCTTGAGCATGAATATTAATTTTTTCTTAGCCTCACAATCGACCGCTTTTTGTAACAAAATTTTTCTACACGAGGCAAATGTAAATGACGCATCACGTATATTAATGACACGATAAGTTATTAACTACCAGGATTCGTATGAATGTGTTTCCAAGATTATTAAACATAAGTCTAAATAATTGATTAGACCGATTAAAACTGCGACGCCGAGGAATGGAAAATAATTTTGAATAAAAATTAATTTAAGGTTTCGACCTTTACTACAATTACCTTAATTTTTTTAAAATTGTCTTTTGGTTACTTAAGTACTTGCTCATTGTGTTTTTCAAACATGCGATTAGCGCTAAAGGCATGCCCAAAACATATCCCTAAAAACTTGAAAATTAAACTGATACAACCGAGCTATCATAAGTAAGCAGCTAAAATTTTACTCGATGATTAATACACAAAAATCGTTTATTGGATATTTAACAGGTGTGCCACCAACTCTTCGTGGTTATTTGCTCCAGCAGAATATATTGAAACGTTAAAGTCGATTTGCCCATCTAACGAAGGTTAGTTGCTGACATGATTAACATCTATTTAGTACGATTTAATTCTTGTATCCGTATTTGTCTTAGTTATCAACACTACAAATACACAATTAATCAGTCCTTAAAATGTTTTGAAGTAACAATCACATAAGGTTGACCAAACTTGCTGTAATAATAAAAAAAAATTTACATCTTGCCGTAAAACACAAATGCACTCTTACCCCAGCGATTCTTTCACATGCAAAACCTCAAAATTAGAACTGATTTACACATTGCTAACGTGGATGTTTCACAATTCTTAAATGTGGGTGTATTACTGGGCTTTTACTAGCACGTGGTGTTTATTAATGGTAACCAAAACGGAAATAAATCAGCGAAAATCGTAAACGGATTTTTGACAATGGTCAAAATTTATACAGTGCGAAAAACCATACCAGTGTTTTTTAACATAACAAAAGTAAGAATCTAACAAAGAACGACTACAAAGTTAGATAATTTACTTGTGATTCAAACAATATTGTACCCATAGAAGTGACTTAAGAAACAATAATCTCCGTATTTAAAAAATAAGCAACATCGCGGTTGGTTGAACGCGGCTCTAATTGGGTTAGAATAAAAAAGGTGCGTGTCTTTGATAAATTAGTAATAAACCGGCAACCAACAAAAAGATAGTTTGAAATCGTGGTCACAATTAGAGTCTCTGATAATTTCTATCTTCTTTCGGATTTTCCTATTGAAGGAAAATGAAGATTTTCCAATCACCGAGTCGTTATCAAAATCTATGAAGTCGCTTGTAGTAAAATAATGTTCAGCAACAATAGACTTAAAAATATTCCTTCCCGTTATACATCTATCATGTTCTGAAATGCGTGTGATGACTGAACGAGCGGTTTCACCGATGTAGACTAAATCACGTGAACAAGCAATATAGTATACACTCTGATAAAAATATAGAACATTGTTTTTGGGAGAAGAAAAAAATTAAAAGGTTTTATTTGCCAAATTTAGTATGAGCTTGTTAGCATTTTGCAAAGTCATTTGGTATGTGACCTTATAAATATGAGGTAAAAATGTCCATTTCGGATTGCAGGAAGTAGAAATATCTTTAGGTATTTGAACACGTGGACGTAGACGACGATTGTTCAACAAAATTCTAGTAAGATTCATAGGTTGGCAAATAAAAAAAGCGTGATGAACCAAAGATTCAATAACAGAACGTTTCACGATAAGACACAGCATGAAGATATCTGTGCGTATGGCACCTTGGTAAAAAGTGAATTAAAACGTTAAAACTTGGCTAGTTTGTAAGTAGAAGTTTGTGCAAGTTAAAAAGACCGTAGAGGGGCGGTGCCGTGGTTTTGAACTTGAAGAAGAGGAAGCAGAAAATTTGAAAATTTGGTAAACCTCACGTTAAATCTTTAAAATTTCTTCTGACAGAATAGAATGGATTTTCTTAGCGTAATCAGTTTGGTTCAGTAGTGCTGTCTTTGTCAGTTAGAAAAACGATAATGTTGAAGTTTCCACAAAAACTTTTTAAGGCTAACTTTTCTGAGTGAAAAATGTCGAATTTAAGAACTTTAGATGACTCAAGATCTTCACCACTGTGTATACGAATAGGATCTGAGATGTCTTAGAGAAGACTCAACAGCACATAAAGTGTCTTTTTTGGGAAAAATAAGAATGCGTCTAGAAGCAACAAAATACAAGTCTTTGGATAACACCGATTCCTTATATAAAATATTTAAAGTAAAAAAATTGACGGCCGTTTTCAAGAAATCGGTAGAAGAAGCAACTTTGTGACTCCAACAATTAAAACTTTTTGAGACGAATTTCAGTGGTAAGCCGTAAAGTGGTATCAAACTGCTGCTCAGTAATGTTGTCAAAGAGAGTTCAATCATCCAGAAATAGAATGTTGGCCAACTTAAGGTGAAGAAAACTATCTATCCAGTTTAAATGAGTTTAAATTTGTTTGGTAAGTGGTTTAAAATAGAGTTCGTTCCAAAAGTGACAAAAAAATTCTGGTCTTAGATAATGCACCTACCCATATCTGATAAACTGATTTTTAGATACAACCGACATAATAATTTTATTTCTTCCTTCTAGCGTGACAAGCTTAAACCAACCCATAGACCAATGACTAATTAAAACGTTGCAGACGTAAATTTCTTTCTAAAATCGTGCAACGTTTGTAACGTGTTATTCGTATCAACGTTCCATAATTTCGTAATTTAATAAAATTCTTGCGACACCACTGGTACGCGGACCTCACTGGTGGAAGTGGTTTTATTTTGATAGAAACCTTGTCCGCTAAATAGTAAGTAATTTTCTTTTTATGCTATTTTTTATCGTCGATTATTGCTATTACGCTTTTACGAATTTTACTGAAATAAAGATTTTCTACGTATTTAAGAGGGTTCACAATTTAGCTAACCCTCACAGGTAATGGCGTCAAAGCTACGTTGCTTTTGTTAACTTAAAATTATTTATAGCAAATTTTCCTGGAATGGTGTCGCACATTTCATAAACCGATTCAGCTACTATATTTAATGTAGGATTGATTCAAATTTTGCTTAGCTGTGAATACTTGTGAAGTCGCGTTTATCAAAGCGCCTGACTAACACTAAGTTGCAACGTCAATATATTATTTTGTTGTAACTGTGTACGTTTTATCTAATTTTTTATTATGTATTAAGCCTTAAGCGTTATTAATTTTTTTTACTCGTATTAAGCCTTCAGCTAAAATTAGTCTATTTGAAGATCATAATTAATAATTTACTTTCAGTCGTAGTTAAAATTTCGCCTTTAACATTATTTCATATTTAAAAGTTGTTGTGTACGTTGACCGTACTCTAATCGAGTATCCTTAATTTTTCTAACGTAGTCAAGGTCATACGTCGATGCATGTAAGCTTACATTCTTCGCAAGTTTCGAGTGTCATATTATGGATGTATTCGTATTCGTTTTGAAATTATTAATTATTAATAAGCGTATGTAATCTGTTTTTTTTTCTTATCTTTTGCTTTTGATTAAAACATGAGAATTATTATCTTGTCATCGCTTGCAATATTAAAAATATGGCACTTGTTGCTGTTTGAAGAAAATAAATATACAGTGTCTTCGAGCCGAGAGTGCTAATCGTAAAAAAAGTAGTGCTCATCTTTTCTCTTTTCTATTGTAACATTCTCAACCACGTCCACTTATCGACATTTCATTTAACCGTGATTACGTGGTTGTTACTAACAGAACTCACTAAAATACAGGTTGGCAACACGTTCAAAAAACGAAGTTAGAGGTTAGAAAAAATTTGACATGCAGGGTTTTTAAAAAAATTTGGGTTCTATTTTCTTGAAATTATTACCAAAATTTTGGCCAGCCGTTAAAACCTTGTTGCTGATAAGTTTTTTAGGAAACAAACACGTAGAAAAAGAAGGGCAATGAAAATGGTAATGGTGTTTGAGAAGTAAAAAAATTGATCTACAGTGCAGCCAGAAATGAAATGGAAGAGATTTTGACATACATTAAGTGGTAGCAAAATTTAACTGCGGTAGACATTTTAGTAGATAGTTAACTTTATTCGACTTGCATAATTGCTTACAAATTGATTCGTGTTTCCCCTATTTACAAGTTTTTTATCCCTCCTCTCCTCTTAACTTTTTCTTTCTTCTCCATACTTCTTCCATCCACTCCGCTCCTTTTCCGTTTTCTTCTAAGATTTTTTCTACTATCATCACCTCTTCTCTTAACTCTCTGCATTTATCCCTCATGTGGTTAAGGTTCTCCGTCTCTTCTACACATAATCTGCACATCGTCTCTTCTTCTTTTTTCTAGTATTTGTTACCTAACTCTGATATCCTTATAATTCCTATTATATCTGCCCTCTTTTATCCTTGTCCATCTTTTTTGTTTTTTGATGTCCCTATCTCTTCTTAATATTTCTTTCCTTACCCCTACTCTTTTTTCTTTTAATCTCTTCATTTCTTCTCTGACTTCCTGTCCGTACTTCACTTTTTCTCCCTTTATCTCTTTCCAACATTCTTGCATTATTTTGCATTCTGTTCTTTCCGTCAGTTCTTCCTCGTATTTTATGGCCCTTTTTCCTGTCTCTACTCTTATTTTTGGTACCTGTACCTCCTCTCTCACAATATACCCCGGTGTATCTCTGTCCAGTCCCAAAACTCATCTCCAGTATTTTTCCTGTAGCCCCTCTACCTTACTCTTTCCTTTCCTTTCCTTCCTTCCTCATCCCTCCATTTCCACTCCTCTCTTTTTTTTTCCCTTCCTTTTCTAAATACTATTATTTTTGTTTTCTCCGTATTTACTTCTATTTTTTTTGTCTTTATGTATTTTTCCAGCGTTTTCATCATCTCCTTCATTTCCTTTTCCTCCTTAGCCATCGAAACTATGCCAACCGCATACGCTAACGACCACACCCTCACTTTCCCTATTATTATCCCTCCTATCTGTTAGACATTTTAGTGATACAAAATAAAGAAATATCGCATTTAAAATACTCTTTGTATATTATAAAACGAATCATTGTACTAAAGTTCTGATTTCGTTTTTAAAACAATGAAATTATGGCGATTGTATTGAACTGCACAGTAAAATTAAAAAAATTGGTAATAATCATTGGTTTTTTTGATCTTTTGTTTCTTTTCACTATATTCTTTTAAATTGTTTTTGTATAAATTTTATTTATGTATAATAGTAGAGTTTTTCAGGTTTTTGAATCGTTTTTGGTTGTCACTATACAATAGCTCATGCTCATTGCTAAGCTCAGCTAATAGTTTTCCTTTTAGTTCCAGATTTGAGTGTACTTCTGCAATGCTTTCTAATTGACTGTAGTTTTGTGTATTGTCATAAAGTGTATGATGTAATAGAAATATCAATCAACTGAATGCCAGCAATAGCTCAAAGTGAAGCTAACGTGTATCTTTTTCGATAATAAGAACGTATTTAGTTTCAAGGAGCATGGCCACCCCTGTACTATACTAAAAAAATTTAATCACAGTTAAGCTACCACATTTGTTTACTTCAAAAAGCGGGAATAAAATAACAGTTATAACAAATCAAAAGAAGTTAATACCAAACGAGATAATGAACCAGCGTGATGGTAACAGTAATTCTAATAAAATAAATAGTTCAATAATATACAAAATAATCAACAAACCGACAAGTTTTGTTCGTTTAGTTTTAATTAGTCAAACATTTACCCACCACAGCTCTTTAGTATCGAGTAACAAGAGATAATACCCTTTGTATAGTTATAGTAGGCAAAAAGGCGTAAGTAAGCTTACGTACGACGAACGTGGACCTAATTCTGGCTTGAATATATTCAACGTGACTCAAAGTAACTCGACCGGTAATTGGTCAGCGTACACACAACATCTAAATGCTACGATGCTTTAAACGTTAAGACTGAAAGCACATCTTTAGTGTGATCTATGATTTAAAATGTTGAAAGTTAAGTATATAGAACAAGTAATTCATCTTCTTCTTGTCGTAAGCCCTTGGCTTGTTCTACCCATTTTGCTCCGCTTCCTGAGATGTGGACGTCCAGCACTCCTTCCACCGTTTGGGGGGGCGTCCTGGCAGACGTCTTGATAGTGGTTTTCCATTCCTAGCGATCTTAGCCAACCTGCTGTTATCCATCCTGGATACATGTTCGTTCCAACCGCGCCTTCTCGTTCGCACCCAACGTACTATATCCATGGCGTCGCATTCTTCTCTAATTTCGCTGTTTCTACGGTGGTCCAGTAATGTATTACCTGTTATTGTTCTTAGGATTTTCATTTCGTGCGTTCGATACATTCTTTTTGTTACTGCCATCTCTGCTCTTGTTTCTGCTGCATAAGTCAACACAGGTCTAACGCACGCTTTATATAATCTAGTTTTTGTTTTTGTCGATATGCAATTATTTTTCCAGATGGTATGTCTTAAAGCATCCCCGATTCTAGATGCTTTATTAGCTTGTTTTCTTACAATGCTGTTTAAGTTCCCATAAGCTGAAATGGTAGTTCCCAATTACTTAAATTCAGATACTTGTTCGATAATTTCGCCATTAATCACTATTTTGCATCTCCGCGGCTCTCTTGCTATCGTCATGGTTTTGTTTTTTTTATTGAAATTTGCATATTAATTTTTTTTGCTGCGGTGTTGAATGCTTGCGTCAGTCGTTGTAAGCTATCCTCAGTTTCAGCCAGGAGAATAGCATTATCTGCATAGCTCACAATTTTAACCTTTTGTCCACTCATGCTGTAAGCGTGATTCACCAGTAATTAATCTAACAGACAAAAACAAAACGCGTTAAAGGCTGAATAATTCATATTACAAGTTACACATAAGCAAATAGTTTTCCAATACGATACATCGTTTGCGTCAGGTTCAAGACCTCAACTGCCATATAAAAATTTCTCAACAAAAAAAAACGTTTGAACGTCATGCACATCAATGAATGGAATTCCCTCTAATTAATGACTGGTTGGAGAAAAAAGCCGTTTTAACCCGGCAAACTTGCTAAAAGCTAATTTATGCTACTGACGCTACATCGCGGTCGTTATCTTAAAAAAAAATTGCTGGATATAGAAGAACGCGTAAAACCACAGCGATCGCATCGAAAACCAAAATAGAAATAAGCAAGCAAGCCCTTCACATCAAATTTTGTCAATTGCTGACTTTATCGGCGTCAGTGTCGTCGAAAAACCAGTGCAGTCCTAAATTTTACAAATTTTCATTTATGGTAAATACGTAAATAATGACAGAGTAGAGAAAAATTGGTTTAGCCTCAAATTTAGAATTATCACTCAAAGATCTTTTTTTTTCAGAAAAAATTGTTCATTACATAAAATTACAATTTCATAATTTTTTTTAGTTTTGGGCGAGTACATATGCCTGTATGCACATTGTATCCCATTAAAACCCAAAACTCTTATAATGCGAAAGCGAAAAGTAAATTGCGACACCAAACTACAAAATATCATAAATTTTAATCTTGTCAATGCAAAATGTAATCGAAGAAATATCGAACTATTTGTAAAAAAATATTAACGTAATCTTTAGACAATTTGGCGAAGTCTTTAGTAGCCAAAATTAATAACATATCATAAAAATTTATTTTTGCGTACACGAAAAATTCTGTTGTTATAATTATACTAAACTGTCATCAAACTACAATCACTATTTAAAAACAATTTTTTTAAACCTAGAGATGTAAAAAAATGCATAACATTTTATTATTTTTGTATCTGACAGCGTTGCCAATTGTAATTGAATTTCACAAAATTTGAAGATGGTATGTAGTTGCGGGTATTTTTTAGGTATTTTGGAAAAAATCTTGTATAAACTTAGATAAGTTTTGTAAAGCAAATTCATAATACCCCCAAAAAAAAAGAAAACAAACTTGAATTTTTTTGTGGAATTATTGTAGAATTTTTAATTTGCGCGGGGAAAGGCCACAAAATAAGTTGGCAACATTAATATCTTATCTAAAATAAGCTATTATCTATGCATTTTTTTTAATAAAGTCATAAACCTGTCTAACGCGGAAAAATTTACTTGCCTCCGGCGGATTCCGTTTTAGAAAACTTTATTTAATTTTTTTGAGTTCCGACAATATATACAATTCTCAGTTTAACATGTAATTTATTCAAATTTTGTCTACTAATATACTGTAACAAACGTCAAAAAGTAGTTTACACTTATTATCAATTTTGAAAATTTGTGTACGTATATTACACAAAAATTAATAATCAGATATTTTATATCGCATCTAAAATTTTACGTAGAATCCGAAAATGCAAAAAATTTATATAGTTGTATATTATACTCAAATCTTTTATAAACTTCTAATAAGAACTTGTGACACATTCTGTACAATTTATAATAAATAAAAAAGTTTCAACTTTGTTCTTAATTTTCAAACTCTTTCTCTATAAGAAACTTTTCCAAGTTACAAAAACAAATATTTTGAAGCAGACAAACCTTAAACGCGAATTATTTTCTAATAATGTAAAGCAGCGCGGTCATTTGAAATTCTATAGACTGCCGCGACTATTCACTAAAGCGATATTTACTACACGTTCCGATTTGCGAAAGTCTTTGGACATACAAAGTTTCATAAAAAAGAACCTTTGCACACATACTTCACATTAAAGGGTTTCGTGAACGTTGAAGTGTAAAGCATTACTTAATGAACACTTCTTTTTTGTTTAGATTAAAAGCTTGTGTTAATTTTAAGTGGTATTTTAAACGTAATTCTGTTGTTGAAATTTTTAAATGAAGTTTTACCTAATTACACTTTATTTTTTACATAATATACAAGACGTTAAAATGCTTGTTTGAAAACACGCGTTAAAAATTATAACTAATGTTAAATGTTTGTATGCAAAATATACAATAAAAAAAACTGCGTTAAATTAAAAAAATCGTAAGAATAAAGCAAAAAATAGTAATAGTCAAAGAAACTCGGTAATTTGTGAGCTGGAAACACTATGCGACAGATAGACAAACGATGAAACAAAGAAATGCAACAATAGAGGTCATGGATTGCAAAGAAAAAAACACAACAAACGCCAACCACAAAACACAACAAAGGAGAATAACAAAAACAAATAAAACATTAACATTGTCGTAAAAGAACAGTTATGATTATGCCTAATCATGACGAAATGATTGCTAAAGAAGTTCTTCGGCAGTGTTATTCAAAGAGAAAGACGGTTCTAATAAGTTATGTATTTAGTCAGAGGCGGCTTCTCTATTAGGTCATTTGGCCAATGACCCTCCAAAAAATAAGAAAGGTATTTTATTTGCTTTAAAATTACAGAAAACTTGCGTTTAAATCAAATTACACTGGTCTGCAAAAAAATATTTTTTATTGAACCCTGACACTATTCCGGGCGATTCTTATGTAAAATGACGTCCTGAATCCAAATATGTCTTCCGTTTTCTTCCATCTCCCACCATTTTCGAGGGAGCCCCAAATCTCTAATTTTACCACTTTTCGATAAATTAATTATACGCTAAAAGCAGTTCCTCGATGTGAGCGACGTAATCTTCACTTTTGTGGTTACCCAAGAAGTTCTTACAAACGTTTTAAAATGCAAGTCAAGCTCGTTTTTCTTTTCGATTAAGGTGTTCAATAAACGTCGAATCTTGGAAGAGTTGTCTAATCTGGGGACCAACAAAAACGCCTTCTTTGATTTTAGCTTCGCTAAGACGAGGAAATTTAGTTTTCAAAAATTGAAATGCGCCACCTGTCTTGTCCACTGCTTTCACAAACTGCTTGATCAATCCAAGTTTAATGTGTAAAGGTGGTAAGTAAATATTTTCCTTCGGAACCAAAGGATTGTGGGCGACATTTTTCTGACCAGGAATAAGATTTTCTCGCAGAAGCCAGTCCCGTACGATGTAATGTTTATCTCGGGCTCGGCTATCCCATTCACAAAGGAAGCAGCAATATTTTGTGAATCCATATTGCAGGCCCGTGAGTAGAACAACAACTTTTAAGTCAGCGCAAAGTTATAATCATGATAACTAATTTTATCAAGGATTCTGAAGATGTTTTCGTACGTTTCCTTCATATCAAGAGAGTATGCAACTGGAACTGATGGGAAGTCATTCCCATTTGCCAACAGGACAACTTTTAAGCTTGTTTTTGATGAGTCTATAAACAGTCTCCATTTGTCTGGGTCACATGGCATCTGTAGCTCTGTCATCAATAAATGTGCATTAGGGCAGAACACTACAGCTTTATCTTTTGAGAAAAGACATTTCAGGGTTGCTTGTCTGGTCCTGTAAGAAAATATTTTTACTCTCTTTTCTAAGAGATTCCACTGTTGAAGTCGCGATCCTAGGAGCTGAGATTTAGTCTTGGGTAACTGCAAATCCCTGACAAGATCATTTAATTCCGATTGAGTAAGGAGGTGAGGTTGCCGAGAAACTAAATCTGCGGAATACTCTTCATCATAATTGAACGTATCATTCGAAGCCCCAGGTTGTGGCTCAGAGTCTTTTAAATCAATTTCCGACTCTAGAGTATAAGTGTTTGGGGGCTCTGGGATTGGCAAAGTATCGTTATGAGGAACAGGTCTTAGAACTGACGGAATATTGGGATACTGAATTGTGTGCTTACTTTTGTTCGAAAACCCGACGGTGGAAGTCATACAAAAGTAACAATCTGTAAGATGACAGCGAAGTTCACGCCAAACCATGGGCACAGCAAATGGCATTGATTTACGGGTACCTTTTAGCCATTTGGTCAAACTACTGTAACAAGTCGTACAGCAAACTGATGGAGCCCAAGTCTTGTCCTGATCGCCAATTTGACAATCAAAGTACAATTTATAAGCTGTTTTAACAAGCGGAGAAAGGGGTTTTCGTTGCGCTTTTAAAGTTAATTCCCCTCAGACATAGCAGAAGCTATCGGGATGATTTTTACATTCGCCTGGCATAATTAAACAGTAATTCAACGCCCGACATTAACCACAAATCACACTTAGTCACTTGAAAAAATCTGGAGCAAAAGTAGTTTTACTGTTTTACACAAATGAACAAAAATGAACACAAAATCCAGCACGTTTAAATCGTCGACAAGTTAACTCTGCAACAGCTATAGATGTACTGATCGAAGCAGTTAAGCAAACAATGTAATATACTATAATGAGAAGAGTAATGCAAGTTCAAGCCTGTCGAAAATTCCTGTTCAAACCTGCATGTGGTATTGAGATCGCCAGCGTCGTGCAGTGAATCTTCCTAACTGTTTATTGATATTTTTTTACTGTTCTTATATATTTGTATTTTATTGTTGTTTCTATATACATTTTATAGCAAAACTTTTGCCATATACTTTGGTATAAATTTTATTACCTGCTTTGGGATGTTTAACGGCTATAAGTTAAAATTCTAAAAAAATGCAAAAAATAAAATAAAAATGGAGTCCCCCCAAAATAGGTGGGTGATGGGTAAAAACGGAGCTCATTTTTGGATTCAGGAGGTCATTTTACATAAGAATCGTCAAGAATGGTATGAGGGCCAATTTTCATGCAGACCAGTGTTATCAGCGTTTGAATTTCATGCGCTTAAATAATTGTCAATTTAAACGCAACCGATACGAAAGCTTGCGAATTTACCCGAGGCTGACACGAACTTGTGCCCAAACTATACTCGCATGTATACTTGCATATATCTACATTAAAACCGAATCGTAAATGATAGTTATCGTAGTCAACACAGAATACAATTTTATGCGAGTTAAAAAAGAAGATAAGTAAATGTTTAAATGCTTTAGTGCGGTCTACAGCCCGACCGCCTACCCAATGTAATGCTTACTTTACTTACGTCATTTATCATTACCTACGCAGCACGTGCGATGTTTCTCTACGTTGAAAATTTCTATGCTAAGCACTGAAAAATCTTCGATTAAAAACACTATAAATTTTAATGAGCTTGTGATTGATTATTTTGGTAAAGATAGACGAATATATTAAATATAAATCGTGTTACTGTAATAATGTTTTTTTTAAATGACCCTCTTGTATGATTGACCACTGTATTTAGTATTGTCGACTGAACGATGTAACAAAAAAAAAACTTACTAGACACGTTCTTTGAAGCTTTTTGGACTGTCTAATTCTGCTTTCAACATTTCAAAGACTAACGAAAACAGTATTGTCGTAAAACAATCTTAACTATGAGATCAGACTTCACAAGAGAATATCACATCTTTAATTTAAAGCGATAACACCTTCATGAAATTTTCAGGATCTCCCACCGATCACACCCGAGTGGGCCAGAACCATCACTACTATACTACTAGCATGAGTAAACAAAAAACATTCACCCAGGTGCGGTTAAAGGGACATTATCGACTCGAGATGATACACAAACGGTCCGATATCGATCATGCCCGACAGTCAAGCAGCACTACCGGTGCTTCGGTCGCTATTAATAAAACCCGAACTGATAAAGAAATATCTATGACAGACGCATTAGTTAAAAAGGGCACAACAGGAGCGTACTGTATCGGACCTGAACACGCTTTCGGAATCTCCTACAATACCGCAAAAGAAATAATCCGCAGCAGCGGAACATAACAAACTATGAGAGGATAAGGCACACAAAACTCTTCCTTACAGAGCCACAATCAAACACTGTACCAAACGCAATCCACAATACTTTTCGTCAAAACAAGGCTAGCCAATGATGAGTTAAAAAAAACATCTTAGAATAAGCTTTTGGACGAAACAAAACTGTTGAGTGAGTAAAAATCAAAAGTGTACAAAAAGACCAAGGAGACCGCAGTACAAGAACGCCAGACAAACCAACTTTTAGAGGAGAGAAAAAGACGTTTTTCCAGAATTAAAAACGACGTTGACAAATCCTTGCAAAAGAAGTTGGTTTGTATTCGATTCACACGCCGATAATGTTATGATTAGCAATGTTTTCTGAAAGATGAAGATGAACAACAAATTGTAATTCAATTTCAAAGTTTTTAATGAACTCTGGTATCTTTTTTTTTGAGCTATAAATGCTGGTACAGGTACATGAAATTTTATTGTTTGGCACAATAGTACAAGCATAGCAGGCTTAATAGAAATTATTGAAATTAGAAGACTTTGTAGTAGAGGTTGTCAAAAATCGAATTGTTACGATCAAATTAATGATCACTTTTTACAGGAGAAAAGAAACATAAGCAACGGATTGTGCGTCATGTGCGCGACGGATCCTTTGGTGGTTACTTTGGTAAGAACAAAATTTTTAATTTGAAAAAAAATGAGTCAATTGCAAGAGACTACGTAAGGAAGATAAAAAGAACAGATATAACTACAACGTATTAGTTAGCAACGGCAAAAAAGAGGTTTGTAAAGGTGCCTTTTGCGGTTAGTACGGAGTTTTAAATTAAACGTGATAGTGTCTTATGTTAAAAAGATTTTGGTATAGTTTGCGTGCTGTATGAATTTTGTCATGGAACGTAGACGTCATTTTTACGTGTTGGAATGTAATGCTTTTTATTTCCGTTTTTAACGTCAAAAAAGACAGCACCTGAACTAACGCCGCGCTCAATGAGATCTCCATTTTAGTATGGTATACAATCCTCGTAAATGGGCCAATCAACTTCGATTTATATGTGTTATCTATGAAAGTTTTGATAGGGGAGAATTCAGTTTTATATTACGACGTAATTTATTTTTTTTGTATTATCACATCGAGTTGGGTTACCTCCACGTGTCTGTCCTTTGAAGTTCTTAAACGTTTCTCAAGTATCTCTCTTTGGAGTCAACAAACTGAAACACAAACACATTAAAAGCTAATTTGGGGCTAAGTTGATGAGATATTTGCGAGATGCAGGATTAATCTCGAAGACTTAGTTGAACACCTACAATGTTAATAGTCATTTGGAAAGTTGATGCATTCTGTTTATAGTATCATTGGATGACTTACTAGAAATTTACTTGTGAAATTACCCTTTCAGCAGTCTTAGGAGATGGTTTGGATATGCCATTAGCTAATTGCATGTCTGAAAAACCAAAAGTAACACTCTATTATCTATTAATTTGTGCTGGTGTCAAACGTAAATACAAACGACCTAGATGTTTGTTATGTTAAAAATTAGTAGTCTAATTCGCGAGTATGAAAATTTCTCTTCAAGTATAAAATTTGTCTGGAGCATTCTCTACTCTTTCGCCGAGACTGTCAAATTTTAGACATCACTTTTAACTCAATTCTTGCAAGACCATCTACGAGTTCTGTACTTTTACGCCCGGAGCAAGCTTCACCTTTAGATTGTTTTACACGAATATGCAATTACATTTGTAAGTTTAAAACGGGGTAAGTGGTGTACATTTTTCTTTATTGGGGGTTTAATTCGACTCTGTTAATTGTCTGTAGCGGATATTGGTACCCACCACCTGTTTACCGTTATCACCGAAAATAACTAGTACGTGGCTTCGTTGGAAAACTTCCATTACGTCACATTATTGATAACGTTATTATCTTATACACCGTTCACGGTTGGAAGCCTGCAGGATTAGCCCTTTTATGAAGATTAAGTACGACAAACAGTGAGAAAATTTATGCTGTTAAGTCGAAGGCAAACGCTGCGCATTTGCGTTCTTAAATGATTGGATGCTAAGGAGACCTTTTACTTGTTACATTATATGCTCGTTTAGATTGGGTTTAATATTACTTTTTAGGTAACTCAAATACGGAATTAGCTAATCCCCTACTGGATAAAACCTAACTGTGACTATTACTATTTCAATTTTTATCTTCGATTTGTACTTCGGTGGTCATGTCGTTTACGACCGTACGTGTATGTTAAGTTAATACAATTAATCAATTAATAATATATTTGTGCTTCACAAACTCATAAGCAGTGCGCGTTAAGTCTCGAAAGCTTAAATTGCTTGTTTGTCTACAATTTTAAGATTTGCAAATATAAATTCAGACGTTATGTTTATGTAAAAGTTTAGACCGACAGGGTCAGCTTGTTGTACGGTGTGTTGCTCACTGTTCGACGCAACTTTTAATTCATTGTACCCACGTATAAATATTTGCAAAAACTTACATTTATATACTTTCTTCATCTTCTGTGATAAAAGAAATATGTATATTCTGTGTTATTACTTCTGTGGTGTTATTTATTCTTTTCCAGCTACGGATAGAGTTAGATCTCTCCCTAATTTAATCTTTCATCGTCTTGGCGCCTTTTTTAGATTTACGTTATAATTTCGAATAACAAAAACCTGGGATCCCTCTCCGAAGAAGCTGTGCTAGCCGTTGCTTTGTTTTGTTACAAGAAGACTAGCGTAACAATTTATTCTTGGAGGTCCAACTCGAGGAACCTGATTTTCTCGTAACATGTTGTTACGATTAATTTATGCATATTTGTTTGTTTAATAACTTGTTAAAATTATTTTATTCTATTTTATGTTGTCATTGCAATAAATATATATTTGTTGTTATACTTGTGTAGTTTGATTTGTTTACTTCCAGTGTTTGTCAGATGTAAACGGGCATCTATAGTGCATGTTTCTCCCGTTTTGGCGCTCTTTTAGTTACTTTATAATCAGCACATCGAGGACGACCTAAAGACTCACTCTCCAATGCTGTGAGCTACCGCTTGCTGCAAGTTACGATTGTATTACCGTAACAGGCGTTTACTCTAAAACAAAGTATTTAAAAACGTGTAGTGCAATGGATAATAGACTTATGTACAAAGCAACAAAAATAGTAAAATATTACTACAGTACATAAACTACATAAACCGTTTGACTTAAAAAGACAGAGTTACATCTGTTAAAACGAGATAAATTGATTACAGTTTGCTGTCCCTCCGGCATTTGAGTTTCCTCTGAAGAAATTCATGGATCGCAAGCTAATTGGGACACAAAAAAATATTGGGATTAAGATTCTTTACGAGAGGGATGACAAAACAAAAATTTGTTGAAATACTTAAGCATCCTAGACAATCACAAAAATCACGTTAGTTTAGAGGTTATTTTTGCTACAGTTTTTACCTCGCTGCACACATCGGTTGCAAGTTTAGGGAAATTGCTGGCACTGATCATAGTTTGCCTCCTTTTCAGTTGTGACACGATAAGGCATATGAATCAAAGCTGTTCCACATTACGCTCAGTATTGTGAACTTATTAGGCGCGTTGTTAATGAATTTGATCCCGAAAAAGCCCAAAATACATAAAAGGCTCAGTAAGTTCTAAGTAAGAAAAAAGGTATACAGAAAGATTTGGTTTTCATTAAATCTAAATTTACTTGTACAGTAGAATCATTTTAACCGGTCTCGGTTTAATCAGACATCGGTTAAAACGGCCTTTCGTCTGTGTAACTATTTGTTATTTATCTATAGTTTTCCAGTGCAGTAAAATAAACAGCAGGTGATACTAGGTGTGGTAATCATATCGTATTTAAAAAAGCGTCAAAACGGTAAAAAAATTATTAACTACAGATCCGGTTTAAATCTGTCGAACACTGAAAGAGAACAAATGGCAGAAAATAGGTTGTAACAACGAATATACTTATTTTAACAAAGAAGAAAAAGAGTTTAAAAAAAGACGCGATGTAGAATCATGATGCTACCGATTAAGAGTTTGCCGATAAATATCACAGACAATAATGTTGATGCGGGCTTCTGAGGGTAAGCAACACTTCGTACATATAATTATCGTATTAGAATATAAAATTATAAGTTAATAGGTAAGCAAAGAATAAAACTTGAATCGATGGAAATTTAGTGATTTCGAAATCAGAAACAAAACGCACTTGATAAATCCACCCCGTAATTGTACAAACAAATTTGTATGCATTAGACATTACAACATCTATATCTACGTCGTACGTATTGTACGTTTGACACTAATACAAATTAATAAAAAATAAAAATAGTTTTTACTCATGTTTGTCCAGACATTAGCTAATAGCATATCCGCAACGTCCTCTAAATTTGCGAAAAGTGTAAGGAAAGAAATAATTAGATATAAGATATCACAAATAAGTTGCTCGTAAGTCAATTAATGAACGTTGTAAACCGAATGTGTCAAGCTTCCAAATGACTTTCACTATTTATATCGCAGGTGTGTCTCCAAGTTTAAGTGTATCACACAAAGTATTTTAACGAGTTGACCCCAAAACACTTCGAGAAATTGGTAATAGTAACCAATGTTCACCTTAGCACGTGCTCCAAGTTATAGACTTCAACGCGATGTATTAAATAGACAATGGTGCACATTCCATAGAGACAAACACGTGGCGTCAGTCCAAGTCGCTAAGATTATACGGGAAAGTTAAATCGCGTTGTAGTAATAGAAGTTAATTTTTACTCCAGGAGCCTTATCACAAGTAACACATAGTATGAAACGTACTCAAAGCATTCATTTATTACGTCGATGATATGCAAATATTTAAAAAAGGTCTCGCTGAGCGTTACATTTTAACGTACGGTCCTTCTCACATCAAGAGCGGAAATGCCCTTGTTATTAATTTATGCATATGTCAAAAAAAGAAATTACAGTTCATATTCTGGGTTGGGGCAAAATTCATACAGTACGCAACCTATATCCGAATATTTTTAACAAAGCAAGTTGCTGACAATGTACTAACTTAACAACAATTTTGTTTTTTTTTCTTAATGTTACAAGCCTAGTGTAACCTATAGACTAAGGCGTGATAGAAAGTTTCAAGAAGCACAAACTACTCTCCAAAATTTTCCAAACTTGAGACGGATACGGGTTTGTTGCTGCACCAAAGACTAAACATTAAGAATTTAATTTACATGGCGGCTAATGCCTATAATTAAATGCCTCAATCTAAATGACGTCTTGCTCGCCGATTTCCCAAATATAATGGGCTCATTCAAGAAGATCTACAGAAGTTGATAACTGCCGATGAAGAACTCCAAAATGAAACCTTAACTGATGATGAAATTGTTCAAGCGGTTACTGGCGAATGATGATATGATGATCATATTTCCGCTTCGAACGTTAAGGAAACAACACGTGTGTTAACGCAATGCCCAGAGGCAAACATTTTAAGTATCTTAGATCCTTTACGCTGGTAGTGAGTAAATAAATTGCTATTTTGGATGTGTTCGTTGTGAAAAATTCGCTGGGGATAAAAACACATTTTCATTTTACAGCGCAATTTTATTTCTCTTTGTTATCATAGTAACTTTGGTCACCCGCACATGTTCTTTTACTTTGGAAAATTCCTATGACCAGCTAATAAAGCATACAGGGAATATAAGAACTATACCGGATGCATATTCTGTTAATCTGTTAATTGACTATTTAGAGTTCTGTTAATGTGGAAAGTATTACGACAAATTGAAAGGCACGCCTGTTGATATACCTTAATTGAATTTGGGAAACAGCGCACTTTGATTTTAATGAATCGTATAAAACTCAGCAACCTATTTGTAGTAACTGTGTAGATATGTATCAGTTTAATTTGCAGAAATTTTAAGAAAGTTGTGTTGGATAACCCATTAACTAATCGCATATTTTGAATGCCAAGTAAATACCCTGTTTCTAATATGGATTATTTGATTTGAGGTCGGTTGTATGCACGCATGTCTTGATATATTATGTATGTTATTACGCCACCTTTTTGTATTTATGCAATGAGCTCTAACGGTGCGCTTGGTTTCAATATTGTGCAATCACTATAATTTCGGGCTAATTCACAGTGTTTTTTGATGTATTCACCAGCGGTAATTTATTAAATGTAACATCAAATCATTTACCTGTACAAAGTGTTGCCTAATTTAAGGGTTGCCTAAATTAAGGGTCCTGCATGATTAGTCGTACTGCGATAGTGTTGACGAACCTTTAGTTGTATAGATATTTGTTTTTTAAATTCTTTTTGTAGTGCCAACATAACAAACGCCAGTTACGCAATGGGCAAACAAAGCTCCTCCTTCCATCGTTTTTCCCTCCACTCCGCTCCTTTTCCGTTTTCTTCTATTTCTATTTCTCATGTGTTTAAGGTGTTCCGTCTCTTCTTTTAGCCTGCACATCCTTTTTTCCTCTTTGTTCTCACATCTCAACCTTGCTATCATTTTTTTTCTTCCTTGTTCCCTTCCCCGTTTAAATATTCTAGAACCCTTTCTCGCTTGATATTCTTATAATTCTCATTATATCTGTTTTTTTTATGTTTGTCCATCTTTCCTGCTTTTCTATGTCCTTATCTCTCCTTATTATTTCCGTTTCTTTATAGTATTCTTTTATATTATCTTGCTCGTACTTCACTTTTCCTCCCTTTGTCTCTTTCCAACTTTCTCGTAGTATTTTATATTCGGTTTTTCCCTAAGTTCTTCCTCGTATTTTATAGTCCTTTTTTTCTCTCTACTCTTATTATTTTTGTCTGCACTTCCTGTCTTATAATATACCCCGGTGTTTCTCTATCTAGTCCTAATACCCATTTCCAGTATTTTTATAGTATCCCTTTTACCTCATTATACTCCTCCCCCCAAATAACCTTTTCCCAACACTTGTCTTATTAACCTATTTCCTTTCCTCACTGTTTCCTTTATGCATTTTCCCTCCTTATTATCCCGCTTTATAGTGTAACCCAGGTATGTAAATTCCTTCACCTGCTGCACTTCTTCCACCCTCCATTTCCCCGTCTCTCTTTTTCTTTTCCTTCTCTTTTCTAAATACCATTATATTTGTTTTCTCCATATTTACTTTCATTTCTTTTTTTTCATGTATTTTTCCAGCGTCTTTATCATTTCCTTTATTTTCTTTTCCTCTTTAGCCATTAACCGCATACGCCAACGACCACAACTTCATTTTCCCTACTACTATCCTTTCTATCTGTTGTCTTCTTATTGTCTTCTCCAAATCCTAGGTATATACTGCAAACAGGCTTGGGCTCAGTGGGCATCCCTGTCTCGACCTTCTCCTTGTAAAGAATTTCTTACATTCCTATCCATTCACTTTCACCTTGCTCCTCGTTTCTTCGTAAATTTTCTCCATTCTCTCTATTAATCTTTCATTTATTTTTTTTCTCCTCATGTATTCCCACAGTTTTTCCCTGTTCATTCTGTCAAAAGCGGCTTTTAAATCTACGAACAGTGCCACTATTTTCGCCCTTATGTTTCTCTAGCTCTCTATTCGCCTAGTATTTTAATATATATATGTTGTCTATCACTCTTTTTTCCTTTCTGAATCCCGCTTGCCCGTCTGGTACCAAACTCCTTTCTTCTATTTCCTTCTGTAGTCTTCCTTGTAGCACTGTCGCATATAATTTGCATGCCGTGCTTAATAATGTCACTACTCTGTAATTCTTCACTTTATTGCTGTCTGCTTTTTGGTGTATCGGGCATATTATTCCCTCTCTCCATCTCTCCGAAAATCTTTACTATTTCCGTCATTTTTTTTGCTACATTTTCTTCCCCGTACACCCAACCCACTCTTCGCCTTGTATGACATCTTTTCCTGTCGCCTTTTTTTCTTTTACCTTTTTTATTGCCTCTATTATTTCGCCTACGTTTATTTTATCTCCATTTCCATCTTTCCGTCTTACTACTGCTTCTTTGCCTTTCTTCTCTTTTCGTATTTTTGTTCTCCTTCCGTCTAGCAAGCTCCTA
Organism: Aquatica leii; assembly: GCA_035610365.1. NCBI lineage: Eukaryota > Metazoa > Arthropoda > Insecta > Coleoptera > Lampyridae > Aquatica > Aquatica leii. The sequence goes on along the minus strand of CM069437.1, from coordinate 12,968,204 downwards.
AAATATCTTTTTTATTTGTATTCCCTTTGTCGTCCCTTTTCTCTTCCTTTCTTTCTTTAGGTATTTCCATACATCTTCCGTTTTTATAACTTTGATCTGATCCTCTAGTTTCTTTTTGTTTTTTCCTTCGTTCTCTTGCATGTTTTCTTGTAGATTTTTACTGTTTCTTTATATTCTTTTTTCTCTTTCTTTTCTTTTTCCCACTATATTAATACTCTTTTTCTTCGTTTTCTTGCATTCTCTATTCCACTATTTTTTTCATCCTGTTTTCTCCCCCTTACACTTTCTAAATCTGATTTTCTCTGTTGCCTTCTCGATCACCTCTCTCATTTCCTCTAACTCTCTTGTAATCCCTTCCTTACCCATACCGTTATCCCTATCTCTTTTTGTATCTCTTTATACCCTCTTTTGTCCACCTTTTTTTCATTATGTATTCCTCATCTTTTTTCTCTTCTTTTTCTGTTCCCTCCATTGTCAATTGCAGTGGTTGGTAATCTGATTTCAATCTTTTTTCCACCTTAAATGTCTTCACTTTTTCTCTAGCGTTTTCATCTGTCAATACAAAATCTATTATTGATTCTCCCTTTCCTTCTATGTCCGTATACTCTCCCATTCCTCTTTTTTCTCTGTTTCCATTCATTATTTCCTATCGTTGCACATTTCCAGCAGTTCTTTCACTTTGTCCGTTGTCATTTCCCAGTCGGTTTTCTTTCTTGTATTTTCCCCTCTTTCCCTATTTTCGCTTTAACGCCCCCTCTTAATATTATCAATCCCTCCTCCCTCTTTATCATATCTTTTATGTTCTTTCTGTTCTTTTTCATTTTGCTGTTATAAACAGTCACTGTTTTTATTTGTTTTTTCCCACTGTATGTTCCTTTCTACAATTCCTCTTCTATGTTGCACTCTCTTTCTCTTTCTAAATCAACTATTCTTCTTATTCTTGTTATTATACCCCCCTCTGCTCTCCCTTTACTCTTCTCTCTTTCTGCATGTTGCACTACCCACTCAAATTTCTCCGCCAACTTTTTTTCCCACCACTCCCATTCTCCTGTAATCCCACTGTACCCTGCTTTCTAATGTTTTTTTACTCCCCCGGTACGTTTCAAAACAATACTCCCAGCTCAGTCATTTCTCCATGTGCTTTTACCTTTCTTTCCTTTATTCCTTTTTCTGGATCTTTTTCCTTTCCATTACTTATTAATTTTTTTGCCAGTTCGTGCTTTTAGTTTTTTACCTTTTGACCACCCATTTTTTCTCCTCTTTCTCTATTCAACTCCCTGTCTCTGTCGTTCCATATGTATCTTTCTCTATCTATCTCCAATTTCCTGTATCCTACCCAATGCTCTGTTCATTATTTCTCTCTTTGTACTCTCCTTTCTTTCCATGTCAAGTCGTGATTTATGTAATTTTTTGTGTTCCTTAATTTCCTTTTCTCTGCCATCACCTTCTGTTTTTTTCCATCCTCCCGTTTCCGCCACCACCATCTCATTTTCTTTCTCTCTATTTATCACTGTCACCTTTTTAACTTGTACTTTGACGTTTAATTTTTCTTCCAGCATCAATACTAAATCCTTTTGTGGTTCTTTACTTTTTCACCCTTTTATTACAATATTATTCTTCCTTTTCTATCTTTCCTCATCATCCGTTTTTTTCAGTTTTTCTATTCTCTCTACCAGTTCTTTTTATTCTTTCTTTAACTTCTCTTCCTTCTCTCCCATTTCTTCTTTTATTTCTTGCCTTATTCCATGCATGTTTTCTTCCATCTGTCTCACCATCTCTCTCATTAATTCCTTTAATTCCTTCATTTCTTTCTGTTCTTTTCTCTTTCCTCAATACTGTTATTGAGCTGTTTCCTTCGTTTTCCTTCGTTATCTTTGTGATCTGATTGTTTTCTTCCTTTTACCATCTATTTGTTGTCTGTTCTTTTCCTCTTCTTCTCTCTCTCCTTTATTTATTCTTTTCTCTATTTTGTTCCTCAGTACTTTCTTTTCTTTTTTTCGTGTTGAATCGTTCCACTTCTAATAGTTTCGCTTTAACTTCGTATTCGTATCTACCTTAAGCGTTGTCAGGTGTAAAGGGGCATCTGTTTCTTTTGTTTTGCGCTCTTTTAATTACATTATAATCGGCACATTAAAAATCAAGCTGAATCTTATCAGTTATACACCTACAACTTATTCTTCGACATTCTGAGTTGCTGTTACTTTTTTTGGGGTGATATAATCACTGGTAAATGATCGCAGCCTGCTGCGGGCTTATAGCAGTATAGTTGGCAGTGTTGTTAGCAGGTTAAAAGAATTAGAAAACCCTCTTTTTGTTAAAAAAAATCTTGGTTTACATAGTGCTATTTGTAATCGTATTCTAACTATAACCAACATAACAAAATTAGAATTTGCGCCAATAGTATCCTGCAATGTTGGATGCAACTTTTCACAGTTTAAAAATGTTGGGGCATGATATTTAATCTTAAAAACTGTGGAAATTATTATATAATTAAGTAATTATAAACAATTGTTAGAATTTATATATTTAGCACGTGAATAAACATTATGTATGTGTAAAGTTTTTTAGTGGATAATTATCCGAAGCTTAGTGATCAGTATAGGTAATGTCAATTATTTCAGTTTGATTGTTCTTATGTAAACTTGGTTTTACAATAGCCAATTATGTATTCGTATTTTTTGTACGAAATTTAACTTGCTCATCGTAAAAATAAATTAAAAAAAATATTTAAAACATTCACTATTATGTGAATGCAGTTTAAATACAAAGTTTGTTCGGAAACTATGAGGTGGGCCATCAACGTTGTTACCTACTGAACCAGCATTACAAAATACATGGAAGCGACCTAAGCTTAAGGGGCAATACACCAAGATGTTCTAAAAAACAAAAATAAATAATTTGTTATAGCGAAAACCATTAATTGTTCATTGCGGAATTGTGTTGAATTTTTCCGTGTCCGTACGTCGTGTTTAACAAAAAACTACAAGCACCTATCACTTTCGAATCTCGGTACGCACATCAATATTTTCTACACAAATAAAGCCTCGTCTCATTTATGTTATTTCGTTAATCCTGTTGGTTTTAACGTAATAGTTATTCATTCATCCATAAATCTAGTTATCTGCATACAAAGATTTCGGACTGGTTAAAAGTCACAACCTGTCAGCGGGCGAAAAGCAATTAAACTTCAGAAAAAGTTAATCTCGAAATTCTAGACCATCAAAGTGAGATTACAAAGTCTGACAAAAGACGTGAACTAATAAATGATCGTCACACATGATAGCTTTGCTTGCGTATTACGAGCATACGCGTCTGTTCGTCCATCCGTGACATTAACTCGCCCGTGGAGGCTCTCAAATCAGGACATGGTCTGAGTAGGATGTTAATGGAAAACATCATATATTACGTACCAAGCTTTCGAATCACACCTGTAATTAGGCGTTTCGACGCTTTTTTTCTCTACAAAAGTAGAATTTCGAACTTGGTACACGTCGATTCAAATCTAAGAATATCGATGGTATATAACAATACACATTAGCGCTCCCTCGATAATACAATAGAAGGCAACTAAACGCATGAGAAAGCATATTTTCTAAATAAAACTCTAAGTCATAGAATGACATGCGGCGTGGTTCACGCTTAGCGATTTCTATTATAATATGAAACAAATCTTATCTCAACTCGCTTATAGGTAATACATTTCAAATGAATCCCACTTCTACGTATCTATTACGAATACGTTACGTCTCTTCAAACTTCAAAACAGTTAAATGAGAAATTCGCATCAACCGTTTATCGCATCGTCGAAGAAAAATCGTTAAAAAAAATTTTATTTTATTTTACAGTTATCGATTCGAATCAATCTATGTTTTGCACTGTTGAATTTAGACCTCCTAACGAGAGTCTTTTTGTTGCAGTTAACTAAGTTATTGTAATCTTATTCAATTAACGATTTAATAACCTCATTTTTTCTTAATTAATTTTTGTACTACCGCATACCAAAGACAACTAATCACATATATCGTTGTTGTATGGTGTTTGTACTTAACGTGTTCGAAAAAAAATCCATATAAACAAAAAAACATATATTACTACTTTACAAGTTTGTCAATTATTTAAGAGGTTTACAAGTGCATCAACATACAAAACTAAAAATTAAACTACTTGCTGGCATGTTTCGAATAAATTATAATATAAAAAAAAAGGATATTGCATATGCAACGACGCTACGATATTAAAAAAGTAATGTCTATTATTTCATCTACACATCAGTGATGTCTTCTTCAATATTCCTGATACTATTTGCCACCGGCGAAATTTTGTCCTAATTAGTCGAATCCCACCATAATCCACTTTTTATCTACTAATTAATCATACCAATCAACTTGTATTAATGCCGATCGCAAACCATATTCCATTTAACGTATTAGCAACTATCGACAACCATACTCAACAATTCGACCAGGAAAATTATTCTGTTCAGAACCCGATACGGTTTTTTCCCAGGGTCGATATCGATACAATTTTTTACAACTTCATTTTCACAATTGATTTTTCACAATAATATTTTTTCTGGGGCAACGTATTTCAAATGTTTTGCATATACAAAGAACAAGGGATTACAAAATGTTATAATTATATTAGGGATGAAACATAATCCCCCACCAAAATCATCAAAATTTGGTGATTTTCTAAATACGGGTAAAAAAAAATTGGATCAGAACTTAAGCTGCAGAGCAGACGTGAATTTAAAACGGCTTCTTCTATCTCTACAACTACTGTGTTTAATTCTTCATAAGTGAGATTTTGCTTATCTATGGCTCTCGGTGTGTGGGTTTTTATAGATTTGATTCCGTTTTCCCACAAACCACCAAAATGTGGTGCGGAAGGAGGATTAAAGTGCCATTCAATGGCTTCTGCCTCTACAGCGACTCTAAATTGAGAAATCGATTCCTTATTGGCTCCAACGAAATTGGTACCACAATCGTTAAAAATCCGAGTGCAGCGACCACGACGGGCTATGAATCTACGCAAAGCTGCGAGAAATGTTTCACTATCTAGATCCGAGGCCATCTCGACATGTAATGCTTTGGTGGCAAAACAAACAAACAAACATAGGTAAGCTTTGGCGACCTTAGAGCCACGTCGTCTCGATACATGAATTGGAAATGAACCACCATAGTCGACACCAACACAACTAAATGCTTTAAGTTGGCTAACTCGACGAATAACTCTACGAGCTGGCACTATCCAAAAATTTTGTTGCGTTGGTAGTATTTACACCAGCATGTTTATTTTCTAAATGAACTTGTTCTATAACCAAGGTAGTTAAACGATGCTTTCCAAGCAATAAAGCTGGATTTTTGATCCCAAAGGGCAACGAGGCGTTTTCTAGCCGACCACCTACTCTTAAAATTCCTTCGCTATCTACAAAAGGCAACAATTCTCTGTATCTTGCGCAACAACGAAAAACGGTCGAGTAATTCTAAAACTGCGTTGCACACAAGTTGCACTGTAAACGTCACGTATTTCAATTCCCCATTCGTATCCTGCATCGAAGAATCTAGTTTTTCTCGAGGCCAATAATCTTCGGGTTGCAAAAACCAACTCAGACCCGCTCACCAAAGCGAACAATTAAGCAACTCCTCTGGAAAAAGACCACGCGAAACTGGATCCGCTGGATTGTCACACGAACGAACATGACGCCACCAACTCGGAGGGATGCGTTCTTGGATATGAGAAACTTTATTTGCGACAAACATTTTTTATTTATGTGGAGAGGAACGTATCCAAGCTAATGCGACCTTGAAATCACTCCGAGTAACTATGTTATTAATGTCTATCAAATTGGCATACGACTTGAAGACAAAGGAAACTAAGTTTGAAAGCACTGCCAACAATTCTAAACGCGGGATTGATAGTCGTTTGAATGGAGCGACTTTTGATTTAGCTATAACAAAGGCACTATTTTCTACCACAAAACGAAGATAAACAACAGCAGCGTAACCTAACTCGGACGCATCACAGCATGCGTGTAACGGACAATTTGCAAACGATGCGGGTTTAGAGCAACGAGGAATCCGAAGATTTGACAAGCTAACCAATGACGACTTATACTTTGACCATTGACTACAAACGTCTGCTGAGGGCTCTGCATCCCAATCTAATCCTAGAAGCCACAGATGCTGTATCAATCCCTTACCAAAGAAAGTAAGTGGACATAGAAATCCCAAAGGATCATATATGCAAGCGACCTCAGATAAAATAGATCTTTTGGTACAAAGGGCGCTTACTGGTTTGACCATGAATGAAAACGAATCGATTGATGCTTGCCACTAAAGACCTAAAATTTTTGCACCAGTTAAGTTGTCTTCCTCAAAGACAACCGATCGATTCTGACAAAATTCAGACGGCAGCGAAGTTAACAACGAATGTGAATTGGCTGCTCACTTGCGCAATTCAAAACAACCTGACTTCAATAGTCTAATCAATTGGTTTTACAATTCTAACAACGACTCTAACGTGTCTGCTCCACAAACAAAATCGTCAACGTATAAATTCGAAAGTATGGCTTGAGCAGCGTGTGGAAAGTTTTTCTTGCCATCCTGTGCTAATTGCAAAAGGCAACGGATAGCTAGAAAAGGTGAAGAAGCGTAACCATATGTTAAGGTATTCAATCTAAAGATTTGGATGGTTTCATCGGTAGAAAACCTCCAAAAAATCAATTGGAATTGCCGATGCAAATCTTTCAGTAAAATCTGTCTAAACATTTGACGTACGTCGCAAGTGAAAACAAACTTGAACCACCGAAAACGAATTAGCATAGTGCTAAAGTCGCTTTGCAACTTTGGACCAGCAAGAAGCGTCTCGTTGATGGAGATACCTGCGCTATCCTTAGCCGAAGCGTCGAAAGCTACACGAATTTTGTGAGGATCATTTTCTTTAAAAATGCAATGATGCGGTACCTAATAACTATGTACACTATCAATATCCGCAGTTGAAGCTGAGGACAAATGACCTGCATTCAAATAATCATGCATGAATTCACTATATTTCTCCCTCATAACAGGGTGTGAGCTTAAATGACGTTTAAGTGTTAGTAAACGGCGATGTGCTATTTGACGCAACCCTACAAACGTCGGTAAAGACTCGGCGTCTTTGAACGGCAACGATACTATAAAACGACCCAAATGGTCTTTTGCGTGCGTCCGTACAAACAAATCTTCAGCTAGCTGATCTTCCGGAGAAGTGAGACACGGACTAGTAGGAACATTTTCCACGTTCCAAAACAATTTCAGAGTGTCATCAAGTGACGGTTCAACCGATACGAAAAACGAATGGAGTTGCGGTTGAATCATCGCATTGCAAGATATAGAACCTAGTAATGCGATACCAAAAACTGTGTCTAATGCGACAGGACCTTCAATATTATCATCATTATCAGCAAAATGAAACAAAGATCCACGAGCTATTTGAGGAAATACATCTGCACCTAATAGAAGATCAATATTTCCTGGTATGTTCCAACGAGGATCCGCTAGATTAACGTTCGAATACCTAGCACCGCCGTGAATGTGAGTATGAGGAAGTTTTGAACAAATCTTCCAAATATTGTAGTTGGTAATTCCGCGGCTAACTCTAACTGACGTGTCGCCTAAACATGCGATTGAACTCGACGATTTGTTGTATGGTAGACCCAGGCGGTTACGACAATTTTCCGTTACTAAGCTGATTTGACTACCTGGATCACAAAGTGCTCTAAATGTTTGAAATTTACCCCAACGATCTTGGACTTCTAATGAAACTGTAGCCAACAATGTAATGCTAGACGAAATAGCATTTGTGGACTTCACTGAGGTTAAAGCTAAAAGAGCTTCCGATGATTCTACAGTCGATTGCAAAGACTCTTTGACGCTGCATGGTTGTGACGAATTCAGTGAAGACGTTTTTCCAAAATGCAAAAACGAATGGTGTCATTCTGAACAATGTCGACACGAGGATTTTGACTTGCACGCTTTCACTAAGTGCTGCGAACTCAAACAATTTAAACAAATACGACAAGTTTTGACAACTGTATAGCGCTCCTGCAGATTGAGTTTACCAAAACGAGGACAAGCTAACAGAATATGCGAATGATCTTTGCAGTACAAACAAAAAGATTTAGGCAATGGCAAATTGGTCGTCGCTGCTAACGAATGCTGAGAACTCTTATTGTCCTAACTACTACTACTATTTTTTGAAGTACCAAGAAGACCACCGCGCGATTTTGCAGAATTCGACAAACTACTATTGTTGAAGAACGCTGCTTCCAAAGCACGACATTGATCGCTAAGAAACTGTTTAATTTCTTCGAATTTATGAAGATGTGGTTGAGAATTATTTAGTTCAAAACGTTGGTGAGTATCTGGATTTAGTTTTTCAAGTAACCAAATAAATAATGTAAAATCCCAATGATCGATACCCGTAATGTGATCAATGGCAGCTAAATTCTCTACAAAAACATTCAAAAGATCGCGTAAAGCTTGAGGAGATTGCGTACTTACTTTCGGAGCTCTAGCAATATTTTGCCAATACTCTACTATTTTGGTAACGAGGAACTAATGTTTTATGTGCAATTTCGTAATTATCCAAAATCAATGCTAAATGTTTAACTAAAGTCAATGGTTCTTTAGATAAGGTGGAAATCAAAAACTGAAACTTCTCTGCATTCGACAACGATTCATTTTCATAAATGAGCTTATTAAACAAATCTTGAAAGGTTGGCCAGTCCTTGAGGCCTCGGTCAAAATTTGGCAAGTCAATTCGGGGAGCATAAAAAACTATGGAAAAATTCTTCAGAGATAAGGCACACAAAACTTTTCTTTAAAGAGCCACAATCAAACACTCAAACTGCTCTATCAAGCACGAGTCGACAAAAATTAAGGAAACTTACGGGCACTGTGGCTTAACAAACATATGCATAAAATGGAACTGCAAAGTAGCCCTCTACGGCGCGGATGCTTGAAGGACGACGAGAGTCCACTGCATCTGCTGTGCAAATACGAAGCGTATCAAATGCAACGCACGACGATTCTCGAAAAACCAAAGCTAACCGATGATGAGTTGAAAAAAGCCCTTTGGAATAAACTTCTGAACTTCATTGACGAAACAGAACTGATGAGGGAGTAATAAATCAGAGGTGCACAAAAGGACCAAGGAGCCGCAGTGCAGGGGCGCTAGACGAACCACCTCTTGAATTAAATAAAAAAAAATGCAGTGTGGAGTATAAACATCTTATGTATATGCCATTTTGTAGTGCTATTAACAAGACACAACGCCCACTATTGATAAGTTGAAAAAATGTTTGCATAGTATTATTTTGCTGTGTTCAATATGTCGACTTTAGTGCCAAATAAAGAGCATTTGGGGACAACAAAAATTTTTATTTTCATTTGAAAAAGAAACGGCTGCTGAATCATACCGATTACTAGAAAAGCTTGTGGTAAACATTATCGTTTGCAAGATACGTGTGAACGATGCTTCCGACGTTTCAAAATTGCTGATTTTGATATTGCAGACAAGGAACACGGTAAACCGTAAAAAAAGTACGAAAATGTGGAAATGCAAGCATTATTGGACGAAGACGATTCACAAACACAAAAACAACTTGCAAAGCGATTGAACGTTTGTTATCTTAAAAGTGTGGTATATTAAAAATTTTCTAGTATAAGATTTATCCACGACACGCCCACTTCTCGTGGTTGACTGTCAAACGGTAACGTTTGTGCAACACACACCTCTGTTTAGCGGTGTCTACGTTTGCATCATTAAGTTATTTCACGCAAGTCCACGTGAATATGCGGTCGAATTTTGTGTTTATTTGAGCAAAAGTTTATTCGGGGTAAGTCGTTATAATTTTTTTATTATTGGGAGTTCAAATTGATTCTTTCGTGGGTTTTCACACCTCCATCTGTGTTCCTATGTGTGGAGTCGATAAGCACCTATTGCAATTGAAAAATTTCCATGATATCACGTCGCTGAAGTTTAATGGTTTGAATACAATCATATTGGATGAAATAATTACCCAAGTTGCAAAGTTAATTTGAAAGAAGCTCTGCGCATTCGCTTATTTTCAGTGATCGTATGATTTAAAAACGGAATTTAATAACGCCGTGTGTACGTTTTTGTGTTAGATTTCATATTACGTTTTAGGTAATACTGGTACGGAATTAGCTAATCCCCTACTGGATAAAACATAGCTGTAAGTATTACATTTTTCTTTAATTCGGATTGACGAATTGTGCTTGTCTTAGTTTTTCTTTTTGACTTTTCTTCTAAATCCGCGTATCACAATTCAACATTTAGATACTTTTTTCTTTTTACTTCTTTAGCTTAGTTAGCTTTGGCGACTTATATTCAGGGTTGGATTTGTATTCAGGGGTTGGGGTTTCAAGGGATTTTAGGGCGTTGTCCTTGACCGTGGTTTAAACTTCTTTCTTTTCTATCTTCTTTGTTCTCTTGGTTTGCTTAGTACTGTCGGTCAGTAAGGTCTGTGGGACTGCGTTGCTTTCTTGCTTTTTAGCGTAACGACTGTTGTCGACTTTCAACGAGTACCTGTTCTGATACTTTTATTCTGTTGGTTGAGTTTCTGGTTCTTTGAAGTATCATCCCGCTTCATGCGACTTTTGGACACATCTGGTTGGTGATGCTTGGTAAACTGGGAAAACTTCTTTCACCTACGTTTCTTCTTGGGTTGGGCGTTATTGTGTTTTGGGGTTGGTTTTGGATTTTAGGGTTCTATCCTTGGCGTATGCCTAAATTTCTGCCTTCAGTTTAGCTTTTGTCTTCGTTGTTCTCGCTCCACGCTTTTATCTTGCTGGGGGGGAATCTGTTACGGTCGAATTTTCTTTACGTACGCCTATGTTGTTACGGACGAAATTTTCTTTGCGCACGCCTATGTATTCCGACGTGGTATTAGTTTACGGTTTGGACGCCCCCTAACGATCTTTTACGCGTGACTGTCATTTACGACGAGTTCTTCAATTTGAAAACTACATAAAATGGCCGGTGAATTGGCGATTGAACGTTTCTAAACTTATCCACCGTCATGGGGACCAATCTATAAGTGTATTACACTTATAATTCGTTTGCGTCGTCACCGGGTAAGATAATAACTGTCATTTATCAAAACTCTGTTGTAATTTCTCGTAATTTGATAGCCGTTCCGCCACGTGCGAGCAATTCGTTCCTAATTGTTAACTGTTAATGAAGAATCCATTTCGAATAACAATTTCGTCAAATAAATGTTCTCTGAGGCATACGACATATGGCAAAAATCGAATGTACCGAAGTTAACTAAAAATTGTCGAGATTCTACTCAGGCGGCAGATACCTGCGTAAATCACAGAAAAGGGGTATAACAGCATCCGACTTTCGGGTTGTGTTATGTGTGTACTTTAAAATTTAAGTAATGATTTTGTAGATTTGGATTTCGTGAGATATTAGGTTGACACGATTTGCGATTCAAATTGCTTACAGGGTTACGTGTCGGGGAAAGTACTTTCTTTACACCAGTGGAAATTCCTGTGTTTGTGGTAAGTGCTTTTATATCTTTTCTTTCGTCGTCAACAAGGTTACTCACGAAACTTTCGCTAATAGTAATTCCGTACTGATTAACGTAATTGTAGTACCATTTAGTTAGTAAATTTGCTTATGCTACGTATGCTGTGTCCTACCCTTAATTATTGTGATAATTTAATGTTAATGCCATACTTATTATCATTGTTTTATTGTCAGTTATGCCATATTACTAATTATGTAAACGATATTTACTACGAACTATTCTTTGCTATCTATTTCACTGTAGTTTACTTATGTACTGTGTGTTGCCGATACTACTGGCATTTCTGTAATGAGAATTCTTATATTCTGTGATAATCATCAGCGATTCTAGATTAAAGTTGTTATTGTGGTTACTTGTTCTTTTATGACAACATACCTTTCTCTTTAGATCGTCGTTATCTAATCACAAACGCTGGCTACTCGAACAGCCGAGTAGAAGGGATTACGAACCTAACATCGTGTTACAAGTTTATACCGTTCTGTCCTGAGCAAGATAGAGAATTACTTTGGGATAAGCTCTGGCGCCCTGCAACATCTTTTCTGTATTTAGTGTAGACCTCCCCTCTCTCCGATTATTGCGAGTTGGCCGTGCAGGTTCGTAAAACACAAAAAGCTTGTAACAGATTGGCTAAGGACATATCACAAAAGATTTCCCGATAATTGCCGAAAGTTTAACTAATACGTACACAATGGTATCACAAATAACTTGCAGATAATTTATCCGATGATTAATATATACATAATTTAGTAAGCTTCTAAAAATCCTTTTAACAAATGAATCACAAGTATGTCACCGAGTTTTCAAGATGACTTGCCTATCTAACAAATATTCCACATGACCTAATTCTAAGTAACCATTAACATTTAGTTATGTAACACCGGCATCCGTGCACGTCCTAATTATCCACACAAAAAAAAACTAATTGGGTAATAGTTAGAGATTTCCTGAGATAACAGACACGTAGGGGGTAACCAAACTTGCTGTGATAATAAAAGAAAAATTAATATCTGGCGTAAAATAGAAATGCATTCTTACCCCAGCAAATCTTTCACATGTAACACATCGAAATCGTAATTGATTTTCACATCAATTGCGTGAATGTTCCAAAAGACTTAAAATGTAGACATTACTAGGCATTGCGTTCGCACACGTGCTGTTTTCTTAGCGTAAACAAATCGAAAAAAATTAGAAGCAAATCGCCTTGGTTACGACTGGGCAAAATTCATACAGTGCGTAAAATCATATGAAGGTTTTTTTAATATAACACGTTTACTAAAAGTAGTTGATCTAAAAGATTGCAAGCATGTTTTAGTGACAGCATGACATGACACGAAAACAAAAAAAAAACAAAACTCTTTACAGCTACATCAAAAGTTGGTTTAACCGGAATTAAGCTTTACAAAAAGTATTTGAATTTAAAACCAAGAAATGTGAACCATCGCAGACTGTTTATATTTTATAGACAGAGCAAGTGCACAAAGCCTCCAATTGGTATAAATATCTTCTACAAGTTACAAAAAAAATTTACTACGTAGCCAAAAAACTTTACAAACCAGCATCAGTGATTTTCTTGACCAACAATGGAGCTGACATACAAATTATCGGTGACGCATCTATTGAAATTCGAGCCGCATTCCAACATGTTTAGGATGAAGTTAACCACTAGCCTTTTCAAAAAAATCTTTGACAGTTGATAAAAACTATAAAATTTACGATCGCAAACTACTGGTTATCTACTTCGCCATTAAACATTTTTGGCAGATGGTTGAGGGAAGACAATTTACAGTTTTTACAAATCACAAACCGATCATATACGCGTTTGCCATGGCAGTTTTGCCATTTAAACTGTATACCGCCACTTTTGACTGATATTACTCACGTTATCGCAGATGCCTTGTATCAATACCATCAAAACGCTTCTAAATGATTTTGCAAACTCGCCGAAAATTCAATGCAGCCTAAAAAAGTGGCATTTCCAAACATCGACATAGCAATGTGCTGCAATTTCGTGCTGTATAAATTTCTTTTAAGTACCTTAGATTATCCATGCCGATAGTGGTTAAATAAATTGCAATTTTAGATGTGTTAGTTGTGAGACATTCGCTAGGGCAAGGATACATTTTCAGTTAACAGCGCGATTTGATTTCTCTAATATTATCATAGCAAAAATTGGTCACCAGTATGTGTTGATTATCCTAGAAAATTCCTATGACAAACTATTATGGCATACATTGAATAAAAGAACTGCACCGGATGCGTATTATGTAAATCTACGATAGATGAGAAATTTAAGCCACCGTTTAGATTTCCGCTGGTGTGGCAAAAATTACGACAAATTGGGGACACACCTGCTGATGTACTTTAAATGACGTCGAAAAGCTTAGCTCACTTTGGTTTTGAGGTTACGGTCATTTATCGAAGCCTCTTACGAAAGTGGGCGAAACGTTGGCAACTTCGGTTACAACAACAATGACACGGTCCAAACCCGGAAGACATTCTTATCTTAGTATACATTCCGGCCGCTATTACACACTTATAAGGTTTAGGATCCGAAGTGCAGTATATTTTTTTGTGTGTTCCAACCTAATGCAGCAATTACAAAAAATAGTAATTTTGGTCACTAGCGTCGTAAGTGAAAGGCTGCATGAGACTTTCGACAAGAGCTGTTTTTTGCAAAATTAATTTTTTTTTAAATGTAACTCGTAATTTTATATTTTTAATTGCGCTCGAAACCACACGTAAAATTTTAATAGCGCACTTATGAATATTCTACATCAAATTGCAATGTCGTAAATGTCGCAAACACGCCATGCGCAGCATGCATTTGCTTGTTCTTCCAAATGAACGCGTTGTATTGTATTATAGTCATCAAAAATCTATTAGATCGCATATTGATCGTTAGAAATTGTATTTGTCACGTAGCTCATTTTGAAATATAAAATGGCGTTATGGATTCGTTGTATCGATCCAATATCGTTTAGAAATCTTGTAATTATTAAAAATCGTTTATTATCGTTAAATTGTAGTTGAAGAATTTACATCCTATAGAGTCAATCGTATACATAGAGAAAGCACATTGATTGCGTTTTTTTACTATCGCTTTCGTTTTAGTTTAGTTGAGAATTAATTAGAGCCTTTGTTGTAAAACGAAGCATTTTTCGTAACATTTTTGGCCTTTGTTGTTTTTTTTTTGGTAAAACCTAAGACAGGTTTTTTTTAATCCGAGTCATAGATTGATTTAAAACAAGTTTAGGCACTGTAGGTGTCGTTGCGTATTCAGATGACCTAACTTTGATTTCAGCAAAGGAATAACGTGTACACAAAGAATTCAATTTTAAAAATTAATTTACTAATTAATACTATCGCAGTCTTTACGTAATACTTTGTGTATTTATATGCAAAAAAAATTACAAACTTTGCCAATTCGAGTTACAGCATTAAATATTAAAGAAGTTTCAAATAACTCCTGTAAAATTATAACGTAATGTTAATTACACACAACAAAAAATTAAAATTTTCGATAGCAACGTCTATTATAACAGAAACAAGTATACTAAGCTCTCCTTATAACAAATTATAGTTCATTACTTAATAATATTTTATTAAAGAATACCAAAAAAAATATTTATGAAAAGTTTTTTGTAAACAATTTGTTTATATTTAATTACAAAAAATTATTGAACTTCTTTAATTCTCCATAATACTCAATATTTCAATCTGTTGTATCTAAAATGAAATTTACATGTTTCGACTTGAGACTGAATCCTAAAACTTGAGATCAATGATTCATTTAGTTTATTATCGAAGTCGTCAAGATCTCGATTCGCACGAAGTCGAATTAGGTATGACTGTAGAAACAAATACCGATGCGTTTTATTCGTTAACAGTAATAAATCCTACTATTTAATTATAACAGTTTTTTCGGTTCGAAGAAAAGACTGCAAAACTGTTGCTGAGTAATTAGTGCTAACACAAATTTATTATCCGTCCAAACGATTTTGAAAAACAAAAAAAATTAGCTATTAGCTTAGATATTCCACATGAACAAATAGCATCCCGAACGTTAACAGAACACAAAAAGAAAGAACGTTTCGGAAAACGTAATCCATTATTTCGAGAGACAGCGGTGATAGTAAAGTGTGTTGCGAGGTTAGCGTACGTGTAGAAAAGGACAAATACATTTAGAAACGATTTTGGCGAAGAAAGATAACCGTTTACGTTATAATAACTTTGGAATTCGCTAATTCTACACGCATACCTGTGTCTCGTTTCTATGTTTAAATAGAAAACTATCGATGTTTACACGGAAAACCTTTTTTTAGGTACAAGATTATAATTTTCCTTAGTTTAAACATTAATGAAAAAAACAAAATTTTCCCGACAAAACTGGAACGTTGTTAACTAGATGATATAGGTGAGGTTTAAAAAATCCGGAAGCAATAATTCATAAATACCTACATAGGATGCAAACTAGAACGTCTAAATGGAAAATGAAATACATTCGGTTGAAACAATAAAATGAGGAAAAACACGTAAAAGAAACGAAGAAAATATTTACATAATACGAACAATGATAGACTATTACTTGTAACACTCACTATAAGAAGCGTGAGTATTAATTAAAATTTCAATTTCTGCCATATTTCAGAAGTAGGGCTCTGTAGATTTATTGTATAGATAAAACTTATATGCTATAAAATAGCAATAAAAACAACTTATATACTCGTATACAGCATGTTCTAAAAACTAATTCTAAAACTTAGTGCATTGAATCCTAAATTTGTATTGGAAGAAGAAAAAAATTCCGGATTTAAATCTTTGTTTTTTTAGAAATTACACTTAAAGACCACCATTCATGAGTCAGTTTTGAGGTAGAGATAATTAGTTAAGTACGTAATGCAAAACAAAAATTTTGAAGCAGACAAGCAGTTGTCAGATGATTATCAGCAGAAAGTGATTTAAACAAATGCGTATCAATCTGTTTTTCTAAGAAATATTTTAGAATATTGAACAAAAAGACTTTGCTTGTTAATACACTACGTAACAAAACAAAAACTTTTTTGCTACTGGATTGAAAATACGTTCCTTATAGTAATTCATATGCGCTGAATAAAGGTTATCAATAGAATTGATATTGTAAGAAATTTTTGAGAGACTAATGTGCATACTTTGGGATGAAAACACAAAATATTATAATTAAGAAATGAAGAAGTGAAACGAGAAATGTGTCAGAAGCCCTTAGTTACACAAAGATTGACTTGTGTAATAGCGAAGGCTTCCACGGCCGGAATCTATACTAACATTAGAATGTCTTCCGGGTTTGGACCGTGTCATTGTTGTTGTAACCGAAGTTACCAACTTTTCGCCCACTTTTGTAAGGGGCATCATCAGGGCGTGAAATAAATCGCAAAACTCAAACAAGCAACCGAAATGTAACTAAGAACTTCTCAAAAGTTAGGTTACCCACTTGTGAAACAAGCCATAATCTAAACTCTGAAAAGGTAAGAAAGGAAACGATAACTTGAAAAAGCAAACGAAAATCTAACAAAGAACCACTACCGAGTTAGGTAATGCTGAAATTGAAACGGCCTTGATATCTTGCTTCCATGGTCGACATCTGGTAAAATCTTTCACCGTATAGTTGTCTGCTCTATGGTTCCCAAGAAAGTTCTCAGCATGTTTTTAGAATCATCTAAAATGTTGGGAATCTGTACCACACAGACCTGTCGTTAGTTATAGCATCTTCGAAACAGTCTTTCCAGCGCCTTAAAGTTTGTCGCAAATAGAGTAGGTAAAGTTTAAGCAATGTCTCGAATAGAAAAGTCTCGTCTCAGTCGGATAGGCCAAGTAACACGCCGTCGGAAGAAGGAAGTTAGACGGCTTCTAATTCAGAAACGTTACTCTCTTTTTGGTAAGTGTCCTACAACCGCTGTCATTCACCCAAAATCAAGATCTTTAAGAGACTCTTGATGTCCACTGAAAAACATGAAAAGTTCTAGAATCGAAATTTGCTGATCAAATATATTGCACGTGCCAGTCTTGTTTAGAACTTTGATCCAGTTCAAGTTTGGGTGGTACGGTGGGTCTACTTCCTCCTCTTCTTCCTCTTTTCCTGCAATTTCTAGTTTTTCTTCAATTAGCGAATAAATCTTTCAGCTTTAACTAAAGCTAAATGACATTGATTTTCAATTTGTGAGTTATCAGCAAAGCCGAATATAAAGGTCGGCAGTAATTTATTTAGTACTTTAGTATTGATTTTGCGTGTATCGTAGTAGTAGTTGTTTTCTACAAAGCTTTAAACCCTTACCTCCACGAGGTTAAAGGTGGACAACGAAGCGCAGGTTATAAGTCCACTCTCTTAGGCAATAAAATCTTGTACACGGCTAAAAGGGTAAGCGTTAGGCACAGTCTTTCTCCAACTGCTACTATACGAGCGTGGCGCTGTCGCGTTCTGCCTTGCCCACTCCATCAGCTTCCTCTATGGAGGTTGAGTTTGCGTCTTTAAAACGTCGTCGTGAAGACGCTACTGTTCAGTACGCTTCTAGCTGTGCAAGAGGAAGCATCGTACGTTCGCGCGTTTTCTTTTTATAACCTAAAAACATGAGCGCTACGATAGAAAATCCCGCCAAGTGTGAAGAGCGTGGCGTAATACTATTTCTGTGGAAGAAAAATTATTCAGCAGCTAAAATTCATCGTGAATTGTGTGCGGTCTATGGCCCAGACATTATGAGTGAAAGTGTAGCCCGTCAGTGGGTTCGTTTTTTTAAAAATG
Organism: Aquatica leii; assembly: GCA_035610365.1. Taxonomy (NCBI): domain Eukaryota; kingdom Metazoa; phylum Arthropoda; class Insecta; order Coleoptera; family Lampyridae; genus Aquatica; species Aquatica leii. The sequence continues at coordinate 12,949,830 of CM069437.1, read as the reverse complement.
GAAGAACAAACGTTCACGATGAGGACAAGAGCGATAGGCCATCTCTTGTGACTGATGATTGGTGAGCAGAGTGAACAAAAAAAATCGTAAGAACCGGCGCTTAACAATCTCTCAGCTTTCCGATAATTTCCCTGAAATTTCTTAGAGCCTTGTACACGAGATAGTGACTGAAAAACTAGGCTACCACACGTTTTATGCTCGTTGGATACCGAAACTGCTCACCGACGACCACAAAATGAACAAGATGAGCTCTGCCATAGACTTTCTTTCTCGGTATGACGTTGAAGAACAACAATTTCTGAACAAAATCGTTATCGGAGATGAGACTTGGGTAGCCTATATGAATGCTGAGACTAAACAGCAGTCAATGCAATGGGGGAACACTGCTTCTCCAAGCAAGCCAAAGAAAGCCCGCCAAACGTTTTCAGCGAGAAAATTAATGGTTACAGTTTTTTGGAATGCTAAGAGAATCTTACTCGTTGATTTTATGGAGCGTGGTACGACTATCACATCTGCACTTTATTGCGAAACGTTGAAACGAATAAGAAGAGCAATTCAAAACAAGCGTCGTGGACTTTTGACATCGGGCGTTGTGTTTGTTCATGACAACGCTCGCCCTCACACAGCCCAAAGAACAATTGAACTTTTGGCTAAATTAAAATGAGACGTTTTTAACCACCCGCCTTATAGCCCGGACCTGCCACCTAGTGATTTTCACCTGTTTCCGTACATGAAACGGTGGCTTGCATCACAGCGGTTTAAGAGTGACGAAGCGCTTCGAAACGCCCAGGCGGCAGAAATTTTTGCAGACGGCATTTCGGACTGTTAGAAGATATGATAAGTGCCTAAATTTGTTTGGCGATTATATAGAAAAGTAGAGAAAAGCTGTAGTTTTAAGATGTATATAATAAAATTTTTGTACCTCAACTGGTTTAATTTTTAGTTCAAAACGGATGTTACTTTGTGGACGATCCTTCTATTAATTATTTTTGTGTGTCGCATGCTGTGAATCAGATATTTGTCATTATTAATTAACTTTTCTTTGCTATCGACACCCTATGTGTAATTTAAACGTATGTATTGTGTGTTGCCGATACTTCCGGGATTCATTGATTGAATAATTTACGATAAATTTCTCGTGCTCGTTGTTAGTAATCGACAAGATGAAATTAAAGTTGTACATATTTATCTTTCTTTCTTTTTTTGTCCGTAGAGAATTGAGAACCTGATTCTATTGTAAAACCTTCTGTCTTGATCGAAACAGAACTTTTACTTAGTAAGATCTGGCGCCCTTTAAACTCTATTTACTTGAACCTCTCCTCCTATCTCCGACTAGTGCAAATTGGCCGAGCAAGGTTTGTAAAACCTATAAGCTTGTAGCACTGTTACCGCCAAACTTTCTACCACCACTGCTGCAGTTCCTATTCCTATATTGTGTGCACAAGCAGCCCGATCTAAAACAGAAAAGGTTAAAGTTCTTTCTGGTAAAACAGACTGTTGTTATTGTTCCCAAACCTGATTCTTTGTTGAAGACAGCTGACGAAACAAAGACGACTCTAATGAAAGTCTTTAATCCGTAAACCTATAGCCTACGACTGACAAAGTTACGAAGACGGGAAAAAACTCTATTAGGCTCGAATCAGAGCGAACGAATTTGACAAAAATCTCCAGAGCCGTTCTTAAAAAAAACCTGTCTTAAACACGACAATCTATACCTGCATACCTTCCACGTGGTGCTTTGTGCCCCAGCAGACTTAAAACATGAATGCCTTGACTCTTACAAGGCCGCGTTTTACCAGTACAAACTAGCAGTAACGACAGCGAACTATAGCTCCTAGTAAAGATTCGTTGAAAAAAACTTGGCAACGAGCTCGTGGAGGTTAGTTTACAGGTTGTCCTCTCGTAAGTTACTCTCGATCCAACCGTGCTCCAATGTCCAAAACGGCGACAGATACACTGTTTCAGAATATGAGACTATTAAAACTATTGTTTGCTCCCTCTTTCCTGACGACGATCCGACGTTAGATAACCCTTTGCATGCCCAAATAAGATCTCACACTAATTTGCAAATAAAATCCCAACAGGACTGGGTCACTAGCGACGATTTAGCCGCGGTGGCTAATAAAATTCTTAATAACAAATCTCCTGGGCTCAACGAAATACATTGTAATGTCCTACGTCTAATTGTACAAAATTTTCTCTCTTCTACGTTTGTTGATTTGTTCAATTTATGCATTATATGTGGTTATTTTTCTACCAGCTGGAAAACTGGTGAACTCATCACAATTCTCAATACTGGGAAGAAGGATCTCATAAATTCCAACTCGTACCGTCCGATAACTCTGTTATCAAAACTTGGCAAACTTTTTGAACATGTGCTTCTTAAAAAGATTCATGACGACATTCTTCCACAAATTATTTTCCATCCCAGTCAATATGGCTTTGTTTCAGGCAAAACGACGACTGACGCCGCACGTAGATTAATGACCAATGTACGACCGAACGTCTCCAAGTACAGATTTGCAATTTTCATTGACATATCTGGAGTGTTCAACAACGTATGGTGGCCCTTAATACTAGAAGCTCTTGTCGTTAAGAAAATACCTGCTGGCGCCACGCGCGTCATTTGTAGTTATTTATCGAACAGATCGATAACTTATTCTTCGAATGTATTCCATTCTGTTTATGCCAAACGACTGACAAAGAGGTGTCCACAAGACTCGGTTTTGGTTGTAAATGACTTGCTTAACATAGAACTACCAGCAGACTGCGACATCTTCGCATACGCAGACGACATCACTGTCACGGTGTCCGCATTTTCTAGATGAGATTTAGAAGCAAAATCCAACACGTGCCTAAACATAACGACAAGCTGGGCTGGCAGCAACAAACTGAAGATTTCAGCAGACAGAACTAAGTAGACGGTTTCGGCTTTAAAACAAGCTCCTTCACTGCGCCTCAACAACATTCCCGTTCGTAGGGTTTTCGAATTCAAGCACTTTGAACTTTTGCTTGGTGACAGATTGAGTTTTGTAAAATATTGGGCATTCGTGGTTGACAAGTGTAAGAGCGTCTTGCACTTGTTCTACAAATACTTGAAATGAAACCTACACAAAAAATCTCTTGTGAATATCTTTAACAATGCAGTTATATATATACATTTGGTACCACAGACTTTGACATTCTCACGTGGTCACAAAACTGACCACGCTCCAATTCCTATTCTTTAGAACTATCCTCGAAGCTTATCGCACCGTTCCCATAGATACCGTTTGTGTCCAGATGATGTATGCAAGCATCCTTCCCTACATCTCCTTTTGCAAGAAATTTACTGCACCAAAGTTCTTGGCAAGGCTGGCACCTGCAATTTCAATGACCAGCACGTTTCGCTAAACGACTTTCCCTCGTTTTCAGCGGCTAAGCGTTATTTAAAAGTCTTGATCTTGGGTGAATGGCAGCGGCTGTGGAACACTTTCCAGAAAGGGCTCAACGCCTACTCTCTCATTCCGAATATCCGTATTTGGGTCAGAATGTCTTATGTCCCGAGACGAGAAGCAGTCCAAATCTTTTCTTTACACGGCGGATTTCGTTGTTATTTAAAAAGGATTAGCGTTTTGAATGACGACAGTTGTTCGTCGTGTCGCATTCCTGACACCCCAGCACATCGAATTCTCGCTTGTCGCGAATTCGATGACGTTCGGGGTGACCTGTTAGCCACGATTAATCCCATCAAGTCATTGTTGGACTGGTAGATATGACGCAGAGGAAACGGTGGGATAAGCTCAGAGGATAGTTCTAAAAAATAGGCGTTAGAGTGAAGCTAGTTTTCTAAACACGTGAATGTGTCAAAGTCTGTGGTACAACATGTATAAGCCATAAGTGAGTACCAAGCGGACTGCATTTTGAAAAGTGTTTGCAAGATGTTTTTTGTAAACGTTACCAAAAAGAGAATCCATCTATATCTTTCTTTTGTTCTACTTTTACTGCAAAAATACAAAACTCCTCTAACCTACGCCGTAAGAACGTGTCTGATAAGACCCAAAAGTTCTTTTTTATAGAGAAGTAGATTTTCAGTGCAAAGGTACTTACTTTAACTAAATTGATATTCTCATGTAGCCTGTTTGAAAAAAAAATTATAAAAGCACTCTTGAAAATCTAAGTAATGTTCCGGAAACTCACTGCAAAATTCCATATAACGTTGGAACGAAATAAAGTCCAAAGTGTACAACAACCGGTTATAGTAGTCAAAAGAAACATTAATTAATTAATAGCCATTAATTTAGCAATACTCTGCTGATAAAATACTTTCGGCTGTGCCACCAACAATCTAAATCTCTGCGTACAAATTAAACTGTCACCTTTTTAGTGACTTTTACTGAAACGAACACATACAAATGACATGGTGATAAGTTGAGACTGTAAAGCGGATTATCTAAAACTTTTTGTTTTTTACTCCTTAGTTACATATGGAGTCGAGCACTATCATTGAGGATAATGACACTACTTGTAAAACCGTATCGGGGTAATTATGCGCTCCTAAGAGAACCGCCAAAAGCGCGCCTTCTCTTTTCCTAATCCCAGTCTACGAGTGTGTCATTTTGAGGATTTCGCTCGAGTTTTAGCTACAATGGCCTACTTTTCAGACACCAAAATGTTTTTGTTTTTAGAGATTCTGAATGTTTCTTTTGCATATTCTCACTCTGGTTCGTAGTGATAACACCAAAACTCATCACCGTTCACAGCTTGGCGTAAAATCTCATATTTTTATCTGATGAAGCAACACGTTTAGAACGAACTAAATCTTTCATCTTCATCTTTCCAAACTTGCCTTTTAAGTAGTGAAACCCACGATTTGTTTAATTTGTAGCTGCAACAAACAAACTGTTGCATAAAACCCACTTTGATGTGGAGTGGAGATAGGTAAATCTTATTATGATTATTGTGCTGTCCGACCACAGGTAAATTTCTGAATGGACAATTTTTTACTATGTAGTGATCTTATCGTCACGACTATTCCACAGGTAAAGAAAACATATGTGCTTTCGGTACTCAGTCTGCATTCCTAACAGAAGACCAACAACTTTCACATCACCGCAAATATACCAATTACGCTCCGATTTAATCAGCATCAAAAGAGTGTTCATTGTTTTGTAGATTTTTTCAATTTTCATGACAATGGTTTCTGGTTGCCATTATTTAGTAGTACAGCTTTAAGACTGCTTGAGGTAGAGTTAATAAAAACTCTCCACTTCTCTGCTACGTATTTGTTATCTCTAGTTCATGAGTCTGTAAAAAACAACAGCTTAGTATGTTGCCAATTTCATGTGGCAAACACAAAATGCGCGATTGTAGCACTTTTTTAGAGTACGTTCCATTTCTTTAGTATGAAAACCAACAATTCAGACTATTCTTTCAACAGAGACAAATCGCAAATAAATTCTACTTCGTTGATCAAATGTCATTATCTTTTCTATCACTTTTTTGGTTGTTCATTGCCCCAAACAAAGAAGAAATTGTTACTGGGTAATCGGTACCATGCACCACAGGCTTTAGAGCAGGCTGACAATCCAGATACACGATTTTTGACCTGTTCGTCTTGCCCGGATATATTTGTCGTGCAGAAGCAGCAATCCGAGTAGTAATCTTTCTGCTCCCGTCAAAACATGGAAAAAACAAAAGCCACTCAATTTCGCTTAGGGTTTAACCACTGGGTTATGCCAGAGTAACTGACAGTGCAACAAAGATGACAAAACCCAAGATTTTGATTGATCTCAGATTTCACATCAGAAGTAATGTTTGCAAGCTATACGTTATTTTTTGATCATGTTCTTGCGCTGGTCAAACGTCGTATAGTTGCCACAAATGTAGCAAAAGCAGTCCGGATTTCACAGGAACTAACTTGATAAAATATGTTAAAACCTGCCAGCATGGGGACACGCTAGAACTTGTTGTGTAGTGACATACCTCAAAGAAAACCGACTATAACCCAATTTTTAAGTCATTTTCTGTGCTAAAAAAGAACGCCATTCAAGCATATTTTTGAATTCGTTTTTTTTAAGTTCACCGAGACAACGATTTTAACTTCTAACAAAAGCAAACTAATAAAAATAAAATAAAGTTTTTGAACAATGTTTTTTTTAAAGCAACAAAGTAAAAATCTGCTAATTAGTAACATCCGGATCTTCCTTTGAATAATTTTACTACATCAAGCCAATAACAAAATTTGCCAACTTCTTTGTCGGAAAGCAACGACTATCCAGCTAGTGATATACTGCCTAAAAGAATCTTTCAAATTGCTGTTCTAATGTAGGAAATAGTCAAAAACATTTGAATCATAAACATAAAACAGACAGTAAAAAATTTTTCAAAAAACTTTTGTTTTTTTGAACACAACCAAGTAATTTGGTTTATACGGTTCTTAAACATTTAATTTAAAGCTTGTGTATTAAACTCTATCTAATAATTTTAAAACTTAAGGCATTTGTAATAGACCATACAATTCATAAAAAACGTATTCATTTACAAACATTAAAACAATCAAACTTACCGCATAAATTACTTTCCGAGCAGAAAATCCAAAAAAAAGTATGGATCAGTCAAGCAGCAGATAATCTGAAAAGAAGAACCATGTTATTGTCAACAGAATCAAACTAAAGAAATATATGGTTAGGTTTAAAAAAAATTATTATTGCTGTATTAAATAGTAGCCTTCAATTACCAATTATAATTAATAACAATCATATTCCAATTTTGGTATAATAGATTTACTTTTATTTTTATTTTTTATTTGTATATAGTGAGCAATCTCATTTGACAACAACATCACTAAAATATTTCAGTTGGCACTAACGATAGGTTAAGCAACCTCTATCGGGCGCGTTTTTAGGTGGTAGCAGAAGAATAGGGTGCCACGGTATGCAGCTTTACTAACTGAGCCGAGACAACCCAGTTTACCTTGGCAAGTGTTAAAATTGCGGCCTAAAATCATACCAATACTACTGTCACGCGAACCAGTTCTCCCAACTCAACACAATGTCTGCTGCTGCTTTACTGACTTTGTTCAGCAGACACAGCGGGCCAACCCAAAACTCTTTGCTACTGTAAACATGTTTCACGAGCAAAAAGTGCTGGTAGGCCTTGGTTTAATTGTCTGAACTAAGAGAAAACAATCTTATCATTCATATAATTCAATAATATCGGTTGATGCTAAGCGCAAACCCGAAAAACCTAAAAAGCTTTCGGAAGCGCCAAAGCTGAAGAAACAAAAAGAATTGGGAGCTCAGGCAACTGTTTTCGCTCCAACGGCAGGAGGGTTTGAGCAAAACCTACCTCTACAGAAAAACAATGAGCCTGTCGGAAACGCAACAGCAACACCAGATGACGCACATAAATGTAAAAACTGCCAGAACAACAGGGGCGCAAAAGTGCAATCTATTCAGCAGTAGCACACGGCGTCACAAAAATAACCGCCAAAGCAAAGTCGAAATGTCGGAGAAACCCAAAAAAAAACATTCAAAAACCTGCAATGATACCAAAAACCTAGAAAACACCATCAGTCCTAAAAAACCCAAAGTCATAAAAACCTCGATACTCGGATAGATTGATGAACTGGATAAGGGACTACCTTCTCCGCGTTTTCAGGAAATCACCCATAAAAGGTGATTCATAAAAATAACGTGCACAGACAAAGCAACCAAGGAGTGGCAAGTTGACACATCAAACAAAAGAAACTTCTGAGAAAGAACGGGGAACTTGAAATTATTTATTGTAAGGACCGAAACGTGGCGTGTGGTTAAGACTAAACCTAATCCAATACGCCCTATTTATAAACAAAGAGTCTTGGGAGAAGATGGAAGCAGTAGTCAACCAACTGTACCTTGGGTTCTTGAAGATTACTTTCCGGGCACTGTCAGATTTCAAAAAGGACAGCAAAGAACCGGATGTAACAAACCCTGTCCACAAGGCGATGGATGTAAATATAAAACTAGAAAAAACATACCGACGGCAAATCTATTGCTCAAAGTCGTTTAGATAAATATACATCACTGCAAGGTAGCCTCAGCGGCTCTCACTGCTGATATCGTGACACACGATATTGAAATTGCTTTTGTTCAGTAGCTATAGATCCTCAAGGAAGTAATGAAAAAGTTCTGTCCAGATAGATGACTGCTTGCAGCTCAACTTTTGCACAACTCTCTTACATGCATCATCGTAAAGAATGTATTAAATTTAATGCCATTGTGGTATTTATGTTCTAGAAACCTAGTGGTAACTATAACGACTGTTGTAGAAAAAGACATCAGGAAGTAGTTCATTATCGGATTCGGTTACCTGCGCTACGACCAGACAAAACCATCGCCGCCGAAGGAAATCCAGCGATTGATTAACAGTGGGCCAACAAATTGCTGATTTTTTGATGCGACGCCAATGGACACCACACCTTGTTTCATCACGCATGACTAAAATTTATTTTGAAAATTAAAACCTAATTAATTTTTGTCATGTACGTCAACTATCTTTCTTTATTTAATGACACCTTGTATGTAAGTGTATGTGTGTGTATGAATAAAGTTATTTGCTGATGAGTCATTTGAAAAACATTTAATAAAGTCTAAAGAGTTTTGTGGATTAAAACTGGTTGGCTGAAAACTGAAGAAAGCTGACATTGTGTGCCAGTTGACGCTACCTTGTCTTTTAATAGACTTGTAAATGCGTTGGAAACTCTTGAATTGGATAAATTCACTCTCGAGTTCGTTTAAAAGAAATTGTTAGGTCCAAAAATAAAAAAAATGATCAAAGTAACAGTAAGACAAGTTTAACATTTCCATTAATACGAGAAAACTACAAGAAAAATTAAAACGGTCTACTTCATAGTCAAAGCGTACGTTTTAAATTTGTGTATCATAATGTTAAAGTTAAGTTACAAATATATCATGTCAAGAATCAAGTAAATCATAGAAATCAAGAAGAAAAAAAAATTATATTGTTTTTGTGACTAAACTTTATAGTTTCTACAAAATCTTATGAAAATAGTGTATAGTCCATCTTCGGGTGGCTGAAAGCATGTCATAAATTTTGGAGCATTATTGAGCTTTGATCCCTTGTGAACATTTTGCAAAGTGACAATATTGCTGAGTTGTAAAGCCAAATTGAAATAAAAATAATATTATACGGTCGTTCTTTTCTTCTTCTTTTTTTTTAATAAGACACTAGCATGTTCTTCTTTAACTTAGAAGTGTTTATAAACCCGATGACTAGGTCTCGTACCATCACTTTTTTGGTTTTTCGGCTTCTGGTGTCTCTCAGTTCGGGTTATCTTCGTGGTCGCTTATCATTCAGTTTACATGGTCCTTCTATTTTTTTTTGAGCATCTTACTACCTTTTTGATGCCGCAAGTAATTCCTAGCACCGTGGGTGATTGAACAACGTGTGTTCTTTTTGAGAATTAATATGATAATGCTTTTTATTCGTCGTTTTCGAATTTTCTGAAGTGCCAATTTATTTAATTCTTTCTTTCGTAATCTACCAACGTTCATTCTAGTGGTACTGCTCTGACTTCGACTCCAATATCCTGCGTCTTACAAAAGTAATCGCGGCTTGCAAGATTACCCTTTTCAGACAATCTGAAATGATGGACATCGTCAGCAGGCTTCAAGGGACTTTTCAAAAATCAATAATATGTAATAAAAAATTACTCCGAATAAAGAACGTATAATAAAAAATGTAAAATACAGTTAATAAAAGCAAAATAATATAACCACGGCAGCAATCGTAAGCACAGACCTCTGGGTGTGAGTTTGAATGAAAATAAATACAAAGACGTGAACTCCGTTACATTAGAGAACAATGAACAATATTTGAATTAAACATATTAGAAATAAAACAGGATTTAAAATAAAATATTAGGGCGCCAATCACCTTTAAATTGGTGATGAATAAAAAGCGTAAAATCTTACATCTAATTATTAATTGATATTAAATGCAAAAATAGTAAACGGTTAATTTGTTATCGAGTGAAAAGTTTTATTAACTGAATTTAATTGCTTGAATGTAAAATGTACTATTAGTATTAATTCCAGTTGACTCACTACATGATATGACGTTATCGTATAGCTTCTATGTTTAGCACATACTTGTTGTAGTGATAAAATTCTTCTAAAGGAATGTAGATTTCCAACCACACCAGCAAGCATAAAACCAATGTATAAATCCAATGACGGAAAATCCAGTAATTAAAAGACAAAACCAAAATAAATGATCCAGTAAAAGAATAGATCCAGAATTAAAAAAAAAAACCCTAAATATAAATAATTAGGATAGTTTTTTGAATGACATGCTGTACTCACGCTGCGTAGCAACGGCCTTCAAAATAAATTCCTTTGTCCAACCTTTTCCATAACATTTTTAAATCACTAAAAATGTTGAATTCGATAGAAAAATTATATCAAAATAAAGGTAAACTCACCAACAATTAGATGGAATGAATAAAAATTAAATTGTATGCGTTTTTACGCCATAATCAAGAAAATTTGTCTTCCTCGCATCATTCACGTGAATTACGCAAGATTGTTCAAACGGAAGTGTAAGTTTAAGCTAATACTCAAGTCGACTACGCAGACGCTCCCGAAATACCACGCGACGTTGTCAAACTGAATAAACTTACGTGCAATATTAGTTGCAAAAAATAAACGAATGTAAAGTTGAATTTTAATGTAATGAACTCTAACGGGACGTTACAAATATCCTGTCGCGTTTCGCAGCAAACTGCTGATATCGCCGACGTTCTTGCGGGCGTTCAGACAGTTTTTTAATCAGCCATTGCCAAACTTTCTACAAATGTTGTTGCTGCATCTCCTGGCCCAACTATCTTATGCCCGAGCGGCACGTTCCAAAATTGTCGAGAAGGTCAAAGCATCTGTTTCCAGGTCGATTGTTGTTATTACCCCTAAATCCAATTCTTCCTTAAAGACTGCTGATAACACAAAGACCACACTTATAAAAGTTTTACAGTCCCAAAAGTACTGCCTTAGACTAGACCGACTGACCTAGACCGACAAGAGCTATATTCGACTAGAAAAAAAACGGACCTTACAAAAATACCTGCGGCCATCCTCGATAAAACTGGCCTTGTGATTAAGCCTCAAAGCTAGTCGTTTCCTCAAATTTTTATCGTGGACGTTCGTTCAAACCTTTTTCTCAAACAGGTGAAAGAGACTATCATTTCGCAAAACTCCCACAACGTTTTCGATGAAGTGCTTTATTTCGCCAATGAGCACTTCAAAGTTCAGTTTGGCTTTGGTCTTGGAGACAAAGCAAATTGCTATTAGATCCTTGAGGTCCACCCGAAAGTTTGACGATACTTTTTGGCATCGAGCGGTGGGTACGTCGCCTGGAATGGGTGCCAGGACCATATCCGAGTTACGCGCTGTTTCAACTGTCAGAAATATGGACTCCTCTGACTGTAAAAGCGACTTACAGAGCGGTCTTGTGCTAAAAAGCACGACATAAAGACATGCCCCAACTTGAGTTGAGACCCGACATGAGCAAACTGCGCTCGCTTTGGCTATAAAGAAGACGTCGTCAAACATAAGGTGACCTGTAACACTTTCCAAGAGTACCTGAAAAAGCTCGACGCCAAAATATCAAACACCTTCGCAACTCACGTGTTGCGTGCTTCAAAGCAACGAGTTTCTTTTCTAACCATAATATTCAGATACTACTGACCTAAGAGCCATACTTTTTTACTTCAGGTTCACAATACAAGCTCGCTGGCGTGACTGTACTCTTCTACAGGATTGCCGCATCTTCTTCTATGCGGTATTACTCGGCTATTTATTTCAATAGTTAAAAACCCGTCAGAGTGGTGACACTCAGCCATTTAACAAATGACTGCAATGCAGTAACCATCATTACGGTTGAAAACATCTGCTTGGCAATCGTCGGCGTTTATTGGCCGCCGAGTGAGGACGTTCACATTCATCTCTAACACTTAGACAAAATTCTTAATGAATTAAGAGGCATTCTTATTATTATAGCAAGTGGCATCAATTCAAAATTGCCGCTTTGGCACTCCCCAGTGATCGACAAACATAGCCGATGTATGGAAAACCTCGTGGGTGAACGTGACCTCTATGTTGTCAACAAACCCCGTCAACCTATCACTTTCGCTAGCCAATTAGGTTCAACAAAACTAGATAAAACTTTAACGTCTGCTTGTTTAGCCAAGAAAATAAAACTGGTGATGAAAAGTGACCACCGACTGATACGGTTTAATCTAACCGTTAATTAACCTAACCTTGTACCGATCCTTAAAAGAAACCTAGCAGTTCAACTCTTTCTTTTCTTCTACGTGGCGCAGTGTACCACGATCTCAAATCTGTAGACGCCATAATTTTGCTTAAACAACATATGCATAAGATTTAGAGCAGGTGTATCGTGGTGGAGTAGACAGGTTTACGCGAACGGTACGTTGTTTGCAAAAACACCGCCAAAAAACCCCTGCAGACGTATAACATCAATGGCCGCCCTTTACCAGTACAAACTGGCAGTGAAAGCAGTTAAGTATAGCTCATGGGAAAGTTTTGGGAAAAAAAGCTTGACGACGAATCCGTGGACCGTAGTTTACAGGTTATCCTCCCGGAAATTCCTGTCGATCCAACCGTGTTCTGGCGACAGATACATCATTTCAGAACCAAGACACAATCAAAGCAATAGCATCCACAAACGGACCACTCCTATTATGCCTAATTAAGATCTCCGATCTCTCTTGCATAGTAATTCCCGACAGGACTGGGTGGTCACCAACGACGGTTTGGCCGCGTTGGCAAATTTTTTAAGAATAAAGTTCCTTCACTTGACGAAAACCACTGTAACGTTTTGAGAACGGTTTTCTCAGATTCTCTCTCATCCACGATCGTTGACCTGTTCAACTCTTGCATAAAGTGCGATTATTTTCTTACCAGCTGGAAAACTGGTAAACTAATCACTATTCTCAAACCCGGAAAAAAAGATCTCATCGTCCGATAACTTTGTTATCGGAACTAAACAAACTTTCCGAAAAGACATTCCTTAAAAAGATACATGACAACATTTCGCCAAATGTTTTATTCCATTCTAATCAATATAGTTTTGTTTTTGAGCCAACTTTGTGAAATGTAGTTGTTAATAATCTCCTAGACAAAGACTTACCATCAGACTGCGACATTTTCGCTAATGCGGACGAGATTACCGTCACAGTTTTAGCAAATTTCCGACAAGACTTAGAGGCAAAGTGAAACTCGTGTTTAAACCTTGTGACTAGCTGGGCTGGCAACAATAAACTAAGTATTTCTGCAGACAAGACAAAGTACATTTACATACACTTCACGCTAAAACAAAATCCTTCATTGCGCCCTCACGATACTCCTTTTTTTTAAATTCAAGTACCTCGGACTACTGTTCGACGACAAACTGAGTTTTGTAAAGCATTGCGCTTTTGTGGTTGACAAGTGCAATAGCATCTTGCACTTGTTATACAAATACTCACGCCTAAAATGGAGTTTCCACAAAAAACATCGTTGTCATTCCCATGCTCACTTATGACCTAGACATCTGGTCACAAACTTCGACACTGCCACGTGGTTGTTCCGTGCAAAATTTTTAATACCCTGTATATTGAATTAAAATTAGATTCCGGTTTTGACGCCCTCTGCCGATCTTTTCTTATGATTGTCATTTTACGACGAAGTCGTTAAGCTGACAACTGCATAAAATGGCCTGTGTCGCTTAAAGAGAAATTTCGAATGACATCCTCTGTAATGGAAATCAAATTATAACTTCATTACGCTTTTAAAATAATTTAGTCGTCACAGGGTAAGATAGTTACATCCGTTTTGTTAGAATTCCTTTGTAATTTCTTCTTGATTTGATAGCCGTTCACCACGTTTTGGCCCACATGTTTCTATTCAATAAAGAATAATGAGGGATTAATATCGACAAATACCTTCATGGGACGAGTATAACTCTATATATAAGGCCTACGGTTAAAACTAAAAAAACCGAAGACAAGGACTTTTCTTCGAGATCCTACTTATGCGGCAAACACCTGCGAAACCAACTTTCATTGAATGTGTACAACAGCATTCGACAATCGGGTTATGTTATGTGTACTTTCTTTTAGCAATAATTAACAATTTTGTAGATCTTGATTTCGTGAGTCATTGTGTTCACACGATTTGCTACTCAAATTTATTTCAGGCTCACTTGCCGGAGAAAAGGTTTTCTTCGACCAAGTAGGTACTGGATTGTGGGTAAGTTTATTTAATTATTTTATCGCTGTTAGAAAAGTCACTCACGGAATTTTCGCTAGTGTTAATTCCGTAATTACTATCATTGTTTTAATACCATTCAGGTAGTTTCATTAATTATTTTTTGTGTATCGCATGCTGTGTACAAACAATATTTACTACGAAATTTTCTTTGCTGTTCGTTTCGACTTAACCTACGTATGTATTGTGTGTTGCCGATACTGCTGGCATTTATGCACTGAGAATTAGATATACTTGTGGTAATCATCTACGTTACTAAATTAATGTTTTTATACCTGTTAATCTTTCTTTTATGGTAACATACCTTTCTCTATTATTGTGGTTACCCGAACATCAGAGTAACAAGGATTACGAACCTAAAAATTCGTTACAAGCTTGGACCGTTTGTCTTGATCGAGGCAGAAGTGTTAATTATAAATGATCTGGCGCCCTTACTTATTTTTCTCTTGAACCTCCCCTATCTCCGACTGTGTGAGTTGGCCGTGCAAGGTTCGTAAGACCTAAATCTTGTAACATGGTCAAAAAACTGGCCTCGCTCCAATCCTTATTCTTAAGAACTATCCTCGGGGCTTATCGCACCGTTCTTGTAGATACTCTCTAAACATCCGCCCGTCGCCCGTACATCTCCTTTTGCAGGAAATTTACTGCACCAAAGTTCTACGCAAGGTTGGCTCGTGCAACTTTCTTGACCAGCACGTTTTGAACAACGATTTTCCGTTTATTTAGCGGCCAAGCGTCACTTAAAGGTCTTGATCTTGGGTGAATAGCAGCGGCTGTAGGACACTTTCCATAAAAGGCGTAACGCCTATTCGCTCATCCCGGATATTCTCACTTGGGTCGGAATGTCATACGTCCCCGAACAAGAGGCTCTCCAGATCCTTTCTTCACACGGTGGATTTCGTTGACATCTAAAACGCGTTAGAACTCTTTTATTTTTATCTTAAGTTAGCCAATATTCTATCTCGGAATAGTTTGCATCTTTTTGACTTATCACTGAATTTCATCCCAAAAGGCTTCAATTGCCAGAATACGAAAACCACAAAGTTTCTGCTACTACTGGCTCCTTAAAAACGACCGTTAATTTATCTAGTTTAACTTTCACTTTAGAATAGGAATCGGTCCTATCCAAAAGTTTGCATTTTGTTGTTGCTTTTAAAGGCATGCTTAAAGAAGACATTTTACATTCTGTCGAATCTTCTATAAGACATTTTCTTCGCCACATATCAGATTCCATTCGTATTCATACTGGCAAAATGCTTGAATCATATAAAATTCCTAAATATAAGATTTCTAAGTCCAAAGAGTTAGTCTTGAAAAGCTTTTGTGGTAACTTCGGTATTATCGTTCTCCCAGACTACAGGGGCAACGTTTTTAACTTGAAAATACGTTAACATCGAAGTAGCTATCAGTATCAGAAGAGAAAGTTAACCATGACTAAAATTTTCAGGTTCTAATTGGCTACAGTCAAATGTGAGATTTCTTTGTACCCAAAACCATAAATTTCAAAAGAAATTTCAAAATAGTTCAAAATTTCTGGAAAAAGAAACTAAAAACAATCAGATTTGTTCCTAGCCTACTGCGATTGTTAACGAAAGAAAGCTTGGGCTTTATCCAGGATTCTGTTTTAAACGAAGTTTAAGCATTTTATCTTCTCAACTTAAAATTTATTTTTTATAAATTACCGCTGGTGAATAGAAATACGAAAATATTCTGTTATAAAACAATTTACGCGCAGCTAAACTAAAATTAAACAATTTTTAAGTTAAATAAATCAGTTTTATTTATGTTTGTCAAACTGCGAAGTGCCAACATATTGAATTTGATTAAGCTTCTGTGTTCTTAAGATATATATTTGAATAAAGACGTCAGCTTTTGTCTTTCAATTTATAATGTGAGTGTAAATGGCGGTGATAAAATTACGAAATTAAATTAAATTTTGATACTTAAAAAAATATTTATCGTGACTTGATTATACTTTATAAAAAGGACGTAAACTAATTTTAAATAATGAAAAATAGGCGACCTTTGTCAACCGCGCCTTTTAAAATATTTGTATGTTGACGACAAAACAAAATTGTTTGCTCATACAATTGTTACAAGCGTCCTTTTTGTCAGGTGATATACAGGTACTAAAAATGACTTAACGTTGAAATCGTTAATATATATGTAGAATGTCAGAAATGGAGGGTAGTGGCGCCAGTCATCCACTCATACATCACAACGACAGGTGAACATGTGAGGTTCAATTATGGAAAGGTATCTTTTTGTGATGGGCGTTTAAGCTTTACCTGCTTTTATTTTTTTATGACGGAACTTGTTACTGATTTGCCAATCGTTAACGTCACTTTAGGATAAGCATTATCCGATTTTTGTTTTTAACGTTTAGTTGAATATATTTTTTTGAATAAAATAATGCACCTTGCAGTTAAGCGTCTCGTTTTATGAACGACGTGGAGAGATCAATTCAAATGAAAGGTATTATGATAATCAGTTGTAGAAACTCCTTGGGAAAATTAAACATACGCTTCAACGAATACGAAATTAATTTTTTTTCAGTGTATGTACCTTTAATAAATTAATTAATTGAATTAAATAAATAAACGAACTCCAATGACAAAAAGTTAAAATTTTTTATGATAAATTTTCAAATTAATGTACGTTACAACTATACTAAGCTCACTATGCTTTCCATTTAATTTTTTTAAGAAAATTGCAAAAATCTGCAAGTCTTCACTAAAATGCGTCACTCATTTAACAAGAAAATTTCAAGAAAACACACAATGGTGTTTCTAATGTTAGAATCTTCCGTACTATACGACAGTTACAAATTATTTGAAATAAAACATTTCTAATCGACAATACGTTCATTTTTGTCTATAAAGATTATGTCTTTGCCTAACAGTTTAGCATCGAGATTTAGAAATTCTGTAATATAGAATTTCAATGTTGAATTAGATACGCTTTCAAACTGGTAAGATAATGAATATTGAAACGTTCGAGAAGTTATTCGCAACTTCGAGAGCCTTCGCGACGTTTTCTAGAACGTTCACCGAAGGATGGGGAACATACGGGAACCTTTTGTCACAATGTATAAATACTGTGAAAACAAATCCGAGGTCAGTTATTTCCGTAATACGAAGACGGAAGTGTTAAGAAGATTATTTAAGAGTAAATAAATAATAATACAAAAACTGCATTTTAAAAAGTAGTGTAGTTAAACTTTATATTCGTGTTATATTTAAATTCATGCCAGTGTCTCTCGAATCGACGAATAAAAATATGGAAGAAAATAATAGAAAAATGGGCAAAAATTCTCAGAAAATCGAAGAAAAACTATCCAAAAATTCTAGAAAAATGGAAGAAAAACTGTCTGAAAATTCTCAGAAGATAGAAGAAAAATTGTTAGAAAATTTTCGAAGTTTAAAAGAAGAAATTCGAACAAGCATTGAAAATCGCATAAAGACTATCGAAGAGCAAATACAAGTTAGTATAGAAAACCGAATTAAAATTGTTCAAGAAGAAATTCAAGCAAATATGTTAAATCTAAAAGAAGAAATTTGCGAATCAGTGAATGACAAAATAGAAGTAATAGGAGACAGAATGAAACTGCTTGAAACAAGAATGAACCAAATGATTTGCCATGGTGAAAGAAGCGTCACGAGCGAAGATTTAATAATAGACAATCGGGAAGAAACCACTCACAAATTTAAAGTTGTAACTCCAAATTTTGATGGTAAAGTTCCATGGTCCACCTACTACAAGCAGTTTGAAGCCGCAGCTACAGCTAATAGTTGGAGCAACAACTAGAACGCGACGTCTTTAATAGTGTCCTTGCGCGGAGAGGCGCTTGGAATTTTACAACCTGTTCCTAACCACCTACAAGAAAATTATGAACACTTAATTTCACGTTTAGAAATGAGATATGGAGACGCTCATCTTCAACAACTCTATCAAGCTCAAATTAAAAGTCGGGTTCAAAAAGCTGCCGAAAGTATTCAAGAGTTTGAGGCTGACATCGCCAGACTAACACGGCTTGCGTATCCTATAGCGCTAGATACCTTCTTAGAGCAGTTGGCTATTCAAACCTTTGTAGACTGCCTCCGAGACAACGAAACGCAGCAGACTCTCCGGTTAGCTAGACCGAAGACATTGGATGACGCTTTAGTGCATACTTTGCAGTTTGAAGCAGCAAAACAAGTATCGCAACGAGGCGGTCATAAACTTTGCTGTGCTAGAGAAGTACCCGCGCAGACACTGGAAAGCATCGAAGAGATAGCGCGACGAATACTTCGGGAAAAAGGAGTGACAATTTTGAACTGCCGTGAAATAGGCCATGTACGACGGCATCGTACTAAACTTAAGAAAAGGACAAGAAGAGCGCTCGAAAATTTAGAACGAGGCGACCAAAAGAGACAAAATCTGCTCTAGTCAGACTCCGAAGATTACAATTTAAATGGCATCGTCGATGGAGCAATTGCATAGCATTTATCTCAATGGTAAGATCAATGGAAGAAGTGTTCAGTTACTGGTTGACACTGCAGCGACGAAAACCATCATTCGTCCTGACATGTTATTGGAAAACGAGAAGACAACACCAGTAACAGTACGACTTCGAACGGCGACGGGCGAAGAAATACCTACTCACGGACAAGTCAACATAACCATTAGTTTGGGAAATGGAGTACTCGACCAGTACTGTAGCCGACATCACAGAAGAAGTTATCCTGAGAATGGACGTGATAAAGAAGTATGGGTTCCATTTGGATATGAAAAACGATATCCTAAAGATCGGCAATGAAGGAATTCCTTTTCATTCGCCTGAATGGAAGTCTCCGGGAAGGCTACATACGCGCGATTGAACCAATGGAGGGCGGCTTAGTTGAAAAGGGACTACTCGTTGACAGAACTTTAGTACGAGTAAAAAACACGATGCCAGTAAGGATCTTAAACATCAACACAGATCCTGTAACGTTGAAAAAGAAGACCGTGGTAGGCCAATGCACGCCAGTATCACAAATCGTGAGATGCGTGAAGTCTGACGAAGATAGGTCGCCGAAGAAGTGCGTGTCCATCTATTGGGCATTCTTACCACCAAATGCCAAAACCTCAGCCAAGACCAGCTGGTTAAAGTTAAAGTGTTGATCCAAGAGTATCAAGATGTGTTCGCGCTGGAGAGTGGTTCCAAAAGAAGAACTAACGTGGTGAAACATAAAATTAATACCGAAGACGCTCGGTCAATACGACAGCATCCACGCAGACTTTTTTTGACAAAAAGAGAAGAAGCCGAACAAGTAATTACGGATATGAAAAGAGAAGGCGTGATTAAACCTTCAAGTAGCCCATGGGCATCCCCAGTGGCACTCGTAAAGAAGAAGGATGGATCAACGAGCTTTTGCGTAGACTACAGATAGCTAACGACGTGACCAAAAAGGACAGTTATCTTTTACCCAGAATTGGAACTAGGTTGTGGCAGTTCACTGTTATGCCCTTCGGATTGTGTAACGCTTCTGCAACATTCGAGCGTTTGATGGAGACCATCTAGCGCGGATTGTCTTGGAAGACGTACTTGGTTTACCTGAACGACGTGATCGTGGTTGGAAGGTCGTTTGAAGAACACTTGAACAACTTCAAGGACGTGTTCCAGGGACTACGTGGGGCTAACCTCAAACTGAGCCCAAAGAAGTGTCACGTATTTAGGAAGAAAGTGCAGTATCTTGGCCACGTCGTATCTAGAGATGGAGTAAAGGCTAACGCAGACAAAATCCGAGCAGTGCAAGCATGACCAAGACCAATCGACAAACATCAGGTCTGAAGTTTCTTTGGGTTGTGCTTCTATTATATAGACGATTTGTACCCGGATTTGCCAATATTGCCAAACTTTTGACGAAATTGACGGAAGAAAGGGCAGAATTTAGATGGAATGAAAGTTCTTTGCATTAACTAAAACAGGGTCTTCGCCGATTTTGAGTTATCCAAGAAAATATGGAAAATTTGTTTTAGATACCGACGCAAGCAATCTGGCCATAGGGGCGATCCTTTCGCAGGTTCAAGATGGACAAGAAAAAGTTATCGCGTATTTTAGCAAGGTTTTGTCCAGGCCAGAAAGAAATTATTGCGTGACTAGGAGGGAGCTGTTAGCAGTCGTCAAGTCCATCGAACATTTCTATAAATATTTGTATGGACAAAAATTTTACTGAGAACAGACCACGCCGCTTTAAAGTGGCAAGATGAATCGAGAGACTACAAGAGTATGACTATGACACAAAACACCGTGCCGGAGACTGTCATCGGAACGCTGATGCCTTGTCTAGAAGACTATGTCCGGTGGACTGCCGCTATTGTTCGCGACTGGAAGAAAAAATTGAATGCTTCCAGAAAACGGCTATGGTTGATGATGAGTGGGAGCCTGAGCAGTTACGTCGCAAACAAGAAAACGATCCTGAAATAGGACTACTGTACCTAGACTGGAAAGAAAGCGGCCGACGACCAACCTGGGAAGAAGTGAGTGCTTTGGGCAGAAACGTCAAAGCGTACTGAGCGCAATGAGACTCTTTGATAGTAGAAGACGGTCTTCTTAAGCAAACCTTAGAAAGTGTCGAAGGCACAGCAAATAGCTACAGTTGATAGTGCCGAAGAGCAGGGTGTCAGAAGTGTTGAAGCATCTCTACGATGGGACATCAGGAGGACACTTTGGCATTAAGAAGACATTGGGTAAAGTGCGAGAACGATTCTAGTGTTTGAACTGCAAAGAGGACGTCATGAAATGGTGCCGTAATTGCACGGTATGCGCATTAGGAAATGGTCCAGCGTGAATGCGCAAAGCACCCATAAAGCAATACAACGTAGGAAGCCTTTTGGAAAGAGTAGAATCCGATTTGGGAAATAAATATATCTTGGTGGCGATGGATTATTTCACGAAATGGACCGAGGATTACGCCATACCCAATTAAGAAACAACTACAGTTGCAGACGTATTAGTAAAAGAGTTTTTCTGCCGGTTTGGAGTTCCGTTGGAATTACACTCCGATCAAGGCCGCAACTTTGAGTCTGGGCTCCTAATGGCATACCAATCATCCGTTCACGAAAGCACAGGCCAAACACCATCCAGTGTGATGCTCGGTCGCAAAATACGATTGCCATGCGACTTCCAATTTGGACGAAGACCGGAAGAAGAAATTGCTGGAGAAGATTACGTCATCAAGCTGACCAAGAGGCTAGACAAAGTACATAAGGAGATCCGTAAAAACACACAAATGCCAGCGACAGGATGAAGACCAGATATGATGTCAAAGCGCAAAATGGTGGGTTTCAATTTGGCGACATAGTCTGGTTGCATAATCCCCAAAGGAAACGTGGTTTGTCGCCGAAGCTGCAAAGGCAATGGAAGGGCCCTTATGAAGTCGTGCAGCGTATTAATGACGTTATATATCGCATCCAAAAACCACCCAGAAGCAAACCAAAAGTGGTTCACGTCGATCGTCTAGCCCCGTTTGCTGGCGATAACCACAATACCCAAGTTCAGGTCCAAACCAGAATAATAAGCAGCAGAACCAGGAATCAAATCAAAGGAATAAAGTTCGAGAAGTTTATGAGTTACCACCGAGGAACAACAAAACCTGTTCCAAACACAAAAAGATTACCCCATCGCACATTGCGTGAGCGAGAATCTTGACATGTCCAGAGGCGTTGCAGTCGTGTTTAAAAAGAAGTTTGGGCAGCTAGATGAATTACGAAGACAGCAACCGGCAGTCAAAAAACTTTTAAGACTACGTGGTGACAGACGCTTCGTTGTTTATCTGGTCACCAAGAAATACTCACGTATCTAGCTGTTATACAAAAATCTGTGGCGAACATTATGGAATCTTAAGAAAGAAATGGAGTTCCATCATGTTAAGAAATGGGCAGTACCCAAGCTTGGTTGTGGCTTAGATCAACTGAATTGAAGAACAGTTCGAAACATGTTGGAGGTCGTCTTCCGAGAAACAGGCGTTCAAGTGTTAGTCTGTAGTTACCAACCAAGAAGAATATTAAGTCAGAAAAAGTCCATTGACTGTTACTTTTATAGTCAAGGAAGTTGCCGAAACGGAAAAAACTGCCGCTATCGCCACGATCTTTTTTACCGGGTCTCATCCAGTCTTCTGTTCTGGGACAGAATAGTCCTAAGAAGGGGGCAATAAAGCGTTCGAGAAGTTATTCGCAACTTCGAGAGCCTTCGCGAGGTTTTCTAGAACGTTCACCGAAGGATGCCTAACATACGGGAACGTTTCGTCACAATGTATAAATACTGTGAAAACAAATCCGAGGTCAGTTATTTCCGTAGTGTTAAGAAGATTATTCAAGTGTAAATAAATAAGTGATTAACGGGTGCTATAAATAAATTTACCAAGTACGTGACTTGAACGTAAACAACAAGATTTAAACAAGTGTGTGAAGTTATCCGCGGACTTTATCTTATCTTCGTGATATAAATTAGTGTAAGTGCAAAACCATAAGTCCAAATAACATCGAACTTCAAAACCAAAAATATAAAAAGGCAGACGAATACATATACCTAAGCCATACCATTAGCTTGGGAAAGAAAAATCAAGAAGTAGAAGTGACCCAAAGAATAGGACTTATCTGGGCCGCCTTTGGCAATCTACACTACATCTTAAAGAACCAAGATATTCCGGTAAATCCAAAACGGAAAGTATAAGACTCCTGTGTTTTTGCCAGTAGCCACATACGGCATATAAACAATGCCACTAACAAAACGACATACCAACAAAATAAGAATGACACAAAGGAGTATGGAACGCGCAATGCTCGGGATTTCTCTAAGAGACCACATCAGAAATGAGGAAATCAGGAGAAGAACCAAAGTAGCCGATGTGATGGTACGAATGGCGGAGCTAAAATGGCGTTGGGTGGGACATGTTGCGAGACAGAAAAATGATAGATGGAAAAAGCACAAGTAGTACAGTGGCGGCCGCGTTAAACAAAGAGAAGCAGAGGAAAGCCACAAAGACGCTAAACGGACGACTTTAAGGAGACAGCTCGAAAAAATGGTATCAAATAGCCCAACACAGGAAAGAATTGAAAAGGTTAGAAGAGGTCTACGTCCTGGAGTGGAGGAAAGAAGGGTGAAGAGAAGACATACCAAGTTCTCTTGTCAGAGAGACTCTTTAATAGTGGCACAACATTTTTGTAATTGTTCACTTCGTAATTCTTAATACGCTAGTAACTAATTTGGTTTATATATTTATGTACTTATGTACATAGTAGTAAGAAACTGACTTATTTTCAACCTTATTTTTTAAAATTCACATTAAAAAAATTTTGAAGCTTTTTAAAATATCGTCACCTTCTTACATTTATGTGCTCCTAATACAAAATCGATAATTCTTGGTACTAAGTCAGCATACAATTCAAGTACAAAAATATATAAATAAAATTGTCGGTTAATAATTAAATATTGGTACATACCAAGATCTCATGTTAGAAAGACTTTTACACGGTGGCACAACATTTTTTAACGGTTTTTTTGTAATTCTTTTATACGCTACTAACTAATTTGATTCACAATTTACGTACTTATATACACAGTAACGGCTAGTAAGAAACTAAGTTATTCTCAACTGTTAACACGTTAGATAACGATAGTGCGTTAGAAAACAGGTTTATTAACATAGGTTTCTGGGTAAAAATTTAACTTTACAAACAAGATTATATACTCAAAAAGGTTTATCATTATTCACACCTTGGATTTAGGAATAATTTTGTTAAAAATACTGTTTTTCAAAATCCACATAAAAAAACTTGAAGCAATAACATATCGCCACTTTCTTGCATTTATGTGCTCCTAATACATAACTGACAATTCTTAGTGCTAAGTTAGCATATAGTTCAAATATAAAAAAATATAAATAAAGTTGTCGGTAAATAATTAAATATTGGTACATACCAAGATCTTTTGTTAGGAAGACTTCTAAACAGTGGGACATTTTTTTTAACTGTTCTTTTTGTAACTCTTTAGTACTTTACTAATTCAGTTCACATATTTACGTAGTTATATACACAGTCACGACCAGTAAGAAACTAAGTTATTTTCAATTGTTGACGCGTTAGATAACAATAATGCATAAAAAACAAGTTTAATAACATATGTTTTTGCATAGCAATTTAAATATAGAAACAAGATAATATACTCAAACAAGTTTGTTATCATTGTTTACACCAATCCTACATTTAAGAATAATTTTGTTATAAATACTATTTTTCAAAATTCACATAAAAAAACCTCCAAGCAATAAAATATTACCACTTTCTTGCATTTATGTGCTCCTAATACAAAATCAATTCTTTTTGGTACTAAGTCAGCATGTAATTCAAATACAAAAAAAAATATAAATAAAATTGTGGGTTAATAATTAAATATTGGTACATACCATGGTACATACCAAGATCTCTTGTTAAAGAGACTTTTAAATGATGGCACAACATTTTTTTAACTATGTTATTTTATTATTAACCATTAATATATATTTATAAATAATTTATTAGGTTTTGGTTAAGCTTTTTATTTTTTTAATTAATTTTGCCGACAGTTTCAACTAATTTTTAGTCATCATCAGGGCTAATTAACATTTTTTAAATATAAAAAAGTTTAAATTTACAATATTTCAAACATGATGACTAAAAATTAGTTGAAACTGTCGGCAAAATTAATTAAAAAAATAAAAAGCTTAACCAAAACTTATAAATTATTTATAAATTTTTTTAACTGTTCTTTTTGTAATTTTTCTCACTAATTCAATTCAGTAAGTTCAATCAAGTAAGACAATATGTTATTATTAATTGTTGACACGTTAAAGAACAATAATGCATTAAAAACAAGTTTAATAACATAGGTTTTTGCCTAACAATTTCAGAAAGAAGATTATATGATCAAACAAGTTTGTTATCATTCACAAGTGTTTGATGCCAGAGCCATCTCATAGTATAAATTTACTATGTGATAAAATTAACTGTAGATAGCTATAAACGATAAACGTTTATAGCTATCTACAGTTTGTTATCATTGTTTCCACTAGCCTTATATTTAAAAATAATTCTGTTGAAAATACTGTTTTTTTTTAATTCAAATTTTAAAAAAACCGAAACATTTTAAAATATCGCAACCTTCTTACATTTATGCGCTCCTAATACAAAATTGATAATTCTTGGTACAAAATTAGCATATAATTCAAATACAGAAATACATTAATAAAATCGTCGGTTAATAATTAAATATTGGTACATACCAAGATCTCTTGTTACCGAGACTTTTAAATGGTGCCACAACCTTTTCTTAACTGTTCTTTTTGTAATTCTTTTATACGCTACTAACTAATTTGATTGACAATTTACGTACTTATATACACAGTCACGGCAAGTAAGAAACTAAGTTATATAATAACATAGGTTTCTGCGTAAAAATTTAAGTTTAGAAAAAAGGTTATATACTCAAACAGGTTGTTACCATTGTTCACACCAATCTCACATTTAAGAATAATTATGTAAAAAATACTATTTTTCAAAATTCACATTAAAAGCATCGAGGCAATTTAAAATATCGCCACCTTCTTACATTTATGTGCTCCTAATACAAAATCGATAATTCTTAGTAATTAGATGTCAAATACAAAAAATATAAATAAAATTGTTGGTTAATAATTATATATTGGTACATACCAAGATCCCTTGTTAGAGAGACTTTTAAATAGTGGCATAACTGTTCTTCTTGTAATTCTTAATATCCTACTAATTAATTTCGTTTACGAGTATGCAGTAACGCAAGTAAGAAACTAAGTTATTCTCAACTGTTAGATAACAATAGTGCATAATAGTAATGATACAAATCATGTATTTAAGATCCAATCTGGTAAAAACACTATTTTTCAAATACACATTAACAAAAATCAAAACAACCTAAAACATCGCCACCTTCTTGTTTTTATGTGGTCCTAATATAAAATCGATAATCATCAGTGCTAAAAAAGTATGTAATGAAAACACAAAGAAATATTAATAAAATTGTCGGTTAAGAATTAATTATTGATCATATCAAGATGACACGCAAAGAACTATTTTAATATGATTAACGGAAGCGTATGCGACAACTCCGTTTGACCAGTTAACAGTCATTACTAGAATACTTAACATAAAAACTAGACTAAAACTTACAAAGTTTTAACCATCAGAAGGTATGATTCAATTCCCGACAGGTCATGGTTCTTACCCGACACAGACGTGGATCACTGTAGCTGTGGTGAAGTCTGTACACCCGAGAAACACATAGTGTACGACTGTGAAAACAAATCTAAAATCATAAAATCTTTAAGACAAAAAACAAAACCTGTACTTGCGATAGTTTTTAGAAATGCTTACTGATAAAGCTAAGAAATGCCCAATTAAGACGATCTCCTTACTTAAGCCAAACAACCAGAAATAAGAAAACACCAAAGATTTGGAAATAAGACGTTGAAGAAAGTGTAGTTTGTAAGTTTAGTTAATGTAGGCTCTTCAAACACATTTGGTAATTTTGTTTAAAAGATTATTATTATTGTTAGATCAAAACTAATAAGTGGCGGCGGTGTCCAAAAGTACTATGAAGCACAATGATACTTCAAAGAACCAATAACTCCAACCAACAGAAACGAAGTATCAGAAGATGGACTCGTTAAAAGTAAATATCAGTCTTTGCGCTATAAAAGCAAAAAAGCATCATTGAAAGATAATTCCTGACGAACTAAGAGAAAAAGAAGAGATATAGGAAAGAGAAGAACTTAGACCACAATCAACGACAACGTCCTAAAATTCCATAAAACCCCAGCTCACAGGTACAAATCCCACTCTGAATATAAATCTCCAAAACTCAAAAACTAAATGAAAAACCAAGTATCACCAAAATTACAATCACAAAGTTAAAAAAAGCTAAACACTACATGAGTGCACCGATCAAAGCGAAGTCCAAAACCGCAACACGCAAAACAAAAGCAAAAGAAAAAAAAAGAAGTAAGAGTAAATAAGAAAGAATAAGGCCGAAGAATAGATTAGAATATTTCAAGAGCAAAATAAACCCAAATAAGAGAAATATCCTATCAGTGACTGACATCAGAAATGCTGACTAAGCTGAAGTACGTAGAGTACAAGAAACGACGTTACAGTCCATCTCAAGTTTCAACGCAAGCACAACAAAAACCCACTAAACCCAATAAAGCAAGAGAAGTAACTAAGAAAGAAAAAAAAAGAAAAGAAATGTAATATCCTGTATATTCATTACGCTAAAGTTAGATTTCTACTTTCGACGCCCTCTAACGAGTTTCGTTTTACTTCATTTCCTATCAAGACGTTAAACCGTCAACTACTTAAAATCGTGCTTACGATGTTTAAATTTTAATGTTGTAACATCATCTGCGTATGTAGAAATTATGATATTAAAAAAAAAATTAGATTATTCATCACAGGGTATGCTTTTCCTGGTAATTTTTAGAATTCTTTAGTAATCTCCTTGTTAATTCGTTAGCACGATCCGACATGTGCTAATGCACATGTTCCGGTGCATTCTCCATCAAAGAGGGGTTAATATCGACGAAATGCTTTCATGGAAATATTATAATTTTGGGCCTATGTCAAAGCTAAAAACGAAGTCTCGACAAGAAATTCTCTCAGATGTACTGTTCCTTATGTGTCAATCGACTCTGCGATTCGATAACCGGCTTTTAAATCTAATTTCTTTTAGCGTTAATTAATAGTTTTGTAGATTTTTGCTTTGGTGAGTCATTGCGATGACACGATTTGCTTGTTCATTAATATTCCAGCTTGACTCAACGAGGAAAACGTTTTCTTCGGGCAAGTCTCTCACGAAATTTTGCTTGTTAGTCTAACTTACGTACCATGATTGTTTCAATACCATTCAGGTATTTTCCTTAATTATTTTTGTATGTCGCATGCCGCGAATCATAGATATTTTTCATGATCAATTTAATTTTCTTCTCTATCAACATGCTATGTGTAAACCTATGTATTGTGTGTTACCGATACTTCCGGCATCTATTGATCAAATAATTTAAGAATAAGTACTTGTGATCGATGTTAGTAATCGAAAAGATTAAATTAAAGTTGTACATAGTAATCTTTCTTTTTTTGGTCCATTGAGGAATACAAACCTGATTTTGTTACAAGCTTGAACATTCTGTTTTGATCGAAACAGAAGTTTTAGATCCCTTTAAATTCTATTTACTTGAACCTCCCCTATCTCTGACTAGTGTGAGTTGGCCGAACAAGATTCGCAAGACTTATAACTTTGTAGCACATTTAATGCCCAACAAACCGCCCAAGAGGTAAACCATAAAAAGAGTAAAAAAAAAGAAGAATTATTGGCGCATAAAAAAGATAAACCCAAAAAAAATAAAAAAGATAGATATAGATAAAGACGGAGAAAGATAAAGCTTGATATTAATGCAAGATTCGTTTTTTATCACGTAAAAGAACGAACAAAAAGACCACTGTACGGTGCCCAAACCCAACGTCCATGAGGCAAACTTTAAATAAAATAAAAAAAAATAATGATTGGCATATAAAAAGCTCCTAAACCTAAAAAGAAATAAATGAAAAATAAGAAAACGAGAAATAGAGACGGAGAAAGATAAGGCTTGGTGTAAGTGCTTGATTGACCACTCTACGATGCACAACTAACCGCCTAAAATATATAATAAAAAAGAAAAAAAAATTCAGTACAGCAAAATGGATTGAACAATTGAGTAGCATCAAAGCTATAACCCTCAAGATATCAACGACGTAGTCAAAAACTCGAACCACCAAAACCAAAAGGCTAAAACCAAAATAATAGCAAAGGTCGAAAGTTGAAAAACCCAAAAAGTGAACTAGCGCTTACAACGCCGATGGAAAAGAAGAGAACGATTAGAAGGAGACACCAAAGAATAATTAGAAAAGACTGAAGTAGATGCAAAAGTAATAACTTTATGTTAAAAATGTTTTTGTACATTTTCATTTCTAAATATTCACACGCATCCATGCGAGTATTTTTACTACTTTTGTGAAAGTCTTTATTGGGCGGTTTCTGGACATCCACACGTGTTCCATCAATGTGGAGATAGTAAAACTGGTTCATTTATTGGGAACATTTCCATAAGGGGGTCAAGTCACTTTCGTTGAAGGTATCGAAACCTTCGAGTATTGAACAAAATTCTAACTGTATTGGAAAACCCACTTAACGAAATAATATAATTAATTTGGAGAATATTGATGAACTAAGAGAAATTTACTTGCGATAACACCGTATGTACGGCTTTATTTATTTCAGCAAATTTTAGGAATTTCCGAAAAGATGGCACTAACTTCAATGAAAAACTGAACTGTAAGTATTATATTTTCCTAATTTAATTCTTGTCATTGACGTTGTCAGTTGTTTGCACGCACGACTGTACGTACCTATGAAGTTGTTGTCACAATTAACCATAAAATTTACGAATGTAAATTTATTTGCTTTTGGAATGTAAAGTTAGATTTTTGTTATTTGTTCTCTTTCAACTTTGCATAGATTTAAACGGTATCTGTCATCCTAATCTTCCAACGTTTTGGCGCTTTTTTAACATGTTTTATAATTTAACACCTCGATCCAATCACCGAATCAAACTGAATTAGTCGCTTTTTTGTGGTAGCATGATTCTATATGCGGTATATGTATGTACTAACTTGAGTTTTAAAGGGATGTTTTAGATATGCCATTAGCTAATTGCATGCTAGAAACGCTAAGTAAGTATCTTGTTTCTTATAGTTAATTCTATCTTTGGCATCGGTCGTATGCACGAACGACACCACATATACACTTTTTACCACGATTATAGTGCGCAACCTTATGTATTAATGTAACAAGTTTTAAACGGTGCGCTTTGTTTCATTGTTGTGTAATCACTATAATTTTGTAATAACTTAATGTTTTTTGGTATTAAACCAACTTTAATTTACTGAACCATTTATTGCTTTGTGTGCGAGATGTTGCCTAATTTAAGGGTCTGTTAATACTAATTTAACTATGATATTGTTTGAAAACCATTAGCTGTTACATATTGTATAATTATAAGCGGCTTTCGGCTTAGACCACGTCGTAGTTAAACACCCAGACTTAGTCTTGGTCTTAGTCCTTGAGAGTCAGAACAAGAACTTGGCCTTTGTAGCATTGTCGTAACTGATGTTTCGCAAGACATTGCAGCTTACATCTTCAGAGTGGTAAATGCCACTGAAAGAAACAGTGTAAGTGACGATATTTATATCAATAGCGATTAACGTGATTAACGGAACTTATCTTTCCGTTACCGCTTGACTGACTTTGTTATTACTCAGAGTAAGTGTTTGTGTCCTTTTCAAGAAGGTTGATCTTTGTCTTAGAAGCCCATGGCCGCTCCTTTTACTTGTTTAAACAAGTTGTCGTTATAACTGTAATAAGTGTTTTTAAGACAGTTCGATAAGTAGAACTTCTTCTTCAGTAATTCTCTCCTTAAGCAAAAACGAATAGTGCCACTATTTTCCCTCTTTTTTTCCTAGATCTCTATTCGCCAAGTGTTTCAGTATATATATATGTTGTCTATCACTCTTCGTCCTTTTCTGAATCCAGCTTGTCCATCTGGTGCCAAACTTTTTTCTTCTATTTCCTTCTCTAGTCTTCCTTGTAGCACTGTCGCATATAATTTGTATGCCGTGCTTAATAATGTTACACCTCTGTAATTCTTGACTTTATTTCTTTTTCCTTTTTTATGAATCGGGCATATTATTCCCTCGTTCCATCTCTCCGAGAATCCTTCCTTTTTCCATATTTTATTTAGTATTTCTGTCATCCCTTTTGCTACATTTTCTTTTCCGTATACCCACTCTTCGCCTTGTATCTCATCTTCTTCTGTCGCCTTTCCGTTTTTTATCTTTTTTTTGCCTCTATTACTTCGTTTTCCTTTGTTCTATCTCTATCTCCTTCTTCCCGTCTTACTATTGCATCTTTTCATTTTTCTTTTTTCTGTTTGTGTTCTTCCCTTCCTAGCAGGTTACTAAAATATTATCTCCCATTCTTTAATTTGTATTCCCTTTGTCGTCATGTTTTTCATCCTTTCTTTCTTTAAGTACTTCCATACATCTTCTTCTGTTTTCATTCCTTTGATCTGCTCCCCTTGTTCCTTCTTTCTCTCGCATGCTTTCTTGTATATTTTTTGCATTTTTCTTTGCTTCCTTGCATTCTCTATCCCACCATTTCTTCCATCTTGTTTTCCCCCTTTCCACTTTCTAAATATGACTCTCTTTCTGTTGCTTTCTCTATCATTTCTCTCATTTCCTCCACACTCTTTTGTAATCCCTTCCCTACCTATACCGTTTTTCCTATTCTCTCTTTATATCTTTTTATATCTTTTTCTGTCTACCTTTTTTTCGTTATGTACTCTTCATCTTTTTCTTCTTTCCATTGTCACTTCCAGTGGTTGGTGGTCTGACTCTACCCTTTTTCCTATTTTAAATGTCTTTATCTTTTCTCCAGCTTCTTCATCTGTCATTCTTCTTCTCTGTTCCCATTCATTATTTCACACCCTTCTTCGTTGCACATTTCCAGCAGTTCTTCTCCCTCATTGTTTATCACTTTGTCCTTTGTTTGTCTCTTTCCCGTTCCTTTCCTTTCTTGTATTCCTCCCTCTTCCACTATTCTTGCGTTGAAATCCCCTCCTACTATTATCAATCCCTCCTCCTTCTCTTCTATCATCTCTTCTATGTTTTTCCTTGTTTCTTTCATTCTACTGCTATACACCGTCACTATTTTAATTTTTGTTTTTCCCTACTGTATGTTCCTTTCTACAACTCTTCTTCTCTGTTGCACTTTCTCTTCCTGACTCAACTATTTTTTTCTTATTCCCGTTATTACACCCCTCTTTGCTCTTCCTTTACTCTTCTCTCTTTCTGCATGTGGCACCACCCACTCAAATTCCTCCGGCAACTCTTTTTTCCACCACTCCCATTCTTTTTCTTCCATCTATGTCTCCTGTAATCCCACTACATCCTGCTCCTTGATGTACTACCAAAAATCCTGTTCCTTGTTCTTTATTCCCGATACGTTACAAAACAATACTCTCAGCTCACGCACCTCCCTGTGTGCTTCTTCCTGACTTTCTTTTTTTCCTCCTTTTTTCTTTTCCTTTCCATCACTCATTATTCCTTTTCTTGCCATTTCGTCAACCTTCTTTCCTTTATCGCCCCCCGCTTCGCCCTTTAGTTTTTTGCCGTTTGGGGACCTATTGTCTCTCCAATTTCTCTGCTCAAGCCTATATCCCTGTCGTTTCATATGTATCTTCCTACGTCTATCTTCATTTTTCTGTATCCTACCCATACTCTTTATCCTTCCGCTCTTTTTTCTATTGCTATGTTCATTATTTCTTTTTGTACTCTCTTTTCTTCCCATGTTAAATGATGACATATATTCTTGTATTCCTTAATTTCTTCTTCTCCACCATCACCTTCTGCTTTTCCTCCCATCCTCCCATTTCCGCCACAACCATCTCATTTTTCTTCTCTTTGTTTATTAATGTCACTTTTTTCACTTCTACTTTTACATTTAATTTTTCTTCCAGCATCAGTGCTAAATCTTTTTGTGGTTCTTTACTTCTTCTTATCACAATATTATTCTTCCTTTTCCATCTTTCCTCATCGTCCGCTTTTTTTTCCAGTTTTTCTATTCTCTCCACCAGTTCCTCTTTTTCTTTCTTCCACTTCTTTTCCTTTTCTCATATTTTTTTTCATTTCTTTGTTTTCTTGCCTAATTCCTTGCATATTTTCTTCCATCTGTTTTATCATTCCTCTCATTAATTCTTTTAATTCCTTCATTTCTTTCCTTCCTCTTTCTCCTATGATTTCCTCCGTTATCTTCTTAATGTCCAGTGATCTTATAGTTTTCTTTCTTCTTTCAAATATTTCTTGTTTTTCCTTTTCCTCTTCCTCTCTCTCTTTTACTCATTACATTTCCCTTTTTTTCCTTCTTACCTTCTTTTCTTACCTTTTTGTGTCTTAAAACGTCCCACTTGTAGTGATTTCGCTTTAATTTCGATTTAAATGCAATAATTTCTATTAATGTAGGAAGTTATCTTTTATCGCTGACTTTCTCGATTATACTGTTTATTCACCTTAATCTCACTTGTTCGTCACAGTTTTATACTTTTCCACCACGGTTTCTATTTTTCATTTAATTTATTTATTATTTTACACCCTTCCTTCTTTACCCACCCTTTGTTCTCTCCTTCTTCTCTCTTACTACCACTACTAACCTTCACTCACTATCTTATCCAACTTCTACACTTAATTCACTTTTACGTTTCCTTAAATGTAAATACGACCTTCTACATCGAGAGGTACCGCACGAATATTAATATTAATTTTTGATTAAGTTTATTTTTACCAAGAAACCCTTTAAACTCCTTATGTACTCAGATAAACTCCGCCATAAAAAAACTCCACATGCCAGAGTTTACAAAATTCCTTGTTCCTGTGGATAAAGTTATATAGGACAGACGGGACGCTATATTGAAGTTAGAGTAAAAGAACATACGGCTGACTGCAAACACCGCAGAGTAACTAAATCAGCAGTTGCAGAACGCGTGTGTAACCAAGGACACACGCTAAACTTTGACCAAACTAAAGTGTTGGCTAGAACTCCTCTCTACTTTCTCAGACTAATTCGCAAAGCTGTGGAAATAGAAAAACATCTATGTAATGTGAACCGAGAAGACGGTTTAGAACTCAGCAAATCTTGGCTACTAGTATTATATCCTCTAAGACAAAGATCAACTTTCTTGGAACGGACACAAACACTTACTCCGAGTAATAACAAAGGTCCGTTAATCACACTAATCGCTATTGATATAAATATCGTCACTCACACTTTTTCCTTTAGTAACTTTTACCACTCTGAAGATGCAAGCTGTAATGTCTTGCGAAACGTCAGTTTGTTTGGGTTCACGAATGACAATATGGCAAAGGCCAAGACCTACTTCTTGTTTTGGTTCTCAAGAAGAGATTAGGACCAAACTTAAGTCTGGGTGTTTAACTACGACGCGGTCTAAGCCGAAAGTTGCTTATAATCATAAACATAACAACCGCGAAAGCTTAAGATTTTACATTACATATTTCTTATTCTACTTGCTATTTTATTATTTTTATGTTGTCATAATAAATATATTCAGACTTGTGTTAGTCGATTGATCTACCTTAAGCGTTGTCAGGTGAAAACGGGCATCTTTAGTTTATATTTGTTCCCGTTTTTCCTGAATCCTATTAAATTCACACCCATAATCCACTCTTCAAAGTTCTGAGCTGCTGCTACTTGCTTTGGGGTGATTAAGTTAATGGTAAGCGATCACACTTCAGGCAGTTGAAATAGAAATATTGCAATTGTTCCAACGCCTACTACATTAATCAATAATTTAATTTTCTTTCTGCTTTTGTCTTTAGAACCATAATGTGTGATACATCGTTGAATTTTTAATAAAAAAACTTAAGTTGATTATGGATTCTCGGAGATGAAACTAATCAAAATTTAAAAACGAAACGCAATGCCAAAATGCTTCTGTTTCTTTTAATCTTTTAGAACAAATTTTGGAAAATTTTGAAAACGATAAAGAATAATAAATTTTTGCGTACATAGGTATACTTTAAATAACTCATTTTTTTCTGATTATGCCGCCTTGTATCTTTTTTACAGACATTTTTAAGGACAAAATATCGACGTCTTTTTAATGGAAGAAGTAGGAAATAATGAAACAGTTCTTAAGTGAACATGATGGTAATAACAAAATTGCATGCAATAAGAAAAATAACTGTAACAAGTAGGTAGGAGCGTACCTATGCATCGTTATCGAACTAATGTTATTAGCAGTTAACGTTTAGCGAGCGAACGCTCCAATCGGTGCACTAAATTACTCAGTGTTCAGAGTTATAATCGTCAAGTTTGTACACGAATATCTCGATCGTAAATAGAAAATTATTAATGTAAAACAAGGACAACTATATGCGGATTAACAATAGTTCAGATGAGTGGATCCGTTTACGTCCCGTACAAATTAACCTGCCCCGACTAAATTTGTTTAAAACATGCAATTACCATGGGCCGTGCAAGCTTGGGGCTGGCACTCTCCTGCATGTTCTACCAGACGAGATATATTTAAAAAAGTTACATGTGACTTATACAGCTACCTTATTTATTAGGTTATATGCAAATGTTTATTAGATACGTTTTCCCTTTCCTGCCCAGACTAATAACGTTTTGCCGTTGCCGTTATGATTAAATTTCTGGGAAGCGTTTATTTAGGAATCGTACACAGTTGCATTATAAAAAAAAATAATAACAAAGCATCCACGTTCTATTTTAATCGTAGAATCAACGCCGCGTTTGTCTTTTAATAGTGTGTCTGGAAATATAAGTAAATTACAGAAGGAAACTTTTGTTTTAATCAAGTTAATGTTTAGTGGTTGCTTTTTCAGTTGTTTGCTATTTAAACCGAAACACATTCTGAACCGAGCCAGCGTGGATATTTTTACAGTTACAGGTTATACTTGACAGAGTTGGCCGTAACGTATTATTCAGTTGGTTTATTTCTCAAGAATTTTGTATCTGTGAGTAGTCATGTAAAACTTTTTAACGTCTGATCAAGCGTTACTGGTCTTGTAAAAGAATCTGTAATCCACGTCTAGATTTGAATATTTTATTAAATGTGCATTAACAAAAGTTTTTTCTTTTGTATTGGACGTTGTGCCTTTTTGTTGATTACTCTGAGGATTTTACTTACTAAGCAACATTTCTCGTGTGAGTTTTTACAAAAGAATAATTTTTGAATGGGGTTATATAAATTTTATTAATAATAATTAAGGATACCTATTTTAAAAATGCTATATTTCGGTGATGAACATTATGGGTATTCATCTATCCGATTTAGCAGATTTCGCATTTAAAAAAAAAAACAAATCTGCATATACAGTGTGTCCGAAAAGTATGGAATATATTATACAGGTCGATAAATAGGCACTTTACACGAAAAAGTTGTAAATAAAAGTTGTTTATCACTTAGTTATCTACCACCTGGGAGATATCAATTTAAATTTTTGCTGTAAACAAAATCTCAACGAATAACACTTACATTTTTTTAAATGGCAAGGCACGTCTTTATTATACTCATTTGATAGAGTCTTTTTTTCTCTTTTCAACCATATGAAACTTGAATATCTTTACATCAAAAAATTTTCAAGAAAAACAAGGACATGTCTAACAAATTTATTTTACTGAGCAGTATTAATCAGGTACGTAATATGTAGCATTAAAACAATTGAATGCACTTTAGAACACTGTCACACTTTGCTATTTGTTAGTGCTTGAAATATGGCTCAATTATCTGAGAAACATAGAATTGAAATTTTAATGATTCTGGGATATGGAGATAGAAGAAGAACCCAAGACGAAGTATGTAATTTATTTAATAATTTGCATCCAGAATTAAACATTTCGCAGTCCACGGTAAGCAAAATTTGGCGGAAATTTCAAGAGACAGGTTCGGTGAAAGATGCGAGTAGAACTGGTAGACCTTTGTCATTAAGTAATGTGGAACGAGAAAATGTGTTCTTGTCTGTTGAGGAAAATCCACAAATTTCTGTTCGGCAAATTGCTAGAGACCATAATTTGAATAAATCGGCTGTACATGGCGTTTTAAAAAAAGAAAAATTTCATCCTTATAAAGCTTGTGTAGTTCAAGAATTATTTGAAGACGATTTGGACAGAAGGCTGGAGTTTTGTGAAACAATAACAAACAAACTTGAACGACCCAGTAAACACAAAATTGATATTGTTCAGCAACACCCCGTAAACACGGATTGAAACTGTTACAGTCACAAAATTAAAACAATTGTTTCATTACGTTGTTTCGTGTTAGTTCCATTTTTATATCATTTACAAGTGACTGACAGTGAATGAATTGAAATAGTTCTGATTTTTCACAATCAGTTTTAAACCGTTTCAGTACTTGCAATTTTTTTCCCATAATCAGCAACCGTCTAAAAACTGATTTACTAAAACCGAATATTTTTTGAATAACTAGAATTGTTTGAAGATCGATTAAATAAGATTGAATTATTTTCAAAACAGTGGAATAGTAAAAACGAATACTTTGTGATTAGTCAGCATTAGTCGTTGCTATACTTTTGATTACTGTCGTCAACGCTTGCGCTGCAAATTAATATCTTTTCACTTGTTCGGTTGTAGTTTTATAAGTGATGCTGTGTGTACAATTACGAAATGGAACAATAAACGGTAAGTCAAAACATTTTATTATAATCCATAAATGTAATCAATATTATTATCATTTCTGTTCTTTATGTATCATGTTTTAATTTGTGTAAAAAAAATGTAAATTAACACACATGGTTGCGTTAAAGTAGATTATTGCTTAAATCTGATGATACTTTAGGATTTATAATTACAGTTCAATTCTTCAAGTTTTCTATACGATTATGTACAGCTAAAGGTATTCACAGTGTTTTTATAACTTTCTTATGATTGCTAAAGTGATATTTATATTAAGTTTGTGTTGTTTTTGATTAAAAAAATGTAATTCATTTTGTTTAACTCTATGATTATGTATGTACCATATATAAATGAAATATTTATTTATATGTTACAGATGCGGTTAAAACTTGCTACCCAACAGTATCTGATGCAGTTTTCGAGGCTTCCGTGAAAAGACCACAAAAAGAAAGTTGCAATATGTAAAAAACTCATTGTGATGTATTTAAAAATATTTATTGTGCAATAAAATTTGAAACGTGCATTCGAAAATGTATTATTGTATTATTAAAAGAATTGTTTTAGTTCATTATTGAAACAAGAAAATCATATATTTATTGATCATTTAGTATCAGTTCAAGAACGAAGCTTTTAAAACGTAAACCGATTGCAACATTTATTTTGCAACAGATTTGAATTTAAAATACCGAAACTATACTGATTCAAATAAGTGAAACAGCGATGGACTTATAG
This sequence comes from Aquatica leii, assembly GCA_035610365.1. NCBI lineage: Eukaryota > Metazoa > Arthropoda > Insecta > Coleoptera > Lampyridae > Aquatica > Aquatica leii. The sequence continues at coordinate 12,911,439 of CM069437.1, read as the reverse complement.
CTATTTTATTGCAGTTAGGTTTCTTTTATGTTTGAAACAAGAGTGAATCATAAATTTTTTGTTTTGAAACTGTTTTTAAACATTATCAATTTTGTGTTTACTGGGCAGTTTCAAAACAAAAAATTTATGATTCACTCTTGTTTCAAACATAAAAGAAACCTAAGTGCAATAAAATAGCTATAAGTCCATCGTGTTTCACTTATTTGAATCAGTATAGTTTCAAAATAAATGTTGCATTCGGTTTACGTTTTAAAAGCTTCGTTCTTGAACTGATACTAAATAATCAATAAATATATGATTTTCTTGTTTCAATAATGTACTTAAACAGTTTCAATAATATAATAATACATTTTCGAATGCACGTTTAACATTTTATTGCACAATAAATATTTTTAAATACAATATCACATTGACTTTTTACATATTGCAACTTTCTTTGATGTGGTCTTTACACGGAAGTCTCGAAAACTGCATCAGTTACTGTTGGGTAGCAACTTTGAATCGCATCTGTAACATAGAAATAAATATTTCATTTATATACATACATAATCATAGAGTTACACAAAATCAATTACATTTTTTTTAATCAAAAACAACACAAACTTAATATAAATATCAATTTAGCAATCATAAGAAAGTTACAAAAATACTGTGAATACCTTTAGCTGTACATAATCGTATAGAAAACTTGAAGAATTGAACTGTAATTATAAATCCTAAAGTATCAGATTTATGCAATAATCTACCTTAACGCATTGTGTGTTAATTTACATTTTTTTAATACAAATTAAAACATGATACATAAAGAACAGAAATGATAATAATATTGATTACATTTATGGATTATAATAAAATATTTCGACTTACCGTTTATCGTTCCATTTTGTAATTGTAGACACAGCATCACTTATCAAACTACAACCGAACAAGTGAAAAGATATCAATTTGCAGCGCAAGCGTTGACGACAGTAATCAAAAGTATAGCAACGACTAATGCTGACTAATCACAAAGTACTCGTTTTTACAAAAACGATTCCACTGTTTCGAAAATAATTCAATCTTATTAAATCGATCTTCAAACAATTCTAGTTTTTCAAAAAATATTCGGTTTTAATAAATCAGGTTTTAGACGGTTGCTGATTATGGGAAAAGAATTGCAAGTACTGAAACGGTTTAAAACTGATTGTGGAAAATCGAAACTATTTCAATTTATTCACTGTCAGTTACATGTAAATTATATAAAAATGGAACTAACACGAAACAACGTAATGAAACAATTGTTTTAATTTTGTGACTGTAACAGTTTCAATCCGTGTTTACTGGGCGAGATGCACATTTTCATAAAAATATCCTTTTTACTGATGAGGCCACGTTTTGTTTAAACGGCACAATTAACAAACAAAACACACGTTACTGGTCTTCACAAAATCATCACTGGTATCTAGAAGGACACACCCAATACCAGCAGAAAGTCAACGTCTGGGTAGGAATGATTGGAAGTCAAATTTTGGGGACATATTTTTTTTAAGGTAGTTTAACGGCGAATATTTATCTCGATTTCTTAAGATTTGAGTTAGTTCCTGCTTTGGCCGAGTTATTTCCACATGAAGTAGATCCAGATATACCTAATAACAGAATATAGCTTCAACAAGACGGGACACCTCCACATTTTGGAATTAATGTCCGCCGCTTTCTTAATAATACTTTTCAAAATACATGGATAGGCAGAAGAGGTAAGATAGAATGGCGTGCTCGCTCGCCGGATTTAAGTCCACTAGTTTTTTTTCTATGGGGCTATATTAAAAGCAAAATTTATGTAAATAGACCTGATAATGTTGAAGATTTGAAAAATCGCATTAGAGTTGAGATAAGAGCTATAACTCGAGATATGATTTCAAAAGCAATCGATGGTTTTAAAAATCGAATTTACCACTGTCAAATTATGAATGGTTTACATTTTGAACATTTATTGTAAGTTTAGTTTAAATACATTTTTTTGTTATAACAATTTTATGTAAAGATATTTAAAGTTTAATACTTGCTATTGTGACAGTGCATTCAATTGTTTCAATACTACATATTACGTACCTGATTAATACTACTCAGTAAAATAAATTTGTTAGACATGTCTTTGTTTTTCTTGAAATTTTTTTAATGTAAAGGTATTCAAGTTTCATATGGTTGAAAAGAGAAAAAAGACTCTATCAAATGAGTATAATAAAGACGTGCCTTGCCATTTAAAAAAATGTAAGTGTTTTTCGTTGCGATTTTGTTTACAGCAAAAATTTAAATTGATATCTCCCTGGTGGTAGATAACTAAGTGATAAACAACTTTTATTTATAACTTTTTCGTGTAAAGTGCATATTTATCGACCTGTATAATATATTCCATACTTTTCGGACACACTGTATGTATATTTCAGGAATTCAAGTTTGATGTTCACATTTACCCCACTATATGGGGCAAGTGTGCTTTCTCCTCTCCGCCCTTGTTTCCGATCTGGCAAAATTCTAACAATATTTTTCGTACTAATAATGTCAATATCATCAATTTTGGGCCAAAAAAATTTATTCTGTCACATCTTAAGATTTTAACTTCCCACCATTCGGCAGTTTCTCTCAGAACGTTGCCTACAGAGTGTCTAATTCTTTTGTAGCATTCGTATTGCACTATCACACATTTATTCACTTTGACAGAAATGATTTTCTCTGCTTCATTTTCATTGTCCGCTTCGCCATCGTTCATTTCATCTGTATCTATGTCTTCATTCTCAAAACTTTCAAAATCGATGTCATCTGACGTATCAATTAGCGGTGGCTCTTCGTCAGTACTTTCGTCACTTTCTTTGTAGTTTCTACGCTTCTTATGGATTGTTTACTTAGTTAGTACCTTAGGAAGTTTTTTTTTCGTTTTGAGACTTGTTTCTTCATTTAATCTTGCTATCAATTCTGGTAAAGTTATGACTTCTGCTCCAGACGCTCCTCTGTCGCCATCTGACGGTCAAACTGTCCTCAAAAGGAGCTCTTCAAATGATAGGTTTTGGTTTGTTGGATGATCATTAGTTTCGTTTTCTTTTGAGTTTTCGTTTACCTCGGTGATTATTTTCCAGGCTCTTAAGAGTATCCGCTGAAATATGTTTTGCCATCTTTCAGGATCATACTTGTGCTCAGATATCACCTGCCGGTTGAATGGTTTTATCCCTGCTTTCACAAAACCATTGATAATAGTTATAAGCTGGAGGTTTTTCCAAGTTTGGCCGATCAATGCTGAAAATTGTTTTTTTGGTATTTTTAATCCCACATTTTTCCTTTGCCAAGCCACCAATCTTTCATCCCATGTACCCTTTAGCGATCTGAATACAGATATATCTAGGGGCTGAAGAAGGTGGCTTGTGTGTGGAGGAAGTTTGAGAATTGTGCCGTTATTAGCCTTTGTAAATTCGATTAATTGAATGTTTATGTGGGTGCTGTGACCATCATATATAACCAGGTTCGGTTTTTCTGTATCTAGAGCAGGCAGCAAAGTTTTTTGAAAATAATTGAGAAATATGTCAGATTCCATCTAGCCTTTCTTGCTAGTAGCAAATGACATTCCCGGGTATGAGTCTGCTTCATCTGGAACCCAGGCGTCCCATATATTTTTTCGTTTGTAAAGATAAGTGGTGGGACTTACAATCCGCTAGCGGATGCAGCAGCAACAACAGTTGTATTTTCCCTGCCCGGACCAGATACAGTTCTCGAGCAGGCTTTACCCTTCGCTCCAACAATTATTGTTTTATTGGGATCATGACAAAAGGAACTCTCATCTAGGTTCCAAATCTAATTGGGCTCGTCATGAAGCGCTAAGTCGGTTAAAGTTTGTTTTAGAATATCAAAATACTTGTTGATAACAAATGGATCTGTCACCTTTTTTCGAGCGTACTTGACTGATTAGGGCTTCTTTATACTGAAGTGATGACGTGTTTCTAAACCAATCATCACCAGGTACGTTATATTTAAATGGTGTCTTGAGATTTTCTTGAACATAACTTGCTACAACCTTTAATAATTCTTTTCTAGTGATTCCCAAACCCCACTTCTCCATTGTTCGGAGAGCATTGGCCAATCTGATTTCATCCTCTTTTAGAATCGCTGTAGAACGACCTTGGGTCTCACTTTTTATTCCACGTGTCCCTTTTAAGAGTGTTTGGAATTTGGTATAATGTGTGTGCCCTATGAATAGTCAAAGTGCCACGTTTTATTTTATTTCTTTTATTCTAATAATTTTCAAATTTTGATTGTTTATTAGGTGGCATTTTTTAAAACTTACTCACAGCACAACAGCAATAGCCTATTATAGTGTGACAAAATCACAGGTATTTATAATAAACAAAGAATATTTTAGTCATGTGTTTCAGTCAATAAAGGAGTCGCACCAGACAGAATTAAAATTATCTGTACTTGTTTGCTTTACTTAGGTACTGAATAGATCTATAAAATATGATTCATTCCGAAATCCTTCCGGTTTTGTAAATAGTGTTCTGTTAAGTCTGTCATTGTACATTATCCTATTAGAAATTCGTAAAATAGTTTTTTTCTATAAGCGGCTTTTGTATTTAATGTTTTCTGGAAACCATTGTTTAACAAAACATAAAAATCTTTGTTGTTATTTATAGGTTCGTGGTAAGACCTTTTGAGCAAAAAATGTGAATTATATTATTGTACGTAATTTAAGTAGAATTATGTAATGCGTTGTCATCTACCTCATAAAACATTGTTTACACAAACTTTTCAAAATTTATATGTAAAAAGGCAGTATAAAATAATACTCTTTGAAAAGGCAAAAAAAAAACAAAAAGTTACACAAAAAGGCAAAATAGGGAGGCACCAGGCATTTGCCTGACTGTCTGTTCTTTAATAATAATAATAATACTGGGTTAATATTCCTTCAAGGGATTAAGCCGCCTATTCGGACTTCCCATATCCGGGTAGGATTAGCCCTCTTGTTGTTCATTACACTTACACCACTACACTAAAACAATTAAAAACTGCCACTGTATCGCTATCACTACAACTCTGCGTGTGTCTTTGCCACTTTAACTATCTCCTTGCATTCCTTTTTGTTTCTTGCTTTCATCTTCCAGTTTGTGATTTTCTATGTTTTTAGCTCTTTTCTAACCTGATCCATCCATCTCAATCTTGATCTTTCTCTTGTTCTATCTTCCATTGGTTTCCATTCCAGTAATTTCTTTAGTGTGGCGTCTTCTTCTCTTCTGTTTATGTGTCCCAGCCATTCTAATCTTCTAGAGACGATGAATATTATTATGTCTTCGCCCTTCGTCTCTACTTTTGTTTTCATTGGTTTTGATTGGTCTTAGTATTGTTCTTAAAATTTTCCTCTCATTCTCTCTTTAATTATTAAGCACATCGTTTCCATAGCGTAAGTCATTACCGGCCTTATCAGTGTCTTATATATTCTCATTTTTGTGCTTTTGCTTATTTCGTTGCTTTTGAGATATGTTTTGTTTGAATAGTATGCTCTTAGGCCTCTTTGTATTTTCTCTATTATTTCATTATCTGGTTTGTCAGCCCTATTTGCCTTGCTTTTTCGTCTAGGTTTGTAAATCTTTTTTACTTTCGTTTCCGTACTGGTTATTATTATCACGTCATCTGCGTATGATATCATTTGTCCTTCTCTATTGATAATTGTTCCTTCACAGTTTAGTTTTTTTATCATACATTCCAGCGCTATTCTAAACAGAGTGGCTGACAGGGCATCTCCTTGCCTTATTCCTTTATTGAAATTAAACTTGTCGGTACCACCCTCTGTTGTTCTTATTGTTGCATAGGTGTTTGTTAGCGTTGCTTCTGTTAGTCTTATTAATTTTTGTAATACTCTATAGTCTCTCAAGACTTGTATCAATTTCCTCTTGTTAATGCTATCAAAAGCTTGCTTAAAGTTCACAAAAATTATGTACAATGTGATATTATGTTCATTGCTTTTTTCTAATTTCTGTCTAATTATGTAGATAGCGTGTATTACAGATTCTCCCTTGGTGAGCCCAAATTGATAGCTACCTATTCTCAAGTGCTCTATCAGTTTTCTACTGAGCATTGTAAAGAATATTTTATATGCTGAACTTAGCAACACAATCCCTCCCCATAATTACTGCATACTTCTTTATCCCCTTTTTTGTGTATTGTCACGATAATGCCTTTACTCCAGTCTCTTGGTATTATTTCCGTACCCCTGATCTTTTTTATTATCTGATATAGTTTTATTTGTGCACTTTCATCACTGTACTTAATTTCTCCACATATTTGATCTGTTCTTGAAACCTTTCCATTTTTTTGTCACGCTATTATCTCCTTGATTTCTTCATACATTAGTTCTGTTATTTGTATTTCTTCTCCGTTTTTAGCCCTTTGTTGTTTTTCTGGGCCTTGTTCATCTCGTATAGGGGTGTACACAGCAGGTTTTGAAAATGCTCTTTCCATATTTTGTTAACTTTTTCAGCACTGTTTTGCAACATTACATTTTCATCTTTCATTCCTCTGCTTCTTATTTTATTTCCAGTGTTTTGCTCTCGTATTTGTATAACTCCCTCATATTATTTTTCTTGCTATCTCCTTCCACATTTTTCAATAATTTATTTATCCATTCGTTTTTCTTTCGCTTACATAATTTGCTTGTTTCTTTTCTTTTTTTTTTATATTCATTTATGTCTTCTTCTGCATTAGTCCTCATCCATTTTAGTTTTTTTGCTGTACTGCCTTCTCACAGTCCTTATCAAACCACTCCTGCCTTCTCTTATTACTTTTGTATCCAATTGTATCCTGCACTGCTTTATATATGTCGTGTTTCATTTTTGTCGATTTGCTGTCTACATCCTCCTCTATTTCTACTGTTGCTTGTTCTTGTTGCGTTGCTTCCTTGTATTTCGTTTTCATTTCTTCTTGTGTAAACTTGTCTATTTCTCAGCGTTATTTTTTTCTCTCCTTTGTTTTTTGTTCGTTAAACTTTTGTTTTATTTTTCCAAAATGGTCGATATCAGCACTCGCACCTCTAAATGTTCTTACATTTCTTATTAAAGTAGCGTTTTTTTTGGTACCAGTATATGGTCCATCTGGTTTCCTTGTGTACAGTTTCTTCCTGGTATTATCCATATTATTTTATGTGTTCTCTTGTGCTTAAATTTTGTGCTACTTATTATCATGTTTGTTGATGCTGCGAATTCACACAGCCTACTTCCATTATCGTTTGTGTCATCATGTATCGAATGCTTTCCTGTTACTGCGAATTCTTCTTTGCCTATCTGCGCATTAAAATCTCCCACCACCATTATCATTATCATATCATACCTTGGTGCTTCCTCTGTTAGTTTTTCTGATTCTTGGTATAATTTCTTCTTATCATTTTCCTCATAATAATGTGAAATATTTTTTTATTATCTTCCCTTCTTCTTTCCATCGTACCTCTTGCACTGCAGCCACATCTACTTGATATCTTGTTATTTCTTTTGCGACTTCCATCATTTTTCCTTCTTTTAGTAACGTTTTTGTGTTCGAAGTCCCTATCTTTATCTCATTTTTATGTTTTCTTTTGTTTGTTTATTTATTCATTTTCCAAAATTATATCCTTTTCCGTATCATGTCATCTTTAATTTTGCTGTTTTCCCCATTTATTCGTTTTTTGATCGCCGTGATGTCTTTGTTATCCTTCGGAGTTGCTTTTTAAACTCTTCATTTTCTGCGTCTTCTGGTGACCTTTCACTCACTGTTCTGGTCTTTTGTTCTGTACTGCTCTGTGGGATGGGTATTTTTTCTATCTCTTTTAGGCTGAATTCTTTGTGATTCACGACCAATTTATTATATCTTATTTTGGCCAAGCATCCTTCCTCCTTTGCTTGTTTTAAATAGTATCCTAGTTTTTTCCTTTGTTCTATTACTGCCCTACGGTAGTCTTCAGTTATCCACATGTTTGTGCCCTTTAAAATTCTTGTAGCTTTTAAAATTTCCATTTTTTTGTTTCCATGTTGCAGTCCCTTCTTTTCATCCAGTCCCATCGTTTTATACATTTGTTTTATTTTTTCCATTAACTTGTCTTCGTCCTCATCATTTTCCTCTGCCATTCCATGAATTATTATGTTTTTCTTCTTTACCTCTTTTTCCAGTATTGTTGTTTCCTGATCTGCTACGTGTTTCTTTAGAGCCCTATTTTCTCTTTACAAATCATTTACTGCCTTGGCAGTTTTTTCCATTTTTGTATTTAATTCCTTTAATTCGGTTTTTACTTTGCTCAATTCTTGTTTTATGTTTCGTTTACTCCGCTTCTGGTTTCTTTTCCTAAATCTGGCAACCTTGCCTTTCCTCTCTCAATGACCTTCCTCCGACTGTCAAAATATTAACTCTACTTTTACGTTATATTAAAAGCATACTTTTCGCTTGCTTCCTATTACAATATTTCTGTATTTTTCTTGTTTATATGATATTTGCTCTCTACTGTTCCAAAACAGCTTATATATTTGGTCTTGCCAAAACCTCTTATAATTTTGATTTTTTTTTCTAGATTTAGTATATTTGGAGCGTTAAGTTTGTTTGCCTATAAAGGGTGTATTGGATTATTTAGAAAGAGGTAGTTCGAGCAACGTCGTACTCTCTTTTCTCGTTCTGTCAGTTTTAGTAAGTGTCCGGGAAGATTGTTTGTCTTCGACCTAGCAACCTCAAGCTCTAGACCAGACGTAATACCTTTCATGAGGCATAGTAAGGGTGACTAATTTTTCTTAACCGGCGCGTAGAATGTTGTGGTTGTACAAAAAACATCCTTCCAGCTACAGTCAAGCAATTGCTGCATGTAGTGCTTTTTATTTTGGCTTTAGAGCAAAATTTTGACATGCTTCTTTTCCTTTTTTTTTTATCTATTTTCAGGAAAAGTGAATTTCCTGAGTCTTCTTCCCTCTAGCTTTAGATCAGATTTATTTCTGGATAGAAGAAAAATTATTGTGACCAAGCGCTGATGTGCGCTTGTGTAAAACTAACGTTGCGGGTCCAACGACGCACTTTTCCATTTTGTCGCGCGGTCTTAAAGCGTCTTTAAAACTTCGACGCCACACAATTGACTGACACTTCAAGGAGGAAACCATAGGCTTTGATAGGATTCTTGGGGTCATTTTTAAGTGTTGTGGGTTTGGGTATTGTTCCTTTCTTGTTTCCCTAGAGTACCTTTGTCCTTTTCCTGGTGGATTTTCTAGGACTTATATTCAGAGTGGAATTTATATCTGTACCCTGGAGTCTTATGAAATTTTAAGACGCTGTTCTTGACTGTGGTTTAAATTTCTCTTTTTCTTATACCTATTCTTTTTTTCTTGGTTTGCTTACCATTATCCTTTAGTGATGTCTATGAGATTGCGTTGCTTTTTTGCTTTTATAGCGTAACGGCTGATGTTTACTTTTAACGAGTACCTCTTCAGTTACCTCTTTTCTGTTGGTTGAAGTTTTTAGTTCTTTATGCGATTTTTGGACACATTTAATTGATAATACTTAGCGAACTAGAAAAGCATAATTTGTTTAGGTTTCTTACTGTGTCGGGTGCTATTGTATTTGAATTGGTTTACAATTTTAGAGCTCTGTCCTTGGCGTATGCTTAAATTTCTATTCTTTATTTTTGCTAGTGTCTACTTCCCAGGTTTTTATTTTGCTGAGAGAAAATTTATTATGTTAAAAATATTTTGGTATGGTTTTTGTAGTGTATGAATTTTGTCCCTGGACGTGAGTTTTTTGACAAACGGGAGAGTATTTATTAGGGGAAACATAGTTACCAGCCGCCACTTCTATTTTGTGCAGAACAAAAGTCAGATGTACATATGTGCTAGTGTAAAGCTCGTGAGTTTCCACAGTATTAGATATCTTAAATCATCCACTCTGATTTAAAATACTAAATGTGAGCTTAAGATGTGTTTGTTATGTGGAATTCATCGAGGTATAGATGCATTTTTATTTCACGGCGCAATTTGATTTTTCTATGTTATCATTAACAACTTTGGCCACCGGCACGTATTCTATTAACTTTTGCCACCTCCACACTTCTATTCAGTTTGAGATATTTATGCTGAAAAATTCCTATCATGACGATATATTATTTCGAATGTAGGAATTGAGGATATCGAAACCATAGTTTTAATTGCTACGATTACGAACAAATTAGAAGGCACACTTACCGAAATATCTATACTTATTGAGGGAAACTTGGCGCACTTAGTTTTTCTAACAGATCATATGAAACTAAAAAAATTATTTGTGGTAACGCGATATGTACGTGATAATTTACTTATCAGCAATTTTATGAAATTGTGTGGGAAGTGCCGTTAGCTACTTTGGGACAAAAGTTATGAGTATTATGTACCCTATTCAAAGTTCCTATTTTTTCCGTTGTTAGTCGTTTGTACACACAACTGTACGTACATATTAAGTTTGTTGTCACAGTTAAGTATAAACTTTTTTTATGTAATATATTAAATGGTGCGCTCGGTTTTGTTTAAGCGCCAATTATTAAACATTTGTGTGGTATTCGTCAATGTGAATATGTTCTCTTTGAATGTAAAAATTAGGCCCACAAGTTACATTATATGTACGAAGTGCTGCTCAACCTAAAAAGCTTGCATCAGCATTATTGTGTGTGATAGTTAACGACGAACTCTTAATTGATAGATAAAAAATTTAATGTTTTTCTTTCCTAAAATAAATATACTCGTTTTTATAATCTGTGTTTTGCTATTTGTTCTCTTTTAGCGTTTAATAGATTTAAACAGTATCTGCAACTAATAGTTTTCTGACTGTTTTGGCGCATTAAGTATTTTATGTTTAACACACCGAGCATCACCTGCAATCTTCTTGCTGAATTATATTGAGCTAGCCGCCTGCCTAAAGTTACAGCTAAATTTACCTAATAAACATCTAACAAAACAAAAAAATTCTAGCTATACCGTATAAACCTAAAAAAATCGATAACAATTTAAAACAAAAAAATGTAAATAATAAGATAACTCAAAACAAATTATAACAACTTCAGCACAGCTTTTAACTGTATTAAAAAACTCAAATATTTTGAATATGACATTGAAAGCATCTAAAGTAAATGTATATTAAAACACTATTAATGTCAACATAAAACCACCCACCACCACTATGATCTTCCCCGACCAACCTAAATCCGAGCATACCCGAAACAAAACAACTCCTACGGTATTTTGCGATTGCCCCACTACCAATACGATCTATTCTGACTGACAAATACGAACGCAACTTGAGCATATCCAAAACGAAACGATCATAACGAAACTTCACGATCTTCTACCGATCTTACCCGAGTGAGTCAAGGTCAGCACTAATGTACTACTGGCAATAACCACGAAAACTAAAAATTTCTAGCCAAAAAAACTTTATCATTACTTAAACATTACTTGGAGTAACTCTCGACAGACACTTCTAATCAGAAAAGTTGCAAGAGCACAAACAAAAATATTGTTAACAACAACACAATCACTAATTTGGGCAATTGCCAAGAGTAGTATAATGAAGCTGGTTTTAGATCGCGATTTTTTGCGCTTTTGCTCGAATTTGAATTTTAGGTAAGCTCGATTGCGCTCTCTAGTAAGAATCGGGTAAGATCGTAAAATTTCAATTGACTCGGGTAAGATCGCTAAGGTTTCCCACGCTTCCGTTTGAATTTAAATTTTAAGGACATTTTTTATGCGAGTACAAGAAGCCGAGAAGCCGTTGGTGCTACAGCAAAAATCGAATTCACTGTGTTTTATTACTGCAATCAAATAATAAAACACCTATTCTATAGCTGCACGTTCTTAGTTGCATATGTCTTATTTCTTCTTCTAGATTTGTTTTGCTGGATTTGGATTTTGGAGACTGATGACTAGTTGTCTCGCTGGATTTTTGGAGTCCTCCTGGGGATTTGTCCCAATTTCAGTTTTCCATAGCGCGTTTTTTACCAGTCTTGTGTCGTTCATTTTAGAGATGTGTTGCTTCCATTTCTTATTCTTTTTTGTTCCCATTTTCCGACATCCTAAATATTACATTGTTCTGTAATGTGTTGCTTCCTCAAAAAATTTAGTTTTATTTTTTGTATAATGGGTCTCAATACTTTTATTTCATATGTTTTTATTGTTCGTTTTGTAAAGCAATTGCAATTGCCTACTTCGCATCCTTCCATTGTTTCTACGTTTTTTATAATCTTATCCATTACCATGCTGTTCATTAGAATGGTTATTTTACCTTTTATGATTCTAATGGCTTTAAGAGAAACAGTTTTTTAGTATTTTTGATTCACGAAGCATAAGAAAACTGACTTTTTTGGTAATCTGACGTAAACATACACTGGGTTTCAAATAAAATGCACCACATAGAAGGAGTAGGCGTGGAGGGCTAAAATTTTGTATGTAAAACTGTTATATATGGACAAATAAATGATTAAAATTTGGAATGAAATTGTTGATGTATTCAAAAAATATACATCTCCACGCTTCTTTTACTTTTATTTCTAAACCCTTATTGTTAAAGTTTTTCAGATTTTTTTAGATCTAATTATCAGTTGTCATTGTTTGTAAGTATCAGAATGCCACGAGTTTGCAGACAAGGTAATTTTCAACAATTAACGCCTTTTGAAAGAGGGCGAATTATTGGTATGCAGGAAACTCGCTTGGGATATCGTAAAATCGTCAGAAGACTAAGACGTACTCATTCAACAATATTAAGAACATGTCGAGGATGGCAGGATAAACAGTTGCAAACACGACGTAGAGGTACCGGACGAACCGCTAGAGCGAGAAGATCGTCTGTTAAGAAGAAGTGCCGTTCAAGAATTGGATACGAGCAGTTGGTCGCAAAGTTTCTATGAGTAGTGTATATCGTCAAATCCGCTCTTTTGGATTGCGATTATATCGACGAAACTCTCGTATTCCTCTAACACCTCACCACGAAGAAGTCAGACTTCAATGGTGCCAAGCCAGACAGCATTGGATGCATAAATGGAACAACATTATTTTTTCTGATAAGTATAGGTTCCGTTTATGGCACTCGGACGGGCGTACACGTGTGCGGAGACTTAGAGGACAACGCTACGATTTACAGTTTGTACAATAAAGACATACTGGCTTAACATCTGGTGTAATGATTTGGAGTGGCATTTATTGGGGAGGTTGCTCTCTTTTAACGTTTATCCAAGACACGTTAAATGCTCGACGTTATATCGACAACGTCTTAGAACCAGTTCTTCTACCTCTTCTTCAAGAACATCCAGAAGCTATCTTCCAACAAGATAATGCGCGACCGCATGTGCCAGTAATGATACAGAAAATTTTTGAAGAGAATGACGTAAGTTTGCTACCGTGGCCTGCTAGACCGCCAGTATCGCCAATAGAACATGTCTAGGACAAGATGAACAGAAAACTGCGTCATTTAGCACACCCTCCAAATACCATACAAAAATTTCCACAATACCTTCAAATAGCCTGGGATGAGATACCCCAGGACACAATAAATCACCTTATCTCCAGCATGCCTAGAAGGGTAACTTTGTAACGTCCCGTTAGAGTTCATTACAATTAAAATTCAATTTTGCATTCGTTTATTTTCTGCAACTAATATTGCACGTAAATTTATTCAGTTTGGCAACGTCGCGTCGTATTACGCATCGACAAGTGGAATCGACTTTATTCGCACTTCCGTTTGAGCAATCTTTGGTATTTCATGTGAGTGGTGAAAGGGAGACAAATTTTCTTAATTATAGCGTAAAAACGCATACAATCTAATTTTTATTCATTCCATCTAATTGCTGTGATTTCACAATGTTACGCAGTACATTTATACAAAGGAATTTACTTCAAGGCCGTTGCATCTAAGCAGCGTAAGTACATCAAGTCATTTAAAAAACCATTCTAATTATTTATATTTAGGGTCTTTTATTTCGGTTTTTTACTGGATCTTTTCTTTTATTTCGGTTTTTATTTACTGGATTTTCCGTTATTGGAGTTTATTATTCATTGGTTTTATGCTTGCTGTTGTGTTTGGAAATCTACATTCGTTTGAAAGAATCTTATCACTTTAACAATGTGCTATAAATAAAAGATATCCGATAACGTCATATCATATATGGTGAGTCAACTGGAATTATGTTACTACATTTTACATTCACTTTAATTGAATTGTGTTATTAAAACTTTTTGGGGATACATACTCGATAACAAATTAAACATTTATTACTTTTGAATTTGATGTCAATTAATAATTAGGTATAAGATTTTATGCCTTTGATTCATCACCAATTTAAAGGTGATTGGCGCCCTAATATTGTTTTAACCCTAATATGTTTAACTCAAATAATGTTCATTTTTCTTAAATGTAGTTAGTGTATTATGTTATAGTTAATAAATTAAAGGAGTTCACGTCTGTGTATTTATTTTCATTCAGGCTCACACCCAGAGGTCTGTGCTTCGATTGATGCCGTGGTAAAATAACTATTTTTGCTTTTAATAAATGTATTTTCAAATTTTTCATTAATTTTTTATTATTAAACTTCTTGCATAGAATATAGACATTTTTTCAATAAAACGTTGTGTTGCTTCTTCCAAATTGCAATAATTTATTTGTCTATATATAACAGTTTTGCATACAAAATTTCAGCCCTCTACGTCTACTCCTTCTATGTGGTGCATTTTATTTGAAACCCAGTGTATATAAAGCGTCTGCAGCTGATCGATTCTTCTTGAATCTTGTTTGTTTTTTCGTAATTGGTAATAGATCGTGTAGAGTATCGGCAAGTATTCCGGTTTCCAGTTTCGGTATTGTCTTCAATAGATGTACTCTCCTGTAATTTTCTAGTTTTTTGTCAGATTAGTTAATTCCCGGATGCAAACTGCAGAACTGGAACCACGTAAAATAAATTACCAACAAAGGACAGTGAAGCTGTTACACTGGTTTTCGTGTAATTAAAAAAAAAATAAGCAACGACTAACACAGTATTCCCGGAGAGAGAGTCACAAGCTTTGTGATGCGAAATTATAAATTAAATCTAAAAAGGCGTCAAAACGATGAAAGAATAAATTACGGAGATATCGTTTAACTCTACCCGTAGCTGGAAAAGAACAAATAACACAACAAAAGTAATAACACAGTATATATATTTATTTTATCACAGACAATAATTGCAAACACGAAGACGAAGAAGGTACATAAATATTATTACGTAGATTTTCCAGACGCTAATACATGGGTCGAACCAAATATAAATTGCGCCCTATACTGGGCAACACGCCGAACAACAAACTGACCTTGTCGGCCTAAACTTTTACATACAAAAAAGGAATGACTTTATATTCGCAAATTTAAGATCGCAAAAGTATATAACAAAAACCATTTAAGCCTTAGAGACTCAACGCGCACTGCATACGACTTTCTGAAGCACAAAATGATCATATTATTAATTGTGTTAACCTAACATGCACGTACGGTCAACAATCTACATGACCACCGAAATACCAATCGTAAAATTAAGAATTGTAATAGCAACTCCTTTCAAAAAAAATCGCAATTTTAAAGGTTTCCAACCCTTTGACGATGTGAATAGTTGAGTTAGAGTAACGTGACGTCATGGAAATTTTCTCCCAAATATGCCACCTTTCGTTATCTTCATCGATAAAGGAGACGTCTAGGAGGTATGGAAATCCGCTATAGACAATGAGAAAAAAATCAAATCAAACCCCCAATACAGAAAATCTAACGACTTACCCCGACTAAGTTTCCACTAAATAGCCACAAAATGAATTTGCATATTCATGTGAAATAACCTAATGCTGAAAGCATCGTTGGGCGTAGAGATACTACTAACAACGGTCTGTGTTATACAAAACGTTAACGGGAAATAAATTCGTTTCACAGCCGACTGTGACGACGAAAGGTGGGGGGTGTCGAAGGACAAATTTTATACTCGAAAAATAATCTACCAACTTTTTAACATAACAAAGCAAAGATATCATTACTGCCAGTTGTAGCGTGCACATCGTAGTGGAGCAACCAGTAAATATTAAATTTTGATGTAAATTAGGTAAATTGCAACAGAAACTTACAAGATGATGAAAACTGTGTACGGTGATAACACCTTAAGTGTACTAGTGTGTTTGAATAGTTTAAGCGTTTCAAAAATAGACGTGAGGATGTTGAAGATGACGCTAGACCTGGGCGTTCGTGAATCTCTCGAAATGCAGATTTGATCGCAAAGTGACACAAAATTGAAAAATGACCATCCGAATGGTGACCGATGAGTTCCCAATCAATAAGGAAAAGAAAAGATCTGTGCAAAGTTGATCTTAATCATACAGGTGAGCAAAAACACAAAAGAGTTGCATCGTGCAAAGACTTTGTTTCAATCGTCTTAACTCCAATGTCACTGGTGATGAATCATGGGTGTTTCAATACGACCCGGAAACAAAACTCCAAAGCATGCAGTAAGCTGGAAAAACATCAGAACAAAAAAGCTTTTGTTTGCAAAAAATCCAAAATCAAAATAATGCTCCTTACGTTTTTTAATATTTGTACCGGAAAGACAAACTGTTAACAGCGCATTCTACGGGTGAAGAAATTACTGAAGCGCATTTCTAGAGTGTCGGTGTTGAGATCAATCGTCCACTTACACCATACAACGTAATATTAAAATACAGAATGTATCTTATTTCAGTTTAGAAGAAAAACTATTTAGTTAGTAAAAAACAATAATTTAAAAAAATGTAATATAAATCTGGTCCGCTTACTTATACAGCGCTTCAGATAATGAGAACTCCACAATTCGGGCTCGTTTTTTAACCGAGCAGTATAAATTTACAAAAAAATGAAAATAACTATTTCTCTTATCAGAACCTGTTAAATATAAAAAAAAATTAAAAATAATCATATCGATAAAAAAGTTTTTTGAATTGTTTAAATTACAATTTGCAAATTAAATTTTGAAAATTTTATAAAGTAAACATAAATTAAAAAAAAAATTTTTTACATGTTTTATTAGAAAGAAAAAACTGGAGACGCAAGGAAAATATGCAAGGATTTTTTATGATAGAATCTAAGAGAGTTGTGCATTCGAACTATTTGAAACAATCACAAACGAAGTTAACCGCAAACATCCGGTATAAGGATTGTCGACAAGTAAAGTCAACACATACCACACATAAATTTAATTAAATTATTCAAACAAAATAAATACTAAAATTTGAAGTGAAAGTACGTTTTTAAAGAATTCGTTTAGAACAAATACGAAAATAATTAAGAAAAGACTAAAACGATACGGGCGTGTAAAGCACAAATATATTTAAGCATTTGAACTAATTCCTTTTTAAGTTTTTACAATGCAAAAAAAATGTACGTTAAAAAGTGTAATCGATTATTTCGATGTTACAAACGGAAGTGAAAAATGCATTTGTAGTGAATGAATTTTAATCATTTGCTTTCGGATTTTTAAACTAATGTAGGACGAAATTTACAATTTAAATTGTCAATGTCGCAAAACATTCTTGTGACAATGAAGATAGAAAATAAGATTAGGTATGTATGTTTTCAACTGTGCAGCATAAAGCGATAGCTCATATTCGAGCTTTGCTTAAAACATTCTAAAAAAATAATAAACAATAGTTCATGTATGCATAAAATCCTTGTTTATATACATTAACGAACGGACATAATTTGTAAGCACGGAATAGGCAGGCAGCCAACCGTGGAGACCTGAGATACTTGCACCATGTAAGGTTGGTATTACACTGTGCTCTACCCAGTCGATTGCTTTCATGATTTATTAAATGTTATGTAGTTATTACTGTATCTGCAAAATGTTGGTTTTAACCTATGCGATTAACTAAGATTTCGCGTAACAAGCTTGTGTCATATCATTGCATGATCTATTTCAAACACGAACTCAATTTTGTTTGTGAATTTTTCTAAAATCTGACGTTTACTCGGAATTCTCTATATGCAACGTACGGCACTAAAATTAAAAAAAGAAAACGAACAATGGGCAGCGAGCTTCACATTCTGTATGTAAAGCAGTTAAGCCCACCTAGTCTTTCATACATAATACCTATTGGGAGAAAACGCACACTTGCCTTGCATATATTACATATGTGACTATAATGTGTCTTACATAAGCTCATTATTCAATCAATTTTTATCCTCGTAAACTACTGTAGTATTATTTTAAGATTATTAAGAATGTGTCAACGCTGTTGTAATTACTGACAAAAAAAAAAAGATAAACAGATGCAGTCAACCTAAAATAATTATTTTCGTAAAATGGTTTTGTGGTTTCTTATGTGGGATAAAAAACTTGACACAAATAATTTTGCGGGCGTGTTTCTTGAGGCGTTTTTTCCTGGTCAATAACGTGTGGTGACACGGTTAAAAAAAGAAACCTTTGAATCAGCACCGTAGTCAAAGATCAAAGCATTGCTTACAGTACCAAAGATGTCAAAATAACAGAAGTTACGGTAATAATTCAAAAAAGAAATAGACATCAGATATAACCAGTTGCATAAAAAAATATTATAAGACGTTAAATATACATAATAAACGCATAAATTAGAACTATAAAAAACAATGAAAAATAAGTCGTATTGATGAACCCAAAAAAATTAAAAATTTCAACGCCCGAGTACACAACGAACCTTTTTTTTAGATAACTGAAATACTTCATAAAGAAACAATTACTGTAAGGGGTATTTTGAACACGACTTAAAATGCAAAAATGGCTTAAAATACGTCTTTTTTTGTATTTCTAATACTACCAAATTGGAATTTATCCTACAAAAATAGAACAAAGTAATGAAATAATAAAACATTTTTTTAATAGAATCAAAACGTAATATTAATACTATAAATCTGTTTGCCACAGTGTCCGCAAAATTCCCAATTCTGGAAAACTCATCATCAGAAATTGGTCTCAGCAATTTACCGTTGCCTAGTAGTGACGTAGAATTAAATTCACTAGAATGAAAATGCAAATATATTTAAATAAATCGCAATTACTACACTAACCAAACGATTCAGTAAAAATTTGACTGTGATTGCTTGAATGTTTTTTTTTTAATTTTTAAAAACAAACAGAAATAAGAGATACTCAGGATCAAGCGCCAACGTCTGTTTGCTCAACTAACGTTTTGTGCAGATACGACGACTAGGACAGATGTCGGCAAGTAGTTTTAGGTGGGGTCCGGATACTATGAAAAAATTTTAAGGAGCTCCAGAAAAAAACAACTGACAATAATTAATTGCTACCTATTTATTGTATGGTATGGTAATGTGAGAAACTGCACCGACGATCTTGAACCAGTTTTTTATATTATTTTATTTTTGAGGCTTTCGCGGCCATGATTTTTTAACAAATAAATATTTTCGGGGTTTGAACCGTGTTTTATAGTTATATTTTTCACGAGATTTATAAAACTTAGAAAGCTTACAAACTTTGAAAAATTTACAATATTTGACGTTTCGACAGTCTTCTTCAGAAAAAACTGAAACTGAAGGTATAGGATCCTGACAAGCCTTTATATTACGCCGTTCGGATCAATGGTTCGTGACGGTTCCGATTCATTAGTTTTCCTGAACATGTTCTTCCATATTGGCGCTAGATCGATTCCATTATCCCTATTAATTGTCCTTCTAGATTTCAATGACTTCTAGGCCAGAAGTTTTGAGATTTAGCCAACATTGTGGCTTCTTCAAAGTTTTTTATAGTTTGGCAAATTGAAAGTGTGTCTTCTAGGTGGGCGTCCGTTAATCTCGAACGATATTTGTTTTTCAAAAAATTCATCTTTGAGAAAGATGTTTCACATACATACGTCGAGCCAAACATAGTGGCCAAATTGATAGCTAGTTTTTGCAATAGCAATAGCGACAGTTTTATTGCATATAAGGCACACTGAAACCGCTTGAGGCCTATCAGGCAGCGTAAAACAATATTGTTCAATCCATTCTGCCAAACCTCCTATTTTCACTGTCCACTTTTCGCTTTTTAGGATCCATATTAACGTAGAAAAAATTTTTTTATTAAACGAACGAAATTGCGACAAACAAAACAAATGAACGGTTGCTCCGCGGTTTGCGCTGCGACTGACCAGTCTGGTTTCCCCCGCTCACACGCCCGCACCCCCGATTTCGATACTACCATATCAGTTGTAAATACTTGTAAAACAGGTTAACTAGCCAACATCAAATAGAATAAGTACTAAGTTGGATTATGTGTGGCTTAAAAATATTATTTCAATTAATAAATATTAAGTACATTACAATATTTGGCGGTTCGAGGTTCGACCTTGCAAATGTAAAAATCGTTATTAACGCAAGTTCTGACTGAAAAAAAGGTGAGATTACGATGCACGATCTTAAATTGTATTTAAACGGAGATGATAGTAACGTACATTCTGATGGCTTCGTTAGTTCCCATCGTACGCTTACGAATTGTTCCTATTAAACAATCATCATAATCTACAGGAAGAAATTCCGATTTCAACAACTCAGCGACATCCTCCCAAGAACGCAAAGAACTTCGGTTCGTCCTAAAAGCAAGAAGAGCTTTGCCAGACAAAATCTTAAAAGCTGAGAGAAAAGGTTGCTGGTGTAATATACCACGAGACAAGCACGTCAATCCGAAGAAGAATATTCATAAGTATAGAAGAATCTTCAACAGAAAAAGTCACGTTTGAACTCGCAAAGCTTATTTCTGAATCTAAATCCGAAGAAGTGGTGGTTATTCTGAAAACTACATATCTAACACAATAAACCTTAAACAGCAAACAAAAATCCGTTAACACGTGTCTGACTAGAAACCCAATCAAAATAAAAGTAAATCGAAACCAAAGCAAATCAAGTCAAGGTTCTACTAAAAAATAATTAAGAAGTAAAAGAATCAATAAAGACAGAAATAATTATAATAGCACACACGAAATCGAGCCTTGACAACTTTAAGGCAGGCGGCTAGCTTGAGATTCCGGATAGAGAGCCGCAGATGATCATCGGTGTGCTAATTAAGATAAATAAAAGAACGCTAAAACGAGGAAATATCAATTGCAGATCCCGTCTACATTTGTGGAACAATGAAGGCAAACAAATTTCAAAACACAAGTATAGCAGCAAATATATTTATTTCAACAAAGAAAGAGAGAAAAAATTAGAATAAAGCAGTGTAGAACTACATAGATACGCGTAATTGAAAGTCCGTTAATAAATATCACAGATAAGAATAGCGTTGCAAGCTCTTTAGTTTGAGCAACGCTTCGTACATTTAATTATCGTATTTTGAGTTGACCCCAAATTACGCTTAGCAATTGATGATTATAAATGATCAAATTGATGTACTTAATAGATTCAACATGCACAATTTTCAAAAAGGCCAAACACGTGGCGGTAACCTAAATCGCCCAGAAAAGCCCTCACAAGTCCCTCATATAAAGTTGAATCAAAGCATTTATTAATAACGTGAATGGAGGCAAATATCTAAAAAAAAAAAGGTCTCACTGAACGCCAACGTTAGGTTTCATATACATTCCTTCTTACATCGAGCGGAAATGCCTTTTTTCAATAACTAATATCCATATGTCAAGAAAAAGACAAAAAAAATGACAGTTAATACTCTGAATTTAGCAAAGGGGCGTTCCGGGACGAAATTCATACAACACGCAACCTATAACAAAAGATTTCTACTGTAAGTGATCACAATTGTTCATACGTTATACAAAAACATTATTTTAAAACTAGCTTATGTAACGAATTCGCGTATTAGTCATTTGGGTTGCCTTATATTTCCTAATTCAAAATAGCAAAATCCCAAGAACATTTTAATATTTCATGAATAAATGAAAATAAAAGAAAAATCAACAACTTGATATGATATTTATTTTTATTCAAAGTTTAACTTTTTCAGTAATATGTGTCACAAACCACAAGAATTTTCGTTTGTTTTACTGTGTTTGACCTTGAAGAATTGTCGGTAAAAGTAACACTTGTAACAAAGTATCTTCCTCTTCCGAATTTTCTAAAAAAAAACGGATATGATATTTTCTTAAAGTCAATCCACAGCTATATTTTTATTATAAAACTAGTTTCAACAATTTAAATTGTCATCATCAGTTACACTAAAAAGCAAATCAATTAACAAAATTAATCAAACAGATTACACATTATATCAAATTATAAAAATTGAATGACAGACGTCGACAAATTAATTTTTTTTAAAAATTCAAACTGACATTAAATACACAGCCATAGGTCATATGAAAAGAAAAATGAAAAATGAAAAAAGTAAGTTAAAATTTATTATTAAGAAGAGGAGAAATATTTAAATCAAGAATTTCATTAAGACAATTATCTGAATTTTCATTATAAAGACGATCAATTTCAAAAATTTCAAGATGATTAAGAAAAGAACTTTTGTTACAAAAACGAAGAAAACTAACATTAAGGTCAGCAGAAAAAGAATGACCGGTAGATAAAATATGATTAGCGAAAGAAGTACAAATGTTTGATATACTCAAATTAAAATACCCTTTAATAAAATAAATATGTTCTTTAATCTTGTTTTAAACTTTCTACCAGTTTGTCCTATATAAGAACAATTGCAAGAAGAGCAAGAAATTTTATGCACACCAAATTTATCCAAAGAAGAAACAGAATCTTTATTATTAACAATAAAATATTTTAAATTACGATTAGTAGAAAAAGAAATATACATTTTAAAATAATTTTTAAGAAAAAGAGAACAAGAATCAATATAAGGCATCCCAGCAAACACAGATAGACTTAAATAACTGTTAAATTGCTATTAAATTACGGTAATTTAAGTAGTAATTATAACAGTAAAAAGGGCGCCATTAAGCAACCGCTTAAACTACCAAAAATTCATTGACTTCTAAATTACTAATAAGCTACCATTAAAATACTGTTGTTATATTACCATTGAATTACTGTTAAACTACTGTTTTGAAGTTACCATAAAACTACTAATTTGAATTACTAACAAAACTATAAAATTATTATTAAACCACTAACACATTTTAAAAAATAGTTTTTTTAGTTAATTATTTGTTTCTGTAATTTTTTATTTATTTCGTTTACAGAATTTGACGCACATGATTGCTAAATTGTGAGAGATTTTTTTTAAATTAGAATTTAATCTAAGTACTTACCTGGGGTTTGATCCCACGAACATCAGGAAAATCCTTTGCAACCTTAACGCGTTAACCACTACTCTACCTGACCTAATACTATAAATGCTAACTACACGTTATATATGTTGAATACAAAATCGAGTAACTTATTCGTAATTTAATACTTTCAACGTGAACCATTAAATATTTCACATGGCAATCAGACTGATGATGAATGAGTCACATTTGCATCGCTACGTATTAATTATACTCTTGTTGTTTTTGTTATTCTGTAAACAGGATAATTCATGTCTTAGTTGCTTGAAGTGGTTTATATAATCCGAATATTTTTGGATACGGCAGATACATAACTTTATACAATATTGATATTCGTGTATCATAAGTTATATTTACTTTTTTTTTGTTTTATATCTATATTGCTTTACTGGATCCCGCAGATTGACCAATGCTATTTGACTTTTCAATATTAGTATTTTCGTAAACTGTACGAAATCTTTTTAGTTGTCGACAATAATTGCCACTTTCCTTTTTCGATACATTCTTCAAGCAATTGTTTGATAGCAGACTTAACTGTTTGGCAAATATAACGACTATTTTTTAAATACATTAAGCTTAACATTTATATAGCAACTCTATTACTACTGACTATTAATTTACCTTGTATTTTAACGGACATTCAATTACCATTAAACTCCCCAACCTAATTCTGGTATTACTACTAAGTTACTGAGTAAACTATTTAAGCTAGCAATCATTAGATTACTACTAAATTACTTTTTAATTGCCAAGTAGTATAATGGTATCTCAGTTACCGATAAACTACAACGTTCAATTGTTTAATTACTCTTAAGTTACTGGTTAAACTTAAGCTACGCACCATTACATTACTCCTTAATTACTTTCTATATATATATATAGATATATAATGATGACTCAATTACCATTAAACTACAAGGTTTAATTTTTTAATTACTGCTAAGTTACTAATTAAATTACTTTTATGCTACCACAATACTGAAAAACTCCTAAACTACTTCGTATACTACTTTTATTCTAATAACCATTTAAATTACTGCTAAACGTCACCTTAAACTACTCTTAAATTACGAAAAAAATTAAATTACTTATAAATGACTTTTCAATACCCAATAAACTACTAAATTAAGCTACCTTGTGTTTGCTGGGATAGAACGATAGATAGTAGCATTATCCGATTAATTTTGAAAAAAAAATTGATATAAGCAAACTTTACCAAAAACATCGTTTAAAACATGAAAAATAATAAGCTAATTGTTTAATAGTATCAAATTTTTTATTAAAACTATACTTAGAAAGAGGAATAAAAAAGAGACAATTAAATAAAGAACGAAAAGAAGAAATTTTATCATTATAAAGATGATTAGAGTAATAGAGAATTAAACAATCAGTGTAAGTAGGTTTACGATAGATTTCAAAACTAAATTCCTTATTCTCACGTAAAAGAAGATCTGAATATTGACGAGAGTTGTTACATTCAATTTCATAAGTAAAATGAATATTAGGATGAATAAAATTAATGAAATCTTTTAAATTATTTAAATCATCAAAGGAACCATTAAAGAGAACAATGCAATCATCAACATATCTAAACCAAAAACTAATCATATTAGAAAAAGAAGAATTAAGAAGAAATTTATTTATAATATTATTCATGAAGATTTCAGCAGCAAGAGGTGAAATATTAGATCCCATAATTAAACCAGATGATTGAGTTTAAAAATTATTAAATTTAAAAACCAAATCGAGCAATGAACAAATATCTAAAATCTGGTGAGTATCCAGAGAACCATTAGAAAAAAGCAAATTACGAATAAGAAGAATACATTCTTCTGGAGGAATAGATGGAAAAAGATTATCAGCATCAAAAGATAAAAGAATAGATGAAGAAGAAAAAAGTAATCTTTTAATCTTAGAAGCAAGGTCAGAAGAATTAAGTATAGAATATTGATTAGTAAAATTGGAATAAGTTCTTCAAATATTGTTAAGCCAGGGAGCAAGTTTAGAGACAGGAGAATTGTAAAAAGAAACAACAGGTCGAATTGAGATAGAAAGTTTATGTATTTTTGGTACACCATAAAGAAGCCGTGTTGAGGGATGCATAAGTTTAAAACAATATATATTTCTATTTTCAAGAGAATTAAAAGTTAAATTACACGAATGAAGACATAAAAAAAAAGATGAACAAAAACGAAAAATAGGATCTTTAGAAAGTACTTTAATATATTATATAATCAAAACGAGAAATAATAACAATGCAATGACCTTTATCAGGTTTTGAATAGAAATAGAGACGTGATCACCTTTTAACTTTATTCCTGAAGTAGTTTTCGAATTCTCAATTTTTTTAACAAAGAAGCAGAAAGGGTCAATGTTTATTCTTAAGTAAATTTATATTTTTCAATACATTGTAGTATTAAAGTCTTTGTAATAGCGAAGCTTTTCACGGTCGGAATCTATACTATGATAAGTATGTCTTCCGGGTTTGGACCGTGTCATTGTTGTTGTAACCGAAGTTGCCAGGGTTTTGCCCACTTTTGTAAGAGGCTTCATTAGGGCGTGAGATAAATCGAAAAACTCAAACAAGCAACCGAAATCTTACTAAGAACTTCGCAAAAGTTAGGTTATCAACTTGTGAAACAAGCCGTAATCCAAACTCAGAAAAGGTAAGAAAGAAAACGATAACTTGAAAAAGCAAACAAAAATCTAACAAAGAACCACTACAGAGTTAGGTAATCAACTTGTGAACCAAGCCAGATTCTAAACTCCGTAGAAGTGATTTAAGAAGAAATAGTCTCCGTATATAAAGGAAAAGGATCGTCACGGATGATTGAAGTCGACTCTGATTGGGTTACGGTTGCTAAGGGGCGTGTTTTCAATAAATGACTAATGACCGCGAACCAAAGATAGGATAGCTCAAAACCATGATCGCGATTGAAGTTATTGGGGTGTTTGATGATTTCTATGCTCTCTCGGAATTTCCTGTTGAAAAAGAATGGAGATTTGGCAATCAACAAAACATTATCAAAATCTATCTTGTGATCTGTAGTAAAATGATGTTCAGCAACCGCAGACTTGGAAATATACCTTTTCCTTATACAACGATCATGTTCTGAAATGCGAGTAATGACGTAACGACCGGTTTCACCAATGTAGACTAAACCACATGAACAAGGAATTTGGTATACACCTTGAGATGAAAGTGTAGGAAATTTGTCTTTGGAAGGTAGAATCTGAGAGATTTTGTCTGTCAAGTTGAATATGGGTTTAATACCATTCTTACGAAGAAGTTTCCCTATTTGATCTGTAACCTTGTGAATCTAGGGTAAAAAGGGTAGTTTCGGATTGGATTCGGGAGTAGAAATGTCCTTGGGTAATCGAGTACGTGGATGTAGACGACGATTAATAACTTTATGAATACCTCGCTTCACATAACCATGGCTTACTAAGGTTGTAGTAAGATGACGGAGTTCCGAGTCTAGATTCTCAGGTTGGCAAATAGAAAAGACACGATGAACCAAAGATTCAATAACAGAATGTTTTTGTACAGGATGATGATGAGACGCAGCATGAAGCTATCTGTCCGTATGGGTGGGTTTGCGATAAACAGAATGGCCCAGAAATCCGTTGGGCTTACAAGTCACAAGAACGTCAAGAAATGGAAGAGAACCATTACTTCCGATTTCCATAGTAAATTTGATATCTTAGTGTTGATTGTTAAGATGATCAAGAAACTTAAACAATTCGAGATGACCATGAGGCAAAACAATAAACGTGTCGTCAACATACCTAAACCACACTTTAGGTTTTAATATGGACGATTCCAAAGCTACCGATTCAAAGGATTCCTTAAAAATGTTGACTACAACAGGTGATAGAAGTGAACCCATAGCAGCACCAGAAACCTGTTCGTAAAACTTGTTATCAAATTGGAAGTAAGTAGAGGATATACACTTATCAATAAGAGAACCAAACTCAAGTCCTTGCCATGTCGAGACAGAATCTGTTTGATGATAAGCGAACCCTTCTTAATAGAAACTTTAGTAAAAAGTGAAGTAACATCAAAGCTCACGAGAAGATGTTGGGGTTCAAGTTTTCTAGTTTTTAGACGTTGAATAAAATGC
Organism: Aquatica leii; assembly: GCA_035610365.1. NCBI lineage: Eukaryota > Metazoa > Arthropoda > Insecta > Coleoptera > Lampyridae > Aquatica > Aquatica leii. The sequence continues at coordinate 12,884,093 of CM069437.1, read as the reverse complement.
TGAGAGTTGAGGATGTGAGAACACCCAAGGTGTACTTATGTATTGTGGGTTGCTAACCCTTCCTTCATTTATGTATTTAGGGTTTGGGGTTAGTTACACTAACAACAAGGATTGCGAACCTGGAATTCGTTACAGGCTTGAACTTTCTTTCCTGATCGAAATAGAAGCTTTACTTATAAAAGATCTGGCGCCTTTTAACTCTTATTTAGTTGAACCTCCCGTATCTACGCTGTGTGACTTAGCCGTGCAAGGTTCGTAAGACCTATAAGCTTGTAACAATGTAGCGAGGAAGGTGTCTTATAGAAGACTCAACAGTACATAAAATATCTTCTTTAGGAATACGTTTGGGAGCAACCGCAAAATTCAAACCCTTCGAGAGCACCGATTCCTGTTCTGAGGTGAGAACCAAACTAGATAAATTGACAACCGTCTTTAAGGAGTTAGTAGTGGATGAAAGTTTACGATTCTTGAATTCCAATAATTGAAACTTTTTGAGATGACCTTCAGTGGTTAGTCGTAGGGTGGTATCAGACTGCTAGTAAGTAATGTTATCGAAGAGATTTCAATCATCCGGTGATAGAATGTTGGCCAACTCAAGATGAAGATAAAAGAGTTGTTTAGAAATGGTGTCTAACTCTCGTCTAGTTTGCTTAATCCGTACGCTTATCAACGCTGGACTAGCACGGTGTAGGATGTTTTTAGAAGAACGTGTTTGAACGTGGAACTTGATTCTGAGAAATGCAGGAATGATGTTGTGGTCACTACAGCGACTAAGAAAGGTTAAAGTGCACAAAAGTTTGACGAGTTTGTGGCGAAGTTTGGAAAATAAGGAGGTTTCAGAAGAAATATTCTCCCCGCAGGGATTGTTAATGTAATAACGAAGGCTTCCACGGCCGGAATCTATACAATGATATGTCTTCCGGGTTTGGACTGTGTCATTGTTGTTGTAACCGAAGCTTGTGCTTGTTTTAGTTTTGCGATCTCACGCACTGATGAAGCCCCTAAGGAAAATTGGCGAAACGTTGGCAACTTCGGTCACAACAACAATGACACGGTCCAAACCCGGAAGACATTCTTATCATAGTATTAAAGTCTTTCCTTTCTTTATTTTTTTTTCTATGTCTTTCTTCTTTATTTTTTGTGTCTATCTGCCTGATTAAATAAAAAAATTAATTTATTAAAACTATTAAAAATGTATGTGCTTTTGTATGATGATTTAACAATTTACTTTAAGATTTCTAACAAACGCTGAAAATATAATGTGTAAAATCCCGCCACTTATTAATATCAAATAACATAATCCGTCAAATTCAATAAAGCGCTTTTGCAAGATGTAGGTACTCCGCGATATCGTTACAAATTTGGTGGTTACCATGAAAAGATAATAGAAAACGAATGCACAATTTTACGGTATTGCACCAATTGAAATTTCGAAGATAAATATTTAGGGCTTGTAATAAACAACATTTTTATTAGGTGCAACTGCCGTGCAATTCAATTTACATGAATCCAAATATCCATAAACACAAACTTAAAAAATCTTGGGATTAGGGGTGTCTTATGACATTGATTTAAGATTCAAAGCGAAATTTATAACAGTTTTATATACAATCCATCATTTAAACCAGTCCGAGCATCAATTTATTTCTGCATAAGTGCAGATTTCTTCATATTACAACGACAAATAAAGTATTAGAGCCATCTTCTGCTAAGTCAATTTCTTGTAACTTATTTTTAAAAAAACAATAAATAGAAACATGTTGTTGCTTAGAACCTTTTTTATTCCTTCTATAGAATTTTCTAATTTAAAAGCCATGTCGAGTACTGGTAATAAGAAATAACTCCGGCGAAACTTCAACTTTAGCCCATGTAAGCACATTCAATAATTCATGAACTGAACACAAAGAACTGCTAATTATTTATTTTCTAAGCTAAAAAGGCCGTTTTACTCTTGCGACCCTTTCTTCTCTTTCGCAGTAATTGACTACGATTATAAAAGCATACAAGAATGATCCTGAGCGTATCGCGTAATAACAAATTAAGAGAAAATATAAGAATAAGCGACGTACAATAGCAAGGACACAGTTTTTTTTTGTACTCGCTTTAATTGTTACTAATTTCTTTTGTGTTAAGATCCTTTATTCTATGCGTACATCAAATAATTTATATTACACCAACGAAAAGAAATTCTTAAGGAACCCCCTACGTTGATAATTTTAAAATAGGTCGACGTCCGCAAACGAATAGAGGGGTCTTCTTCCCCATTTCTCTGATTTTATGTATTTTTAATTATTAAGTTATCGATTTTGTATTATTTTCCTTCCCCTAATCCTTATAATTGCTTTTAAGTTCCTTTATAAATTTCATGTGCTTAGTTAGTTACGTAGTGAAGCCAAAATTATATCCTTCAAAAAATTTATTCTATTACTTAAATTCCTGTCGTTATTAACTTAAAACGTACCTTCCATAACTTCACTTACTCAATAATCTCCTCCGCGTCTTATTTTTCATATAGTTTAAGCGTATTTCCTAATTTCGCAATTAAGTTTTTGCTTAAATGCTAATTTTTTTAATAATGAAAGCTCATGGTAAGATTCAAAAGTTTTTCATTTATTGTGCAATTTATCAGTAAGAATATTTTAAGTGTGAGGGGGAGATGTGAAAATTTAAATTTAAAATAACAACCGTCTCTTGGCATAAAATCCAACTGGAATTATTTCATCATCCCCCAGTAATGCGAAAAAAAAATGTTTAGTCTTGTTTATTTATCGAAAGAGGAAGAATAATTCGGCACCGCGCATTCTTATTTTTTGCCGAAAGTAAAATAATGTCACAAAGGGGAATAGAATCATCAATCGATGATTAAAACGAAACTTAGTAATACGAAGAGATATTGAAATAATGAAGGATCGAAATTTCCACGGGGGTTTATAAGATGTTTGTCCTAGAAATGATTCGTAGCTTTTCTTTTTACTATTTGTTTCATTTACAAAAGCTGTAAGATTCAAGTTTTAATGCTTAGTTTTATTTCTATAAGTCAAAGCGTTTAAAAAACAATGTTTTACAGAAGTCTATAGTTTCTTAAATATGTACAGCCATAGTCATTGGAAATGTCCCTAAAATGAGCAATACCGCACGTAAAGTCACATCTAATAGTATTAATCGTATTTATACCTGTAAATATATTCTAAGGTTATGGTTTTTTCTTTGTCGTATAAATACAAAAAGGTGATTACCATTACTTAATTTTGTATGTATTTCTCAAATCATAAAAGGCTTTTAAATATTACTCTCAAATAAACGTTTTATAAAACCAAAATTTTTATATTTTTTGTGCGAATTAAAAAACAAACACTTTTTTCTAATTTTGAATAACAATTTATTAACATATTTTTAATAAACATAGGACATACTATTTCGTCAAATTTTTAGGTAATAAATGTTTTAAATAAAAATGCCGAAATCATATTTGCAAAATTATTTAAAAAGTATTTGTTACGTCTAAATTTTAACTATTAATGTAATTTATTGAATTGTGTGTTCTGATAGTCACTTTATTTTTGTATGTAGGATGTATAAACCTGGCTTATCAGACCCGGAGTAATGTTTGGTTATAAGAATATGCAGCGTTTGTTATTATAATTTATAAACAATTTATCTTATATAATAATTAATAAGTAACAACGATACTTGTTTTTTGTTATAAAATAACTGTTAATTTTTTCAATTTCTTAATTGGACTGTTGTTCCAGTTTATGTAAAAGTAGGTATTGTACCGGATATGCATCCTAGAGTTAAGCGGATTAACAAATACCTCACTTATTAATGAGTTTCATAATTACCTTTTGTAAATATATCATCAGGTTATGGCCTTTTGTCGTATAAATATAAATTTTTCATTTACAAAATTGTAATATAAATTGGGAGTTCCTAATGGTAACATCATTGTTTATGTGATTATAATATTTTGTGAATATGCCTCGAAGATTAGGACAAATAGATTCTATCTTAGAATTAAGAGGAAATATTGTTGTCACCTCAAACAATATCTCAACATGTTTGACTTATCGGTAAGCATTTTTCTAAAGTATATTCTTTACATTGCATTGCAACACAGTCAGCATGTATTAAATATAATCACTAACAATACTATTTTATAAGATATTGGAATCTATTAAATTCACGCCAAATTTTTAAATACATATATAATGTATAATGGCTTTTAATATAGTACTAATGATAAATGTAATATCATACTAAGAACCTAACACTTTGTAGATTAAACAAATCCGGCGATGAATTACGAAAGGTCAGGAAGTTGGTAATAGGCCACTTGTAAGCAACAGACCACCTAAACCTAGAATTACTTCTCGGCAAGAAGATGCGGACATACTCGGCTATACATTAGAAAATCCTTTTACAACTTGCCAAAAAATAAAGGAAACACTGAATATTAATTGCTCTGTTTCCACCATTCAGAGCCGTTTACACGAATCAAATCTACATTGTAGAAAACCAGCAAGTAAACCTAACATTACAGAGCGACATGGTGCAGCTCGGTTGCGCTTTTGTCGCCAATATTTAAATTTGGATTGGAGTACTGTTATTTTTACAGATAAAAAAGTATTTTCTAGCGCTGATCAATGTCCAACTACAGTGCGAAAACCGCAAAACAATCGTTACAATATAGAACATGTTTGGCCCAATAGGCAAAGTGGTAGAGTGACAGTGTGAGGATGGATATCTCAAGCGGGTCCAGGAGAGTTAGTGCAAGTGACACCACCTCGATTTACTTCAGAGCAATACTTGAATATTTTAGATAATATCTTGATACCTTCTGTGAGAAGAATATTTCCACAAGATGAGCTGGAAATAATTCAAATAGTTCAGAATTATTCTCCTATTCATACAACACGAATTGTTAGGGACTGGATGGAAGATCAAAACGAAGTTGAAATAATTGAATGGCCAGCGAGATCACCAGATTTGAACCCAATTAAAAATATGTGGGCTGCAATAATCAAAAACTGGGATAGTGATATTCAATTCAGAACACCTGGAAATATTATCCAATATTCACAATCAGTTTGGGAACGTTTTCGGGGATCACAGTTGTGTGAAAATTGAGTAAACTCTATGCAGTCTAGATTAGAAGCATGCATACAAAATAATGGTTATTACACAAAGTATTAATTATTTCTATACAACTTTTGTATTGTTATTGTTTTTTATATGATATGTGTTTTATTTAATTATTAAAATAAACTACAGCATGAACTGTAATTATAAACGTATGCTTATTTATTATTATATTTTATTTATTATTTATCAGTGAAGTTGTTACGTACGAAATTTTCATTACGGAATACCCTGTATATTTAATTGAAATTAGATTCCGGTTTGGACGCCCTCTGCCGATCTTTTCTCGTGGCTGTCATTTTTGCGACAGAATCGTGAAGCTGTCGATTGCCTAAAATGGCCTGTATGACTTAAAGAAGTAATTTCAAGAGACATCCGTAATAATGGGAATCAAATTGTAATTAAACTACGTTCGTGAAATATTTGAGTCGTCACAGGGTAAGATAATTACTGCCGTTTTATTAAACTTCGTTTGTAATTTCTCCTTAATTTGATAGCCGTTTCCCCACGCTCGAGCACATGTTCGTTTCAATAAAGAAGTGTTAAGGATTAATTATTATTAAGGAATACCGTTACCGAACACGTACGATTTTGGAAGGCATATTCTCCACCACGAAAACGGGGTCTCGACAAGCCTTACTGTGGGAGATATTATTTCGTGTATACTAGTCGATTGTGTTATCAGCCACCTGTGCTAAATTGTTACCTACAGTATACGATACAACGGGTTTTTATATAACATTTAATGATTTATTAATACTATTTTTTTAGCTTCCTGTTCTTTGTGAGTTGGTGTGTGATACGATTTGCTTTTCACTATTTATTACAGGCCGCTGGCGGGGAAAATGTTTTCTTCGCAAAAGTGGATACTGGATTTTGGGGTAAGTTATTTGCTTAACTTTTATATCGTGATCACGAAAGTTACTCACAGAATTTTAATTAATGTTAACGACTGTAATTACGTTATTGCTTATATACCGATAAGGTAATCTTAATCATTTACGTAACTGTATCGCATGCTGTGAGGGAAAAACATATTTATTACGAGATTTTCGGTACTGTTCATTTCGACATAACTTCAATGTGTAGTGTGTGTTGCCGATACTGCGGGCATTCATGTATTAGAACTTCGATATAATCTAGTAAATCTTATGTATTACGAAATCAAAGTTTTCTACACTTGTTAACGAAAATTGTTAGTCATTCTAGTATTTAAGGATTACGCATTTAGCGTATAGTTGTCAATTTACTGCGCTACTAAATTAAAACTGTGATATTTGATTCGAGCATAGATAGGTGAAGAAATTTCATATATTCTTATTAGTATCCAACGTTAATACATTAAAGTGATTATAATTGTTAATCTCTCTTGTTATTTTTCTTTCTCCAGTGATTATCGGTATCTATTAACTAATTTTGGCTACTCGAACATCAAAGTAATAAGGATTACGAACCTCAAATTGAGTTACAAGTTTGGATCGTCTGTCGTGATCGAGGCAGAAGCGTTATCTTGGATCAGATCTGGCGCCCTTAAGCATACTTCCTGTGAACCTTCCCTACGTCCGACTGTGTGAATTAGCCGTGCAAGGTTCGTAAGACATAAAGCTTGTAACAAAGTATTTAATCGCTTAACCAAAAAAAAAGAATGTGACTATGTGAACAAAAATTTTATAAATTACATTATATTGCCACAAATATTTATTCTTACACCGGAAAATTCTGTTTGATAATATCATTTATATTTAAACGAAATTAAAGTATAAAAGTTTCACTTTATTTATAAATAATTTTGCACATACAGTGAAATATAATAGTACCTATGTAAAATTGTTTTTATAAAATCAGTAATTAGATTATTATTTACAACTTACCGTAATTTTATACGTTCAAAACTTTACTATCAATAAGTATGTATCTAAAATTATAGAAAGAAATGTGTGTTTTTTTATTCGCATAAAAATATAAATACGGTCATAAAAGTAATACTATTTTCTTATGGTTTGAGAAATACATGTAAAATTTAGTAATGGTAATCCCTTTTTTATTTACAAGACAAAAGGACATAACCTCAAGGTATATTTACAAGTATAAATACTGGTAATACTATTAGAATGTGACTGACTATGCGGTAATGTTCATTTTAGGGACATTTCCAATGACTATGGCTGTACAAGTATAACAAACACGTGTTATTGTTATTTTGCAGAAAAACTCGTAAACTGAAAATATTAGTAATGTGTTGTTCCCGTTAATTAATTGTGACCTAATTACAGTAGAAAATAATTTTTCACGTAGGTAACCAATTTTTCATGCGCCGCAATAAGTTTAAGTTGTTTTCTTTTGTAACAATCACCAAGTAGATAGATGGATAGATGGTTTATTGTATTTTTTTTAAAATAAAAATACATTCTACTGTAAAAAACCGGTACATCTGTATTATATTGAAACGTTCTCAAGTTCAAGAGCCTTGTCAAAGTTGTTATCTATTTTCCAGAACATTCACCGAAGGACGTGGAACATTTGCGAACGTTTTGCCAAAATGTATAAATTCGGTGCAAACAAATCAGGGCTCGGTTATTTCCAGTAATTTGAAGACAGTAGTGTTAAGAAGATTACTCAAGTTTAAATACATCAGTAATTAACGCGTGTGAGATAAATAACCTGGTACGTGACTTTAACGTAAACAATAAGTGTTAAACAAGTGTGTGAAGTTATCCGCGGACTTTATCTTATCTTCGTGTCAGTGATGGCGCTATATACAGTGTGTCCGAAAAGTATGGAATGTATTATACAGGTCGATAAATATGCACTTTACACGAAAAAGTTGTAAATAAAAGTTGTTTATCACTTAGTTATCTACCACCTGGGAGATAGCAATTTAAATTTTTGCTCTAAACGAAATCGCAACGAATAACACCTACACTTTTTTAACTGGCAAGGCATGTCTTTATTGTACTCATTTGATAGAGTCTTTTTTTCTCTTTTCAACCATATGAAACTTGAATACCTTTACATCAAAAAATTTTCAAGAAAAACAAGGACGTGTCTAACAAATTTATTTTACTGAGCAGTATTAATAAGGTACGTAATATGTAGCATTGAAACAATTGAATGCACTTTAGAACACTGTCACACTTTGCTATTTGTTAGTGCTTGAAATATGGCTCAATTATCTGAGAAACATAGAATTGAAATTTTAATGATTCTGGGATATGGAGATAGAAGAAGAACCCAAGATGAAGTATGTAATTTATTTAATAACTTGCATCCAGAATTAAACATTTCGCAGTCCACGGCAAGCAAAATTTGGCGGAGATTTCAAGAGACAGGTTCGGTGAAAGATGCGAGTAGAACTGGTAGACCTTTGTCATTAAGTAATGTGGAACGAGAAAATGTGTTCTTGTCTGTTGAGGGAAATCCACAAATTTCTGTTCGGCAAATTGCTAGAGACCATAATTTAAACAAATCGGCTGTACATGACGTTTTAAAAAAAGAAAAATTTCATCCTTATAAAGCTTGTGTAGTTCAAGAATTATTTGAAGACGATTTGGACAGAAGGCTGGAGTTTTGTGAAACAATAACAAACAAACTTGAACGAGATGCACATTTTCATAAAAATATCCTTTTTACTGATGAGGCCACGTTTTGTTTAAACGGCACAATTAACAAACAAAACACACGTTACTGGTCTTCACAAAATCCTCACTGGTATCTAGAAGGACACACCCAATACCAGCAGAAAGTCAACGTCTGAGTAGGAATGATTGGAAGTCAAATTTTGGGGCCATATTTTTTTGAACGTAGTTTAACGGCGAATATTTATCTCGATTTCTTAAGATTTGAGTTAGTTTCTGCTTTGGCGGAGTTATTTCCACATGAAGTAGATCCAGATATATCTCATAACAGAATATGACTTCAACAAGACGGGGCACCTCCACATTTTGGAATTAATGTCCGCCACTTTCTTAATAATACTTTTCAAAATACATGGATAGGCAGAAGAGGTACGATAGAATGGCCTGCTCGCTCGCCGGATTTAAGTCCACTAGATTTTTTTCTTTGGGGCTATATTAAAAGCAAAATTTATGTAAATAGACCTGATAATGTTGAAGATTTGAAAAATCGCATTAGAGTTGAGATAAGCGCTATAACTCGAGATATGATTTCAAAAGCAATCGATGGTTTTAAAAATCGAATTTACCACTGTCAAATTATGAATGGTTTACATTTTGAACATTTATTGTAAGTTTGGTTTAAATACATTTTTTTGTTATAATAATTTTATGTAAAGATATTTAAAGTTTAATATTTGCTATTGTGACAGTGCATTCAATTGTTTCAATACTACATATTACGTACATAATTAATATTGCTCAGTAAAATAAATTTGTTAGATATGTCCTTGTTTTTCTTGAAAATTTTTTGATGTAAAGGTATTCAAGTTTCATATGGTTGAAAAGAGAAAAAAAGACTCTATCAAATGAGTATAATAAAGACGTGCCTTGCCATTTAAAAAAATGTAAGTGTTATTCGTTGCGATTTTGTTTACAGTAAAAATTTAAATTGTATCTCCCAGGTGGTAGATAACTAAGTGATAAACTACTTTTATTTACAACTTTTTCTTGTAAAGTGCATATTTATCAACCTGTATAATATATTCCATACTTTTCGGACACACTGTATGTAAATTTGTGTAAGTGTTTCTATTAAATATTCTTAGATTTAATTAGTTCGGTTAGTTATAAACGTGTACGTATTTTTAGTTTAAATAAATTAGTAGTAATAATAAACGTTACAATATATACAAGTTCAAAATGATTATCTCATTCTCCTTTCTTCTCTTCCTGCCTCGGCCGTCTAGGACTTTCTTCATTCATTGCCATAGTAGGTGCACCATTGTCTCGGAATTATAACCACACATTCTACAACCGTTCTCTTCCATCTTGCCCCAGCTTCTTTCGCCCTTTGCTTCGTTGCCGCATTTAAATTTAGCTATTAATCTGTGTTTTTTTCCTTTTGTTTTAGGTATTTTGGTACTTCTTTATGTGTTCTTATTTTGCTGTAGATTTCTTTTTTCCTTCTATTTCTTGCCAGCGTATTTCTTTCTTTCTCTTTGTGACCTCAGTCTCCAGCTCCCTTTTTCTTTTTCTTCTCGTTTCTTCCAAAGACATCCCAGCACTTTAGTACACTTGTTTCCTTTTCTCCGCCCATTTTTTTATTTTGTTCCTTTGTTCATCTTTTTTCATACCTCGCCACACTTCCGCCAGGTAATTTCCATCCTCCGCGTTGTTCACCTTCCATTCGTAACGCACTGCTCTTCTGACTGCTTCAATTTGTTTTGTGTACCTGTTCGTCTCCACTGCGTCTATAGTATCTTCTAGTATCCATTTAATGTACGTCAGCTGTGTAGTTTCTAGCTGCCCCTCAAGTCGCCAGCCCCACACTTTCGCTGCGTACATGAGTATACTTTTGACATCAAAAGACCATTTCAAATTTTCGAAGATTGGCGTCGAGAAAAACAAGTTACTTCACTTACCAAAGAAGTATTTTTTGTGTATTTTGCGGAAAAAGCAAGTTTGCAGAAACTCTCGAGTCCTTGGAGCATTTATTCTATGTTAAAATCCGTGTTTTTTTTTATTCAACCAGAATTTGGGCATTAGCAAGTTTTATAAGTTTATTGCGAGAAAATCGATTGGTTACCAACCAAAAAAGTTCGAAATATTTGTCCCGAGATCAGATTGATAAATTTCTTCTTGAAGCTCTCGACAAGGAATTTTTATTGGTAAAAGTAAGTTGTTACAATAAGTACCTAAAATTAATTTTTTTTATGTATTTACAGGTCGCGTTTATTTTTGGTGTTTCGGGAGGTTGTCGATGAGACGAATTATCAAAGATGTTACTGCATGACATTGAAAACCAAGATCAACATTCTAAAAGTACACATTCCTGATTTAAAAAAAAAACGTTGTTATGATATTAGTGTAAATAATATTAGGGTTAGTATTAAGGATTTTTTAAACTTTAATTCAAGAGCTAGTTTGTCTAGCGCCTTTGTACTGCAATTTCCTTAGTTCCTTTAGTTTACATCTGATTTATTACTCCCTCAGCAGTTCTGTTTCGTCAATGAAGTTCAGAAGCTTATTCTAAGGGACCTTTTTCAACTCATCATCGGTTAGCTTTGGTTTGCCAAGAATCGTTGTGCGTTGCATTTGATGCTGCGGAGTCTCGTCGTTCTCTTTGAATCTGCGGCATAGCTATTTTGCAGTCCCATTGTATGCATATTTTTGTTAAGGCCACAGGCACCTGTTATTAGTCCCTTGAGTTTCCTTAACTTTTGTTGACTTATGTTTGATAGTGCAGTTTGAGTGTTTGATTGTAGCTCTGTGAAGAAGAGGTTTGTGTGCCTCCTCCTCGAAGAGTTTTTCCATAGTTTTTATGCTTATCTGCAAGTTTGTTGCAAATTGTTTTTTTTTTCGGTCTCGTAAGCGATTCCAAAAACGGGTTCAGGACCGATATACATATGTCCCTGTTTTACCCTTTTTAGCCATTAAGTTTCCCTTTACATTCTGTTTTTTTGGTATCCAGATAAGCTGCACTAGTTTGGCGAGTTGCCAATATTTTCAGACTGTTTATGCATGCCATAACCAGTTTAGATTTTATTACTGACGATCTTAGCGCCAGTAGTGTTGCTTGGCTCTCAAACATGATCGATATCGGTCTATTTGCGTATGATTTCGAGTCGATAACGTTTCTAACACACCAGTAAATACCAGTAACTTTAGCTTGAAAGGCGAACGCATATTTACCCAAGGTCAGCAAAAATTGTTTCCTATGGTGCTTGCCCTCATATACTCCTGTTCCGGTACCGTTGCAATTTTTGGCCCCATCTGTGTACCAGATAGTTTCTTTAACCGTGCCCGAGTAAATGTTTTTGTCCACTCACCTTCAATTTCTTTAATATGTTATAATTTTTTGTGAAGTCGGATCTCATAGCTAAGATTGTTTGTTTTTCCCGATAATTAATGCGTGTTCATGAATCTGCAGCTTGTATGTTGCTTGTCTTGCTTTCATCAACACAACGAGGTGTAATGGTGGAAGTAAAAACAGTGCTTCCATGGTTACTGTGGACGTGGTTTTCGTTGCTCTTGTTATCAGCAGACATGCTATTTTCTGTACTTTGTCTAGCTTTGCAGCTGTGCTTTTCAGATTGGTTCTTTCATGTCATATAAGCGAACCGTATGTGTTTATGGGTCTTGTTACCACCGTATATAACTATTTGGTCATTTTAGGTTTCAATCCCTATGTGTGCACGACCATCCGTTTGGTTGTATTAAAAACCCAGATGGCCTTCGTTGTGACTTTTTCTAGATGAGCGTTAAAGGTCGGTTTAGTATCAAGAGCGAGTCTCAGATATTTGAGTTCTTTTGTCATAGAGATCGGGACTTCGTAATGGTAGATAGTTTTATGTCATCCGTTTTCCGTCGTTTGGTGAACGGAACGATTTCTATTTTAGTGAGGTTCACTGATAGTTCTTCTTTTTTAAACCGGTTTTTGACGGTGTTTAGTGCACTTTGCATTATGTTCGATACAGTTGCCCCAAACTTTCTATTTGTGATAATGGTGAGATCGTCGGCGTATACTTAAGCGAATAACCCTTCGTCTTCTTGTTTTTGTAGTAAGCCATCTACGGCGAAACACCACAGTAAGAGTGACAGCACCTCTGCTTTGTGGGCACCCGCCAGTCACTTTGGCTCCTACAGTGCTACCGTAGAAAGTAGCTGTTACCGTCCGATTTCTAAGCATTGAGTTGACTCACTTTCGAACTAGAGGTGTGATTCCTTTTTTCTCCATTTCCCTTGCAATTGAGGCGCAGGTAGTTTGTTAAATGCTCCTAAAATATCTAGACATATCATTGTATTGGGTTGTATTTTTGCATCTGCTTATTACTTGGTCAATTGCTAGCTCGCAAGACTTTCCGGATTGGTAAGCATACTAGTATCGGTGCAAAGGCGATGCCTTTAGTACTCCGTCGCGTATAAATCTGTAGGTAGGTAAGATTTTGCCTGGGTATACGTAGATCTCCCTGGCTTTGGTACAAATACCACTTGGACAATTTGCCAGCTGTTTGGTATTTGTAAAAGTGCTAAGCTGACTCTGAGAATTTTGCATGTTGCGTTTCAAAGAGTAGCAAATCCTTTTTGCAGCATGATGGGATAAAAAGCTTTAAACGTATTGATTCTTGTTTTCAGCTTTTTAAGATTAATATTTTTTTCGTTAAGTCCCAGTTCTTTTTGGGATCCTGTTTGTTTAGTACTTCTTGGTCTTGGTGCCTAGGAACCTCATTTAACATAAACCTGGGCAGTAGTTCTGACAGAGTACCTTCAACCGAGTCCGCTTTTGATCAGCAAAGAACCAGTGTTTCCAGTGCGGTCTTTGCTCAGACCTTTTTGGAGTTGAAAACTTGTAGGTTCGTTTTCTACGTCCCTACAGTACTTTCTCCATGAGTCTCTTTTTGCCAGTCTTCGCTTTTGGCTGGGTTAAATAGCCTTCTAGTGCGTGCCCTTGTTTTGTCAAGCTCCCTGTTCCATCAAGTTATCCTGTTTGAGGTTTGTTTGGCAGTTTTTGAGCAGCTGGTTTCAAATGCGGACTTTAATGAATTAACAATACTGTCCGTCATTAGTTCTACTTCGTGCGTTGATTTTGCAACTGTGGGACAATCCCTGATTTGACCTGCTAAAGTTTCATTGAACAAAATGCAGGTGGTTTTTCTCGGGTTTCTGTATTCTATTACGAGTACCTCGTCTGATTAAACGTTGAATCGAATGTATCTATGATCAGAAAAAGAGCGTATGGAATCAAACAACATCATCCTGGCTTTGAAGTCATCCTGGAACTTTCGTTGTCCCGTAGCGGCTTTTCTAAACTTCTTACCAAACCCTTCATTTCTTCTGAGTTATTTGTCAATAGTACTATATCGTCTGCGTGAGCTAGTGCGAGTACTTTTGTATACTATTACTCCCCGTATTATCTTCCCAAGTGCCTTTCCATATCCGCTATGTATAGGTTGAAAAGGGTGAGACTTAAAGGACATCCTTGCCTTAATCCTTATACTGTCCAAAAAGTCACCTCCTCTCCACCGTTTCTAATTAAATTAATCGTTTTGGCGTAAATATCCTAAATCCTCGCTATTAAGGTCTCACTTATTTTTCATTTGCGCATGCACTCAAACAGTTTTATTCTATTTATGCTATCGAATGCTGCGTTTAAGTCTACAAAGAAAGCGTACTTTTTTCCTGTCTGTTTTTTTAATTCTCTGTTTGTCGCATAATTCAATATGTAAATATTATCTATGATGCTCTTCTTTTCTAAAACCCATTTTGGCCCTTCGTTAGAATGCCTTTTTCTTCGTTCTCTTTTTAGCCTAGCATCCACGTTCATTGCATATATTTTGTATATTGTATTTAACAAGGTTTCTCGGGTCCAGCCTTTCTCCCCCCCTTAAATATTGGATAAATTTGCCCTTTTTTCCATTCCGTTGGTATATTTCCTTGCTCCCAAATTCTGTTCAAGGTTTTTCCTAATATTTGCTTTCCTATTTCTGATAGGTTAATCCAAGTTTCGTTTGGTATATTATCTGTTCCAGTTGATTTATTTTTCTTAAGTTTATTTATTTCTCAATTTCTTCATTGGATATTTCATCATCCACTTCTACCTGGTGGTCATTCTCTATTGTTCTTCTTGTATCACTCTCTTCCAGTAATTCCATAAAATAAATACGCTTTCCAGTCGTATTGTCGTATATTTCCTTCTATCTTTATTTATATATTTCCATAGGTCCTGTTCTTTGGTTAAGTCACTTATTTCTTTCAGTTCCTGTTTATTCCAGTCTTGTTTTTTGATATAACACATGCCCTTGTATTCCTTCTTTGACTTTAAGTAGAGTTTGAAGCTGCTCTCTTGTTTCTTACATCTTCTCAGTAGTTTTCTTGTTTCTCTATTCTTCTGTCTGCAGTCTTTATCCCACCATTTGTTCTTCCTTCTTTAAACTGTTTTCTTTCACTAGTCTTATATTGCATTAACTCCTCTACCGTTTTTATCAGTTGTTCTATATTTTGCCGATTAAACCATCAAAAGTGTTCTTGTATCGTATCATATCTTTTTCTTTCCACGTCGTAATCTTCCTAATTTTCTTCTTCTGCTTTGTTGTACTTTTTTTGTCTCCTGCAGTTCTGTTAGCAAAGGTTGATGGTGTCATTCAGTTCTCGCTCCCACTATAAACTTCTTTATTCTCTGCTCTGCCAATTTGTTTACGATGCTGTATTCTATTGTTGTGGCTCCTCTGCGGCCGACGTATATTCTCCGGCCTCGTTTCCTGTGCAGATCCCATTTAATATATTCCATCCATTTTCATTCGTAATGTCTATTAGTTTCTTTCCCTCTTTATTATGTACCTTGTCTTTCAACCTCCGTGACGGCTCTCTTTTCCATGGCTTTTTAGTGTCTATATGCATGGGGTTTAGCTCTCCTATCTTAGCGTCAAAGTCTCCTCCAATTAGAAGATGTATGTCTATCTCTTGTGCATCTCCGGTGTTATTTTCTCCAACCTTTGGTTGCTGTATACAGTCATTATCTTCCATTTTTGTTGTTGTTTCAATATTGTTCTTTCTTGTATTCCTTCTACATCGTGATAAATTGTTTCATTTTCTTCTTTAAGTTCTTTTTTAAATCCCGTGATTATTTTTCTTCTAGCTATTCCTTTCTCTTTATCTTTTACTGTTGCTTGGTAATTCCACTTAAATACTGCCGGTAGCTTATCTTTTATTAAATTCCATTTCTTCTTCTCCACCTAGGTTTCTGTTACTCCTACTACATAAAATTCCTTTATAAAATCCCAAAAGTTTTCATCTTTATTATTGAGGCCGGTCGTATTCCAAAATAGTATTTTAACGTTATTACCGTCTCCCTTCCCTTTATCCCCTTCGCATTTATCTTATGTGTTTGCTAATTTTTGTAACAATCACCAAGTAGTGTGCTATTACAGGAAAACTTAACAAAACGTACATTGTGTACACGATCACGTTTATCTTTAGTTGTAACCAAGACAAGACTTCAGACAATTAAATGCAAAATTCAGCTTTCTTAGAACTGAGTTCGACAATTTTAATTATTTTTGTCTCGATTTCTTAACGAATTTCTTTAGTTGATGCTAAGTGATTTGTGTAAACATACTCGTATTTGATAATATTTAATTTAAATTTTCTTTATTACGTACAACAGTGATATTTTTTTAATGTGCGGTGCGTATAATTATAACATCTACACCACACGTAGATTGTGGGTTGAACAATATCCTAATAGACAATTGTCTTTAATAAACTTTATTTTGGCGTGTGTGCAAAGACTTAGAGAAACTGGAAGTGTTCTTCCTTCCTACAAAAGCCGTGGTCGAGAAAAACCACCCCATGTAATTAGCAACGGAAGGAGAATAAATCTTTTCAACAAAACCAAAACTTTAATATTTGTTTTTCTTCAATGCGTGCAGATACTGTAAATTGTAAAAGATCGGACACGAAGTAGTACTGGAGAAAAAAAACACGCAACTAACGTGTTCCATAGTACGCTACATCCTGTTTTAAAGAATTATTCTTTGTACCTTAACCATGTTCGTCAGTTAACCGACGTTGATTTTAAACCGCAACTTTTGTGAGTGATTGCAGCAACAAAAAGCTTTTGACCTTGACTTTAGTGCAAAAATATTATTTTTAGATGAGTGTTGTTCTACACGAAATTGAGTGCTGACTTTTTATAATTCGCATGCGTTTGGGCGGGTATTATAAGAAATAGTTTAATTTAGCCGTTTACTCTGCCAGAAGACTTACATACAACTTTGCGCAAGAATTTGATGATTTACCCCTTAAAGTTCACAAAACAATGTGGTTTATGTACGATAGAGCTCATCCGCATGTAAGTCACCCTATTTGCAATTTCTTAAATATACGGGTCGTTAAATTGGAACAAACGGCACTAGACGCTGGTCAGTCCGTAAGCCAGATATTAACAATTTTTGACAACGTTTAAACGTTTATATTTCATCCAATGGATGAGGTATTATCTAGTGTAGTGTAGAATGTGCAGAATGGCAATTTTATTTAATCACAGTAATTTAACTACGCGTTATCCGATTACATTATTTTGTATTATAATTTTACTTTTGTGTCAGCAAATCTCTGAGAAGAAATTTGCACTTCTTAGAATAGTTTATTTTTATTTGTGGTATCAACAACCTTAAAAGACTACAGGTTTGTAGTAGAATTCAGCTTTCCACAGGTTACATTCGTAATACAATTTTCCATTCTGGATAATTCCCATGTTGTCGTTATCACACAAGCTGAGATTTCGTCACATGTCCCAGTGGACATCTTCAGAGACCCAAATAAACTGATTAATTGCGCCGTGAAGTCTCGCTTTTATAAACCAAGCTCTGATCGATAAAACTGGTTTTCAATTTTTCCGTAAGGAAAAACTAGAACCTCGGTTAATATTAAAAGAATTTTTTAATATTTTAATAATTCTTTAATTTTTGCTAATGCTAATTAGAAATATTCGCCAAAATTTTAGTGTTTTCAAACATAATTTCATGACTAGTTTCCAGCGTAGGTCGTTTATTAATTAGAGAACGTATTCATTTAAGTCTCAGTGATCGGATTTCTTTTAAATAAGCCCAACGAGTCGAAGAAATGGCTACAAGTAATAATCCTAAGAAATTTAACAAATTAGTGACTTCAAAACGTGTCGTCAACACAGAAGAGCTGTGATTAACTTATTTTCACGCTCATTGTCCATTACAAAAACAGTTATTTTGTCAAAAGGTTTTTTTCCCCAATTTTCTTGCACAAGAAATCCGCTTTAAAACTACAAAAATTTTTTGTAAGTTAAGAATTCTTCAAAGTACCATTTTAAAAGCATAATCAATCAGTTTGTTTCGTGCTCTAAAAATATCCACTACGACGTGTGACAAAAGCTCAGTTTGTGTGATAACGACAACACGGGAATTATCCACAATAAAAAATTGTATTAATATTATAATTATTTTAAATTAGAATTTCGTATATCAAGAAAACAGGAAATACAAGTGCGACTATTTAAATCGTTAAACACCTTACAATAAAACAATAACATTTCAGTAATCAAAGTTTACTTTTAAAGTATTAAACTACATTATTTATAAATAAAATCCACAAAATTTTTACAAACGCCATGAAGCAAAGAACCATTCAGTTTGAACAATTATCCGTTATCTATACAATAGTACCATTTAAGAATTCCTTTCAGTCTCACTTTTGTATATGGTATATACCTAATATTCTAATAATAATTTTTTATAGTAAATGTTACTAAAATTAACAGAAAATATACTTAAACCTAATAAGGTTTTATAAAGTAACGTTTTTTTTTGTTTAGTTATGTGTTAGTTAATAAGAGCAAATAAAAAATTACAAAAAAAAACTATAATTGATAATAATCTAATAATGTATATATTAACCCTTACCTCTAATCGTTTCTTACAGACAATTAGCTAACTAGTTTTTGAAATGCTAAATGCGATTTACCACCACACTTTGTTATACGCGCGGATACATTACTTAGATATACTCGGTGATATTGAAATTGCAACACCAAGAGGAGATGGGAATTTTGTCACCAAACTTAGTTTAGCTACTCAGAGGTAGTAAATAATTAAAATTTTATTTAGATGGGTGGTAATAGTACATCTGATGTTTTTTGTTTCTACTACTTCATTAGCGAGTCATTTCGTGCGAGTTTTGGTTAAATTGTTGACTTACGTGAAGGTGATTCTTTGTTCTCTATGGACCGATTTGAAGAGATCAATAAACAGTTTCTTAACATGGCCCTCCAGATTTCCCAACCTTCCGCCTATTGAACACGTATGAGACATTTATGAGTAGAAGACAGAAGAACTTAGAGCATCCTTCACAGACACAAAAAGCTCTCGGGCATGAATTGCAAATTTTTTGGGATAGAATAACTTGAGAGGAAATCTACCAACTGTTGTAATTAATGCCACAAAGAGCAAAGTAGTGTAAAACTGACAGAGAGGGGGTCACACTTTGTTAAATAAATATTGGGTTCATCTTTGTTCCTTTTCTTCGAAATTCGAAAAAAGAATTTACTACCTCTGGGTAGCTAAACGTTCCTGCCAAGTTTGGTCACAAAATTCCCATCACTTCCTACTGTTGCAATTCTATTGTCACAGACTATAGTCATATATAGCAACAAATAAAAAACTAAAATATTAATTTAATGTAATTTAAAAATAGTACACACTTTCAATTGAGCTGGAAATGCAAAAAATGATTTGAAAGTGTTAACGAATTATTAATATCGTCACATACAAAATACCATTAAGCTTTTTTGCAACTTTTAGAATGAAACACTTAAATATTTTTTTCGCGAAAGCATTTATATATTTATGCTTATTTTTTATTCCTTTATAATTTATTCATAACGCCTAGGATACAAGATATGTAAACATAATGAGAGAACGTTATGGATTTATTACGCCCTAAAAAGCAATAATACTTTTTTTCGTATTTTTGGTTAGATTTCGATAATAACAAATTTTCTATTTCTTTCCGAGCATTTTTTTAACATACTTGGGTACAATTCTTACACATTCATTATGAATGTATAATATGCAAAGTAAAAAGTAATATCTTGTATGCACCATGGGCGTTACCGGATGATTACGCCCATCGAGCAATATACCTACGTAATACCGCTCTTGGTGCATAAATTTTAAATAAAGATTCCTTATTTTTAATTATAAAGAAAACTTCAATTTAGATTAAAAACTTTATGAAACCATACTATCACTTCATTGCAAATTTCGGGTATATTAAACGCGAAAAGAGGAAAACATATTAACAGTCTCTTCGGATTGCTTATTATTTAATTCGTTTATCTGTGCAACTGTATGTGCTTACAATACGTCATATAATCTTTGATAAACGTTGTCGTGCAGTAGGACTTTTAGAAGTGGGTTAAAGAAACTGCACGTTATTTACCAATTTTAAAGTTTGCCGTAAGTAACGACCACGTCACAACGGCTAGCTACGATGTCGGTGAGTGGAGTGAATTAGACTATAATACAAGAAAGAAGATACAGACGCCACTCCTGGTATTGGCAAAGTTCTTGATTCGGAGATACCAAAGGTACCCACTAACGAAAAGATGACAATATAGCAAATCATATTAAATTGTAAAATTTAATAATAAACCAAGCAGTATTTTCTGTTTCTTTAATATACGGAATTCTAATTGAAAAAATTAATAATATAATTGCACAATAAAACGCAGTAATTCAAATTTGGTTTCTAAACTAAATAAAAAATTTAATTTTTCCAATGGATATTTTTGTAGTGTTAGTATTAAATTAATTAAGAAAATCAATAAATAACTAATGAGAACAATAGACACCTTGACAGGTATAAAAGTAATACAACACACCGAAAGAATATAAGCTTAAAGGCGATGTACTCAAACAGTGTAAACTAGCACCAAGGAATCTTCATGTCCCATTTTTTTGCATATGAGTGTACACTAATACGTCATATAATATCAAGAAATAACATTAAATCATTTCTTCATTTTTGGTAAGTACCAAATTTGACAAGAATGTATGTATAAAATTTAACTTAAAGTGACAAAGAAGAAAAAATAGGAATAAACATGACAACATAAGCAGAAACATCAATTTGCCAGGCGTTCGCTAGTTACTACTATGCTAAAATGTCAGCAATCTTGCTCAATTTGATTGGTTTCGTAAAGATTTGTTTTCGTGTTGTTTTTTACGATGACTAGGTCATAGTTATAAAGAATGCTGTGTACAGTACGTGTTTTGTTTCTACAATTTGTTTTGTTTTATTTTCAAGCCTACTTTAAACGATTTCATTACCTTTGCAGCTTTTGATGTACGTATGTAAATTCGTCTAATTTTTTTTTAGATTGTGGTTATTGTTTATTCTTTTAATAGACAAACACCTTGAAATCGGTGCCAAAGTAAAAACCTTACAATTTAGATTGAATATAGAAAATGCTTTCAAAATCTGCTAAAACACAAACGTTAAAAAACGCATTTACTACTATTACATTACGCATTAAAAATCTTCCATTCACGAAGTGTTTTCACGTAAAATGATTCGATTTTTAATTGTATATTTTTCATGCTCCACTTACCAATACAATTTTAGAAAACTATTAAGATTGAGAGGTGATAACGGTGACAAATAAAAAAATAAAAAACTTAAACGCTTTCTTAAGCTTTGTATTAAAAGCCAAGTCATGCCAATTACTACAAAAATTAAATTTGATTAGTGTTATTAGATTTATTAATGCATTCTATGTTGAATTGTAATTTTATAGAAGACGTTTAATTAAAAAAAAAATATGTCTTGCACAATATTGATGCAATTTGGCCAGAAGCTACAATGTGTGTTTGAATACGGAAGTGAGAACAAACAGAATACGCTTTACATAATAACGTTTAACATTAGAAACGATTATGAGAATTAATAATAATTAAAAACATATAATTGATGATAAAAAAGTTAATAAATAGAAAATTTAAAGTGGTAACTAATAGCCCAAAGAACTTAACAAATATTTCAAAATTTAATTGTTCCACTACTGCAGAGTTATAAAGTTTGTTTTAACACACAACTAATTAAAAATACGAAATTATTTGACGTTCTGCATTTTGCATCGACAATTAAACAATTTAAAGAATTTTTTTTTTATTTTACAAATCAAAAAGTTTTTGCTTTTCATTTTTGTCTGCCAAATCTTTTTCATTATAAGACTCTACTTTTGTCGTAATAATTTGCTTAAAAACCTACTTTTTTTATTGTTATTTAATTTTTTGTATTTGTTTTTAGGTGGCTGGTGCTTGAGTTGCAAAATGCATACTCTTTAATTATTCGCATATATGAAAAAAGTTTAAAAATTCTAACTATAAACTTATGTAACAAAAATTCATTATATATATATAGTTTTCTTTAACGGGAATCAAAATTTCATAGCACTCTAAACAACACTAACTGATAAAAAATTGATCGGTAAATTGGCGTTTGCTAATTTCAAAGCGACCAAAAGATTAATAAAAAAACTTAAAAGAAAAAGAAAAAGAAATCACAAAATTTTTAGTTTGTTTACAGTTGACTAATAAAAACTAATAAAAAGACAAATTACTCTGATACATAAATCTACAATCCGTACAATAAAAAAAAATAGAAATAAATAAGACAAAATGTTGGGATCAAGTAAAACAAAAATCATTTCTCAATTTAAAAAAAAATCGTCTAAAAAACTTGGGTTGAAAGATATCTCTGAAAAAGATGCGCCAATCAAGTCAGCATTGCTAAGAGCGAAAAATGTTTAATACTTTTTTTAGAGATTCTAAATCAATTTTTGACTTCCAGGCAAGTAAAGTACTTTAAAAATAAAAAAGAAGCAGCGTAAAAAATTGATCGGCAAATCAGCGTTTGTTGATTGTGAAGCGAAGAAAAGATTTCTCAAAAAACTTGAGTAAAATTAATTTAAAAAAAAAACAAATCACAAAGTTTAGAATTTGTTGAGCTTTAAACCAATAAAAAAACGAGATACTTTTTTATATAAATAAATCCACGATACGATGAATTAAAGAAAAGAGAAATAAATAAGAGCAAATATTGCTGACTAGTGCTGTTACTGCAGAAATCATTTCTCAAGTTAAAAGTTAATTATTCAAAAAAAAATAAAAAAAAATTGGGATTTTGGTTGAAAGGTATCTCTAAAAAAGAAGTGCCAATTAATTCAGCGTTGTTAAAAACTAAGAACAAAAAATTATTCACTCATTTTTTAAAAATTTTAAATTTATTTTTGATTTCCAGACAGCTATAGAATATTTCAAAAATTAAAAACCAGACAGCATATAAAATCGATCAGCAAATCGGCGTTTGCCGATTATAAAGCAACCAAAACATTTTTCAAAAAAAGTAAATCACACACTTTAGAATTTGTTTGGGCTTGAAAATAATAAAAAATGAAAGATATTTATATATAAACGAATCCACAATACGATTAATTAAAAAAAAATAATCAAATAAGAGAAACTATTATAACTAGTGCAAAAATAATTTCTCAAGTTAGAAATAAATCATTTAAAAAAGCAGAAAATTGTTTAAGCATTTGGTTGAAAGATATCTATCAAACAGATGTGTCAAATAATTCCACGTTGTTAAAACCTAAAAGCAAAAAATATTAAATACATTTTTTTTAAGTTCTAAATCATTTTTTGATTTCCAGTCATCTATAGAATACTTCATTAATTAAAAACAAGACAGCGCATAAAATTGATCAGCAAATCGGCGTTTGGCGATTATGAAGCAACCAAAAAATTTCTCAAAAAACTTAAGTAAATTATAGAAAAAGCAAATCAGACATTTTAGAGTTTGTTTGGGCTTGAAACTAATAAGCAACGACGAGAGATTTATATAAACGAATCCACAATACGATTGATTAAAAAAAAAAGAGAAACAAATAAGAAACACTATTGCTGTTAGTGCAAAAATCGTTTCTCAAGTTAAAAATGAATAAGAAAAAGAAAATTGTTTAAGCATTTGTCGGAAAGATATCTCTCAAAAGATGTGCCAATCAATTTAGCGTTGTTAATAGAAAAAATATTTAATAGATTTTTTAGAAATTTTAAATCCATTTTTGTCTTTCAGATAAGATATTTCAAAGATTTAAAAAAAACAGCATATAAAACTGATCGGCAAATCAGCGTTTGTTGATTATGAAGCGACCATAATACTTCTCAAAAAATTTTAATAAGATTATAAAAAAAAAACAAATCACAAAGTTTAGAGTTTGTTAGACTTAAAACGAGATACTTTTTTATATAAATAAATCCACAATACGATTAATTAAAAAAAAGAAAAATAAATAAGAAAAAATAATCCTGACTAGTGCTGTTACCGCAGAAATCGTTTCTCAAGTTAGAAATGAATTATTAAAAATAAATTAAAAAAAAAATTAAGCATTTGGTTGAGAGATATCTCTCAAAAATGTGCCAATTAATTCCACGTTGTTAAGAGCTAAGAGCAAAAAATATTAAATACATATTTTTGAGATTCTAAATCATTTTTTGAATTTCAGGCATCTATAGAATACAACAAAAATTAAAAACAAGACAGCAGATTAAATTGATCGCCAAATTGGCGTTTGCCGATTATAAAGTGACCAAACGATTTCTCAAAAAACTTAAGTAAATTATTATAAAGGCAAATCACACATTTGTTTATTTTGGTTTGAAACTAATACAAAACGAGAGACTTTTTTGTATAAACGAATCCACAATACGATTAATTAAAAAAACGAAAAACAAATAAGAAAAACTATTGAGACTAGTGCTGTTAGAGCAAAAATCGTCTCTCAAGTTAGAAATAAATCATTTAAAAAAACAGAAAATTGTTTATGCATTTGCCGACCAATTCAGTGTTGTTAAGAGCAAAAAATATTTAATACATTTTTTAGATATTCTAAATCATTTTTTGATATCCAGGCAAGTAAAGTATACTTTAAAAATAAAAAAAAGATAAGATATAAAATTGATCGACAAATCGCCGTTTGCTGAGCATGAAGAGACCAAAAGATTTCTCAAAAAACTTGACTAACCTATTAAAAAAAACAAATCAAAAAGCTTATAAGTTCTTTTCGGCTTGACACCAATGAAAAAAACGAGAGACTTTTTATATAAATAAATCCACATAACAATTAATTAAAAAAAACAAATAAGAGAAAATATTGAGACTACTGTTATTAGTGCAAAAACCATTTTTAAAATCAGAAATAAATCGTTTAAAAAACAGAAAATTGTTTAAGCATTTGGTTCAGAGATACCTCTGAAAAAGACGTGCAGATCAATTTAGCGCTGTTAGGAGCTAAGAGCAAAAAACATGTAATACATTTTTAGAAATTTTAAATTAATTTTATATATATTTATAATTAATTCGAAAGATTAAAGTTCGTCTGGGCTTGAAACTAATAAAAAAAGGAGAGAATTTTTTAGATAAACGAATCCACAATGCATTAAAAAAAAAAGAAATAAATAATAGAAAATGCATTTGGTTGAGAAATATCTCTCAAAAAAATTGCCTATCAATTCAGTGTTGTTAAGAGAAAAAAATATTTAATACATTTTTAAGAGATTCTAAATCATTTTTTGACTTCCAGGCAAATAAAGAATAATTTAAAAGATATTTCAGATAAGATACTTCAAAAAAAAAAAAACAGCATATAAAATTGATCGGCAAATCAGCGTTTGCTGATTATGAATCGACCAAAAAATTTCTCAAAAAACTTGAGTATCTTATAAAAAACAGATCAAAAAGATTAGAGTTGGTTTAGGTTTAGAACTAATAAAAAACGAAAGACTTTTTTAGATAAACGAATCCACAATGCATTTAAAAAAAATAAATAATAGAAAACATTGCGACTAGTGCATTAGTGCAAAATTGTTTATGCATTTGGTTGAGAAATATTTTTCAAAAAAAATTGCAGGTCAATTCAGTGTTGTTAAGAGCAAAAAAATTTAATACATTTTTTAAGAGATTCTAAATCATTCCTTGACTTACAGGCAAGTAAAGAATATTTTAAAAATAAAAAAAAGACAGCATATAACATTGATCAGTAAATCAGCGTTTGCTGATTATGAATCGACCAAAAAAATTCTCAAAACACATAAGTATCTTATAAAAAAACTAATCACAAAGATTAGAGTTCGTTTAGGTTTAGAACTAATGAAAGGCGAGATACTTTCTCAGATAAACGAATCTATAATGCAATTTTGAAAAGATAAATAGATAATAGAAAATACTGCGACTAGTGCGTTAGTGCAAAATTGTTTATGCATTTGGTTGAAAGATATCTCCCAAAAAGATGTGCCAATCAATTCAGCGTTGTTGAGCCTAGGGCAAAAAATATTTAATAATTTTTATAGAAATTCTAAATCCATTTTTGTCTTTCAGATAAGATACTTTAAAAATTCAAGAAAAACAGGATATAGAATTGATCGACAAATCAGGGTTCGCTGATTATAAATCGACAAAAAAATTTCTTAAAAAACTTGAATTCTTATAAAAAAACAAATCACAAAGATTAGAGTTCGTTTTGGTTTAGAACTAATAAAAAACGAGATACTTTTTTAGATAAACGAACCCACAATGCATTTAAAAAAATACATAATAGGAAATATTGCGACTAGTGCGTTAGTGCAAAACTGTTTATGCATTTAGTTGAGAAATATCTTTCAAAAAAAATTGCAGGTCAATTTAGTGTTGTTAAGAGCAAAACAAATCTAATACATTTTTAAGAGATTCTAAATCATTCTTTGACTAACAGGCAAGTAAAGAATATTTTAAAAATAAAAAAAAGACAGCATATAACATTGATCAGCAAATCAGCGTTTGCTGATTATAAATCGACAAAAAAATTTCTTAAAAAACTTGAATATCTTATAAAAAAACAAATCACAAAGATTAGAGTTCGTTTAGGTTTAGAACTAATAAAAAACGAGATACATACTTTTTTAGATAAACGAATCCACAATGCAATTTTGAAAAGATAAATACTGCGACTAGTGCGTTAGTGCAAAATTGTTTATGCATTTGGTTGAGAAATATCTTTCAAAAAAATTTGCCGATCAATTCAGTATTGTTAAGAGCAAAAAATTTTTGATACATTTTTAAGAGATTCTAAGTAATTTTTTGACTTCCAGGCAAATAAAGAATACTTGAAAAACAAAAAAAATTGATCAGAAAATCAGCGTTTGCTGATTATGAAGCGACTAAGAGATTTCTCAAAAAAATAGAGTACCTTATAAAAAAACAAATTACAAAGATTAGAGTTCGTTTGGGCTTGGAATTAATAAAAAACAAGAGACTTTTTGGATAAACAAATCCACAATGCAAAAAAAAAACAATAGAAAATATTGGGACTAGTGCTGTTAGTGCAAACATCGTTTCTCAAGTTAGGAATGAATCATTTAAAAAAAATTGATTAAGCATTTTGTTGAAAGATATATCTCAAAAAGTTGTGCCAATCAATTCAGCGTTGTTAAGAACCAAGAGCAAAAAATATTTAATACGTTTTGTAGAAAATATAACTCCATGTTTGTATTTCAAATAAGATATTTTAAAAATTAAAAAAAAAAAACAGCATATAAAATTGATCGGCAAATCAGCGTTTGCTGATTATGAAGCGACCAAAAAATTTCTCAAAAAATTTGAGTATCGTATAAAAAAAAACAAATCACAAAGATTAGAGTTCGTTTAGGTTTAGAACTAATTAAAAGCGAGATACTTTTTCAGATAAACGAATCCACAATGCAATTTAAAAAAATATAAATAAATAATAGAAAATATTGCGACTAGTGCGTTAGTGCAAAAATCGTTTCTCAAGTTAGAAATGAATCATATAAAAAAAAGTTGTTTAAGCATTTGGTTGAAAGATATCTCTCAAAAAGATGTGCCAATTAATTCAGTGTTGTTAAGAGCTAAAATCAAAACATATTTAATGCATTTGTTAGAAATTCTAAATCCATTTTTGTCTTTAAGATAAGATGCTTCAAAAATTTTTAGAAACAGCATATAAAATTGATCGATAAATCAGCGTGTGCTGATTGTGAATCGACCAAAAACTTGAGTATTTTATAAAAAAACAAATCACAACGATTAGAGTTCGTATAGGTTTAGAACTAATAAAAAGCGAGATACTTTCTCAGATAAACGAATCCACAATGCAATTTAAAAAAAATAATATAAATAATAGAAAATATTGTGATTAGTGCAAAATTGTTTATGCATTTGGTTGAGAAATATATTTCAAAAAAATTTGCCGATCAATTCAGTGTTATTATGAAGAAAAAATATTTGATACATTTTTAAGAGATTCTAAGTAATTTTCTGACTTCCAGGCAAGTAAAGAATACTTTAAAAATAAAAAAAAGCATATAAAATTGATCAGCAAATCAGCGTTTGCTGATTATGAAGCGACTAAGAAATTTCTCAAAAAAAACTCAAGTTCTTTATAAAAAAAATATACAAAGATAAAAGTTTATTTGGGGTTAGAATTAATAAAAACCAGATTTTTTGAGATGAATAAATTCAGAATACAATTAAAAAAAAGATAAATAATAAAAAATATTGCGACTAGTTCTGTTAGTGGAAAAATCGTTTTTCAGTTAGAAATGAATCAAATAAAAAAAGAAAATTGTTTAAGTATTTAGTTAAAAGATGTCTCTCAAAAAGATGTGCCAATGAATTCAGTGTTGTTAAGAGCTTGGATCAAATAATATTTAATATTTTTTTTTAATTTTAAATCCATTTTTGTATTTCATGACACTTAAAAAAAAAAAAACAGCATTTAAAATTGATCGGAAAATTAGCGTTTGCTGATAATAATGAATCAACCAAAAAATTTCTTAGAAAACTTGAGTATCTTATAAAAAAACAAATCACAAAGATTAGAGTACGTTTAGGTTTAGAACTAATAAAACTTTTTTAGATAAACGAATCAACAATGCATTTTTAAAAAAATAATAGAAAATGTTGCGTTAGTGCAAAATTGTTTATCCATTTGGTTGAGAAATATCTTTAAAAAAAATTGCCAATCAATTCAGTGTTGTTAAGAGCAAAAAATATTTAATACATTTTTAAGAGATTCTAAATCATTTTTTTACTTTAAGGCAAGTAAAAAATATTTAAAAAATAAAAAAAAACAGCATATAAAACTGATCAGCAAATCAGTGTTTGCTGATTATGAAGCGACTAAGAGATTTCTCAAAAAACTAGAGTATCTTATAAAAAAAAACAAATTACAAAGATTAGAGTTCGTTTGAGCTTGGAACTAATAAAAAACAAAAGACCTTTTGTATAAACAAATCCACAATGCAAATAAATAAATAATAAAAAATATTGCGACTAGTGCTGTTAGTGCAAACATCGTTTCTCAAGTTAGAAATAAATCATTTAAAAGAAAATTGTTTAAGCATTTGTTGAAAGATATCTCTCAAAAAGTTGTGCCAATCAATTCAGCGTTGTTAAGAACCAAGAGCAAAAAATATTTAATACGTTTTGTAGAAAATATAACTCCATGTTTGTATTTCAAATAAGATATTTTAAAAATTAAAAAAAAAACAGCGTATAAAATTGATCGTCAAATCAGCGTTTGTTGATTATGAAGCGACCAAAAGATTTTTAAAAAAACTTGAGTTCGTTTAGGATTAGAACTAATTAAAAGCGAGATACTTTTTCAGATAAAGGAATCCACAATGCAATTTAAAAAAAAATAAATAAATAATAGAAAATATTGCGACTAGTGCGTTAGTGCAAAAATTGTTTCTCAAGTTAGAAATGAATCATATAAAAAAAAGTTGTTTAAGCATTTGGTTGAAAGATATCTCTCAAAAAGATGTGCCAATTAATTCAGCGTTGTTAAGAGCTAAAAGCAAAACATATTTAATGCATTTGTTAAAAATTCTAAATCCATTTTTGTCTTTTAGACAAGATGCTTAAAAAATTTTTAGAAACAGCATATAAAATTGATCGACAAATCAGCGTGTGCTGTTTACGAATCGACCAAAAAATTTCTCAAAAACCTTGAGTATCTTATAAAAAAACAAATCACAAAGATTAGAGTTCGTTTAGGTTTAGAACTAATAAAAAACAAGAAACATTTTTAGATAAACGAACCAACAATGCATTTAAAAAAAATTATAGAAAATGTTGCGACTAGTGCGTTAGTGCAAAATTGTTTATCCATTTGGTTGAGAAATATCTTTAAAAAAAAATTGCCGATCAATTCAGTGTTGTTAAGAGCCAAAAATTTTTAATGCATTTTTAAGAGATTCTAAATCATTTTTTGACTTTCAGGCAAGTAAAGAATATTTTAAAAATAAAAAAAAACAGCAGTATAAAATTGGTAAGCAAATCAGTGTTTGCTGATTATGAAGCCACCAAAAGATTTCTCAAAAAACTTGAGTACCTTATAAAAAAACATATCACAGAGATTACAGTTTATTTGGGTTTAGAACTAATTAAAAGCGAGATACTTTTTCAGATATACGAATCCACAATGCAATTTAAAAAATAAATAATAGAAAATATTGCGACTAGTGCGTTAGTGCAAAAATCGTTTCTTAAGTTAGAAATGAATTATATAATAAAAAATTGTTTAAGCATTTGGTTGAAAGATATCTCTCAAAAAGATGTGCCAATTATTCAGCGTTGTTAAGAGCTAAAAGCAAAACATATTTAATGCATTTGTTAAAAATTCGAAATCCATTTTTGTCTTTCAGATAAAATGCTTCAAACATTTTTAGAAACAGCATATAAAATTGATCGACAAATCAGCGTGTGCTGATTATGAATCGACCAAAAAATTTATCAAAAAACTTGAGTATCTTATAAAAAAACAAATCACAAAGATTATAGTTCGTTTAAGTTTACAACTAATAAAAAACGAGAGACTTTTTTAGACAAACGAATCCACAATGCATTTAAAAAAAAATAATAAAAAATATTGCGACTAGTGCGTTAGTGCAAAATTGTTTATGCATTTGGTTGAGAAATATCTTTAAAAAAAAATTGCCGATCAATTCAGTGTTGTTAAGAGCCAAAATTTTTTAATGCATTTTTAAGAGATTCTAAATCATTTATTGACTTTCAGGCAAGTAAAGAATATTTTAAAAATAAAAAAAAACAGCAGTATAAAATTGGTAAGCAAATCAGTGTTTGCTGATTATGAAGCCACCAAAAGATTTCTCAAAAAACTTGAGTACCTTATAAAAAACATATCACAGAGATTACAGTTTATTTGGGTTTAGAACTAATTAAAAGCGAGATACTTTTTCAGATAAACGAATCCACAATGCAATTTAAAAAAATAAATAATAGAAAATATTGCGACTAGTGCGTTAGTGCAAAAATCGTTTCTTAAGTTAGAAATGAATTATATAATAAAAAATTGTTTAAGCATTTGGTTGAAAGATATCTCTCAAAAAGATGTGCCAATTATTCAGCGTTGTTAAGAGCTAAAAGCAAAACATATTTAATGCATTTGTTAAAAATTCGAAATCCATTTTTGTCTTTCAGATAAAATGCTTCAAACATTTTTAGAAACAGCATATAAAATTGATCGACAAATCAGCGTGTGCTGATTATGAATCGACCAAAAAATTTATCAAAAAACTTGAGTATCTTATAAAAAAACAAATCACAAAGATTATAGTTCGTTTAAGTTTACAACTAATAAAAAACGAGAGACTTTTTTAGACAAACGAATCCACAATGCATTTAAAAAAAAATAATAAAAAATATTGCGACTAGTGCGTTAGTGCAAAATTGTTTATGCATTTGGTTGAGAAATATCTTTAAAAAAAAATTGCCGATCAATTCAGTGTTGTTAAGAGCCAAAATTTTTTAATGCATTTTTAAGAGATTCTAAATCATTTATTGACTTTCAGGCAAGTAAAGAATATTTTAAAAATAAAAAAAACAGCAGTATAAAATTGATCAGCAAATCAGTGTTTGCTGATTATGAAGCCACCAAAAGATTTCTCAAAAAACTTGAGTACCTTATAAAAAAACATATCACAGAGATTACAGTTTATTTGGGTTTAGAACTAATTAAAAGCGAGATACTTTTTCAGATAAACGAATCCACAATGCAATTTAAAAAAAAATAAATAATAGAAAATATTGCGACTAGTGCGTTAGTGCAAAAATCGTTTCTTAAGTTAGAAATGAATTATATAATAAAAAATTGTTTAAGCATTTGGTTGAAAGATATCTCTCAAAAAGATGTGCCAATTATTCAGCGTTGTTAACAGCTAAAAGCAAAACATATTTAATGCATTTGTTAAAAATTCGATATCCATTTTTGTCTTTCAGATAAAATGCTTCAAAAATTTTTAGAAACAGCATATAAAATTGATCGACAAATCAGCGTGTGCTGATTATGAATCGACCAAACAATTTATCAAAAACTTGAGTATCTTATAAAAACAAATCTCAAAGATTATAGTTCGTTTAAGTTTACAACTAATAAAAAACGAGAGACTTTTTTAGACAAACGAATCCACAATGCATTTAAAAAAAAATAATAAAAAATATTGCGACTAGTGCGTTAGTGCAAAATTGTTTATGCATTTGGTTGAGAAATATCTTTAAAAAAAAATTGCCGATCAATTCAGTGTTGTTAAGAGCCAAAATTTTTTAATGCATTTTTAAGAGATTCTAAATCATTTATTGACTTTCAGGCAAGTAAAGAATATTTTAAAAATAAAAAAAAACAGCAGTATAAAATTGGTAAGCAAATCAGTGTTTGCTGATTATGAAGCCACCAAAAGATTTCTCAAAAAACTTGAGTACCTTATAAAAAAACATATCACAGAGATTACAGTTTATTTGGGTTTAGAACTAATTAAAAGCGAGATACTTTTTCAGATAAACGAATCCACAATGCAATTTAAAAAAAAATAAATAATAGAAAATATTGCGACTAGTGCGTTAGTGCAAAAATCGTTTCTTAAGTTAGAAATGAATTATATAATAAAAAATTGTTTAAGCATTTGGTTGAAAGATATCTCTCAAAAAGATGTGCCAATTATTCAGCGTTGTTAAGAGCTAAAAGCAAAACATATTTAATGCATTTGTTAAAAATTCGAAATCCATTTTTGTCTTTCAGATAAAATGCTTCAAACATTTTTAGAAACAGCATATAAAATTGATCGACAAATCAGCGTGTGCTGATTATGAATCGACCAAAAAATTTATCAAAAAACTTGAGTATCTTATAAAAAAACAAATCACAAAGATTATAGTTCGTTTAAGTTTACAACTAATAAAAAACGAGAGACTTTTTTAGACAAACGAATCCACAATGCATTTAAAAAAAAATAATAAAAAATATTGCGACTAGTGCGTTAGTGCAAAATTGTTTATGCATTTGGTTGAGAAATATCTTTAAAAAAAAATTGCCGATCAATTCAGTGTTGTTAAGAGCCAAAATTTTTTAATGCATTTTTAAGAGATTCTAAATCATTTATTGACTTTCAGGCAAGTAAAGAATATTTTAAAAATAAAAAAAACAGCAGTATAAAATTGATCAGCAAATCAGTGTTTGCTGATTATGAAGCCACCAAAAGATTTCTCAAAAAACTTGAGTACCTTATAAAAAAACATATCACAGAGATTACAGTTTATTTGGGTTTAGAACTAATTAAAAGCGAGATACTTTTTCAGATAAACGAATCCACAATGCAATTTAAAAAAAAATAAATAATAGAAAATATTGCGACTAGTGCGTTAGTGCAAAAATCGTTTCTTAAGTTAGAAATGAATTATATAATAAAAAATTGTTTAAGCATTTGGTTGAAAGATATCTCTCAAAAAGATGTGCCAATTATTCAGCGTTGTTAACAGCTAAAAGCAAAACATATTTAATGCATTTGTTAAAAATTCGATATCCATTTTTGTCTTTCAGATAAAATGCTTCAAAAATTTTTAGAAACAGCATATAAAATTGATCGACAAATCAGCGTGTGCTGATTATGAATCGACCAAAAAATTTATCAAAAAACTTGAGTATCTTATAAAAAAACAAATCACAAAGATTATAGTTCGTTTAAGTTTACAACTAATAAAAAACGAGAGACTTTTTTAGACAAACGAATCCACAATGCATTTAAAAAAAAATAATAAAAAATATTGCGACTAGTGCGTTAGTGCAAAATTGTTTATGCATTTGGTTGAAAAATATTTAAAAAAAAAACTGCTGATCAATTCAGTGTTGTTAAGAGCAAAAAATATTTAATACATTTTTAAGAGATTCTAAATTATTTTTTGATTTTCAGGCAAGCAAAAAATATTTTAAAAATAAAAAAAAAGACAGCAGAAAATCAGCGTTTCCTGATTATGAAACGACTAAGAAATTTCTTAAAAAATGAAAGTATCTTATGACAAAAAAACAAATTACAAAGATTAGAGTTCGTTTGGGCTTGGAACAAATAAAAAACGAGACTTTTTGAGATGAACGAATTCAGAATATAATAAAAAAAAGAAATAAATAATAGAAAATATCACATAAATAATAAATCACATAATAAAAATTTTAAGCATTTGGTTGAAAGATATCTCTCAAAAATAGTCTACAAAAAAAGTTTTAGATTTCGATCCGCGAGCTTTCTTTATTAGTAGTTAATAATGCCGCAAAATCGAATACTTTAAGCATCAATTATTTTTCTTTAGTTGAAGAACTGTTTATATTTTTTTCAGCTTTTTTTTACTTTAAAATCTCTATCGGATACTCTATGGTCCAGTAGAATAGATGCAATAACTCCTCTAAAGTATCAACTTGTGGAGGTTTATGATGCTCTGTTTGAAATAAGCGAAGGAAACTTTGAAAATAACGTAAAAAATTTAGCTGCATCGTTGGTCAAAAAAATTGCAAAATTTTGACTTCATTTTCATTCTTATATTGTGGTATAATAATTTAAGTAAAGTTAAAATTATTCAAAAACCGAACGTTGATGTGTGCGAACGTGTAATCATTTAAATAATTTGAATAATTTTTTGAAAGTTTATCGCTCCGATAAAGGTTTTAATGATCTATTGATTGATGCTAAAAAAATAGCATCCAGCTTAGACATAGAACTTAAATTCAAAAAACAAAGATGTCTAAGACCGCGAAAAATAAAAAAAACATTTTGATTATGAATGTGACGAATCGATCCACGACAAAACTTCAAACTTCAAAATTGATTGTTTTTTAATGCTCTAGATGTAATCATAACATTGGTGGATGAGAGATTCCAATTACTTTTCTTCTTACTCTAATAATTTTGCATTTTATGGAATATTGATAAATTTAAAAATTATTTTGAAAACGAATAATTAGAATTATGCCAAAAAGTTGAAAATTTATTAAACGACAAAACTCGCAATGAACGACACATAACTGCCGTGGAACTTGTTAAAAAATTATAATATTTACCAAATTTTGATGAAAAAGTTATTACGTCTCCAGAAGAAACTGTAAATTATATAACAATTAACCACTTAGTGGATTCTTTTCCTAATACAAGCATAATACTTTGTATCCTGTTGCTACCACAGAACGATCTTTTTCAAAATAATAATAAAAAATTATTTAAGATCGACCATGTGGCAAAACCGACTAAGTAATCTTGATATCATTTCAATAGAAACGGATCAGCTAAAAGAATTAGACACCGAAGATTTAATTAAACAATGTGCAAAAATTAAAGCAGGGAAAGCTCAATTTACTTAGCTAAAATAATATTAATAACTATACCTAGTTGCATTAATAAAAGAATATATTGTTTTGTTTTTATTTGTCGATCAGTTTTGTTCTGTGATATATAAACGAGTATTTTTAATGTTTTAAATATTTTTTTTATTTTTTGTGCTTTTCTATCATATATTACATTTGAAACTAAAATAGAAAAATTTTGAGTTGTAATACTGTTAGAATATATTTCTGTTTTCTATGAGTTTATAATTATGTTATGTACCTTAATAAAAAAAATAATTTTATGGCTTATGGCTTGTGCTTGTAAAATATAAAAATGAAAATATATTTATGAACATACTTTGTAAAATTATTTTTCAATAGTGGATAACAATACCTAACTGAACCCGTATTTGTTCTCACATATGAAGGTAATACAAATTTGGGGAGTTGTTTTAAACTGGCACAAGGGCGCCAAAAGGCGCGGGCCTGTTTAGATGAGTGTACTACACTAAAAATAATTTTAAAAAAATATCTAAAACTAATGGCATGTGTTTTTGCATTTATTGCTCATCATTAAAAGCATTAGCGAGTTTGACATTTAATTGTTTTAATTTTCTTTTTAAATGATTTAAAATAGAAGAAATACAATAATAAATTCAAGTAAGGAGTACAAGCTATAATTGTTGACGAATTAAGTTTTAGATTTAAAAGATGAGCTTTTTAGTTTGCTGACATGTGTATGTAAATTTCTAAGTTGTCAATTTTCCACAAATTTAACAAAATAGAACTGACTGGGTAATTAATAATTTTTTTAATTAAAGTGAATTTTTTAGTTCGTGCATATGAGTGTAAAAAACCCTAAAAAGTTCACAATAATAAACTGCTGTTGTAAAACATAACTGAGCTTTATTATAACCTAAAACTGGGAATAATCAAAAGTAGTTTAAATTTTTCTGTTTGAGAAACATTTTTAGTATTTTTTAACCACTTGATCAATCGTTAAATTATTAATTACAATTTGATCAATTTCATCAACTTTAAAAAAAAATAAAATCTTGAGTCCGTTTAAAGAATTAATTTAAAACGCAAATGTACACATTTATATAAAACTTACTTAAATTGTTTCTTTTTGAGCGTCTACGTTAAATGTACACAATTACAATAATTCTGACTTAAAATCAGTTATAATTAAATACTTAAGAGACATTTTCTTAAGCTACGAAAAAGCGTTTATAACTTAATTGTGTGCGTTCTCAACAAAAGAACAAATAAAAAAATTGTTTATTAAGATTTGTAAAAAAAACGTTAAAAAATAAAATACGAGAAAAGCTTAACCAAGCAAACTAAACTCTTTGTATTTGAATAACTAAATAGATTTCACCGAGCGGCGGTTGACACCTAAAACTACGGTGGTGAGAAACGCTTTCGGGACTTTATTTGATGACTATTTAACCTCGTTGAAGCATTCTCTATTTAATGTTAATATAGTGTTTACCCACATTTTAATCCATTGTCTAAATGAGAGGGAATAATTGTTGAAGAAAATCATTGTGCGTTGTTGCTTACAGAAAACTTTTCACTAACACTCAGATTGTTTATTAATAAATTAATTACCGTATTTAAATGTTTACGTAATCCGAGTACGGGGTTAGAAACTTATAAGTGGAAATTCGCATCGAGCAAAGTAAAATATATTCGGCGTTTTAATCGAACCGATCGGAAATTATTTTTTTGTTTTTTTTTATAAAAAAAGGGTTGGTGATTAGAAAATCCTAATTAGTGTTTTTTTTTCGTTTTTTTTATTTACGTAAACAGTGGGAGTTGTTTTGTTCGTATTGTTTTAGAAAATAAAGCTTTCGCTGCAAAATACCTTTAGATAAATGCGTTAAAATTCCGAGAGATTTAACTAAGAATCGATTTTTGTTTTAAGGGTTTTACATCGCGACAAAAAATATTGATGTATACGGGACTTCTTCCATCACCTGCAAATTTTAGAAGCTTTAATGAGTACACCGATACACGTAGAATATTTAGGGAAAGACATTGAAGAGAAACTGCCTTCTGTATGTGTGTAATGAAAGACTGCACGGGTGTAGAAAATTCGTTTTCGCGAGGGGAACTTTAATTTCGTCTCAGCCTGACGTTACATTTCCATATAGGAGTAAGCGGGATGGACGCAGTTTTAAATAAAAGGGAGAAGAAAGATAGAACATTACTAATTAAGAATCCGAAAGAAAGGGGCCGATGTTTAAAATGCGTGAGCCGAGAAAGTATATACGTATATATGAGACAAAGGAATAAGACTCCTTCAAGACGAGAATTGAGTTAGAAAATGGCGGATTGTACATTCTTAGCAAGAATTTGCATGTAATTAATGTATAAGGAAAAATCAGAGCGCGCAGATGTACAATATTACGTTAGGGTTCAGTGATTTCGTTAATTTAGCTGAGGAGTTGCAGGGTTTTTCTACTTGTTTTGTTTCTTAACCAGTTCTTACTCACATACTCTTCCGTTTTATTACAATTTAAAAATTTCTACTTAAATTCCTATCTATGATTCAATTTGCGTCCGTTCGATCCTCCCAGGAGAGGGGAAACGAATCGCGTATTTATTCATTTTCTTCTTCGTATTTATTTCGTCGAATTAAGAAAAGATTGAAGTAATTCCGCTGCATGCCGACATATTTGTAAATTAAAGAAACAGCTAATATTACATTCTTTTTACGCTACACAAAATTAAATCTTATGCAAAAATAATACCTAATAAAAAACAAACTAAATTTAGAACACTACGCCCCCATCGTCTTTATATTTATCGAACCAACGATGCATTTTCCATCACACCCATGAATGTCAAACACAGTTTACCCAATGCACGTTTTTCGCATGCAAATATTTTTATTAATAAAACTGTCACAAATACCTACATTTTAATGTCGTTTTATTTTTATATTATTTAGTTCTAGTAAATTTATTTTTAAAATTCGTTCAAGATTGTGTTTTAAAAAAGAATCGGGTAAAAATAATCCTGCAACACGTTTTTTTTCTTAGGCTAAGAATTAATTGCAAATAGAATAAGTCTTTGAAAACCTAAACAAAAGAAACCTTAATTTCACTGTGATTCTCTTCAATTGCTGCTCTGTTTAGTTCAGGTATTTGAATTCCGTTAACAACCGCAACGTCCCGATTCGGAAACTAAAAGTAATTTTACAAAACAAATTAAAAAAAATAATAATAAATAAAACGCATCAGTAGAACTTACTCGTGTATGATTTTTGTAAAAAAATACATTTTTACAGATTAAGATAAAATTAATTTAATAATATTTTGTTTTTAACTATTTTCTCACAACCGTCCCACAAATATTTGTTTTAATTTTTATTTTCTAAAAAAAAAAAATGTTTCTACTTGTGGACATCGTCAAGCGGTTACCATAATATAATAATGTATGAAACCGAATCTTCATCAAAATTAAAAAATCTTTAATTACTAAACTTAAAAAAAATTAATAAATTATTCCATTTTTGGAATTGTAAACGCTCATTTGCGCTCTTTCGACTTATGTTATTTTACATAGCAGTTACTCGCTGCTATTTTTAAATAAGTAGGTGTATTGCTTTGCTTTTTCTGTTATTTTCTGCCATTCCTTCCTGTCCTGCATCTTTTCTTTCGCTCTGGTTATTCTCATTTTTTTAAAGTCATTTATGACTTGATTTTCCCAGTGAAGTTTAGGTCTTTCTCTCTGTCCAATGTTAAGTGGGTTTCATTGTCTGATTTTCTTTATAATTGCTGTGTTTCCTCTTCTTTGCACGCGTCCGTACCACTTCATTCTCTTGGCTTTAATTATTCTTGCTATGGTTTCGTTTTCTATTTTATTCACTTCTGTATTTACTAGCCTTCTATATTCTTCGTTTATTTTTTTAAATCGCAATATAAATCTAATTACGCTTCTTTCAAAGATCTTCATTTTCTCTTCATCTTTATTTGTTAGGCATATGGTCTCTCCGACATGGTTACACAGCTGGTTTGTTTAGCATATTTTTTTCGTTTTCTTACGTATATATTTACTTCTCATTATTTCTTTGTATTTATGGAAAGTGTTTATTCTTTGCGCAATTTCTATACTTTTGTCGTTTTTATTATTTGTTATTACTACCAAGTATCTATAGTTTTGTATTACTTCGTACTTATGTTTCCCCATTTTCGTTTCTTTTTCTTCTTCTGCTTGCTCACTTTTCCTTGTGATTTTCATATGTTTT
The DNA here is from genome assembly GCA_035610365.1 of Aquatica leii. Taxonomy (NCBI): domain Eukaryota; kingdom Metazoa; phylum Arthropoda; class Insecta; order Coleoptera; family Lampyridae; genus Aquatica; species Aquatica leii. The sequence continues at coordinate 12,844,324 of CM069437.1, read as the reverse complement.
CTTTTTTTTTAATTTTGTTTTAAATCCTATTCTCTTTGCTGCTTGCTCTATTCTATCTATTATCTCTTCTAATCTTTTTTTATCTCTTTGTACTACCGCTACATCATCATCATCATGGTTATTTGAATTAAACTTCTTAGTTTTTTGGGATTACTTTGTTTTTTTGGATCTTTTATTATCATTCTTCTCTTAAGGGTATCGAAGGCTTGTTTAAGGCCTATATACATTATATGTATTTCATTACCTTTTTCGTACGTTCTATTATTTGTCTGCGTCTATGGATGGCCTCTATTGTTAATTTTCCTGGCCGAAATCCATTTTGATATTCACCAATGTATATTCGTTTAATCTTTTTTGTATAATTGTAGTTAGTATTTTGTACGTTGTGTTCAGTAGTGTTATTTGCCTGTAGTTATCACAATTCATTAAATCTATTTTTTTAGGTATTGGTCTAATAATTCCTGTTTTCCATTCCTATGCTTTACTTATTACTTCATGTAACCTTTCTCTCAGTTCTTTTCCCTCATAATTTAATATTTTGTTACATATTTTTTTAACAAATAAATATTTCCTGGTTTTTCTGAAGAAGACGGCGACATGACTGTCGAAACGTCAAATATATATCAAAGTTTGTAGACTTTCTAAGTTTTATGAATTTCGTTGTAACACTTTTATTTTTGTTATCGCTCAAACCCATATTTTAAAAATTTAATGGCATGGGTATAGGTATTTTATATTTAATTTGAAAATCATATATGTATTAAAATTTTTTGGATTATCTCCATAGAATTGTTGGTAAATAGAAATGATATAAAAAGTCGTTTTTGAAAATAATCGTTTAAAAAAAATAAAAGGTTTGTTTATGGTGGAAAATCGCTTTAATAAGATCGTTTTGAAAAAGATCATTTATTGGAATATTGTTTATAATGAAAAAGATCATTTATTGGAATATTGTTATAATGAAAAAGATCATTTATTGGAATATTGTTTATAATAGTATCGTTTGGTTGTATTGGTTTGAAAAATTATTATTTATTTGAAAATTGGTTATTGTTTTGAAGATTTGTTATTGTTTTGAAGATTGGTAATTGTTGGTTACGATATTGAAGATTTATTTGGAGTTGAAAGAAAGTTTTTTATTAATTTAAAAATTTATACATACAAAGGTATGAACTTTATTATTTATTGTTTGATAAGTGCATTTTTATAGTTATTTTTGATCGTTAATTCTTATAAATAAGACATTTTAAAATATAATGTCATTTTGACAAATTTTAAAATATGTTTGTAGTGTATTTAGTTAGTTTTAAAATTTTGTTTATTATTATTTAAATTATATATATATATATATTTTATTTTCTGTTACATAAAATTGTTAATCCCCCTTAAATTAAATTAAATAAAGTTCAATTGTTATAATTTGTTGAATTGTTTAAATTGTTAATTTGTTAATTATAGTAGTATCGGTTATATCGTAAAAGTGTAAATATGGAACGCGGTTCAAAACCCGAAAATATTTATTTGTTAAAAAAATCATGGCCGCGAAAGCCTCAAAAATAATATTTTGTTACATATATTATCTGTTCCTGTCGCTTTTTTAACTAATTTATAATTTCTTCTATTTCTTGTTTTTGTAGTGCTTTTATCTCATCTTCCTCTTGGGACTCTTCTTCTTCTTCTTTTTCTTCTTTTGTTGTTTTTTCAAGTAAATAATTTTCCCTATAATTGCGGTTATGTTTCTTCTTCTTTTCTGCATCCTTAAATATTGGTATAGTTTTTATTTATTTATTATTTCTTCATTCATTGTTTTGTTAATTCACTCACGTTTCTTTTCTCTCATTAATTTTGCGCCTTCTTTTCTTATTTTCTATTTCTAACTCGTTTTATCCCAATTATCTTTTCTGTCGATTTTATGATAATTGTTTTAATTGTATTCCACTATTCGTCTATACTTTCTTTTTGTTCTCATTCTATAGTAGGTTGTTTACCTCATTTTCGTATGTCTTCTTTTCTTCTTATTTTTTTAGTTTTTCCATGTTCCATTTATTTTTACCTTGTTGTCTATGTTTTTCTTTAACCATTTTTGGTTTCATTTTTGTTATAACCAGGTTGTGATCTGTTTCTACGCTAGTTCTTCTGTATGATCTTACATTCTCAATCATGCTCTCTCTTTCACATTTAATTAAAATATGGTCTATTTGATTGCCTTTATCTTTCGAGGTATATTCCATGTGATTTTATGTTCTTTTTTGTGTTTAAGTTTCGTACTTATAATATACAGATCCGTTTGTGTTGCTAGGTGACACAACCTTATGCCGTTATTTGTTGTTATTCCGTAGATAGTTTCTTTCCCAGCCACGTCTTTAATAAAATCTTCTCTTCCTATTTTGGCATTGTAGTCTCCTTATACTATTAATGTATCGTGTTTCGGTATTTTTTCACAACTTTCTTGTAGTTTCATTCTGTTGAACTTTCATTGTTTATTATTTTGAAATGAATATACACAACGTTTCGATTGCTGTGGTATCTGCAATCGTCATCAGGTGAATACTAACAAACTTAGAAACTACTGGAGCTTATATACTAAAGACATGTTCGATGAAGCGTTCAAGCGTACAAAATCAATTTAGCGTAACAGATTAATTAATTAACAAAATTACTTAGTAAAGTTTAAGTTGTTTTAGAGGTTCGATAAGTGGTTTCCATATGTTGCTTATCTCGACACTTGGCTGGCTGAAAATTTCTTTGTTGTTGTTGATGAATGCCGCTTCTTTAAATTTCCGTTTGTACCAATGTTCCTCCCTGTGTATGATTTTTGCTTCCGACCATTTCATTCGATGTTGGTTATCCCACGAATGTTGCGCGATGCCGGACTTAGAAGTCTCTCCTCTCTGTATGTGCGTCTGATGTTCTTTCAGTCTGATGTCAAGTGGTCTTTTGGTTTCCCCCACGTATGATTTGCCACATTCACATGGAACTTGGTAAATACAGTTTTGGGAATCTCGACTTGTTTGTGGCTTTACTAAGTAATTTTGTTAATTAATTAATCTGTCACGCTAAATTGATTTTGTACGCTTGAACGCTTCATCGAACATGTCTTTAGTATATAAGCTCCAGTAGTTTCTAAGTTTGTTAGTATTCACCTGATGACGATTGCAGATACCACAGCAATCGAAACGTTGTGTATATTCATTTCAAAATAATAAACAATGAAAGTTCAACAGAATGTTATTACTTCGCATCAAGCAACATTGTTTAATACATTCAAACAAACGTTTCTTGAAGTTTGTTATAGAAAACTTCTTTTTCTTCTATTGCTGCTTCTTCTGTGGAAGCATAAGCATTTATCTTATTATTTTGAGATATGATATTCATCCGTCTATTTTTTATATTGTATTAGTTTGTTCATTATCTTTTTAAATATCATTAATGCCGTCCCATGTTAACCCCGTTTTTTATTTCCTCTATAGAATATTGAGTATTTTGCCCTGTCTACTCTTCCTTTGCCTCCTCATTTTATCTCTTGTAGTGCTTATATACTAATTTTGTATCGTTCTACCTATTTCTTCCATTTTAACTGTTTCTAATAATGTTCTAATGTTTCATGTACCTATTTTAATAACGTTTCTTTTTTTATTAGCTTTTTTTCTTGTATATTTTACTGTATCCCTTTCTTTTCCATTTGATTTGGACGTTTCCTGTAAATCGTATCCTTGTTTATTGCTATGTTGGTCTATGTTATTCTGTGCTTTATGCGTGTTTAGTAGTTTTTTGGGACATTTCTGTTAATGTTTTTTTGATTTTCTTGAAACTTATCACTTTCTTAGGATCTTTCGTTTACAATCCTTTTTGTCTATGTTTATCACTTGCTTCCTTCCTGTTTTTCTTTCTTCAAGTCTTCTGTTCTGAATGTTTTGTTAATAATTATTAGTTTGTCATATCTTATTTGCGCTTTAAGTCACTTATTTGTTGCCTCCTTTATGTACGGTATCAATCTTCTTCTTTCCTCCTGTGCTTCTTTAGGATAATCTTCATCGATCCAGATATCTGTGGTTTTTAGTGTTTTTGCATTTTTTAAAATATTCATTTTTGTGGATTCTTTCATTAGTTTAATCATTGTTGGTCTTGTTTTAAGAATGAGCTTGCTGTCGAACGAAACCTTAGGCTACTAACCAAATAGTAATCAGTGCCCGACAGCTGATAGGTGGTTGCTTAATCTATGAAGTACCGATAACAGTTTTTCAAAAACTAGAGAGTAGCCAAAACGCAGGTCTATTCGTTAGCCAAAAAACTTTTACATTTGGGTATAAAAAAACCACTAGAGAGGTAAAAACAGAGCGTAAACAAACAACGCCTAAGGGTGTGAAACTGGCCGGATTCTGGCGCTCCCGAGTGGGATGTCAAATGAACCGCGAGGTTGACAACGACTTCGTACGTACTTACAATTTTAATATATACTTGTATACAAATTCTGTCTAACAGACAAGCAGAATAATTTATAACATTATCAAATGCTTCTTCTTCAGCCTTTGCTGGTATACCTCCTAATCTTTGACTCTCCTGGCAACACTCATCGCATAAACCTTTAAAATTAAAATCTTTAAATGTCAACAATACTGTTGTTTGGCACATCATACAGACTAATGCTGCTTCAAAAACATGTTACAGGTCTTGCTTGGTACTGCTCAACAGCCTCATCTTCTGTTTCTTCAAAAACTTCTACTTTACTTGCGGTATAATATCATGCCTTACTTGTCATGCATAAAATCGTCCAACAAGGATATTTATGTAATAGCGAAGGCTTCTACGGTCGTAGTTTAAACTAAGATGAGAACGTCTTCCGGGTTTGAACCGTGTCATTGTTGTAACCGAAGTTGCTATTCTCAACTTTTTGTACTTTATTTAACGTTTAGATTTTATTAAACTTGAACCCCAGGATCTCCTTGTGAGTTTCGATGTCACTTCACTTTACTATTTACCAAAGTTCCTTGAGTTTAGCTCCTCTTATTGATACGTTTTTATCATCTATTTACTTTAAATTGTATAACAAGTTTTACGAACAGGTTTCTGGTGCTGCTATGGGTTCTCCTCTATTGCCTGTAGCTAACATTTTTATGGAATCTCAAATTTTTTGATCATCTAAACAACCAACACCCTGATATCAAATTTACTATAGAAATCAAAACTAATGGATCTCCCTCATTTTTCGACGGCCTTGCGACTGATAAGCTAGACGGACTTCTGATTTATCTTACTATAACTTTGGTGAACAATAAGCGAGATATTCTAACAGTTATTAATCGTCGTCTACATCTACGTGTTTGAGTACCTAAGCACATTTCTACTTCTAAATCCAATCCAAAATTGCATTTTTACCCTTAATTTATAATGGTATTAAACCGATTCCTTTCTTCCCCTAAGGACAAATTTCCTACAGTTTTATCTCAAGGTGTATACCAAATTCCTTGTTCGTGTGGTTTAGTCTACATTGGTGAAACTGGTCGTTCCGTCATTACACGTATTTTAAAACATTATTGTTGTATAAGAAAAAGGCAGATTTCTAGGTCTGCGGTTGCTGAACATCATTTTGTTACTAGTCACAATGTAGATTTTGATAACGTCTTGGTAATTGTGAAACCTCCATTCTTCTTCAACAGGAAAATTCGAGAGAGCATAAAAATCATCAAACACCTAAATAACTTTAATCGTGATCATGGTTTTGGGTTATTCCTTCTTTGGTTCCTAATGATTTTTATTAAAAATATAGCCATTTTCGATCGTAACTCAATCAGAGTCGCGCTTAACCAACCGTGACCATACTTCTTTGTATACAAAGACTATGTACTTCTTCTTAAATCACTTCTATTGGGTTTAGAATCTCGCTTGGTTCACAAGTTTATTACGTAACTCGGTAGTGATTCTCTGTTAGATTGTCATTTGCTTTTTCAAGTTTATCAATTTTTTTTGCCATTTTTAGAGTTTAAAATCTGGCTTGGTTCACAAGTTGATTACCTAACTCTTGAAAAGTTTTTAGTTAGATTTCTGTTGCTTGTTTGAGTTCTTCGATTGTTCTCTCACGCCCTGATGCAGCTCCTTACGAAAATTATTTGAAATGTTGTTTGAGTTTTGAAATGCAAGGTTGTGCTCTACTAAAGCAAAACTCAGGTGATAAGAAGATAAGATTTTCTGCCTATAAATAACACCCGGTCAAATGACCTACTATCATCATAACACGGCCGTACCGCCGCCTAGTGCACAACAATTCTAATGCAAACAAATCATGCTAGACAAATGCAATTTTCTCAGCCAAATTATTATTACACCAAGCACACCAAACACACTCACGCAACCTCTTTTTTAAGACATACGCCAACTACAGATATTAATTTTCTAACCAACAATCAGCATCCCAAGATACAGAATGGCAAGAAGTCTGCACCAAAAAAACGGACTAGGTCCGAATCTGCAGATAAACGGATTTGACAAAATAAGTTAAAACTACAAACTATGGGTAAACTCTCATAACCGTTTTACTCCACTTGAAATTATCGACACGAACAAGAGAGAAATAAAATCCTCCACAAAATAATTAATTAAAACCTTCGAACCCAAATTAAATTTTTGGAAACCATAGCCAAAGATGCCTACATATTGAAGACCTTTCCTAACGATGGAATTAAAACAATTCTTAAAATGTCAGAAACATACACGCAAACAACAAAGGGATTAAAAAAAAACACTAAATTCCAGACATACCAGATTAAAGATGAACAAGGATTTCGAGTTTTTTCCCGACCTATCTACTGTCATAAAATAATTAAAAATGGCTATCCAGTCACATGAACGCACGGTAACAAACTTATAGAACGTAAAACAAGCTGGAACACAAAAAGAAGTACATTTTTTCGAAGTGGACCTAACATCGTCAAACAATAATAAGAAAGTCTCCTAGACCCCATAGTAAAACTTGCACCACCACGTACCAAAAAACAATTCTTTAATGCTACAGATATCAAAAACACAGCCAATCACAATGCGAGCATAAAGATGTTACCTGTGTAAATTGCAATGGAAATCATCTTGCCAGTTACAAAGGATGTCTTCTTTAGAAAAACCTATATCAAAGAACCTTTCTTTCATCAAGACCAAAACTAATTCCCTCCCAAGAGTATACCAGCCTATGCTCAAGTTACAACCAACACTTTGTAACAGAAAGCCAAAAATTTCATTCTAACTCCTATTCTGAGACCATAATTGTATCTAGAAAAACAACACATTCAGATATTTGTCTGGAACGCCATTAGGCTGCTAAACCACAAAGATTATCTCACAATTTTTATTACTTCCTCCTATCCGACCTTCACAATAAAAATTTCCAATGTTATTTAAAAAACTGTGGTGACTCGAGATAGACGACTGCTCTCTCTGGAAAGCCACCCCATACCTAAAGCGTCCTCAACAACATAATGTACCTATCCGAACTCCCAACAATTCCTGGACAAAAAACGACAGCTAGAAAACGCAGACTTTTGAAGAACACTTGGTAAAGGTATTCACACCATTTCAGACAGGAGCAAATACTGAAGACAAAATCAAAAACTTTTTAGAAACCCCGTGTAAAATGAACTTCCCAATCAAACCCTTCAAAATTATCTACGTAAAAACCAATATTCATACAAACCTAAATCCGCAAAAAACACCGGGTTATGATTTAATTATTAGCCATATCGTCAAACAGCTGCCCCGAAAAGGCTGTCAATTTATAACATTCTTCTTCAACGCCATATTATGCCTCCATAACTTTTCTGACTCGTGGAAAGTGGCAATTGCAATATTAATCGCAAAACCAGGAAAACCTTTAGTGCAACTAGCATTCTACTGGCTTTCAAATAGATCTCCATGTGTCCCTAAGTCTACATACATTTTCACAATTAAAATTCTTGTAGTTTTTCATGATTTCTAGAGATTTGCGTAGTATTTGTTGTTGGTAGTTTCTGTTTCTTTTACCGCACATGCACTCTAACTTGTAGATACCCTTGGTGTGTAGTTTCAAGAGTTCATCTTTATTAGGTGGCATGAGCAGTGTTGTATCGTGTAGAGTGAGAATTACTAGAACGTATAGAAAAGGTAAAATTTTCTTCTCATCGATCTCCGTAGTGAATTTGATGCTGATAGGGTGTCTATTGATGTGATAACAAAATCTTGTCCGTGAAGGTTTCGTCTACAGATTTGTACCAACATTTTGGTTTCTTGTTGAATTGATACCTTTGTGTTCAAAAACTTTTATGAGAATGTTAGCTATCACTGGTGATAATAGTAATCCCATACTTGCACTGTTCTTTTGTTCATAGAACTCTTCATTTCACAAAAAATAGGTTGATGTAAAACATAGTCTGACCAAGTCGATCAAGCTTTCTTGTAAATCTAGTGGCACTAGTTGTTGTCTAATGATCTCTAAGGTCTCTTTCTATGTCAAAACTAACAAGTACGTCACTTGAAGCTATATCATATTTTTGGAGAATCTCGACAAAATGTTCATTGTTCTTAACGTATCTGGTAGTCAGTCCGGTGTGTTGCTGTAATCTTTTAGCTAAGTATTTTGCTAACTTATAAGTTAGTGATTTGCAAGTGCTGACAATGAGTCTTAGAAGTTGACTTTTTGATCGTACTAACCTTTTCTGATCTGTTGGTATGAGTCCTTGATAACCTTTCTTATGAGTCGTTTAATCTTTGCAGCAGAGTCCCTGCTTAGTTTTCTTTAATGGTCTGGATCTAGTAGAACGTCTATTCCTTTCAAGTAGAAATTCTTATCCATTACCACCGTTGCGTTACCTTTGTCAGCTCGTAGAATTACTTCTCATTTTTGCGTAAGCTAAATAACGCTCTCTTATTCTTGGTTGTTTTTTGCTGGTGGTTTGGCTGTCCGTAAGATCTGACAAGTCTTGTATCGCATTTCTTCAGCATCGTTTATGGGTAGATTCGGAATGGCACATTCCACTTCCGCTATGATCTCTTCTTGAAGTGTCTTAGTCGGTGCGATTGCGTTGAGTCTTTTGGCAAGCATTCTTGTTTGTGTTTCCGTTGATGACTGTTTTCTATATATCCAGTTTTGGTTTATTATCTAATTTTTTGTAGTGTAGTTTGTTTTTTTTTCACATGATTCTTTGTCGATGTATGGAGATAATATTCTGAATGTTCGTAGCTGATCCGATCGATGGTTGTCCACACGTCTTTTACTTAACTCCAAATCTAGCACGTATAGTTCAGCAGAAATTTTATTTAATCTATGGTGTGTACCGCGTACTCTTTCTCTGAACAGTGCGTTTTTTTATTTCTTTGTAGTTTCTGGTTTTAAAATGGACTTTCTCCCCATAGAGGCCTACAATAGTAGAATACAAACTTTTACGGCCGTTGTCTAATATAGAACTAATTTTCGGGTGTTGCCGTGGAACAAAACTTTTACTGGATGTTTCACTGGTCATACTGTCACTTTCTTTAGAAACTTTTCTAAAGATTGATGTTATTGTTTTGTGCTTCTCTTATTTGATGACTTCACGCACGGAAAGTATTACAACAATAGACACCACAACAGCATTAACTTCACTAATGTTTCTATGTTTTAATATTTTCTTACTTTTCAATCTAGTAAGCGTTGAAACAAAATGTCAAAAAAGTATTACAAGTGTTCAAATACGTTTCTGATGAGATTGTATTAACTGCTGGTTACCAATGCTAATAACTGTCCATTTGTTACGCTAGTTTTCGTGTAACAAAAAAAAGCAAACGACGGTTAACACAGTTGTACCCGGAGATTGAGTCGCAAGCTTCGTGATGCTAGTTATAAACTAAATCTAAAAAAACGCCAAAACGATGAAAGTTTAAATTAGAGTGACATCGTTTAAATCTGCCCGCAAGTGAAAAAGAACCAATAACACGACAGAAGTGATAACACAGAATATATATTTATTTTATCACAGACAGTAGTTCAAAGAGAACAAAAAAGGTACATAAGTATAATTATATAAATTTTCCAAACACTAATATATGGGCCGGACAAAATAGAAGTTACGCCCTATACTAGGCAACACCTCGTACAATAAAATGACCTAGTCGGTTTTTATATTCAAAAAATGAATGACTATATATTCGTAAATTCAAAATCACCAAAGTATATAAACAATGAACTTAGAAACTCAACGCACCTTGCATAAAACTACGCACAAAATAATCTAATAATTAATTGTGTTAATAACCTACAATGTACGTACGGTCATTCTAACAATCGTCATGACCAACGAAGTAGTAATCATAAAAGTAGAGATTACAATATTTACAGTTATGTTTTATTCAGTACGGGTCTAGCTAGGTCGGTACCTGTATTACCTAAAACGTAATGTGAAATCTAACACAAGAACGTACATACGGCGTTATCACAAGTCATGGAAATTTTCTCCAAATATGCCATCTGCTTGTTATCTCCACCGATAAAAAAAACGTGTGGTTGGGTATAAAAATCCGCTATAAACAATTCTGAAAGAATTAATTTAAACCCCCAATACAAAAAAGAACACATAACCACTTACCCAACTAGGTTTCGTTCATATAGATACAAAATTCAATTGCATATTCACGTGGAATTGCGTGAAACAACTTAATGATGAAAGCCTTGTTGGGCGTAGACACCGCTAAACGAAGGTTTGTGTTGCAGAAACATTACCGGAAGAAAATAAAATTGACAGTGAACTACAAAAAGAGGGCGAGTCGAGGACAAATTTTATTCTCGAAAAATTTTAACAAACCAGCTTTTTAACATAACACATTTTCAAAAGTTGCGTCATGCACTTAGTTTTTTACGTAACCCGAGAGAAAAGATTCCAACGGACTCAAATTAACAATGGGTAGAAGTCATTCGTCCAAGGCATCGTCTAAATCAGTTTGCAGCTGGTCAAGATACCTTCCGGAGTTTAAATTGTTTTGGTAAAGAATAAACCCTATTATTCTGTCACTCAAAATTTCTTACCACACATTAAACCATATTAAAACCAAATCAATTTTTTTTTTAAAAAGAAATTTTTTATCTTTTTCGGGTTTCTTAGTATACCATTCGCAAAAAACTGATCGCCTTCTCTCGTCACCAGATCTAAGACCGTGGAAAACTCTAAATTTAGAAGGATGAAATTAATTCTTTTGTAAAATGAACTGTGTTGTAGATCTAGCTGCTTCAGTCCGACGCCCAATTGATTTTGTTGATATTTCAGGATTTTCTAGATTCGCTTTCTTCGTTGGATTGTTTTTTTGCGAGATAAAAGAGGTTTTTTAAATACTCGAAATTCTTTTAAATTAGATACCAAACGTCTAAAAATCGATTTTCAGGTTTTTTTTTGTTCAGGATAATACATCTTTTCAGCTGAATAAAGGGAACACTAAACACTGTAGCATTAAATTGATTTGAAATAAGCAACTACAATAAATTGAAAAACTCAGCAGCTACACAATTTTTGTCAATATAACAAGTCAACATATCAAATTTTTCTTCGTTTGTGAAATTTTCTCTTACCATCGTAACACTTAGTACAAATAAATTAATCAAAGACACAAAACAAACTAACAAATGAGTAATGTTAATAACAAAATACGCAACGTTTTTATCAATAATGTGACAGATGAAATAGAAATATTGCAATTGTTCCATTGCCTACTAGATTAGATAGTAAGAAAATAGTAAAGCTCATTTTTTCCTATTTTTGGCTTTAAAACCATAATATGTGATACATCGTTGAATTTTTAATAAAAAGCTCTATTGAATACAAAGCGTGTCCTTTTTGTGTGGTCATATAAAAAAATAAAGTTGATGATCGAGTACATAGATGAAACGTCAGATAAAAAACTTGAAAACGCCATCTAGTAAAGTAGATGTAGATGTGCTAGTTAAAGTTTACTCACGATTAAATAAAAAATCATCTATCTTTATTAATTTTCATTGCAACTAATCATATAATAAGAATTGTATACAGGGTGGAGCACTATAACCACCACAATTTTTACACAAGAATCTATTGAAATTATCAAATCAATTTTTTTCTAAACATATGCATAGTGTATAGAAGCAAATTTAGGATTATTTTCGATTATACAGGGTGTTCACAAAAAAAATTCCACATCAAATTTATTTTTTTTTGTATACAACTATACTTTATAGTCTTTTTAGAATCTAGAGACAAAATAAAAGCAACATTAATCGATTGGTGCTGAATGTATTTTTTCAGCAAGATAGTACACCTATGTTAATACTAGAACTATATAAATAATATTTGAAATATGTTAATGACAAACAATGAAAATTTTGGAAAATATGAAGCAATACCCAATTGCAGTTACCAATGTTTAACAATAACTACAGTTGCGGCAATTGAAAGATAAATAATTGCAAAACCTATAACACTGTTAAGCTTTTAGCATTTATGAATGGCGATATCAAGTTACTCCCGCAATTAAGAATTGATATCAGAAACGTAATTAACTATTAATGAGTATACATTGTATCAAATAAACGAAAACTACAAACAATGATAATGTAAATCACGCCCTAAACAAACTTAAAACCATTTACGCCGTTTATTTTATAAAAGAAAATTTTTAAGAAAAGATGGCTGAAAGATGAACCTTTCATTTTCATGCCGTATTTAATAACGAAACTAATCTGAGACAAATATTTGAAATACTTCGGTGGCGAAGTTGAGTTCTGTCATTTTCACGTGTATGCTGCAATTCACACTAGTTTAGCACGTGATAAACAACGCCACCGGCTTGTAAATACTCACCCCCCTCCTCACGTTTGAAATAGTACATGCATCCGGAAAAAATTCTTTAAAAAAAAATTTTTGGAATCGGGTAGTGAAAAAAAAATTAATTAAGAATATATAAACAGAAAATTGGAACAAAGTTTAAATAAGCTACATCTTGAGAAAACATTTCGCCTTATATAATATAAAGAACAAGACGCCTACTAAAAACACGCGGATCGATTAAAAATTCCTCTCGATTAATAATTGAGAACGTTCTTTCGGGAGTGTACTGAAGGGGTTGAAGCTGATGAGGACCGCGGGGCGGGAGACCGTAGGGAGGGGTGAAGAAGACTGATTGTAGTCAGTGTGTGTCAGAGTAAAAACAGTAAGAGAGTGCGGGCGAAATGAGATGATGTCCCCCGCTCACCGCCATTCTTCCGTTCGCACTGCCCCAACCCTTATGAGAGTTTGCGTACGGACCTGCCGCCCGTTTCTCATAAAATCTTGTCCTAATAATTTGCATATGTCTAATTCTGTCATTTCGTTTAATTAAAGTAAGTGCTAAGTATTTTGTTAGCGAACAAACGCTACCAGGTTTTAATTAGATGCATCATATGATTGTTTTAATTGCATACGATAATTTTCCGAACTAAATTTGTTTTCGACGCAGAAAAAAATTTTCTTACTGTATAGATTTTCGTCAGCATCCTTTTCTCTTAAAACGCCGGCATCCTATGCGTGTAAATAACTTATAATGGACGGCGTTACGCCAAACTTTTACTCACTATTCCGATTTTGTTTTTATGCCCTTTTACAAACATAATTATACCAAAAATTATGTTATTCGCTCCTACAACTATTTATGTAATCACATCTCGTAATCATAACATGCCTTATAAGTTTACTTCTTAAACAAACTTAATTTCAATAATCTTCTCTCTGTTAAATTTCAAAATCTGATATCACGACTTAATTAAGTCCAATTTTTGAGATTTTTTAACGAAATCTCCTTTGATTAAAAATTGATTTAATATAAATTATGTATGCTGAAACCTTTAGTTACTTTTTATTTAAAAAAATTATAACGATATAAAGAACAAAAACCAAACATAAAAGTTTTATAAAGTAGGCAGTGTAACAAAAACAACAAAAAAAAGAGTCAATACACTACAGTCGGTTGTTACAGCACTCTTTTTTCAGAGATTTTGTCCGCTATTCGAATGTGGTTATAAAAAACAAACAGTTACGTGAATTTACCCGTAACTAAAATGCAGAAATCTAGCTCACTATAATTCGGCGAGAGGGTCGAAAGTTTCGGTGTGCTAATCATACAATAATTCAAAAAAGCGCCATAAGTATCATCAAGTACAGATCTCGTTTAAGTCTGTCGATTACTGAAAGTTTATAACAAGAATACATTTATTTTCGAACAAGGGATTAGGAGTTAAACAATAATTGGCAATTATAATTAATTGCACAAAGAAAAAACTATGAGTACAAAAACTTACCCTCAACCAAAAGTTCCTTGTCAACAAGTAGCAACGTTCATTACTCCTTTTACATTTCAGAACGAAAATATGCGTAGTATGTAAGCTTACGTACAACGGATTATATGCCTAACTTTGGCTTTGACTGCGTTTAAAAAGTTCAAAGAAACTTGACGGGTGTCACGTCAGCGCACTCAACCCAAATTTTGTTACATAAAATTAAAGAAATTAAAAACAAATTGCTATATACAACAAGTAAATATTCTGAAAACTGATGATGTATTGAATACAATAAAAAAAAACATATTGTAAGTAGTACGCATCTTTTGACAACTCTGGTTTCGTACATAAGATGGACTCTAAAAGTATTATTCCACGCCCTTGAAATAACTGTGTGTACTGTAATTTACCAGTTCGCTTAATCCGCGTAGTTCATAGAACAATATTCCCTCAGTTCATTCGAAAATAGCGGAAAAGCGCCCTGATACAAACAACGACTTTAAGTACGTAAAGGGATGTACATGAACGTTCCTTCCACCCGCAAAAGTTGCAAACGATACGCCTTAGAAAGACAGTGTAGACGTGAATTTTAATTAGTGATAATATTTTTGGAAAATACATAAATAACGACATTTAACCCATTCGGGACGGACCGGTAGTTGCGCGCGCTCTCGCTTAAGACGGAGAAGGAAACTGCCGCACCAGTACGGCGTTCGTCTTCCGTAGTCAATATTTCCGACGTACATTTACGGCGTTCAGATAAGTTTGGTGTGCAATAGCGTAGTATATGAACGTCATTCGTCCAGTAAAAATACAAAATTCCTAAAACACGTACGGCAGCTGTCCGAAACTATTGTATAGAAAGTAGTACATGTACGGCACCCGGCCCTCAATGTCCTCTTTGAAAATCGTACGCGTACGTCAACCGTCCTGAATGGGTTAACAACACGTTAATTTTTTTAAAATAAGAATACAAATAAACGTTGTTCATGTTACTCCAAGCCAGACTAAATTTAAAAAGTCGGTCAACTTGGTTTGTTTATACATTTCACAATTTTTTGTGTCAGTTCGTCTGCCAAGTTTACGGTGGAAGAAAAGATAGGTGTTTCCCATCTATGTTAGAGACATGAAGCAAAAAATATTCTTTACAGCAACCAAGGATTCTTGTAAACTTGTGATGGGATTAGGTGAAGCTTCAGCATTTTCGTTTGCCTCGCATTCTTTTTCACGTTTGGAATCATTAGCGCTACCGTTCAGTATGGATATTTCCAGATTATCGTTGTAATCTGCTGTAACATAGTTTTCTATACCAGCAGAACTGCAATTACTTCTATGACAGACGAAAGCTCAACATTAATTTTTCTTCCACATCACCCGTCCCTCCCAAAACGTTACGTGCACAAATTTCAAAATGTAATACCCTGTATATTCATTACACTAAACTTAGATTTTTACTTTCGACGCCCTCTAACGAGTTTTGTTTTGCTTCATTTCCTGTCAAGGCGTTAAACCCTCAACTACTAAAATCGTGCTTGTGATGTTTAAATTTTAATTTTCTAACATCATCTGCGTATGTTGAAATTATGATATAAAACAAAAACTAGCTTCTATTAGTTTATTCATCACAGAGTAAGCTTTTCTCCACCAATGAGGGGATAAAATCGACAAAATACCTTAATGAAAAGATTATAACTTTGGAATGCCTACGTTAAAGCTAAGAACGAAGTCTGGACAAGAAATTTTCTCCGATGTACGGTTCTTTATGAGTCAATCGACTGCGATATCAACCTTTAATTTAATGCGTGCAATAGTATTCGATAACTAGTTTCTAAATCTAATTTCCTTTAGCATTAATTAATAGTTTTGTAGATTTTTGCTTTCGGGAGTCATTGTGCTGACACGATTTGCTTGTTCATTAATATTCCTGATTGACTCAACGAGGGAAACGTTTTCTTCGGGCATGTACTAGATTGTGGGTAAGTCTCTCACGAAATTTTGTTTGTTAGTCTAACTTACGTAATTACAATAATTGTTTGAATACCATTTAGGTATTTTCATTAATTATTTTTGTATATTGCATGCTGTGAATCATAGATATTTGTCATTATCAATTTAATTTTCTTCGCTATCAACACCCTAAGTGTAAACCTTTGTATTGTGTGTTGCCGATACTTCCGGCATTTATTGATCGGATAATTTACAATAAAGTTCTTGTGCTCGTTGTTAGTAATCGACAAAATTAAATTAAAGTTGTACATATTTTTATCTCTCCTTTTTTTGGCCGTTTGAGAATTACCTGATTTTGTTACAAGCTTGGACTTTCTGTCTTGATCGAAACAGAAGTTTTACTTAGTAAAATCTGGCGCCCTTTAAATTCTATTTACTTGAACCTCCGCTATCTCCGACTAGTGTGAGTTAGCCGAGCAAGGTTCGTGAAATCTATAAGCTTGTAGCAAAAAACCAAATCGCAAAAAGCACTTTATTACAGTTTCGGGTTTGATCTTTCTTGCAGCCGATGCTAACCAGTACATAGCATCCAGGACGTTGATAGCACTAGAAACCCGTTTCGGGTAATTTGCACAAAATGTAATTTTTCCTTCTAATCATTTACAGCATTTATACCAACAGATGCAGATTCTTCTTAAACAGATTTAAATGTAATGTTGTGTCTCCTGCAAAATTTTTCGAGCCATCTATTTGAAGCTTTAAAATTATTTAATTGATGAGTCTCAGCAATCTGCCTGGTCCTTTCTTGTATAGTTAAGCCGGAAGCAGGCAAATTCTTTTCCCGAACTTTACTAAACTCAGTTAAAAGTTTGGCATCAATCATTATTTCTATTTTTAGCACACGCTTTATAAACATCTTTTCTTAATAAGATATCTTAGAATTGAGTTTTAGTAACATTGAACTGCTTTGTACAATCGAAAATAGTAATTTTTTGTGTAAAATGAGTAAGATTGGCAGTGACCAGTGACTGTCAGATTAAAATATCGACTTTGGTCAATGTCAAAATCATTATATTAATAACACAAATGCCAAATATTTTTAAATTTAAAATTACAAAGTAGGCAAGTGTTGACCACTCTTGCCAACTAAAATACATAAAAAATCGCTGCTATAATACATATAAGACAATTTTTGTCAACAAATAAATATAAATTAAAGCCAAATAGAAATATACTATTTTAAACAATTTATTTATTGAAACTACATTTTATACCAAACTATATTTATATATAAGCAGAGCGTTGGCCGTCATTTTTTTGTTTTTTTGACGTATGGAATTATTCAAAAAAAACATTTCGGCAACTTTTGTTTTTAAATATTTGCTTTTATCCACGTTATAAAAAGGTGTATTAGTTTTGCTACATATGTGAAGATCGTTCTGGGGTAAGAATTGATTTTTATTTTTTTGACTTAATTTTTATTTTCTCGTAATTGTGATAGCCACAGGTTTTCCATTTTAGAATGGTACGTGTTAATTAATTACCTTTTGCTGAAAACCAGGGCTTCGAACAACGTTATAACTGTGATATTTATCGCCGAAATTTTACTTGTTATTGGATAGAGTTAAACGGTATCTTCCATTACTAGTTTCCCACCGTTTTGGTTCCTTTTTAATTTATTGTAGGACTAGTACACCAAGACTTGCAACCCGCTTACCGAATCATACTGAGCTATTTACCCGTAACTAAAATGCAGAAGTCTAGCTCACTATAATTCGGCGAGAGGGTCGAAGGTTTCGGTGTGCTAATCATACAATAATTCAAAAAAGCGCCATAAGTATCATCAAGTACAGATCTCGTTTAAGTCTGTCGATTACTGAAAGTTTATAACAAGAATGCATTTATTTTTGAACAAGGGATTAGGAGTTAAACAATAAATGGTAATTATAATTAATCGCACAAAGAAAAAAACTTTGAGTACAAAAACTTACCCTCAACCAAAAGTTCCTTGTCAACAAGTAGCAACGTTCATTACTCCTTTTAGATTTCAGAACGAAAATATGCGTAGTATTTAAGCTTACGTACAACGGATTATATGCCTAACTTTGGCTTTGACTGCGTTTAAAAAGTTCAAAGAAACTTGACGGGTGTCACGTCAGCGCACTCGACCCAAATTTTGTTACATAAAGTTAAAGAAATTAAAAACAAATTGCTACATACAACAAGTAAATACTCTGAAAACTGACGATGTATTGAATACAATGAAAAAAAGAAAAGTTATAACATAGTCTAAGTAGTACGCATAAGACTGAAATTAATTAAAAAATTAACTACAATTAAGAAAAAGTACATATAGTTTACGATAACTAGAAAAATTATACGATACTATAAAGTTTCAGAAGGAGACGCGAGTCATCTTTTGATAACTCTGGTTTCGTACATAAGATGGACTCTAAAAGTATTATTCCGCGTCCCCGAAATAACTCAGTACATTCCTTCCACCCGCAAAAGTTGCAAACGATACACCTTAGAAAGACAGTGTAGACGTGAATTTTAATTAGTGATAATATTTTTGGAAAATACATAAATAACGACATTTAACAAAACGTTAAGTTTTTTAAAATAAGAATACAAATAAACGTTGTTCATGTTACTCCAAGCCAGGCTAAATTTAAAAAGTCGGTCAACTTGGTTTGTTTATAGAATTAACAATTTTTTGTGTCAGTTCGTCTGCCAAGTTTACGGTGAAAGAAAAGATAGGTGTTTCCTATCTCTGTAAACTTGTGATGGGATTAGGTGAAGCTTCAGCATTTTTGTTTGCCTCGTATTCTTTTTTGCGTTTGGGATCATTAGCGCTACCGTTCAGTATGGATATTTCCAGATTATCGTTGTAATCTACTATAACATAGTTTTCTACACCAGCAGAACTACAATTACTTCTATGACAGACGAAAGCTCAACAATAATTCTTCTTCCACATCACCCGTTCCTCCCAAAACGTTACGTGCATAAATTTCAAAATGTAATACCCTGTATATTCATTACACTAAACTTAGATTTTTACTTTCGACGCCCTCTAACGAGTTTTGTTTTACTTCATTTCCTGTCAAGGCGTTAAACCCTCAACTACTAAAATCGTGCTTGTGATGTTTAAATTTTAATTTTCTAACATCATCTGCGTATGTTGAAATTATGATATAAAACAAAAACTAGCTTCTATTAGTTTATTCATCACAGACTAAGCTTTTCCTAATAGTTTTTAGAATTCTTTAGTAATTTCGTTGTTAATTTGTTAGCACGACCCGACACGTGTTTCGGTGTATTCTCCACCAATGAGAGGTTAATATCGATAAAACACTTTTATGGAAAGATTATAATTTTGCAATGCCTACGTTAAAGCTAAAAACGAACTCTGGACAAAAAATTTTCTCCGATGTACGGTTCTTTATGAGTCAATCGACTGCGATATCAACCTTTAATTTAATGCGTGCAACGGCATTTGATAACCGGTTTGTAAATCTAATTTTTATTAGCATTAACTAATAGTTTTGTAGATTTTTGCTTTCGTAAGTCATTGTGCTGACACGATTTGCTTGTTCATTAATATTCCAGATCGACTCAACGAGGAAAACGTCTTCTTCGAGCAGGTACTAGATTGGGGGTAAGTCTTATTTAATTACATTTGCGTTGTCATAAAAAAATTTTACTTGTTAGTCTAACTTACGTAATTACAATAATTGTTTCAATACCATTTAGGTATTTTCATTATTTATTTTTGAATGTCGCATGTTGTGAATCATAGATATTTGTCATTATCAATTTAATTTTCTTCGCAATCAACACCCTATGTGTAAACCTTTGTATTGTTGCCGATACTTCCGGCATTTATTAATCGAATAATTTACGATAAAGTTCTTGTACTCGTTGTTAGTAATCGACAAGATTAAATTAAAGTTGTACATATTTATCTTTCTTTTTTTTGGTCCTTTGTGGATTACGAACCTGATTTTGTTACAAGCTTGGACCTTCTGTTTTGATGGAAACATAAGTTTTACTTAGTAAGATCTGGCGCCCTTTAAATTCTATTTACTTAAACCTCCCTTATCTCCGACTAGCGTGAGTTGGCCGAGCAAGATTCATGAGACCTATAAGCTTGTAGCAAAAAACTCCATTAATTTAAAACCAAATCGCAAAAAGCACTTTGTTACAGTTTCAGGTTTGATCTTTCTTGCAGCCAATGCTAACCAGTACAGAGCGTCCAGGACGTTGATAGCACTAGAAACCCGTTTCGAGTAATTTGACAAAATCTAATTTTTTCTTCTGATCATTTACATCATTTCTACAAACGGATGCAGATTCTTCTCAAACAGATTTAAATGTAATCTGTCTACTGTAAAATTTTTCGAGCCATCTATTTGAAGCTTTAAAATGTTTTAATTGATAAGCTTCAGCAATCTGCCTAGTCCTTTCTTGTATTGTTAAGCCGGAAGCAGATAAATTCTTTTCCTGAACTTTACTAAACTCAGTTAAAGGTTCGGCATCAATCATTTTCTATTTTCAGCACACGCTTTATAAAGATCTTTTCTTAATAAGATATCTTAGATTTGAGTTTTACCAACATTGAACTGCTTTGTACAATCAAAAATAGTAATTTTTGGTGTAAAATGAGTAAGGTTCGCAGTGATTAGTGACTGTTAGATCAAAATATTGTCTTTAGTCAATGTCAAAATCATTATATTAATAACACAAATGTCAAATATTTTTAAATTTAAAATTAGAAAGTAGGCAGGTGCTGATCACTCTTACCAACTAAAATACATTAAAAATGGCTGCTGTAATACATATAATACAATTTTTGTCAACAAATAAATATAAAATAAAACCAAATAGAAACATACTATTTTAAACAATTAATTTATTAAAACTACATTAAATACCAAAACCATTAGGTCAAAAACATTTTGTTTGCTATATGCAGAGCGTTGGCTGTCATTTTTTTTGTTTTTTTGACGTATGGCTTTAATAAAAAAAAAACATTTGCGGCAACTTTTGTTTCTAAATATTCGCTTTCATCCACGTTATAAATGGGTGCATTAGTTTTGCTACATATGTGAAGATCTTTCTGGGGTAAGAATTAATTTTAATTTTTTTGACTTAATTTTATTTTTTCGTAATTGTGATAGCCATAGAATTTCCATTTTAGAATAGTACGTGTAAATTAATTAGCTTCTGCTGAAAACGTTAACTGGGAGCACATACTAATAGAGTTATTGGTTCATTATGTAATGTGGAAACAAGTTGTCGTACTTCGTTTAATATTCTAATAAATTTAGAAGCACTTCTACGATATGAATAGTGAAAATCACTCGGAAGCTTGACGCATTAGGTTACGACAATTAATTGTTTGTTTGTCTTTTTTTTGCGATTTTAGGGGACAATTCAAGCATGCGGATAGCTATTAGCATGACTGGATAATCGTGAGTACCATTTCCTTACTTGCTATTAATTTTTGCAACTGTCGAATGTAAAATACGTGCGACTAACGAACGCAAAATTTTTGTTTGTATAATTACGGTTTCAGTTTATACTAAATGCGATTTGGTTCGGGTTGCAAATTTACTACTCTTCAATTACATATATTAACTTGGACTGTCATACTGTACTACGATAACTTTATGTATGGAACGTTGCTTACCCCCCCCCCCCCAGGGCTTGCAACAACGTTATAACTGTGATATTTATCGACAAACTTTTAATTGTTATTGGATAGAGTTAAACGGTATCTTCCATTACTAGTTTCCAACCGTTTTAGCGTCTTTTTAATTTATTGTAGGATTAGTACACCAAGACTTGCAACTCAATTTAAATTACGAGAAAATTCTCATAACAAAAGAACTATACTAACGTAAAACAACTTTATTTTTCCTTGTGTTAGCAGAGAATGCAAGTTCGTGTTCAATCTGTAATGTTTTTGTTCATCGATGGCCACACAAGCTTGTTATGTTAAAAATATTTCTGTGTGATTTTTGTATTGTATACATTCTGTCTCAAAATATATTTTGACATATAAAACGTCATTTTGTCCTTGCGACACCTGTGGTTGTATTTTAAATTGATCATTTCTATTTTGTGCAGAGCAAAAGTTACACGATTTTGTGTACTAAAG
The DNA here is from genome assembly GCA_035610365.1 of Aquatica leii. Classification (NCBI taxonomy): domain Eukaryota; kingdom Metazoa; phylum Arthropoda; class Insecta; order Coleoptera; family Lampyridae; genus Aquatica; species Aquatica leii. The sequence goes on along the minus strand of CM069437.1, from coordinate 12,821,939 downwards.
CACTAGCCCGAACGGCGTAATATAAAGGCTTGTCAAGATCTTATACCTTCAGTTTCAGTTTTTTTCTGAAGAAGACAGCGACATGACTGTCGAAACGTCAAATATTGCAAATTTTTCAAAGTTTGTAAGCTTTTTAAGTTTTATGAATTACGTGAAAAGTGTAAATATGGAACGCGGTTCAAAACCCGAAAATATTCATTTGTTAAAAAATCATGGCCGCAAAAGCCTAAAAAATAATACTAAACGATGGTTTAGGATGCTTTTGTGTTGTGAATTAATCGGACAACGGAAGGTGCAGTTAGCTAACTGCATGCTTCAAAAACGTACGTACATACTATATTTGTTGTCATAATTAAGTATAACACTTTTTTGTGTAAATTATTAAAACGGTGCGGTCTGTTTTAGCTGAGTCACGTGATATTTGTGTTATATTTACTGTAAAATTTGTTCTTTTGGGAATGTTAAAGTTAGACCAACAAGTTTTATTTTATCTACGACGTGTTGCCCAACCCAAGGAGGCTTGCATCAACGACTATTCTCTGTGATATTTATCGACTTTTAATTGTTAATTGATGTAATTCTACATTGATTCTTCTTCTCTAATTTCTTTTTCTCTGATAAAATAAATATATTCGTTGTTATAACCTATGTTTTTTCATTTGTTCTCTTTAAGTGTTGGATAGATTTAAACGGTGTCTTCCAGTACCAGTTTCCAACCGTTTAAGGGCGTTTTCAATGTCTTGTAGAACTAGCAGACCGAGACTTACAACCCGCTTGCCGAATCATTCTGAGCTAGACGCTGGCACGTCAGTTACGGTAAAATTTTCGTAACAAGCTTCTATTTAATTAACGTTCTAGTGCTGCGGATGCTTATGTATTCTGGATCATAATACATATCGAATAATATATTTCGCAAAGTGCACGAAACTTAAGGTCGGTTATTGCGGGGAGATGTGTCACAAAGTAATTCGTGAATAGTTTCTGGTGGAATATAATAGTAAAGTTTCAAAGATGATTTTGATGTTAAAAGTGCTTGTAGCTCTTCGTCACTTGTGACAAAACCGTCCACAAATACCAAATTCCATCATGTATTCAAATTCCAGTTTGCTGCTTTTAACTTTTCTGGGAACAACCGTCGAGGTTTTTCGGAAACTGGACGACCATTCGTTATGATCTGGTGTCTTATATAATGCTTTTTGCCAGCACGGAGGTTTTCTAAAGTGCAAAGTTTGGAAAAACCATTTAACAAAACATGATACTTTGAATTTTGCGATTTTGGTCACTGAGATTTCAACTGCAAGTACTAACTCAGCGATGATAGCGAGTTGACTAAAAAATTTTGATTACTTATCAAAATCAATTCTAAGGATGGAACGGAACACATCTGCTACATAAAGTTTCCATTTAAATACACGACGTAGACCTAGATGTTGTTGTACCATAAAAATTAATAGGCTGCAAATAATTTAAACTTTTTGCACATATTATTATCTGCTCTGGTTCTGCTTCTTAGGATTACATAAATATAAGCACCTGTATTAACATGTTTGTTTGTTATTAACGAAAAGACCGTTTTGTTTAATTTGATCTTAGTCATCACCAACAGCACCTTGTTATGTTAAAAAGTTGGTAGGTTAAAATTTTTCAAGTATAAAAATTGTCCTTGACATGCCCACCTTTCGTCGGCGATTGTCAGTTTTTATAAGCGCGCATTTTATTCACTTTCCTGACCTCTACGTCCAACAAGGCTTTTACCATTAATTTGTTTCATGCAATTCCACGTGAATATGCAAGTTAATTTTGTGTCTATCTAACCGAAAGTTTATTTCGGGTGAGTAATATTTGTGTATTGGGGGTTTAATTTGATTATTTCCTAATAGTCTATAGCGGATTTCCATACCTCCCACACGTTTCCTTTATCGGTTTAGATAACAAACAGATGGCATATTTGGGAAAAAATTTCAATGGCGTCACGTTACTATAACGTAACTATTCACACCGTCAAGTGGTTGGAAACCTTTAAAGTTGCGATTTCTTTTTGGAGGAAAGACCACCACTAATTGCTACACTAAATCGAGGGGAAAGGCTGCGCATTCGCTATCTCAAATGATTGTATGCTTTGAAAACGAAATTTATTTGTGTTAACGCCGTATGTACGTTTTGTGTTAGATTTAATATTACGTTTTAGGTAATATAGATACGGAATTAGATAATCCCCTATTAGATAAAACCTAACTGTGAGTATTACAATTTCTAATTTTACAATTGATACTTCGTTGGTCATGTCGATTGTTGACCGTACGTACATGTTAGGTTAACACAATTAATTATAAGATCATTTTGTGCGTTATAAAGTCGTATGCAAAGCGCGTTGAGTCTCTATGTTTTCAATTTTTGTTATATACTTTTGTGATTTTAAATCAACGAATATAAAATCATTCGCCGACTATTCGTACAGTTTACTGTACGACGTGTTGCTCAGTATAGGGCGCAACTTATATTTGGTCCGACCTGTACGTGTAGAATTGCATTACGGAGCTCAATTGACAAAACGGTGGCGATTTTATATGTTTTACAGCTTCTAAACAGGATGATAACGATGGGTGCGTTGTAGAAACGTCAATGCCGAGTAAATTCTCTGTATCCATTGTTTCGCGAATTGATTGTAATTAAAACACTTAACTCATACAGTAGTTTTTATTGAAATACCCAAAATCTAACGCGCGTGGTTTCTTCGTCCGTGCCGTTTTTTATACCGTCGGGGTCACCCCTGTATGGGGACGGAAATTCGTATTAAATACAAATAAAAACTAACGTAAAGTAAACCATATTTTTAAATTAACAAAAAAAGATTATTTTCATAACGTAAACGTTCTTGTCACGTATAGACCAAAAATGAGAAGAATTTACTAGTTTTAGATAAAACAAAACAATCGATTATTTACGAAATATTTTGCTCTTAAAAAAAGTTTTATCACACAATATCGAAACGAAAAATGCGTAAAGCAACCTGTCGGATCGGAGTTACCAACTCCTATCCATTATAGGGGACAATGCGTTAGAAAGACGTTACCAAAAAATTCTATTAAAGCGTTCCCGAAGTATTTGGAAACTTCAGAACGCTAATCGAAAAGAATAGAATATTCTGGATTCTGATAACAAAAGATTATATAAAAAGTATTTGAAGGAAGTCGGAGTGTTAAGAAGAATTTGTCGGTTTAAATAAATAAAATGTTTACCGCGTGTACTAAGATAAAAGTGCATCAAGTGAAAATAAATACCAGTGTAGATAAACAAAAAGTGCGGACAGTAATTACCTATTATAGCGATAGTGATATATAAATTACTTGTAAGTTCTTTTTCTGAAATATTTTTGCATTTGATTAGTGTTAGTTAAAAGTAGTAAATAAATTTAGTTTTTTTAAAATCGTTGCACTATGTACAATTTGGATTAAGACTCTTAGTGTTAAAATTTTATTACTGTAGTTTTTATGTGATATTACACTTTTCTTAACTAAAATTCATGTTCAAATGTTAAAGCCAGTAAATACGCCTTTTGATTTCAGCTAAAACTTATGTTTGTTGAATGTTTAATTCTGTTGTAGAAAATTAATTACATAAAAATGAAAGTTTATATACTCGTCAATGTAATTTAAGTTACCACCCTATAAAAGTAATAACGAGTAGGTTATCGATTTCAATTACTAACTGTCAAAACATAATTATGTATGCATTTTTAATTACGTTTCAAAACACATAGCTGAGTTCGTCGTTTATTATTATTATAGAAACCATGGTTTTGTTATTAAAAAAAAATTGGCAGAACAATAACAAAAAAATCAAATAAAAACGAGTTACCAGTTTGAGCACGACTTCGGTCAATGTTTTTGACCTAAAACAAAAAATGTACTTAATGCCACCTTACTACAACAAAATTAAAAGAAAATTCTCTTATTGTTTGAAGATATCAATTAGTAAATTAGAAATAGAACAACTTAATTGGAAATTCTTTAGACGCAAATTAACAAAAAAATTCAAAAATCTAAAAGCACGTACACGCCGTTATATTTATCTTAACGGACGCGTTAAACACTAAATTTATGTGACAAAGTCTTCTTGCGATTCAATCCGAAAAACTGATCTGAGCTTCCTTTGAATACTTTTCATATACGTATTTATGTTATCTGTGCCGAGAATGTTCCACATCATTTAATTATTGTCTTAAAGTTGACAACTAGTTTGGGAACGGTTCACTGCCGCTTTAGTTACTTGCTCTAAATCTAAATTGTGCTGCTCTGTATATGTTTGCTCGACTTAAAGTTAGGTTTTTACTTCTCAACGCCCTCTGACGAGTTTCGTTCTTTCTCACTTTCTTTCAAGACGTCAAATATTTTTTAAAACATTGACGTGTTGTGGCCTTATGTATTTCGACAACAAAGCTATTTAAATCGCTTGTTTAACGCAACTTGCTTTTCCTTTTCGGACATAGTGTAATTTCCAATCAAATTTCTTAGCACCACGTGTTACCTGCACATGTGCTTTACATACTCTACCCGGAAAAGGCTAACATCTAACACCATTTCCGTAGAACGCCAATTCCTTAAGCGATTCAAGAAATTTTGATGCATTTACTAAAATAAAGCATCGAGCTCAGATACGATGGGTTTGACGATTGATACCTTATTACAAAGCATGGACATACACCACCCTAAGAAACTTAAAAAAATCATCTCGGTTTTTTTACTTGTCATACCTGTTACTTTTCTTTTGTAGATCTTTCTAAGAGGGCGTCGAGAAGTAAAAACCTAACTTCAAGTCCACCAAACATATACAGGGCAGCACACTTCAGATTTAGAGCACGTAACATTTTTTTAAGACTGTTTTGTACCAGAATAGGAAACTAGATGCAACACCGGTAGAAAGGATAGTAGCGATAGCGGCTGCTCTATCCATTTCGGTAACTTCCTTAAGCAGAAAAGTAACAAACAATAGACTTTTCCTGAGTCAATATTGTACTTGGATGGTAACTGCAGACCATCACTTAAACGTCTGTCACAACCAAGCTTTGGTACTGCCAATTTCTTAATCTTGTGGAACTCCATTTCTCTCTCGAGATTCTATAATGCTCGCCACAGATTTTCGTATAACGGCTTTGCACGTGGGTTTTTAAGCGACCAAATAAAAAATGCGGCGTTGATCATCACGTAGTTTTAAAACCTCTTTGACCGCCGGTGTGCTGTGGCATAATCTTTTTTGTCTGAAACTAGTTTTGTTGTTCTTTGGTTGTAACTCCAAAATTAGCCTTTCCAGAACCCCAGTAATAAACGTATCAAAGTCTATTCCATCGACTTGATTTCTGGTTTTGCTTTTGATTATCCTGGTTCGAACCTAGACTTGCGTAACGTTGTTATCGCCACCAAATGGGGTGAAACGATCGATGTGGACCACTTTTGATGGTTTTTGTCATTATTGGCATCCTACGTTATATTGTTTCATCGGTGCTTTGCGCTTTTTCGCTGGACAATTTCCTGATGCGCAGATCGTGCACTTACGACACTATTTCATGACGTCCTCTTTGCAGTTTGCCCATTAGAATCTTTTTCAAACGTTTTCCAATGTTTTCTTTACGACAAAGTGTCTTACTGATGATGCTTCAACACCTGTGAAAGTCAGCTCTTCGGCACTACCAACTGCAGTCTGTTTTCCGTGCCTTCGACACTCTGATGAGATCATTTAAGAAAACCGTCTTTTATTTTCAAGGCGTCCCAATGCGCCCAGTATGCTTCGATGTTTTAGCCCAAAAGTCACACTTCTTCCCCGGTCGGTTGTCGGCCGTTTGCTTTCCAGAGTACTCCTGCTCTTACGTCGGAATCGTTTTCTTGTCATTCACCATAGGTGTGCTTCGGAGTACATTTGATCATTTTTTCAAGTTGCAAACATTGGCTACAGTCTGCCGGACATGTTCTTCTAGGCAAGGCATTAGCGTTCCGATGACTACTTCCAGCATGATGTGCTATGTCGTAGTCATACTCTTGAAGTCTCTCGATCCATCTTGCCACTTGTCCTTCCGTTTGTGTTTTAATCTAATTCTTCCATAATTATCTGTAGCGGGTTTCCATACGATCACACCTTATCTTTGTCTGTAGAAATATCAGCAGATGGATTTGGGAAAAAGTTTCATGACGTCGTCACGTTACCGCAGTTAATACTATTTACACTACTTTTGTTATCGCATTAGAGAAAACAATTGCCGAATTTATTTGAGGGAAACGCTGCACATTGGTTTGCCGTCAGTGATCGTATGATTAAAAAAGCGTTTACTTGTGATAACGCCGCATGTACGTCTTTGTTAGATTTCAATTAAATTTTAGGGAATGCTGCGAAAAAGCCACTAACTAAGGGGCTTTGGGCAAAACTAATTGTATTTCAATTTTAATTCTTAGTTCGATTGTGCGAACGACTAAACGTACGTAACAAGTTGTTAACACAATTAATTATAAAATCGTTTTGTTGTGTGTCACTTATTATTATTATAGGGTGCGCTTTGATTCTCTAAATCTTTAAATTTCGTGTTTGTGTATTTTAATTTACAAATGTAAATTTACTTTGCTTCTGAATATCAAAGTTAGGTCGACTAGGTCATTTGGTTGTACGACGAGTTGCCTGGTCGAAGGTGTAGTTTATATTTTGTTTGTAATACCGACCTACGTGTTAGCGTTTGATAAAATTTATATAAATATGCTAAGTACCTTTCTCTAGGTAAACTGTGGTCTGTGATAAAACAAATATACTGTGACCACTTCTGTCTTGTCATTTGTTCTCTTTCAGCTACGGGTAGATTTAAACGGTGTCTCCCACCTTAGTTTTTTTATCGTTTTGGCGCCTTTTTAAATTTTTTTTATAATCCAACACAATCAAACTTACGACTCTATCGCCGGAACAACTGAGTTAGTCGTCGCTTTTTTAAGTTATGAGAAAAACAACATAAAAGTGTTTTTCCAATACTAGTTCCATAATTTGCAGTGCATCCGTTGTGCCTCTGCTCAATCTAAGTCATTGTTAGTAATCTTTCATTATTTGTTCTGTTTTTGTTTGTAGTGTTTTTTTCAATTATGTGAACACCTCATATGTTGCATTTAGTACGGCAATTCCTCTGTAGTTGGCACAACTTTTGGCATCTCCTTTTTTGTTTAGTGGGACTATGCCCCATTCCTTTCGCATTGTTTCCCTTTTTTAGATCTTTATCCGCAAATAAAATACACAATCTTATATGATATCTTCTCTTTTCCATGTTTTAATAATTCGTTAGGTATACTGTCATTTCTCAAAGATTTGTCGATTTTTAGTCTTTTAATGGTTTTCTTGACTTCTTCCAATGTTGGTACTTTTGTTGCTTTCTCTTCGTTTTCTCCTTCTTCTCGCTGTTGTTGCTCTGTTCTATGCCGTTTTATTTCTTGTTTTTTGTTGATGTCATAAATGATCTTCCCATATTTCTTATGTTTCATATTCTTAATACGTTGATATACCATGCTTGTTTTTGAAGGTTTTGATTTAATTTTGTTCCTTATTTTATTGTAGTAGTTTTATATGTTAATATTTTTATTTTCCTTTTTTATTCCCTGTAGTTAATCGTTCATCCACAATTTTTTTTCTTTTAAATATGTTTTTTATTCTATTTTTGATATTCTTGTTTCGATCTTAGGTGTCTTCGTTTTTGTTCCTTAGCCATTCCACCCGTATTTTATTTTTGCTTTCGATTTATGTGTCCTTATTTTTCTTACGTTCCGTCGATTTCTCTGCTGGTGTGATGATATGTCTAAGTCTCCGCCATTTGTGCTCCACTTCTTCGTTCTCTCTCCTTTCATCATTGCTCTTTTCTATGGTTTTTTCGTACTTTGTTTGTGTTTCTTTATTGATTATTGCTTTCATATATATTCCACTTGCTTCGTATTGTGTATTTGGTTGTTTGTCTCTTTTCTGTCATTTATTGTCATTACTACTAATCCGTGTCTCTATTTGGTTACATGTCGTTATTTTGTAATTGAATAAAACATTTATTCTAAATTAAAATTAACGGCTGCGCTGTTTATCTGCCGCTACTAATTGTCAAATTACCTCACGCTTACTTCACATCTTACTCATTTTACTTTTTATCTTTTCGAAACAGCTGCAAGGTTCGTGTATCCGAGTGTTATTTTATGACAAGTAAATAGCACATTATAACGTATAGCTTCTCGTATTGACATTTACTGCTGTAATTATGTCAGCCTTGTACGTATTAAATTTTAGTGTCGTATACTTTTGCGTTTATGTAATCGTTTTCAATTGTATTCACTAAACGTCAGCCTTCGGCGTATAACTTATTTTATGTAATTATAACATAGATCATACTGACTCAAATTTACTTTCAGTAGGAAACTTTATATCATCTGCAACCTTATGTATTGACGTTGAGTACGTAGACGTGACATCCTTAAAGTTTCTTCGATCATTTCAACTCAGTCATAGCCAAAGACAAAACAAAATTAACTGTTGTACATAAGCTTATAAATCACGCATATTTTTGTTCTTAAATCAAATAAAAGAGAGTAGTGAACGTTACTACTTGTGACGAAGAATTGTTGGCTGAGTAAGTTTTTGTGCTGATATTTTACTTTTTTGCGATTCATTATGATGATTATTTTGCATCTATATAGTAGACTAGGTGATTAGATCGAGTAATATTTATATTCAAAATTAAAATTAATATGTTTTTCCTGAGGTGTTGAAAAAATGAAGTATTTATCATTAGATTCATAGTTATTGCTAATTAGGACATTTTATTTTGTTTTGGTATCTTCTCAATTACATTTTGTAGCCTTTCATGGAATTCTTATTTTTCGTCACGAGATTCTGTGGGCAAGTAAATCCTTACTAAAGTCATTTTATTTTGTGTCTCCGTTTGTAGTTTTAACGTTGCTATCCTCCTGCTTAGAGGAATAAATTGTGTTATTTTGCTCTGACGTTTTTCTCCACTAGGAATCCTATTCCTTTTTATCCTTGTTTCTCCTCCCCGCTGTAGTATAACATACTATATTCTTTTTTGACAAATTCTCTCTTTTTTTCAAATCGTATATCCTATATCGCTGTTACATCAATTTGATATCCAAGTTCTTGCATTTTGCCATGCTTTTTATATTCTATGTTGCTATTTGTTTGGTTTCTTCAGTATTCGTTTTTCTTTCGTCGTTTTTTCCTTTTGTCTTCCTTCCTTCCTTCAGTTTGTTTTAACTCTGTACTTAAGTTATACCATTTATCTCTTTTTGTAACCTTTTATGTTTGTTCCTGTTTCTTCGCTATTTTTTTTTATTTCTGTTAAATATTTATCTCTTCTGTTGTCAGATCATTATCAATTATACTCTTTTTGCCTTTTTTCTGTCATTCATTGACATTACTACTAATCCGTGTTTCTATTTAGTTACATGTCGTTATTTCTTAATTAAATAAAATATTTATTATAAATTAAAATTAACGGTTGCATTGATTTATATGCCGCTACTGATTTTCAAATCACCTCACGCTTACTTCACATCTCACTGATTTTCGAAACAGCTTTAAAGTTTGTGTATCCGATTGTTATTTTATGACAAGTAAATAGTTTTTGATTCTGCAGAATTTTCTTCGGTACTAACTTTTATTACGCTTTTAGCAGGTGTATGTCAGATATTGGTGGGATTCGGCGATTTTAGAGCGTTTTGTGGAGTTGCCACGGTGTTTTTGTACCCGGCTGTTTTCGGGATTTCTAACCTGTAGAGTCCACCACTTTCCACTTAGCGATTATTCTTTTTTTATTTCCTGTCTTGCTTACTTTTTATGCTTCTTTGATAGCTGCCTATACTCCCACTTCTTTTGTCGTAGAAGCCACCCTGTTCTTTACGTATTGATTATCTCTTTGTAGCTCTTTCGATTATTTTGTTGTTCCTCTTTTTTTATTCTTCGTATTTCTCCAACATATCTTCTAATTTTACAATTTTGTCGTGTAAATTTTGTTTTTCTATCTTTTATTCTATTTCTTTTCTTTCTAATTTTTCTTGTTATCTTCTCGTCTTTATGTTGTTGTCCTCAAATCTTTCTATTGTTTTCTTTGTGCTGTAATTTTTTGTTTCTTTAGGTGGTGCTCTAGCTATTTTCTATACCTTTTTTGCTCTTTTAGGTTTTATGTATTCTCCTTGCTGCCGTGTGTCCATGGCCTATTTCCGATTGCTTCCAGTTCTTAGCTTTCCTGTTTGTTTTTAGTCTTAACGGTTCTTCTGGCTTTTATGTTAATTTGTGCCGGCCACTTTTCTATTCTGATTTAGCTGTTTTACATAATTTCGCCCTTTACTTAATTTATATGTTTGTCTGAATTTGTAATTCTTAATGCCATACGAGATGGCCAATAAATAATCTATTGTTAATAGCCGTCAACCTGAGGGGTGGCACCCTACCCTACCAGGCGCGTCCTCAGGTGGCGGATAGGGGAACGGCTAAAGTGAATGATCATATATGATGCTTAGGTTAATGCTAGGGATAAGGTTGCTCGTCGTTTATGAACAGAGACTCGCAGCAACCAAAGACAGCATCGAGGACCAGCTACCCCGCCCGGCTGTGCACAACCTGGAGTGCTCAGGTTGGTGCGGGGGGTCTCGGTTTAACCGCCTGGACCAAAAGGAGACAACCTCAGCAAAATCCTAAATCTCAAGGGTTAGGAGCCGGACCGAGAAAATGCGTGGCTGAATAGAGGATCAGCATTTACTAGCCCCAACCTCAGAGCACCAGGTGCCACTCCGTTGTAATCAGTCGCCTTACACGTGTGCAGGGAGCACTGCACGTGTAGACATTTTATTTCACCCACACTCGTGGGACTTATATGGACCAAGTAGAAATAAAAACAAAACTTTCTGCCGAGGCACCTGGTACTGGTGAGCGTAAAAAACTCTCCGGGACAGCGCGCCGGAAATTAAGAAAGGCGATGAGAAAACCAGGGGCCTCTAAGCAACCTGTCCTTTCATCGCCCAAAGAAGGGCAACCAAGCACCTCACAGAATAAAGCTGTCTCTAGGACTGAGACGCAAAAGCGACACCGGTCTGACGACAGCACTCCCAAGAGAGGTACCTTAAAAAAGGCAAAGTCTGGGACTAAAAAGGACACCAGAATTTTCAGCGAAGCAGCAACAGGTTTCAAAATGGCTTTTGTCCATGAAGACCTGGAGTGCACGCTGTCGGAGGAGAAAACAGGGCAAATTAAAATTCTCGATTCTTGATAAAATTGACATTCTGTCCATTGATGCGGTTTCGCCCAAATTCATGGATTGTCGCCACCGAGGGGGAGCGCTGTTAATTACATGCGCAAATCAGATATCGGTGGATTGGTTGAGAACGGAGCTAAGAAGAGTAGCTCCGAGGAAGGGAGCTAAACTTCGATTCCTCGAAACGAAAGACCTCCCAAAACCAGTGCTAGCACACGCCTGGATCCCCGGAGCCCACGTGGAACCGGTAAAGATTCTGAAAAGGATCGAGATCCAGAATGCTGGTGTTGTAACCAGCAACTGGCGTGTAGTGGACTGGAAGGAGGACCCCAAGGTACAAACATTGATTTTCCTTATGGACCAAAGTTCCTGGGACAAGATGGGGCTATTTGCAACCATAGTCCCTACGTCAACCTCACTAGAGTGACGTTTAAACTCCTTTCCAAGACGAAGGTAGGGGCAGAGGAGGCGACCAGTATGGAGTGCAAAGAGACGACAGTGGTTGAGAGGCCCTCAGAGGAACCACAGCCCACTGCGTCATCCATTGCACCCCAGTTGGTAAGTACAGGTTTAAATGGTTAAACTTGTACAAATAAACCTGCATCACAGTAGGGTGGCATCTGTTGCCCTCTGTGCTTATATGAATAAACATCATATTGTTGTAGCCCTGGTACAAGAACCGTGGACTTTTAAAGGGCAAATACGAGGTCTGGGATTGAGAGAAGCGCGGCTCATTGCTGAGCTAACCGAAACCAATCCCAGATCGTGCATTAGGCAACGAGCCGACCTTCGTCAGTATTCGACGAAGGGAGGTAATTGATATAACATTTGGAACTGTGACTGCCTGCAACTCACTACACAAATGGCATGTGTCGGAAGAGCCATCGTTATCTGACCATAGATATATTCGCTTCGACATTGAGTCAAGCGAATCGGCAACGGCCGTATACAGAAATCCGAGAAGAACCAATTGGGATCTCTATAGAGAAAACCTAAAGGTCAAGCTCGAGAACTGCCCCGACGAGGTCAATGACTCGGCGGGATTGGAGGCCATCGAAGAAAACCTTTGCATGGCCATCATAGATGCCTATGAGGCAAGCTGTCCCGCGAAAGAGAAAAGAACCTCAAGTAAAATGTCCTGGTGGCATGAGGGACTATCTCGATTGCAAAAAACACCGGGGAATGGGGTTCACACCAAAGCACACTCACCGAATACAATAAGGCCATAAGAAAGGCAAAACGTGACTCGTGGAGGAGGCACTGCAAGGAAATCGAACAGATTCCAGAAGGTGCAAGACTCCAAAGAGCTTTACAAAGTGGAACAGAGGCTAGAATCGGTTTCTTAAAGAAAAGTGTGTGGGTTACACAGAGGCCTAAAAAAGACCTTGGAGCTTCTGCTCCAGTTACATTTTCCCGGATCAAAGACCCTCACCAAATCTGACGCTAGCGTATCAACAACTCTGGAACCCCTTTCAAGGGGGAACAGGACAGATTGGGTTTTAGCTCGTCAGATAGTGAACCTAACCAAAATTAGTTGGGCAGTGAAAAATTTCCATCCATACAAATCCCCAGGGATGGATGGAATTTTCCCTGCTCTATTACAACAAGGCTTAGACCTGCTAGCTTCTACACTATGTACATTACTAAGGGCAAGCGTTGCCCTGGGATACATACCTATGGCGTGGAGGGACGTAAAAGTCGTATTTATACCCAAACCTGGGCGAGACTCATACGCCCTAGCTAAGTCGTTTAGACCCATCAGTCTAACGTCATTTCTCCTCAAACTATTAGAGAAACTCATTGAGCGACACATTAGAGACGAGGTGCTAGGGCCTGATCCCATTAGTAAATATCAATGTGCTTATCAACCAGGTAAATCCTCTGAACTTGCCGTCCACAGAGTAGTGGACGCAGCCAAAACGGCAATCTCTTGCAAGGAAGTGGCTCTGGGGGCGTTTTTAGACATAAAGGGGACGTTTGACAATACCTTTCTAGAATCGATTAAAACTGCTATGGAAAACAAAGGGATACATACTACCGTGAGTAGATGGATTGATACCATGCTAAGACATAGAAACATTACGGCCTCGCTTAATAACGACTCTGCAGCGGTCCGAGCTGCACGAGGATGTTCGCAGATGGAGTTCTCTTCCCGTTACTGTGGTGTTTGGTGGTAGACGGACCGCTGAGGCAATTAAGTGAAACAGGCTACAACACGGTTGGCTATGCCAACGACATAGTGATTGTGGTACGTGGCAGATTTGAAGTATCGGTCAATCCGGCAAAAACGAACCTCATTCTCTTCTCACGAAGGAAAGGCCCGACAAAGCTAAAAAGCATAGCAATGTAAGGAGCTAAGTTACAGGTAGTGCGGGAAGGCAAATACTTGGGCGTAGCATTAAACCAGGGGCTAACCTTCAAACCACACCTAAAGAAAATAGCGAACAAAGTCACAAAGTCCTTGTGGGCTTGTAAGCGAGCATTCGGAAGCAAGTGGGGCTTATCTCCAAAGGTGACCCACTGGATATACACTCGAATGATCAGACCGATCATTACGTACACGTCACTGGTGTGGTGACATAAGACCTTCACCCAAAGGGCCATACAGACACTCAGCAAGGTACAGCGCAGAGCTTGCCTTGGAATCACGGGGGCAATGATAACCATCCCGACGGCAGCAATAAAGACTCTCCTGGACCTGCCGCCACTACACCTAGTAATCAGGGGGAGGCACTCAGAGAGGCATACCGTCTGAGAGTCAACGGCGAGAAGGGATCGTCAAAGGGTGCGGCATTTGACCATCTTTGACGAGATCTCTAAAGACAAAAACCTCAGTATGATAACTAAGAGAATACCCAAAACTGTTTGTCCTATTAAACTGTTTAAGACAACAATCCCCACCCATTACGACTGGGAAAACAATTCCAACAAAACAAAGCTGAATGGGATCGTGTATTACACAGATGGCTCAAAAACCACTAAGAGCACTGGCTCTGGAGTGTACGGGAGCAATGGACAGGGCTGCAGAATCTCTGTAAACCTAAGTCAAAAAGCGACCGTGTTTCAAGCCGAGGTATATGCAATCCTAACAGCATCTGCTCAACTATTAAAAGAGAACCTTTCTAAAAGGAGAATCTTTATAGTCACAGACAGCAAAGCAGCGATTGCAGCATTAGATTCATATGTGGTGAACTCAGAGCTAGTACTTGAATGCACACAAATGCTCAACGCAGTAGGTAATCGTAATACAGTTACACTAGTGTGGGCATCTGGGCATGCGGGAATCGCGGGTAACCAGGTTGCTGACGGGCTTGTCAGGGCGGCAAGCGCGAAACCACTCATAGGCCCTGAACTGGCTTGTGGGATTACATATAACACAGCCAAACAGGAGATTCAAGCAACACTCACGAAAGAGCACTGCAGACACTGGTCGAAAGTCCCAGGACAGGATCATTCTAAGGTCTTTCTGGAAACCCCCGACGGGGGCTAAGCAACGTCCATCTTAAAGTTAAGTAGGACGAAGATCAAACTTGCGACAGAGATGGTGACAGGCCACTGTCGTTTATACAAACACCTGCATAAAATGGGACTGACTGATAGCCCGTTATGCAAGGGTTGTGGTGAGGTGAAAAAACCCCATACCACGTCATCCGCCACTGTGAAGCATTCACAAGGGCAAGGGAACGCCTACTTGGAAATGAAAAGATTACACAAGAGGAAGTAACGAAGATTTGCCCTACTGAAATCCTGGACTTCGTCAAAGATACAAGTATTCTAGAAGGGTAGAAAACATCGGGAAGCACAATAGACCTACAGGTCGCGGTGCCGGGATCATATTGGGCCACCCCTAGGGAAAATTAAAAAAAAATTAATAGCTGCCAAAAAGTGTGCATTTGTAAATAAAATAAAATATCTTTAAAAACAATGCCTTTGGGATAGTTACATGCTGTATCATATTGATTTAATTAAGTTTTCCCATTTTTAAAAAAATCAAGTTTTAACCCTTTGAAATTTTGCATCTTTGACCTGTAATACAAACCAGCCTGTAGTATACAATTACGTGTTTTCGATACCTCAAATAGTGCTAAACCTTATACCAAAATTTCATTTCATACAGTATTTTGTTTCTGAAAAGCATGTCATTCTATGAACTCCTAAATTTAGAAAAAAAATTAAAAAATTTCTTATAATTTTGTAAAGACTGACTTGAAGTTCTTATAATTTTATATCATTGTAAAGTAGACATCAAGAGAATTCCAATAACGTATTAATATACAAGCTGTTGTATAAAAAACAATAAGGTTTTTGTTGTTTTGATATTACGGAATATCCTTGTAAAAATAGTAAAAAAATAATTAAAAAATGTAAAACTTTAAGAACCCTACATATTTTGTAAATATTTTGTACGATAAGAAAGAAAGATTTTGACGCACTCTGTATGTACCAATAAAAAAGTTTCTAACGCAACATTTGCAAAAAACAAAAACAAAAAAAAAATAATACAAAACAAAAAATATTAAAAATACGTTTGAAGCAAATCAGTAAATGTGATATTTACTAAATGCCAAAAAAAGATAAAATTAACTTGAGTAGATTAAAAAAAAACTTAAAACATTTTTTTTCAAAACAGAAAAATTTTATTTAGTTGGCGGCGTTTTCTTAACTTCTGTGCTTTTTTTTGTCCTTATGTTCAGCTGACACTTTTCAGCGCCGACTTCAAAAGGTTAACTCCAAAATATTTAAATTTTCTACCACAACAATTATTTTTTATATTTTATCAATTTTTTTTGTTTTTAGTTTTATCCAATAAAATTTGTACCATAAACATAAAAAAAACATTGGTAAATAAAAATTAATAAAAGTAAAATTTAAAATAATACTGCAAGCTGTTGAATAAAAACGCATAATTATTTTGGCAATTTTGCCCTACTGAAGAAATAACCTGATAAATTTACACAATTAACTAATTCAACAACTTAACCCAAGACTAACAAAAGATTAATATAAAACTACTTTAGAACGAGCTTTAACTGTACACACGCATATAAATGACAAAATCTTAAAAATGAATAAATTTGAATATACCTACTATCAAACCTTTAATAAAATAAACTCAATAAAGTCATTGCTTGCCGCAATTAAATTACAAAAACTTTGAGGAAAATAATATTTAGAAATTAATACGAAAACTAAGAAGTTTAGTTAAAACATTCGATTTTTTCGTGCGAGTGTACGAAGCAATTTGCGAGTTAACACATTTTCAACGTATGAGTATCCTGAGAGACTATCCGCAAAACTACAATGAACACAATCCTCTGGGTTATAATACAATAAGTTCGCAGACAATTTGTAAAATGCATTCCTCGAGCGCGCACAAACCAGAAATCCCAGAAAGATTTTATTTTTATTTGAAATTTTAGATGAGCGCGTAAAAAAAATCGAGTCGAGTGGAAGTGAAGTTGGTTGGAAAAGTTTTAGGTGAAAACTGACCTGTGCATAGTTGGTTTATTGGGTTAAGAGTTAAGAGTTGTCGGATCGATGCAAGATAAACACATAAGTGTTTCTGACTCTATAGAGTTACGGGAAGAAAAACATAGTGTTAAATACGATTTTGAAAGATTTCGATTTCAATCGAACGTGTAGATTAATGTTATGTCTGAGGACTGCCATTTATCATTGGTGGGAAATTTTGTCGTAAAAACGTAATGTTATGCAATGGGTGTATTAGGGATTTTCTTTGATTAGGGTGGCAATGGAAACGCGGTATTGTGCAGATTTTTCAGTGATGTATGCAATTGCGAAGATAGAGAAAAATGTCGAAGTCGTTTTTTGAAATCCGCAGGAAAGCAAAATTATGACATTTTTTATGAGCATCAGCTTGCATGAAAAAGTTTTGCGAGGGTCTTAGTTACCCTCCCCGCCGCCGTCTCATACGCGACTTGATAATTAACAAAAAAATCGTTATCGCAGGCGGCCGTGCCGTGATGCATAAACGGAGGATCTCTCCTTACGTCCTACTCGCTCCTTGCTCCAATTCCCCACCTCGTCACACACGCTCGCTTCTAGGGGCAAGCTTGATTGTCATTATAAGGGAGTTTTAATAAGAAAAAGTATTGATGTTCGTTTTCTATGCATGTATTCTTATTCTCGCCGTGCTCTTGCGTCTTCTCCTCCGAGTATAATGTTCGCTCAACTACACCCTTCTCCCCTTTTATTACACACGCTTGTTTTTGAAGCATTATTGAATATCATTAAGTGGGTGGCTTAATAAGAATGGGGAGCTTTAAGAACATACTCGTGCTTAAAAATTTGATTTCGTACATTCTTTAAAGAAAAAAAACTTTCCAACTGAATTGACGCAACAATTATAATTTCAATTAAATTTTTCCCATCGACAAATATTGAATTACTTAGTAAATTACCTGTACTTAGCAAACATTAAAAGTAAAGATGTCCTCTGCTAAAATATCGTACATAATAAATTATCAGGTTGAATATTAACAGAAATAAGTGAAGAAAAAAAACAAAATAAAAAGAAGGTGAGATGCCGAAACGTAGTAATTTCTTGTTATTACATAAGCTTTCTCATCGTTATATGTCTTCATTTTTAATCTGTGTTGTTTCGTGATTTGATGCAAGACTGTAGCAATAAATTTAATCGTAACGACAATGAGAGAGCGTTCTTTTTTCTTGTTTAATGGATTGTTGCAACAATTTGTTTTCAAAATTGATTTCGTTAACGTTTTTATCAAAAATGAAAACCTATAATAACGAATTCAAATTTAAAGTTTTACTTTTACAATATTTGAGAAATTTAATGTATTTTATAGTTCACATTTTATTTATTTATTTGCGCTTTGTATTCTTGCTCTTGCGCTCAAACTTAGATTTACATCGACTATTAAGAATTTAAATTTAAACTGAAAAAAGAGTTTTATTATTACGTTTAATTGTTTATAAAGAAAACAGATGTCGTGCTTAAGCACAAAATTGTTGATTGTCTTTTTTTTGTGTTTATAATTTAGTATATAACATAAAACAAACAAAATTTAAAAGAAAGCAAAAATCAAAAGCACAGATCAAATTTAACAAAAATCTATTCAGCAACGCCGAAAAAGAGAATCGAAATCTTTATACGTTACATGTTTTACACGACTTAAAATTAATTAAAAACATTTTTATACCTTTATTTACAAAAAATTGAAATCTTTTGGGAAATTCATCTTTTAATGTCAACAAGAATACGAATGTATGTTAAGCATGGATTTGACAAATATGGAACACAATAAAACCTGAAAATGTTCAATATTGTTTGCACCGTTAAGGTTTTGTGTGTCTTTTCTCTTATTTTTCTGTTTTCCTCCATAATTTATACTTTTTGTTTTTTTTGGCACTCTCGTTTTCATGTTTCTTAAGTAAAAACCATTTGTTTTTGTCTTTATCATTTGTTTTTGTCTTTGTCAATCTCAGTCTCTGTTGACAACTTTTTGGTACAATTGTCTTCTTTTTTGTCTTCACTATTCTTTTTCTAAATCTGCTTATCACCGTATGCTAAATAGTCTTATTTGGTTTTTTCTTTAAACTTCTCGAGTTTCATTACTTTTTGAGAATTATCGTTGGGATTTCTATCAGTGGACTGAGGTTTTAAGGGATTTAAAAGCGTTGTCCTCGATTGTAGCCAAAATTTATCTTTTTCCTATACTTCTTCTTTTTCTCTTGGTTTCCTTTGGATTGTCGTTTGGTAATGTCTATGGGAATGCGTTGATTTTTTTTGCTTTGTTGGCTTTGCAACGAGTACTTTTTTCTGATAAATCGTTTTCTGTTGGTTGGAGTTTACTTGATTCTTAAAAGTATAATTTAGACTTTTGGACACATCCAATTAGAAATACTTAGCAAACGGGGAAATCATCTTTTGTTTGTTTCTTCTTTTGTTGGGTGTTTTTGTTATTAGGTTCGGTTTGGATTTCAAGGTTCTGCTTTTACGTATGCCTAAATTTATATTAATAGTATAGTTTGCGTACTGTATAAATTTTGTCCCAAAACGTAAATTTCATTTTTACGTATGGAAAAGAACTGATTATCACTTCCGTTTTTGACGTTGAAGAAGACATTTTTAAATACGGTATGAACATTCCTATATGGATTATCAGCTGTTGACCTCATGTCTGAAGATGCGATATGGAGACGCCCATCTGCAACAGGTATACCACGTGCAGGTAAAGAATCGTTGTCAAAAGTCGACAGAAAGCCTTCAAGAGTTCGAAACAGATATTGCGCGTTTGGTGAGACTAGCTTACCTCACAGCTTCATGTAGTTTTCTGAAACAACTAGCAGTACACACTTTTGCCGATGGTTTAAGGGACAGCGATACACAACAAACAAAGACTTAAGAGTCTTCAATACCACGGCTGGAAATAGCGGAATTGGCGCTACGCTCATGTCTGTTTACGTCTAAACTAAATTATGTATAGTACTAAAATTAAATTTTTTACCAAGAAGAAGCTTTATTGCACCTTTATATAACAACAAAAATACATTAAACTTTAAGGAAGTTAGAATATAATACATGTAAATAACGCAATTTTAAGGTCATGTTTGGATTTAAATCCAGCTTATATTAAAGCATAAATATAAAATCTGTTCCTATAAACAAGTGTTGTAAATCCTGGTTTGTGCAAAAATATTTTTTGTTTATGGTTTTCTATTCTAGATTAGTCAACAACAGGCACGAGCGTACATGCTACAACAGCCAAAATCGCTGTAAAGTGTCGCCGTCTACGTTCCATCTATGAACAACCCCCTCCTACAGTTTATGCTGGGTGCGGACAAAGGGTATTTCATAGTTTCTGTATGAATATAGGACAACCCCCCGCGAATACAGCAGAAACTATTCGTCTGGTATTGAAGACTCTTAAGGCACCCAAAAATGCGCTGGCACATGCGTTAGAAGTTAGAGCGGTAAAGCAGGTGTCTCATCGAGGTAGTCATTGTGTTACGTGACCAAACAAGTCGTGTAAGTCGAGGCCCTAAATGTTTAAACTGCGGTGAACTAGGTCACATTTGACGCCGCTCTCCCAAACTAAGAACAAAAAAGCCATCGGAAAACTAGCGAAGGTCATATAAAAAAGGCAAAAGTCAACCTACAACAACCATGCCTCGGAGATCACCATCCACGCTGCATAGCCAATTAACTGCCTAAACAGCACCATCAATAGACAAGGAGCTGGACTATTGATTGACACAGGAGCGATGAGAACAATTGTGCGCCCAGATTTAGTTTAAGAATTTGGAAGAATAACACGAATCACGATACAACTAAAGACAGCAACTGGCAAAATAGTCAAAGAGAAATGATGGCGACTATTTGTATTGAAAATAAAACAATTAATCATTAGACACTGGTAGCTGACATGACTGAAGAAATGATTTTGGGAATAGACCGAATAAAAAAAGTGTGGATTCCATTTAGTCATGGAAAATGATGTCCTCAAACTAGAAAACAAAGAAATTCCTTTCCATTCGTCGAACGATGGAAAGGTGAGGGTTGTTCTACTAAAGGATGTCGTTTTACCTGGACGAACTGAGAGCGTTGTGATGAGACGTCTGGATAGAGCTTTCCAAAAAGATTCCATTTGTAGCATCGAACCAAAAATAAAATATTTGCCCAAAGACTACTCTAGTTGGTAAAGCTTTAGTGAAGGTCAAAAACAAAATACTAGTTAGAATTATGAATACTTTCGATTACACACTAACCGTTTTAGCAATTGTTATAGCAACAACATTAATAAATTTGCAATCGCAACTAATAACAATTTCTTAATTACAAAATACACAACAAATAAAAAATACGAGTTCAACAATTTTAATTAATCACGTATCCTAGGTAAGAATATTATGTTCATTTTTGTTTTATGTGGTTGAGATATACTATACTTTCTAATCTTTGATTTAATTATATCTTTTTAACAATTTTTGTTGTGTTTGCTCAACATAGCGACAACTACAGTCTATGCAAACAATCTTATAAACTAAAATTGTTTATCTACTTTTGACGTTCTTATAAATGCATATATTTACATTTTAAACCATAATTGCGTATATTACAACATCAATACGTTTTTAAGATATAATCGAAGGCTTCCACGACCGGAGTCTATACTAAGATGAGAACGTCTTCCGCGTTTGGACCGTGTCATTGTAGTAACCA
Source organism: Aquatica leii (assembly GCA_035610365.1). Lineage (NCBI taxonomy): Eukaryota > Metazoa > Arthropoda > Insecta > Coleoptera > Lampyridae > Aquatica > Aquatica leii. Next base: position 12,800,466 of record CM069437.1, on the reverse strand, counting down.
CAGTTGCTAACCTGTCGCCCATTTTCGTAACTGGTTTCATCAGGGCGTGAGAAAAATCGAAAAACTCAAACAAGTAACCTAAATCTAACTAAGAACTTCTCAAAAGTTATGTAATCAACTTGTGAACTAAGCCAGATTCTAAACTCCATATAAGTGACTTAAGACGAAATAGTCTCGGTATATATTTAATTTCGTTAAAATCTAAGTGTTGATTATTAAGATAAGATAAGCAAGAAACTTAGACAATTCGAGATAACCATGAGACCAAACAATAAACGTGTCGTCAACATACCTAAACCAAACTTTAGGTTTTAATATTGATGATTTCAAATCAACTGTTTCAAAGGATTCCATAAAAATGTTAGCTACAACAGCTGATAGAAGAGAACCCATAGCAGCACCAGAAACCTCTTCGTAAAACTTGTTATCAAATTGGAAGTAAGTGGAGGACAAACACTTATCTATAAGAGGAATTAAACTAAAGTCCTTGCCATATTGAGACAGAATCTGTTTGATAATAGTAAACGAATTATTAATAGAAACTTTAGTAAAAAGTAAAGTGACATCAAAGCTCACAAAAAGTTATATAGTTTCTAAACGTTGAATAAAATGCTGAGAGTTGAGGATGAGAGAAAAAGTTGTACTTGTAAATTCAGACAAGTTTTTCTAAAAACATCCTACACCGTGCTAGTCTAGTGTTGATATGCGAACGGATTAAGTAAACCAGAATAGATTTAGACACCATTTCGAAATAACTCTTTTATACTAACATTAGAATGTCTTCCGGGTTTGAACGGTGTCATTGTTGTTGCAACCGAAGCTGCCAACGCTTCGCCCACTTTCGTAAGGAGCTTCATCATCATAGCAACCAAAATTGCTAACCTGTCGCCCATTTTCGTAACTGGTTTCATCAAGGTGTGAGAAAAATCGAAAAACTCAAACAAGTAACCTAAATCTAACTAAGAACTTCTCAAAAGTTAGGTTATCCACTTGTGAAACAAGCCATAATCTAAACTCTGAAAAGGTAAGAAAGAAAAGGATAACCTGAAAAAGCAAACGAAAATCTAACAAAGAACCACTACCAAGTTAGGTAATCAACTTGGGAACCAAGCCAGGTTCTAAACTCCGTAGAAGTGGCTTAAAAAGAAATAGTCTCCGTATTTAAAGGAAAAGGATTGTCACGGATGGTTAAGCTCGATCCTGATTGGGTTACGGTTGCTAGGGGGCGTGTTTTCTATAAATGACTAATAACCGGGAACCAAAGAGGTGATAGTTCCAAACCATGATCGCGATAGAAGTTATTGGGGTGTTTAATGATTTCTATGCTTTCTCGGAATTTCCTGTTGAAAAAGAATGGAGATTTGGCAATCAACGAAACATTATCAAAATCTATCTTGTGACCTGTAGTAAAACGTTCAGCGACCGCAGACTTGGAAATACGAAGGGGTACCCAAAAGTAACCGGAATAGCATTGCCATGGGTAGAGCTTTTGTAGTACTGGTTTCTCCCGCTAGGGCCTGCCTAGCGCAACTCGTCGCCAGTTCACCCCGCCCAAAAAAATGTCGCCAAGTCAAGTTAAACATCAAAACAATGTTGATTTGTTTCTTTGATGTGAAAGGAGTTGTTCACATGGAGTTTGTTCCCCCAGGTCAGACTGTCAATCAAACCTTTTATTTGGAAGTGTTAAGAAGATTGCGCAACAGTGTTCGTCAAAAAAGACCCGATTTGTGGCAAACAGGTGACTGCTTCTTCCACCACGACAACGCACCTGCACACTCAGCCATCACTGTTAACCAGTTTTTGGTTAAAAATAACATGGTTCCGCTGCCCCACGCACTTTACTCGCCTGACCTAGCCCCGTGCGACTTTTTCTTGTTTCCACGCATGAAAAGGGACATGAAAGGACGGCGATTTAAAAACATTGAAGACATCAAAAAAAGAACGAGACAGGAGCTTGCAGCCATCTCTAAAGATGAGTTCAAACAATGTTTCGAACAGTGGAAGCACCGCTGGCACAAATGTATTACTTGTAATGGAGAGTATTTTGAAGGGGATAAGGTTGTTTTGTAAATAATTGTAAATATATAGCATTTAAAAAATAATTCCGGTTATTTTTGGGTACCCCCTCGTATACCTTTTCCTTATACAACGATCATGTTCTGAAATGCGAGTAATGACGGAACGACCGGTTTCACCAATGTAGACTAAACCACAATAACAAGGAATTTGGTATACACCTTGAGATGAAAGTGTAGGAAATTTGTCTTTGGGATAAGGAAGAATCTGAGAGATTTTGCCTGTCGAGTTGAACATGGGTTTAATACCATTCTTACGAAGGAGTTTCCTTATTTGATCTGTACAGATCTGTTGCAGCTTCGGTTGCAACAACAATGACACGGTCCAAACTCGGAAGACATTCTAATGTTAGTATAGATTCCGGCCGTGGAAGTCTTCGCTATTACATTAACTCTTTTATCTTCATCTTGAGGTGACCAACAATTTATCCCTGGATCATTAGAATGTATTTAACAACATTACTTATCAGCAGTCTGATACAACTCTACGACGTAAAGTTTCATCCACTACTAACTCCTGACGGTGCTATCTAAGGGTTTGAATTTTGCTGTTGCTCCCACAAGTATTCCTAAAGAAGATATTTTATGTGCTGTCGGGTTGTCTATAAGACATCTTCCTCGCCACATCTCAGATCCCATTTGTATTCACACTGGCAGAATCCTTGAATCATCTAAAATTCTTAAATCCAACATTTCCAAGTCGGAAGAGTTAGCCCTAGAAAGTCTTGGTAAAAACCCTGATATTATTGTTCTTCCAGCCGACAAAGGCAACGCTATTGTCATTTTAAACCAAATTGATTATGTTGCAAAAATCCATTCTATTTTGTCTAAGGAAACGTACGCTCTTCTGACTCGTAATCCCACTTTGAGGAGTGGACGTGAGGTAAGCCAAATCATCAAATCTTCCAATGTACCTTCTGAAACTAATAGTCGACTTATTCCTTCAGATTCCACCTCGTTTATACGGACTTCCCAAAGTTCACAAACAAGGTGTTTCCTTCCGACCTATCGTCAGTACTATCCAATCTCTTAACTACAAGCTAACCAAGATCTTGTCCAACATTCTTTGCGAATTTACAGGTCAAACCTTTTCTCACATCCTCTACTCTCAGGATTTTATTCAACGTTTAGAAAATGTAAAACTTGAACCCCAAAATCTTCTTGTGGAGCTTTGCTGTCACTTTTTTATTTTTGAGGCTTTCGCGGCCATGATTTTTTAACAAATATATACGAGTATTTTCGGGTTTTGAACCGCGGTCCATATTTTCACAAAATTTATAAAACTTAGAAAACTTACGAACTTTGAAAAATTTACAATGTTTGACGTTTCGACAGTCATGTCGCTGTCTTCTTCAGAAAAAACTGAAACTGAAGATATAGGATCCTGACAAGCCTTTATATTACGCCGTTCGAGTCAATGGTTCGTGACGGTTCCGATTCATTAGTTTTCCGGAACATGTTTTTCCATATTGGCGCTAGATCGATTCCATTATCCCTATTAAAATTGTCGTACTTCTGAATTTCAATGGCTTCCTTGTATAGTCTAGGCCAGAAGTTTTGGGATTTAGCCAACATTGTTGCCTCTTCAAATTTTATCGTGTGACCGCTGTCTAAAAAGTGTCCGCAACAGCAGATCTTGTGTTATGTTTCTTTGTATCCGCATTATGTTCTTTTATTCTGGTAGCTATGTTGCGTCCCGTTTGTCCTATGTAAACCAAACCACACGAACAAGGGATGTGGTAGACCCCTGGTTCCTCGAGTGGTGCTTTTGTTTCTTTTGATTTTGAGAAATTGGCGGATATTTTATTTGTTGCAGTGAAGATCAATTTGATATTTTTCCCTCTAAGTATCCGGGCTATTTTATCCGTGTAGCCTTTTATGTTTATGATGTCACTTCACTTTTTACTAAAGTTCCTATTAAGGATTCGCTTATTATCATAGAACAGATTCTGTTTCAACATGGCAAGAACTTTAGTTTGGTTCCTCTTATTGATAAGTGTTTATCCTCCACTTACTTCCAAGTTTTACGGACAGGTTTCTGATGCTGTTATGGGTTTTCCTATATCACCTGTTGTAGCTAACATTTTTGCGGAATCCTTTGAAACGGTTGCTTTGGAATCATCACTATTAAAACCTAAAATTTGGTTTAGGTGTGTTGACACGTTTATTGTTTGGTCTCATGGTCATCATAAATTGTCTAAGTTTCTTGCTCACCTTAACAATCAACACTTAGATCACACTTACTATGGAAATCGAAAGTAATGGTTCTCTCCCATTTCTTGACGTTCTTGTGACTCGTAAGCCTGAAAGATTTCTGGGCCATTTTATTTATCGCAAACTTACCCATACAAACAAATACTTTCATGCTTCGTCTCATCATCATCCTGCACAGAAAGGTTCTGTTATTGAATCTTTGGTTCATCGTGCTTTTTCCATTTGCCAACCTGAGAATCTAGACTTGAAACTTCGTCATCTTACTAGATCCTTAGTGAACAATGGTTATATGAAGCGATTTATTCATACAGTTATTAGTTATCATCTACAACCACGTACTCGATTACCGAAGTACATTCCTATTCCCGAATCTAATCCGAAATTTCTTCTTAAAAATTATATTAAACCCCTATTCAACTTGACAGACAAAATCTCTAAGATTCTTCCTTCTCCCAAGGACAAATTTCCTACACTTTTATCTCAAGGTGTATACCAAATTCCTTGTTCATGTGGTTTAGTCTACATTGGTGAAACTGGTTGCTGAACATCTTTTTACCACAGGTCACAAGATAGATTTTGATAACGTTTCGGTGATTGCCAAATCTCCATTCTTTTTTAACATGAAATTCTAAGAGAGCATAGAAATTATCAAACTCCCCAATAAGTTCAATCGTGATCATGGTTTCGAGCTATCTTCGCTTTGGTTTCCCGTTATTACTCCTGTATCGAAAACACGTCCCCTTTCAACCGTAACCCAATCAAAGTTGAGCTTAACCAGCTGTGACGATACTTTTTTATATACGAAGATTATTTCTTCTTAAGTCACTTCTATGAAGTTTAGAATCTCGCTTGGTTCACAAGTTGATTACTTTTGAAAAGTTCTTAGTTAGATTTCGGTTGCTTGTTTGTGTTCTTCAATTTCTCACACACACAACTTTAGTTATATTATTATCCAAAGTTTTGTTGCTGTTAACAATTATTTTTATAATAGAAATTTGAATAGTTTCTTGTAATTATTTAAATATTAACGATGAATGAGCAAATGACAATGTTCAAATAAATAATTAATAAAGCAAACTTTTCTTTAAAGATAAGTTTACAAATTATTATTATTGGAATTATTGTCTAGGGTTTCAGATTTCAATACATAAACGAGTAAATCAATAAATAGAAAGTTATTACAAATAACTGAATGTGTTACATGTCATTACTTATTCATTTTCTAAAAGTCGCAATTTTAATTAAAATTTACAACGCCACTGTTTGCGGACTCCACTGTATTCAAAGTTTAATTTTCATCGTCGGTTATTTCTATTACGTTTTTAGCGACTACGCTGTTATAAAGAATTGTTCAGTATACTAATAAGATTAAAGCAATTGTTTTGGTTAAGTTGGCATTCACAGGTAATTAAAAATGGCATCGGCCATGTTGCTTTTATAACGTTTAAAATTCTTGTAGCGAGTTTTTCCAGTGTGAAAAGAATAATTTTCTCCGGAAAAGGATGTCACATACGCAATAACTTTCAAAAGCTGTGGTATTGTATCCATAGATTGCGATAGATAACTTTTGCCTCGCTGTAATTTTTTCTTCAAGGTATTGTATGTTGAAATTATTTATTTGTATTTAACTTTTCTAATTACTTATTTAGCCTTGAGCATTTTTAAGTTTGGATTTACCGTATCTTAATTTGTAGCTATTAAGAAAATAATTGTAGATTATATTAAATCATTTTAATTTCAACCGTAAATTTAAGGCCAGATTTTGGCAAACCACGCTGTTCATGTAGGCTTATATATTACGTACATCGTGTGTATAAAACTAAAAAGTAGTTAACGTATACTACTTGTTGCAAAAAACTTTGGTGTGGTAAGTTTTTTTGGTATTTTGTGATTATTACTTCGCAGGTAAACAAGTAGTTAATCGATTTACAATTTACGGTAATTGTTGTCGGGTAATGTTAACTGTTTTATTACTGTTAAATTTTTTTAATTAGTATTCTGTTGAAACAAAAAGTAGAAATATTATATGTTATGTTGGCTTTTGATTGTCTTTTTTGCTTTATTCTATTCTCTTCGTTAGTGAATTCAGACATACCTATGGTGTCTCCAAGCCGAGAACCCTATCAGTACTAGGAGTGGAGCCTATTTTTCTTTGTTTCTTTTATTATATTTTTTTGAACTACGACCACTCAGCGACATTGTAGCTAGCCGTGGTCACGCACTATATCAATAAATCATAATGCGTTCGATTCAAAAACTGGTGAAATAGACGCGGGGAAACGCGTTAAGCCAGTAAGCACTGCTTTACATAAATTTTAAGTGAGTATTACTACTGTAGTTTTGCATTTAAGTTTTATTATTAATTACCAATAAAGGTAGTGTTCCATCATAATTTGTAGACAGTAAACATTTATATAAATTTCCTAAACAATTTTAGTATTAAACAAACAATTTTCAAAATTCCCTGTCCTTTAGTGCCAAACACCGGACAGTGGCCATAGTAGCCACAAGACACTGGTTTTAAATTTTTGCGGAGAAGATAACATTCAGTTGATAAACTCACACACTACTTACAAGCTCCAGCTGCTAGATAGAACATTAATGAAACCATTCCAAGATACCTATAACCAACGATCCTACATGTGGCTGAAAAAAACGCCCAATATTTTGGATATGAACCATTTACAAAACTAGCTATAATGAATTTAAATGCATAAGACTTTACTTATTTAAGAGATATATATTTTCTGACTTGAGATTATTTGGTTGGAAATATGGCCAGTATTCTACTAAAAGAGTCAAAAACTTCCTTAAACGCATCAAGTTGCAGTCGAGAAGTTTTACTAATTTTGCCTTAGTTGGCAGCAAATCTACGTTCTGCAATCTAAAACTGTCCAACAGTTTAGCCTTAGGAGAATTGACAAACTTCACATAGTGTGCTTAAACTAAGACAAAAAAAGTGACAACCTCTTCTTCTTCGATGAAAATACCGATGTAAAACAAAGATGCGTGGCATATATCGTTTTTGGAATTGATGGGTTCATAACGGAAAAAAATTGTAGTTGTTCAATTTCATAGAGTAAACCCAACTACAATTGTTATCTTTTTTATTGCCAGTTTGTGTACTGATGCCATAAGCAATACATACAAAGACTAAGTGTTGCTTCTAAAAATTATATATACTTGTTAAGCACATGGTTTACAGCAAGTTCGATTTACTTACTAACGTAAGCAATCTGATATTCAATGTTAAAAAAGTAGTTCTAAAAGCTTCTAGTCGTTTCCAAATTAGAACCAAAATTCATCGTAGGAAGATATTTCAATTTGTTATGTTAAAAATATTTTAGTATGATTTTTGTACTGTAGGAATTTCGCTCTATGATACGTCACCATACTGAACTTCGCCCTGTTGTACCCATTATATAAATTAATTAGTATAAAAGATCATTCAATAAAGGCATTATTATTATTGTTATTATTTGACATACCGGAGATCAATAAGAACGCTTCCGTTTTGAACGTTAAGGACATTTTACGTGTGTGTTAGCGTCATGCCTAGGAGTTTCACATCTTAACTATCTTAAATAATCCACGCTAATTTTGAATACATAAATTGCGGTTTTGGATGTAGTTGTCATGAGAAATTCGTAGGGGTGAGAATGCATTTTCATTTTAGGAATTAACTTTTCTGTGTTATTGTAGCAATTTTCGGTGCCTGCACATATTCTTTTACCTTGGAAAATTCCTATGACAAAGTAATAAAACACGTATGTATTATTGAGAACTGTCCAGAGTGCATATTCTATTAAAATGTTAGATGACGTCCCCGTTTTAATTTCGGTGATTGCGAACGGCATTACAACAAATTTCGAGGGCGCAACTGCTGAGATATACTCACTAACTTCGGAAAGCTTAGCGCATTTGGTTTTTTTGATCCATCGTATGAAACTGAACAATTTATTTGTAGTAACTGCGTATATATGTATTAGTTTAGTCTGCAGATATTTTAGAAGATTTGTGTTGGATGTGCTATTAGCTAATCGCATATTCAGAAACGCCATTTGTAAGTACTTTGTTTTTTATATATAATTCCTTTTTGCTCTGAGGTCAGTCGTATGCACGCAAGTTATCACGACTGACGTTTACCGCTTTTTTTGCATGTAAAAAGTTCAACGGTGCGCTTTGTTTTACATAAGCACGTAATACTTAACAATTGTGTGGTATTTACTAACGTGAACTTCTTTTGAATGTAATGTTAAGCCAATTGATTGCTTATATGTACGAGGTGTTGCCTAATCTGTACCGCGATATTTGTTGGAAAACTCTTAATTGTTATCTATTTGCTTAATTTTACACGTTTTTAACTTCTTTCACTATTGTTGAAATAATTATAATTGTTGTAATTGTGTTTTGGAAATGTTTTTACCTTCAGTGATCGACAGATGTAAATGGGATCTGTAGTAGATTTTGGCGCTCTTTTAATGTTGTTCTAATCAGAAAATCGAAGACCACCTGCGACTCACTCTCCAACGTATTGAGCTATCGTCTACTGTACATTACGACTTAATTTACGAAACAAGTTTCATGCCAGTCTCGCATATGAACAAATAAACATAGAACTATTAAAACTCCTGGCCAATAATTTTTTTTTATCTAAAGCATCAAATTTAAAAATTTAGTAATTAAAATGGATTAAATTGTCCAAGAATTTTTTTCACAACTATATCATTACCGAAGCAGATATGAGAATTCAATCTAAAAACCAATAAAAAACATAACGAAAATTAAAACGAAATGCCCCTACCCCCATAATATTGAAGCTGATACTAACCAACAATAAGAAAAATTAGTAATGAGATGGGCTTCCATCCGCACGATGAACTTATTGATACGTCTGAGTATACTTCTATTGAGATGATTATCTCATGCTACCTGTACGGCGTTAGAAACTTGTCGCTAAAGTCTGTAGGGGATAAGGTAACTTTGCAAATCCATAATATCCCAGACATGCCCAATTGGCCTAAAACCTAAAGATTTTAATAACCAAGGTAGCAAATCGATTTAATTACGTTTAAGGTGATCTAAGGTAACTGTAGTGGACATATCTTTCTACAGAAAATTGAGAATTACGCTTTTCACTACGTCACTTTGCGATTTGTTTCTAAAGACTACCGTATTCCTGATCTCACTAAACTCGTTTACACCGATGCTCAGGGTTGAGCGGTTACACAAAGTGAAGACGCTATAAATGCAGCTCAAATATTTTTAAGCGACGGTAAACGGTTCGCATCCCAATAAGCCTTACACGTTCTGCAAACCTTTAATAGACAATCGCTCTTAGAGAAGTGAAGTCTGAACTCTGAAGAGAGGAGGCACACAAAACTTTTTCTTACAGAGCCACAATTAAATACTCAAAAAACAGTATGAAGCATGAGTTGACAAAGGTTAAAAAAACTCACAAGACTAATAACAGAGCACTGCAAAGCAACTCTTTATGCCGCGAAAAGATGGCTAGATTTTGCAGCATTTGCTGTGTAAATGCAAAGCATACCAAACGCAACGCATAACGATCCTTGACAAACCAAGGTTAACTAATAATGAATTGAAAATAAAAACCTTGGAATAAGCTTCTGGACCTGATAGACAAAACAGAACTGCTAAGGAAGTAAAAAACCAGAAATGCACAAAAGAACCAAGGAGATTGCAGTGCAGGGACGCTAGACAAATTGCTCTAAATTGTTGCGTGTGTTGTTGCGTAACAAAATTTTTAGTTGGTCTCAATTTTAAGCAATAATTTAGAATCACACAAGAACGTAGGTACAACAAAAAAGTGTCAGCTACTGAATAGTTTACATTCTTCTTCTTTGGTAGCGTCTCAAGTTCATTTTTAGACCTAAACCTTTTCCATTTCTCAGCTTGTGGTTTCGTGCACCCAGTGTAATCCTGTCTGAGTTTCAGGTGGTTTGAAAGTGTATGGGCGCCAGATTATTATTCATTTATTCCACTTATTCATTTTAGTGAAATCTTTGTAGCTTGTGTATTTAGTGTGTTTCAAAGTTTTTAAGGTCTACGTTGATATGATAACGACGTTGTTTGCATATCCCAAGTGATTTAGGTACTGTCGACTTACATTGATTTTCCAGAGCCAGTGTAAATGTTTTGGAGTCAAGTTTACTACACCGTTTAACAAAAAAAATGTACACTTTAAAAAAGACCAGTGTCCTACTGTTAGTATATATAATAAGTTTTAAACTAATATGGGTTTATGGTATTGAACTATGGAGTGGCACCAGCAAGTTGAAACGTTCTATAAAAACTTACATAGTTCATCGGTATGCATATTAGCTTTGCAATAATTTTTGATTGTTAATAAATAGAGCGGATAGTAAGGCAAAAAAAATACCAAAAAAGATGGCATAAAAGGCATATTAAACCTACCAAAAAGGCAATAAAAAAGGCATAAATATCTATTAAAATTTACAGTTTATTTTTTTGTTTTACAATGTTTATTAAGTGCTATTATTTTCCCAAGCACGAATAAAATATTTTTTAATATTTTGACCAAGAAGCTGTTGCCTTTTATGATTTAAAATATTTTTATGAAAGGAAAAAGTTTTTTCGACATCACAAGATGTTAGTGGAGCAAATTTTAATGCTGATGTTTTCGTTATTGTTAAAGATATTTTCTGTTGATGCTTCATGACCTCCCCTTTTTAAATTTGAGTCAGTTGTTTAAAGAGGTCAAGGTTCATAGTTTTTTTTAATATTTTTTAAATGTAAACCACTACCAAAGTGTTGTTTTATATGGTACTTTTTAGTAGCACCGTTCTAAAATAATACATATACTAGTAATTAAAAACATTTAAGTTAAGATAATACAAACTTATTCATTTTGAACAAACTTGACAAAAAAGGTTTTCCCCGTCGGTTGTTAAACTATTGTCCAATTTAGTCCACTTGTAATAATTTTCAAATTTTGATTGTTTATTAGGTGGCATTTTTAAAACTTACTAACAGCACAACAGCAATAGATTATCACAGTGTAACAATATCACAGGTATTTATAACAAAGAATATTTTAGTCATGTGTTTCAGTCATTAAAAGAATCCCACCAGACAGAATTAAAATTATCTATATTTGTTTGCTTTACTTAGGTACTGAATACACCTATAAAATATGATTCATTCCGAAATCCTTCCGGTTTTGTAAATAGTGTTCTGTTAAGCCGTTATTGTCATCTACCTATTAAACACTATTTACACAAACTTTTCAAATTTTATATGTAAAAATGCAATATAAAATAATACTCTTTAAAAAGGCAAAAAAGACAAAAAGTTTCACAAAAAGGCAAAATAGGCAGGCTCCGGGCATTATTTAATAAGCTAATTATCGTAGCTATTATTGCACGAGATGGAAGTCTTTTTACTACTACATATTCTAAACTAAATATTCAAAAAAACGAGGAAATTCAAACAATTCAAAATAAAATGGTGTCAAGCTAAATTTTGTTTCCAAAGCCGACTAAATTGAAAATAATTTTTATACATATGCAATTGTGGGATTATGTATAGTAGTACAGTACACAAGAAGTACTACAGTAAACTTAAAACTTTTCAGTAATAAAAACATGAGTACTAAATACAAAATTTTCTTTGTGTCAATATAATATAATTAAACAATCTGTAAAAAAAACAAAAATTTTTTAAGTGGTTACTAATTTAGTACAAAATATTCATTGTATTTAAAAGTACCTTGTACATATGTAAATATAATTAATAGTAATGTCAAATTATACCAAAATGTTCAAATGAATTAAATACACGCAAAGTGCATAAGACTTTTCAGTTGCGGAAAACCTGAAAAACATTCCAAACTTAGTTTTACATAAACCAACCCTCGATTGGTGTATGTTTGTAGTGCAAGTGGTTAAAAGGAATTTTGTTTTATACCTGATGTGGCAACTTTGAACTGTTCTCAACAAATTACTATTGAATTATTTCACTTTTTACCGCAACAAAACACGTAAATTCTTCAGATTCTTCTACCAGAAAAAAAGTCCACTTTAATAAAGCACAAAGAAAAATTAATACGATAGGAAAAAGAAAACGTTTTCCTACCTATCATTTCCGTAAATAAAAAAAAATTCTTAAATACAGTACGCGTAGGTACATGTATATTCGATATTCAAACGTAATTGCTGTATAATTTCCGACATATACAGATATAAGTAATTACGTGCATGAAAAAGTCTGATATTAACTTCTTATTTCCAACATTTAAATATTCATGCGGTGTAAATGGCCCGATTTGGGAACACATGACGTCCTTAAAAATTTAATTGAACAAAATTACGCACGGTTGTAGTTTAAAGGTGCACGTTAGTCAATTACAGAAAACTAATTGGCCAAGTTCTAATTATGTTATTATGTAACGATTAGTTTAAGTTTTTTCTAGAGTTTATAGTACACCATTATTTTCAATTAAATTTTTGTTATTATTAAATTGACATTTATTTTATCTTTGAAAAAATAAATTTGTTTCTTTAATATATACAAAACTAAAAAAAAATTCAAATGTGCCATTAACAAAGTACACTCAAGTAAAGAAAAAACGAGACACTGTTTGCTTCTAAGCACAAAAAAAATGTGTAAACATACTTCAGGTAAATTTTATACAAACTGTAAAAAATGGTTTTTTGTATGTTAAAAAGCAATTTTGTACTACTACTAAACAATTTAAAATTATCATTAATGTCCCGCAGTTCTCTAGGAATTGACTAAAAATGAAAAAAAAATTAATAATAAATTTAAACAAATTTGACGTATTAAATATTGTTAATGAAATTTAAAAAAAGAAATAAAGAAAACTTGTTTAATTTAATTTTTAAAACTTAAAATAAACAAGTTAAAATATTGTAAAGTAAAAATAAGACTTTATGACACATTTCTATTGCAAACTTGAAGGTACAACGATAAGGAAAATAATTTTTTGAAGTTTAAAACAATACTGAATAAAATTTATGTGGTTTTGTTTAACGGTTGCATTGTGAATTTAACTATTTTCCGTTTACACTGTATATTTAAACTTAAAGGGACGTAGTGTCCCGTTTTTTCTTTTCTTGAGTGTACAACAAATTAAAAAAAATTAATTTAAAGAACATCAACAACAAACCAAAATCACTCACATATATCTGCAGTAACTGAAAAAAAAAATTGATTATGACAACGTTAAAATTACCCAAAAATACCGTAACAATTTTTAGAAATTATAAACTTTAAGGATTGTAAGGTAAAAAATTAAGAAAGAGTTAATAAGCAACGCTCCCGCAATGCAACTGCATTTACTCAAGCTTAATAGTTGGATGGATAAAAACATATTTGTAAAATATGTTCCGTGTCTTTACTAATAAATTTTCACGTTTCATACTTTAACAAAAAATCTTAGTACTGTGCTGTACGCCAGTGAGTCACTAGTTGCGTATCATTTGACCGTTCAATCGTTAGCATTTTCTTTTTATGTAGTTTTCCGTCAAGATCTAGCAGTTTGTATCTACCCGAACTACAAACCAAAGGAATCTACAAACTTCAGTGTAGTGGTAGTAAGTCATACATAGGAGAAACTGAACGCGGTATACAGCGCAAAATAAATAAACATCAGAGAGACGCACAACAAAAATCAGCAGTCGCAAAACCCTTACACCAACAAACAAAATATGCTATTAACCATGACAAGGTTAAAACACTTGCAAGTAACAAACATTATTATCAACGCATGCTGTGAGAGTAATAGAAGTTAATCAAAAACAGCAACAACTTTAACAGAGAGGATGGCTATAGATTAAACAACACGTAAAGACTGGCTTTACCAAAAATACCTAAAAACATGACTGGTACAAACAAACTCCAATCATTAGAGACAGACCAACAAACACAATTTAACACACTTCAACAATCAACTGGCTCAGTTCAACGAAACAAACAACACACAGGTATATAATCAGAATCAGAAGACAACAACAGCAGTTTTTGAAAATTTTCTGATAACGTTGACAATGAGCAGCAAAACGTGTAACGTGCACATTTTTTTCGATTGAATACGTCTGATATTAATTAACATTTTTGTGTTCACTGTTTATGTAAATTCTTTTGCGCAATGCATTTGACGCACTGCACATGCGTTATGAGCCTTCTTCTTAAGTACGAAGCATCCTCCGACATCTTACGTTTCGCAATGAGGCGAAGCAGACAATTTTTGCGTGCTGCAAAAAGTGGAATTACCACTTATTGAATTAGTGTTTGTGAATTTTTGTCATAATGGTAAAAATATTTAAGCCGGCGTTTGGTAGTAGCACTTTCGTTTGGTAGTAGCACTTGCGTTTCGTAGAATTTAAAAAAAAAATGGAAAGATAAAACCCGATAATTTGAAGGGGTAAGTCATTTTTGTTTTGATCCGCATTGTGTAATTCATCGCAATTTACCTTTTAGTTTTTTTTTTGTTCTGGATTTTTGGTTTCGTTCTTATACGATGTTTTTAAGTATGAAAGTCTTATGAGTACGATTTCGATCTTTATACGTCTGCGATTATGGAAACTACGATCTACGATTATCAATTTTATTGATTTAAAAGGCAAGATATCAATCAAATCTTCGTGAAAGAGAAAATATACGATTTACGGAAATTGCATCATATTGCATCATTTCAATGAGTCATGATGACCACACCCTAAATAGAAGCTGCGCAATTCGTAAGTGATAAAAAAACCTTCAAGGACACGTATGTAAATAATCTGTAATTATTAGTTTTAAGTTAAGTTTTGTTTTTGGTTTCAATATTTAACCCATCATAGATAGAAAATATTGTGGCGTCCAAATTATAAAATTTTTGTATTTATCAAATTGAAAATTATTAATCTTAAGTAACGTAAGAATTCCCACGACTCTAATTAAATAAATCTGAAAATTTCTCATTGCTCTTATGTAGTTTGTTTTTAATGTGTGTTTTGAATAAATATTTTTGTGAGCTGGCTGGTGCATTAATTCATTTATTTGTTATGCTTTTGTTTTATGTTAAAGTAAATTATGTTACGTAGGTAACTGAAAGTATGTTACATATTTGTGTGTTACAAACGTCAAGTTTTAACATAACAATACAGCAACATCCGGAAGACATTACATCAAGAAACCGTGAAAGCCTATATATTCAATTAAATTTAAAGACATTTTACGTATTAAGTAAAACGGTAAATGGATTTCGAATGAAGATTTTTTTACTGAAAGATCTAGACTGTTTTTTCACAACTAAACTGTTTGCAGGTACGGCGGCTGCCGTCATTTTTGTATTTTGCTAATTTATAATAATTTTAGCAAGTGGACGGAGGTTCAAAATCTTCCCTTTAACCGTAATTACGCGAAGTTCAATCATCATCATCAACCACCCCTAGTTGTCCACTGCTGGACATAGACCTCCCTCATGGCTCGCCATCTCTGTCGTTCCTGCCCTGCTCGAATCCAATTGTTTGTGACTCGCTTTATATCGTCAGTCCAGTTTGTAGGTGCTCGTCCCTTGCTGCGCTTATCAATGCGTGGTCTCCACTCTAGTAGCCTTCTCGTCCATTTGTCTTCACTCATCCGGGCTACGTGTCCGGCCCAATTCCACTTCAATGTAGTTACGTTGACGTCTGCCACCCCGGTTCGCCGTCGAAGATTTTCGTTGGTTACGTAATCTTTCCGCCTTATTCCAAACATTGCCCTCTCCATTTTGCGTTGTGCGATCTTAAGTTTCCTCGCCGATGTTAGCGTTAATGTTAAAGTCTCTGCTCCGTATGTAAGCACTGACAACACGCACTGATTAAATACTTTCCGTTTTTGACAGATGGGAAGATTGCTCTTAAAGATCATGATCTTAGTTTTAACAAAGTTCATTTTCAGACCAACATCGGAGCACACGTCTCTAAGTTCGTGGAGCATTTGTTTCGTCTCACCCAGGTCATCGGTTATTAGGACGATATCGTCCGCAAAGCGAAGATGGTTGAGTTTTTGACTATCTATGGTTATTCCTCTTGCATCCCAGTTAAGTCTCTTGAATGCGTATTCTAAGACGGTTATGAATAATTTTGGAGACATCGTATCTCCCTGTCTCGCCCCTCTTCCGATGCTGGTACTGCTGCTAGCTTCGTGCATTTTGATTAGCATATGGGCGTTTTTGTATATATTACGAATCAGCTCAGAATATCTATGGTCCACACGGCATTTTCGTAGGGCATCTAATACGGCTTTCAGTTCGATCGCGTCAAACGCTTTATAAAAGTCTATGAACAGTAGTACTAGCGGCATGTTGTATCTATGGTCTTTTCTATGAAGGTTTTAACACTCTGCAGGTGGTCATTTGTTCCAAAGCCTGATCGAAATCCCGCCTGTTCTCTTGGCTGGTAGAAGTCCAGTTTGTCTTCCATTCTCGATGTTATAACCCTAGTAAACAACTTGTATTAGTGGCTGAGAAGAGTAACAGGGCGATAGTTTTCTAGATCCGTTTTGTCTCCTGTCTTGTGCAATAGTATGGTGGTTGCGCAGTGCCATTTGTCGGGGATGGAGCTCTCTCTCAAGCATAGGTTGATAGAGAGCCCCCGGCTTTTATAGATTCCGATATCACCTCGTCCTCTCCCTGTGCTTTATTAGTTTTCATCTTGGCTAAGGACCCTCTGATTTCTGCAATGGTGATATCTGGCAGTTCTTCCGATCCTTGGTTTATAACTCTTTGCTATTGTATATTCGCATTTAAATCTTCATCATAACGGCTTCTGTACAATTCGAGGTAATATCTTCTACTATTTTTAGAATTTCTTCCCGATGTTTCGCAACATTTGCGTACTATCATTTCTCTGTATAGTTTCTTGAATTTTCATACTGCGATAGTGTCTAATGTCAAGTTCAATCATGACACTATAGCAATGATACTTAAAACTTTTTGTACCAATGAAATCCTGGTGCAATCAAAGTTAGGTTGACGACCTTAAAAGTTACATTCAAAGGAAATTTTGTCTTTGATCAGCTGTCGATAACAGCATAATTTATTTTTTTTATAGTAATGTTATTTGCTTACGCTTTCAGCTGTGTTAATTGCATTAATTCGGCAAGTGTTTTACTTACTTATCTGTATTTTTTTGGTATAAAAGTTTCTGTTTCTGACGATTATTATTATAACTTTACTTTCAGTCGAGTATAATCATTCAGCCTTCGGCTTATATTTCATTATCGAGTACTTTATTGCATTTAGTTATTGTGACTGTATGTAATTGTTAATGTTTGATCAATTTTATCTATAATTTAATGAATTTTGTCTATTGGAAAATACACAACAAATCAGTTACATTTTTTTTCCACAGTGGGTTGATATGTATTCTTGATGTTTCCAAGTACGTTAGGAGTGGCGCTCGTTTTTCTTTCCTTTCTTGATATAGCATTCTTAACCACGCCTACTGACCGACATCTTAGCTAGCCGTGGTTGTTACGAGCAAGACCCGCTGACCAAAAAAATGTTGGTAACAAATGGTTACATCATTTTGTTTAGCACGTCCGAGCAACAAAACAGGATAAAGCGTTTTTACTACTGCATTATTAAATAAACCACAAAAATATTGAAGCACAAGAATTTCCATTCTACGATACCCATAAGGAACAGCCGCTTGACGTTTTCTTTTTCTGACCACTTACCACCTATTATAATGAAGAATTAAATTTGTGGCTAGAAAGTCATTTACAAAGAATTGTAACGCATTATCAAATGGCTGAGCTTTTTACAAATGCATACCAGAAAACAGCAACACTACTAAATACCTAACACGGTTTTTTGATAGTTCTTAAAAATCAAATTATCAAAACGTGAACGTAAGCGAGTATCAATTCTTTTTCTCAATCTATCAACGTGTTTCTTTTTATTGCTGATTTTTAACAACGTGTATGTGTGTGTGTGTGTCTTTTATTTAAAAACAATTAACCACGCCCCTGTAATAACACAATGAAGTTTTTTCTAATTGCATTTAACTTTGAAATCTTTCTAATTAATCAAAACCTATACGCTTAAATTAACATTAAATTAAATTAGGGAGAACGAAATGTAGATACATTTGTAAATTAATGAATAAAGCAAACATACAAGGATTAGGGCGAACAAAACAAGATAATTAACCTGTTGTTTTGAATGTGCAGTAAAGCACATCGTTTTTAATAGTTTAAGTATTTTCCAATGGTAAATGTAGAACTGATAGGTTGCGTTAACTTTACGACCAAATAAATATGCACTTAGATTAAATATCGCATAACACCTAAACATGTGTAGATTATGTACCTAATGGGAAATATTGTGTAGGATGCAAATAATTGCCTACTTGGCGATGCAAATACGTAAATAAGATGTAACTGTTATTTATTGGTCTATTTATTTATAGAGTAATCATAAATGTAAAATAAAAGTATATATAAAAAATTAAAATGAAGACACTGATATTTTAGCATTTAATAATTTTTGAAATGAGTTTTTTTGTAAAATGACACTTTGCAATTAATACACAATCAGAAATTAAAAAATATTTAACTATTATTGTTTAAGATTTTTTAATGAAATGTATTGCCAATATGAATTTTATTAAGTATTTACCATAATAAAAAATTGTAGGTTTAATAGAGTACGTCAATATTTGTAAAAAAATATATTTTTTTTAAATTTTAATTAACATAAATAATTTTGGAAATAGAAATAAAATTAACTAAAGAATTTATTTTAGAAAAACAAAAATAAAAAATGAAGAGAAAGAGAAACTAGTTTTGATGATTAAAAAAGTTTTGTAAGAAAATTAAAACAAAGAAAATTTCTTAAGACAATTTTTTTGTTTAAATTTTTTTACCAAAATTTTTAAAGTAATAAAACAAAATTAACGTTTTCCTTTTCTTTCTTTCTTCAAGATTTTTTAAAATGAACTTTGATTAATTTGTTAAGAAAAGATTGTAATCGATTATATGTTAGTTTATTTTAGAAAAAATTTTAACAAACATTTCAAAAATAAAGAAACAACGTTTTATTGTTTTGAATATTTTTGTAAAAGCGGATTTAAATCTATAGTGAAACGTAAAAGAAAATCAAGTAACGGACTGTGTTAATGTTGTAACTGAAATTGCCAATCTTCATATTTTATCAAATTCTTTAAAACGATAAAACATGATCTTTTATAAGAAAAAAATTATTTTATTTAATACATGAAATTTGTTTAAATTTATTAGCAAAATCCTGAAATCGATAAAAACTAAAATATCTCCTTCATTTTTATTATTTTCAAATTAAATTTAAAGACGTTTGAGTTTTCTTCGCATCTTTTCAATTTTTCCACTTTCATATTACATTAACGATATAGTATTTGTATCTTTTTTTCTCTAACTTTTTAGTTTTTCACTTTTAATTTAAGTGCTTAATGTTACTCACTACCTTAATTTTTTTTTTCATTTTTTTTGTCAAAATCTTAAAATTCATAAAACAAAACTAATGTTTTTCAGTTTTTCTTTTCTTCCATTATTTAAATTTTTTTTAAACTAACTTTGATTAAGAAAATATGGTAATTGATTATATGTCAATTTATTTTAGAAAAATTTTTAACAAACATTTCAAAAATAAAGAAAGAAAAATGTTTTATGATTTTGAAATTTTTTGTAAAATCGGATTTAAACTTAAAAAGTATAACAAAATCAAGAAACGAAAACAAAAAATTTTTGTAAAAAAAATTCTTCTTGGTTAAGACTGTCTCAATGTTGTAACCAAAACTGTCAAAATCTAATATAAGATTCCAATAAATAAGAAAAAGTATTTTATCGTTTTGAAGATTTTAGTAAGAAACAGACAATCATGGTAAAATAAAACGATTAAACAAACCGATAAATATTATTTATCACAGCTTTTTTCGAACTTTAATTTTAAAGATTTTGTATCTTTTTTTCTTTAATTTTTTAGATTTTACATTTATTTTTGTTTCATGATCAATTTGTAAAAAAATTGCAAGCAAAATAAAACGAAGAAACAAAAATAAACGATTTTTATACTAAAAATTATAAGTGTAGACTGTATCAATGTTATAAATAAAATTCTGAATTTCTGTTTTGTTAAATTCTTTAAGACGATAAAACAATGTTTTATTTTCTTAGAAAACTTTGTTCAAACCTTTACTTCTGATGTTACATTTTTATTACATCAAATTAAAAAAAAAAACTTTAAAATTGAAAACACAAATTACTTTCACAATTAGCAATTTTTTTATACTTTTTAAGTTTTTCAAACAAATTTAAATTATTTTGTCAAAATTTTCAAAATCGATCAAGAAAATTACTTTTTTTGTTTTTAATTCATTCTTTGTTTTAAGAATTTTTGAAATAAATTTGTTTTAAAAAACCGATTTCATCTTAGTTTATTTTAGAAAGATTTTTAACGAAAATATCAAATAAAACCAACAAAAGTGTTTTATCGTTTTGAAGATTTTGGTAAATAAACAGAAAATCGTGGTAAAACCAAACCAAGAAACAAAGACAAAGCAATTGTATACCAAAATAAAACTTTTTTTTTGGTTTGAACTGGGTCAATATTGTAAACAAAATTGGAATTTCTGTTTTTTAATAAATTCTTTATTAAAAAGATAAAACACTTTATTTTCTTAATTTTTTTTATAAAACTTTCTTCACAGTCAGATTTTACGTTATTTTTTTAACAAAATCTTGAAATTAAATGCAGAAATAACTTTTACAGTTAACAGCTATTTACACTTTTTGTTTTAAGTTTTTTAAGTAAAAAAACATTGTAATCGATGGTTTTCAGTTTTTTGCGTTTTACATTACGTTTGGATGAATAATTTTATTTAATACATTAAATTTGTTCTAATTGAATACCAAAATTTTTAAATTACTAAAAGCAAATTATTTCCTTTGTTTTTATTATTTTTTTAACTAAAAACGTTTTTCATAGTTTTTGTATCTTGTTTTCTGTAATTTTTTGGTCAGTTTCAATCAATTCGTAATTTTTTTTTAATTTGTTAACATAATCTTTAAATTTATAAAACAAAATTACTTTTTTTCTGTTTTTCATTTTTTCCAATCTCTATTTTAAAGTTTTTTTTCTGAAACGAACATTGATCAATTTAACCGATGGCAGTTCAACTTATTTTAAGAACATTTTTAATAAAATATTCAAATAAAAACACTAAATTGTTTTAACGTTTAATGATTTCGGCAACGAACACAAAATCGTGCTAAAACAAAATGAAGAAACAAAAACAAACAATTTTTATACTAAAATGAAAACTTTTTCTGAGTTTGGACCGTGTCAATAGTGTAACCAAACTTGGTAATTTCTATTTTTTACCAAATTACTTAAAAAAAGTAAAAACTTCTTTTCTCTTCTTTTATTTTTGATTACAATATTTTTTTTTAACTCTACTTTTGACATTTTATTTAATATGTCAAATTGTATTCTATTTTTCTAAAAATTTCTTTCAATTAAAACCATAAATTACTTAACACTATTAACAATTTTTTACACTTTTTGTTTTAGGTATTTTTTAAAAATTAATTTGAATCAATTTTTGCTTAAAATACATTGGAATCCATGGTTTCTTAGTTGATTTGCTTTTCACCTTAAATTTGAATAATTTATCTTATTTAATACATCAAATTCGTTACTAAAATCTCTAAACCAATAAAACCAAATTATCTTCTTTAATTTCTTATTTTATTTTAATTGAAGGCATTTTTTTGCTGTAATTGTATGGTTGTTCTTTTTGATCTAAGCGCCTAGTTTTATTTAATATGTTAATTTAATTCTTGATTTGCTTAACAAAATCTTTAAATTAATACAATAAAATTACTTTTTTTTCTGTTATTTATTTTTTAATTTTTTATTTTAATATTTCTTGAAATCGTGTTTTAAAAAATGTAAACGATGACATTTTAGCTTATTTTCTTCTAATAAAAATTGAAATAAAAAAAACAACGTTTTGAAGATTTTTGCAAAATACAAAAAATCGTGGTAAAACAAAACGAAAAAACAAAGCATTTTTATACCAAAATAAAAATGTTTTGGGTTTAAACTGCGTCAACCAAAATTGGAAATTTCTATTTCTCACAAATTCTTTAAAAACATAAAATTTGTTTTCTTCATAAAAAATTTCTCTCAATTAAAACCAGAAATTACTTAACACAATTAACAATTTTTTACACTATTTGTTTTAGGTATTTTTTTTAAATTAGCTTGAATCAATTTTTACTAAAAAAATATTGGAATCCATGATTTCTTAGTTGTTTTGCTTTTCACCTTAAATTTGAATAATTTATCTTATTTAATACATCAAATTTGTTACTAAAATCTATAAATCAATAAAACCAAATTATCTTCTTTAATTTCTTAATTTATATTAATTGAAGACATTTTGAAATTTTTTTTCTGTAACTGTTTGATTTTTCTTTTTGATTTAAGTGCCCAGTTTTATTTAATATTTTAATTTAATTCTTGATTTGCTTAACAAAATTTTTAAATTAATACAATAAAATTACATACATTTTTTTTCTGTTAATTATTTTTTTAATTTTTTATTTTAAGATCTTCTGAAATCGTGTTATAAAAAATGTAACCGATGAAATTTTAGCTTATTTTGAAGATTTTTACAAAAAAATTGTGGTAAAACAAAACGAAGAAACAAAAAGAAAGCATTTTTATACCAAAATAAAAAAAATTTGGGTTTGTATTGCGTCAATGTTGTAACCAAAATTGACAATTTCTATTTTTCACCAAATTCTTTAAAAACATAAAATTTGTTTTCTTTATTTTTTCTAGAAAATTTTCTTTTAACGTCACCTTTTATTTAATATGTCAAATTTTATTCTATTTTTGTAAAAAATTTTTTGAATTAAAACCAGAAATTACTTACACAATCAACAATTATTTACACTTTTTATTTTAGGTTTTTTTAAAATATCGAAGACGTTTTTGTAACTTTTTTTGTAGTTTTTTGGTTTTTACTTTGAACTTAAGTGCTCAGTTTTATTCAATACGTTAATTTTCTTTTTGTTTTCTTTAACAAAATATTTAAATTGATAAAACAAAATTACTTTTATTGTGTTTTTCATTTCTTTAATTTTTTATTTTAAGATTTCCTAATATGAGTTTTGATCATTTTTTTTAAATGCAACTGATGACATCTCAGCTTATTTTAGAAAAATTTCGAAAAAAATTTAAATTAAAAGAAACAAAAGTGTTTTATCGTTTTAACGATTTTGGTAAAAATGGAAAAAAAAATGCAGTGAAAAGTAAAACAAAGAGATGAAACAAAAAAATGTTGTAACCAAAATTGGCAACTTCAATTTTTTACCAAATTTTTAACACGTTTTTAAATTTTCGTTTTGTAATTGATAGTTTTTTAGTTTTGTGTTTTTACTTTATTTTAGCGATTAATTTTATTCAATACATCAAAATTTCTCAATTTGGTTTTGAATTGTTTTAGAAAATAAATTTTTATTAATTCATTTTATAAATTGTGATCAACAGTGTTTTGTTTTATTTTTTTGGCAAAAGAATCAATTACAGAACGCATAGAAAAATTCAAAGATGACAAGCTGATTAAGAAGTTGATGGACAAAAACTATCAAAATACAAAGTCAAAAAACTTCTCATCTAAGACGATGAAAACTCAGTTTTCGCTCCTATTACTCTCAACACATTCTGTTTTAAAACTTTTTAAAATTTTTTTAGCTTGTATTTTACTTTCTAACTTTTTATTCATAATCTTTGATTATATTCTATGAATTCTATTTTTTCTGTAAAATTCCTTTTTTGTAAAAACAATGACTGTGTGTTGTCAAAACTAAAATTTTTCTAGGTCGTCTTCTCATAGAAAAAAAGTAAATGATAATATCGAATTATATATTTTTGGCGTAAAAAATCGCACCTAACAAAAAGAGAAATACGCCAAAATAAAATTTGCATATTTTTTAATGAATGAAACCATATAACGAAACCGAAATAAAAAATTACTTATCATTATAAAGATGAATGTGTTTGAATTTCCGTGGGCAAGCAACCTACTTGTTAATGTTAAATAAAGACTTACCTTATTGTCTAATCAAGATTGTGGCATGCAACTTACAACACATACTCGGTTCGGAATTAATTGAATATGCAAATTAACCTTAACTATTATGCACGTTTATTCAAAATTGTATTGAAATCATTGTTTAGGTTTATTTCTCGGTTTATCGGTAAAATAAATCATTTTACGCTTGTATTATGTCTATCTATTAAGAATAATGCTTAGTATGTATCGTTTTTTGTTTTTAAGTAAACACGCTTTAATCGTGTCTTTAACACTCACACGAATACATGGAAAAAGTTGTTTGTAAATGTTATCCACGGCGGTGGTTCTCAAACTTTTTTCTTCGTTCAATAATCAAAGTTTTTAGACAAAAAATTATTTAATTTTTACTACATGGATAAGACAAAGAAATAGATATAACAAATGTACAGTTTTTCCAAAACAAAAATTCAGAAATCACTTCTTGGAATAACAAAGCTTTTAGACAATTATCATGAAAATGCTTTGACGAAAAGTAACTTAAATCTGATGAGTTCAAAAAAAAAACATTATTATTTTGTTACTTTCGTAATTAATTCTTTAAAAAATTATAAAATATACACAAACAATTAGAAAAAGCTACAAATATTGTTGTAGTGTTATTGAATTTTTATCAAAAAATTAAAATCAAATTTTATTCTTTGATAGGTTGTTTATAATTGTTTTAATAGCGATTTCCTTCAACCTTGAGGTACAGGTAATTGTATTTAGTTGATCGATTAAAATCTAGCACTAACAGACGTCTTAGCAAAGAAGTAGAATTTATATGAATCTAAACGTGGGATATAGCTAGGTATTCATATTCGCAAACTAAAAGAACTGCGTGAGTACGAGTGTTATCGTTTAACACCTTTCAAAATCGTTTCATGACTTCTTTGTAAATGATTTGATAATCGTATTGTACACAATTGCACAGCTGTCAGAAAAATCTAAAATCACGGTTACAAATTAGAAACGTATCGCACGTTTAGTACCAGGTTTCTCGCTTCACGCCTCGTTTATATCACATGCTGTTTTATTACGCATAATATTATCATTAGACATTTTCATTATAGTTACATTTAATAATGTTTTAATAACTTAGAATGTTATTTAAAAATGTTTATATTTATTAAAAAAGTGCGAAATTTTAAACCGCGTACTGATTTTTGTTATAAATGGCAATTTAATATTAATTAAAATTTTATAGTGTTTATTTTTAGACGTATACTTTTTTAAAATTATAGAAAAAAATTTACGTCAAATATTATGATAACGTCGTGGAAACTGTTTTTAGAATACATTTGTGAAAGTTAATAATTTTGTTGAGCAATTATTAGTTTATCTTTACAAAAAAGTGAGCTACTGAATTTGTTCTATTTTACCTTAAATAATTTGACAGGAAAAAAAAATTTACGCGTATTATAAAATTACGTTATTTAAACCTAAACAAGAAATTATGTTATACTATATAATCAAAAAAAAAAAAAAAAAAAATTATAAATAACTAAAATCGTGAATAATAAACTAAATTTTATTTACTTAAGAAACCGCACATAAAGAAAAAGTACGAATAATATAAAAGAGAGTTATTTGAATGGAATGTACATGATTTGTTTGGTCGATTACCCAAAGCACGCAGCAGAAGTGTCAGAGCGAGGAGACATAAATAACACGCGTTACTTACACGCACCGTGGTCTGCAACTTCCACGTCTCCTACGTATGTGTGCCTGCTACTTCCTACTTCTTAATTTCATGCCGTTTCTCCATTGTTCTAATTGTTATTTTACTGTTTATAATTATAACATACATTTTCCACAAAAGAGATTTTCACGCGTTTTCATTCCAAGTGCGTTGAAGGAAAATTTAATAACGGCACTAAGTTCTTTCTCTTTAAATTATATTTACTTCGTGGTCGCTCGGTGAAATAATTACAATAGTTAATTTTTTTTTTAAATATTCAAATTTTTACGTTTGATTTTATTTATTTTAATGTCGGTTTGAGTAACCTTCATTTTCATAATTTTATTATTATTTTAAGTGGTATACCTATAATTGAAGACTAAAATAATTAATGGCAAAACTTTCGCATTTATTTATGTGATTTTACCTTAGTTTTTTACGTTCATATTTAACATTGACATAGAAAAAACTTTTAGAAAAATAAACCGAAAAATAAAAGAAAATAAGAGTAATAAAATTGTGAGGTTTAAGAAAAAAATCTGAATAAGAAGAAAAAATCAGAAAACTGAAGTAAGAAATTACAAGAAGAAAGGATTTAACAAATTTAATAAAAATGTAAAAAAGCAAAGAACAACATAATACACTAGAAAAAACCGTAACATTAAAGAATTAAAAAACGTAATAGCGCAAAAGTAACTGATTCGTATTTTAAACGTAAATAAAACCGTAACGTATAGTAAGCGGCAGCTCAACGCTACGAAAAGTGAGTCGTAGATGATCTTCGATGTACTGATTATAACATAATCAAAATGATATCAAAACGTTAGAAATATACACTACAGATCAACAAACATCGCAAAACACAAATATAAACTAAAAACTATGAGAATAACAATTAAGGGTTCGTCAACAAATATCGCAGTACAGCTAATAATACAGGCCAATTAAATTAAGCAACACCTTGTACATAAAAACAATCAATTGGCTTAAAATTACATTAAAACAAATTTACGTTTGGAAATACAACAAAACTGTTAATTATTACGAGCTTACAATGAAAAAAAAGTTGTATACGTTAATCGTGATAAAAATGCAAAAGAAAGGAAATAATTATATATAAGCGACAGGTTACTTACATCAGCGTTACTGAATATACGATTAGCTAATGGCACATCTAACACAAATCTCATAAAATGTATGCAAATTAAACTAATACGTATATACACAGTTACCACAAACAAATTGCTCAGTTTCATACAAGTGATTAAAAGCAAAGTGCGCGAAGTTCAATTAAGATACCTCAACAGGTGTGCTCTCCAAGTCGTCGTAATGCTGTTCACAGGAACGAAAATCTAAACGTGGTTTTAATGTCCCCATCTAACATAGGTTATATGCATCCTGTATAGTTTTTATATTTCGTGCATGTCTTATTAGGAGTTTTCTAAAGTAAATAAACATGTAGCCAAAGTTGCTACGGTAACAGAAAAATCAAATAGTACCGTAAAATTAAAATGTAACTTTACCCTAGTATATTTCTCACAACAAACACATCCGAAACCGTAATTTATTTACTCAACACTAGCATTGATGATTTATGATACTTGAGATGTAGAAACCTCTGGCCATGACTTTAACACACGTGCATTTTTCTTAACGTTCAAAGCGGAAAAGTTCTCTGGTGCGTAAAATGACATCACTAGACAAAATTCGTACAGTTCGAAAACTATACCAAAATAACTTAATTTATTTCTGTTTTTAACATTCTTCTTGTGATTTATGGATACTTCTGGAAGTTTTTGTGGCTTACATAGTGTCACTTGATTGGCAAACATCTCTAAAAATGGTTTTTTTCGAAAAAATATTTGGATTAAAAAATATATCCTTGCCTTCAAAAAACCGTGTTAGGTATTTAGTAGTGTTGCTGTTTTCTAGTATGCATTTGTAAAAAGCTCAGCCGTTTGATAATGCGTTACAATTCTTTGTAAATGACTTTCTAGCCACAAATTTAATTCTTCATTATAATAGGTGGTAAGTGGTCAAAAAAAGAAAACGTCAAGCAGCTGTTCCTTATGGGTATCGTGGAATGAAAATTCTTGTGCTTCAATATTTTTGTGGTTTATTTAATAATGCAGTAGTAAAAACGCTTTATCCTGTTTTGTTGGTCGGACGTGCTAAACAAAATGATGTAACCATTTGTTACCAACATTTTTTTGGTCAACGGGTGTTGCTCGTAAGAACGATTGATGTTTGATTATTTTTTTCGCTGTCATAAAAGTCACTCACGGAACTTTGGTTAATGTTAATGGCCGTAATTACGTTTACTGTTACAATACCATTAAGGTAATTTTAATTATCATTTAGAGTGTATCGCATGCTGTGGACAGACAATATTTATTACGAAATTTTCTTCGCTATTTCGATGTAACTTAACCTATGCATTGTGTGTTGCCGATATGTCTGGCATTTATGAATTGAGAAATTAAACATACTCCTGTTAATCTTTTACGTTGCCAAGTTAAAGTTTCTACACCTGTTAATTATACTTGTTAATTTTTCTAGCATCTATGAATTGAGAAATCAAATATACTCCTGTTAATCTTCTACGTTACTACATTAAAGTTGTTATACCTGTTAATCTTTCTTTTATGGTAACATACCTTTCTCTTTTAATTGTGGTTACCCGAACACCAGAGTAACAAGGATTACGAACCTAAATTTTCGTTATAAGTTTGGATCGTCTGTCGTGATCGAGGCAGAAGTGTTAATTAGGATTGACCTGGCGCCCTTAAGTATAATTTCCTTAAACCTCCCCTCTCTCCGACTGTGTGAGTTGGCCGTGCAAGGCTTGTAAGACCTAAAGTTTATGCTTACTTGTGTTAACATTATATGCTCGTTTATATTGGGTTTAATATTACTTTTTAGGTAACTCAAGTACGGAATTAGCTAATCCCCTACTGGATAAAACCTAACTGTGAGGATTAGTATTTCAATTTTTTTATTTGTGCTTTGGTGGTCATGTGGTTTATGTGCTTCACAAACTCATATGCAGTGCGCGTCAAGTCTCGAAGGCTTAAATTGTTTGTTTGTCTACGATTTTAAAATTTGCGAATATAAATTCAGACGTTATGTTTATGTAAAAGTTTAGACCGACAGGGTCAGCTTGGGATACGGTGTGTTGCTCACTATTCGACGCAACTTATAATCAATTCAACCCACGTATCAATATTTGCAAAAATTTATATTTATGTACCTTCTTCATTCTGTGATACAAAAAATATATATTCTGTGTTATTACTTCGGTTGTGTTATTTATTCTTTTCGAGCTACGGGTAGAGAGACGGTATTTCCCTAATTTAATCTTCCATCGTCTTGGCGCTTTTTTTTCGATTTAAGTTATAATTTCGCATCACAAAGCCTGCGATCTCTCTCTGAAGAAGCTGTGCTAGCCGTTGTTTGTTGCAAGAAGTCCAGCGTAACAATTTATTATTGGCTGCCGATCGCTAGAAACCTTATTTTCTCCTAACAACAAGCCACCACCTCATGCTCGTTTACTTCATAAACAAAAAACTAGTAAGCCGAGTCATCTAAGCTGCTAGATGACAAGAGGAATTTAAATCAAACTGGTAGAAAAATCGGAATCTGATTTCTTGTCGACTCTGGTGCTGATATTTCTTGCGTCCCGTCGACGCATAAACAACGCTCTGTTGTGAGTAAACGTGAACGGTTCGACTGTAAAAACTTTCAGTAAGGAACTACTAAATGCCGAGTAAAAACATGTGGAGGCAGTACAAATGGCCGTTCACCATTGCTTAAGTCACCACGTTCATCATTGGCGCAGACTTAATCGATTTGGGTTACTCATAGATGTAAAACATAAATTACTACTACAAAGTACCACTCAACTGGTATGTCTAGAAAGCACCCACCTTTTCGATGGCACAAGAGTACATCTTGTAGCTCCGCATCAAAAATACTCAAATCTATTTACACTGTATCCATACTTATTGCGTTCGTTACTACAACTTGTTATGTTAAAAGTGTTTTAGTATGATGTTTGTCTCCTCTATAAGATTTATTCTAAGAACGCCCACTTTCCGTTACATTGCTGTGACGTCGAAAAGTGTTTGACATCGTAGTTCGATCACACATCACATCATTTTTCCGGTAATGGAATACCGCGGACATCTATTTTTTATTGCTAATTATTCACGCGCATTAATGCAAGTATTGGACAAAATATTGTTTCGACTTTAGTGAAAGCCTCTATTGGGTAAGCATTTTTATCTTATCTTTGTGGATTAATTTAATTTTTCCGTAATTGTCTGTAGCGGGTTTCCATACCTCCATACGTGTTTTTTGTCTGAGGAGATAATAAGCGTATACTGTCATACACGTCACTATAGTTAACGCTATCTACACCTTTGAGTGGTTGGATGCAATTATCACCGTATTGAAGGAAACAATTACCGAAATACTATATTTAATATGGGGGAAACTTGGCCATATGTACGTTTAGTTATATTTCAGTATATTTTAGGAAATACTGAGAAGATGCTTCTAGCTAGCAGCAAGCTTCGAACTAAACTGTGAGTAATTTCCTACTTTAATTCTTTTAACGTTAACGATCAGTTGTACACACGACTGTACGCATATGTTCGGTTGTTGTCACAATTAACGATAAAATTTGGTTTTGTGTGTAATATAAGATTAAAATATTTCATCGTTTTGGCGCTTTTTTATTTTGTTTTATAATTCAGCACATCAATACTCACAATTCAATCACCGAATCAAGTGAGTTAGTCGTCACTTTTAAGTTGCGAGAAAATCCTTGTAACACTTTCATGGCATATATCATTCAATTGTCACGACCGGACCACCTATCACCGCTAGAGCACGTCGTTTTGCGTCAGCTAAATTAGCAGCAGCCAATAATTCAAACAAATGAAAATTTAGGAAATAAAAAATTAGAAATATAATGTTGGCACTACATTTATTACTAAATGTGTCAAATTTGACATTAACTTTTTTTCAATTTTAATTGAATTTCAAGATTTTTAAAATGATTTTTCCAGATGACGCATAGTCGTTCTAATATAATAATTCACTTTGAACACTTACTTTTGTGTGGATTTCTAGTTTTCATTTTGCCACCCTAGAGCTTTTTCTTGCGTATTACGTAACTACACTAACGAACGAATATTGACGTTTGCGATGTTGTGGCACCACAAAAAATTAGTTTTTAAAAAGTTAATTAAGCAAGGTCCATATTAATATTAACCCTTTGAAATGAGTATTTGACACATCAAAAGTATTATAGCGCAGGCTTCAACGGCCGGAATCTATACTAACATTAGAATGTCTTCCGAGTTTAGACCGTGTCAGTGTTGTTGTAACCGAAGATGCCAACGTTTCGCCCACTTTCTCACTTTCTCACGCCCTGATGAAGCCCCTTACGAAAGTGGGCGAAACGTTGGCAACTCCGGTTACAACAACAATGACACAATCCAAACCTGGAAGACATTCTAATGTTAGTATCAAAAGTATCGTTTCTAGACTACTTATTCTCAGTGGAAAGCATCAACTTTACTAAGAAATATAAGAGACTGCTAGAATAGACTACAGATACACGTTAGGGATTCGAATACTATTCGCCAAGCGGTTATGTTAAAAAGTTGGTATGTGAAAATTTTTTGAGTATAACATTTGTCCTCGACACGACCACGTTTTGTGGTTAACTGTCAAATTTTAAAAACGCAAATTCATTTTTCTTCCGGTGACGTTTTGTGCAACACAGACCTGCGTTTAGCGGTGTCTAGGCCCAACAAGGCTTGCATCATTAAGTTATTTCACGCGATTCCACGTGAATATGCAATTGAATTTTGTGGCTATCTGAGTGAAGCTTATTTGGGGTATGTGTTTAGCGGATTTCCGTACCCCCACACGTTTCCTTTATCGGTGGAGATAACATACAAATGGCATATTTGAGAAAATTTTCATGACGTCACGTTGCTGTTATTTAACTATTCATACCGTCAAGAGGTTAGAGGCCTTTACGATTGTGATTTCTTTTGGAGGAAACTTTTACCATCAATTACTACATTAAGTCGAGGAAAAACGCTGCGCATTCGCTATCTTTAATGATTGTATGATTTAAAAACGGAATTTACTTGTGATAACGCCGTATGTACGTTCTTGTGTTAGATTTCATATTACGTTTTAGGTAATACAGGTACGGAACTAGCTAGATCCTTACTGGATAAAACATAACTGTAAGTATTACAATTTCTATTTTTATGAATTTGTTGGTCATGTCGATTGTTAGAATACAATTAATTATAAGATCATTTTGTGCGTTACAAAGTCGTAGACATTGCGCGTTGAGTCTTTAAGTCTTCATATTTTATATACTTATCACTAGCTCTTTTTTCAAAAAGAAATAAACGCATTGCCAAATGGGTCACAGCATTATGACGAAGAACTTCTCGCGGCATACTCTGCAGTAAAACATTTCCGGTATATGCTAGAAAGTTGTAATTTTACAACGGAAACTCAAACATTATATAAGGAAAACATAGTTACCGATACTTTTTCACAAATCTGTGCACTAAAAGTACCCTCTAACATATCACTTCACCAAATAGCTAATCTACAACATGAAGATCTC
Organism: Aquatica leii; assembly: GCA_035610365.1. NCBI lineage: Eukaryota > Metazoa > Arthropoda > Insecta > Coleoptera > Lampyridae > Aquatica > Aquatica leii. The sequence goes on along the minus strand of CM069437.1, from coordinate 12,767,697 downwards.
AAACTACCGGCATGAAATGAATCATCTTACCTCTTCGCAACTCCCAAATCATAATCCTGAGACATAACCAGAAACTCGTTTGCGACACATCTACAAGAAATCTCAGACCTTATGTTTCGCAATCATTGTGACAACCTCTCTTTCAGTCACTGCATGACCTGGCACACTCAGGTATCAACGGTTGAGTAAACCTGGTGCGCAAAAGATATGTGTGGTCGTTTCTTGATGTAACTCGATGAGCCATCTCTTGTCAACGGGTTAAAGTAACGAGACATTCTCACTGTAAAATTGGGGCGGACGATAGAACTCCAAAACGATTTTTGGAGATCAACGTAGATCTAGGGCAATACACAATTGTTGTTTTATTTAGTTTTGAATTGTAAATGTCAAAAGATTAAAATTAAAAGCTCGAGACTTGGAGAAATAACAGCTCTTATGTTTTTAACTTTAAATTTTTATGCTCAATAATCGTACGGTAGATGATTTCAAACTATTGATCCCATAGCTTATGCAAACAAAAGATTTTTGATTTGAAACAAAACACACTCAAATTATCATTAGACATCTTTGATACCTAAATTACAAAAAAATGTTATTTTTTATAATAAGATACAGGGGTTAATCTGAAGTAAAAATTGAAAACTAGATTTATAAAAATTCTTTTGACAAAAATATCTCTGAAAAACAAGAGTCAACAATATCTGTTGCATACAACTGTATATTAGACCTTGGCTTTGCCATCAGCTATAAAGTTACACTTTAACAACTATTTTTGTTTGATCAATATCCCATCCCTCGTAAATTTAATATCATGATATGTCTTAATACTCTTAATCAAAAATTATTTAAAAAAAATACAAATTATAGAGTCAGTAGATTAACTTCAAATTTTCCATAACTTATATTATATGACATTTTCTTTAGAATCGTTATCGAGCCTTAAATAGACTTTAAACCCAAATTTGCTAGATTTTTTACACGCCGTACATTAAACTTTACGATTTGAAGACTAGAAGAGAGCAACAAAAATATAGAGATACTTAAAGTCGCATTTTCTTTTATAGATTTCAGCTGCAATTACTAACCTAATATTTTTCCTCTTTTATATGCTATTCGTGCACGCTAATTTTCTCAAAATTAAACATTAAAGCTCGCGCTGTTAATAATTAGATCTTGTAAGCAATCCGTTAATGAGAGTTAAAAAGAAAAACTCGCCGAAGAATTTTCTTATTGGCGGCTCGTGGCGCTCGAAACATCAAACGGCAGAAAACATTTTTGTAAGGGCAAGCGATTGTTGGAGACACACATGGCTCGTGGGGTGGCGCAGACATGCAAAATGTACGCATGTACGCAGATATATATTATTTTTGATGCTCTCCAGATACGCTTTAATTTAATTCTCTATAGGAGGCACGCGATGCTAAATATGCATAATTTGTGGGCCCATCTCGAATTTTATTACTATAATCCACTGTATTTTAGGCTGGTTTATACTGTTTCTAATTTTATTTTGTATTTGTGATGTAAATCAATATAAATAGAGTACCTACGTACTCTATTGTCTGAGACCTAAAATAAATAACAGTTACCGAGTATTATTATTTCGTACAGTAACGTAACGATAAATTATAGCGTACGAATTTTCTTTGTTAAATTAATTACTTTTTCTGAATGTGCGAAACCTTCCAGAGAAATCGCGACGGGTTAGCGTCGAGTGCAATATTAAGAAGCTCTATAAAATCCGCCTGCATACGTTTGCGAATGTAAGCAAATAAAGCTTTCGTTGCACAAACGCCTTACATTAGGGTAACTGAATCCACTTAACCGTTTGATAAATTAATCAAACACGCCGAAATTTGTAAAATTAAATTTCAATTTTTGTTTCTACTCACCGACACAGCTCTCTGGTCTTAGGTATCGTAACCTGAAACAAAGAAACAAAGTTAGTCAACGAGAAGATATATTTAATCATCAAATTATTTTAATTCGATTAATTTATACAACTACAAATTGCATTAGAGTTGAATTCTTTGATACAAAACTATTTTTAATTTAAAGTTTGCTAATTATAACACGTTTTGTTGGTTGAATTTACGTTGCACGTTATATTTTAAACGTTATTTTCTGACCATTTGTCCCAACGTTTGCTTTTACGTTATTCTTATATTGATAATTGGATAATCTAATACCTCATGGTGCAAATTATCAGTAGTCAACTTGGATTGTGCAACAGAAAATTGTTCCGTATATACAACGTTTTTTTTGTCGGTAGCTTTCACGTTATCTATCAACGCAATTTTAACGTTAACAATCATTATTTATTAAAAATTGGTGCACTAATGTTGGTGAAATTGAAGTCATTAGACGACGTTAAAATAACTAAAAATTATAACGTTGTATATAACAGTTTTATTTATTGTCGGCATTTTTCACGTTATTTATCAACGTAAGTTAAATGTGGATATTACTGAAGATTATAAAGTTGTATATATAACAATGTTCTATTGTCAGTATTTTCCACGTTATTTATCAACGCAATTTTAACGTTAATAATTATTATTTATTAAAAATTGGTGCACTAATGTTGGTGAAATTAAAGTTATTAGACGAAATTAAAATAACTAAAAATTATAACGTTGTATATAACAGTTTTAACTATTGTCGGCATTTTTCACGTTATTTATCAACGTAAGTTTAATGTGGATATTACTGAAGATTATAAAGTTGTATATAACAGTGTTCTATTGCCAGTATTTTTCACGTTATTTATGAACGGAATTTTAACGTTAACAATCATTATTTATTAAAAATTGGTGCACTAATGTTGGTGAAATTAAAGTCATTAAACAACGTTAAAATAACTAAAAATTATAACGTTGTATATAACAGTTTTAACTATTGTCAGCATTTTTCACGATATTTATCAACGCAAGTTTAATGTTAATATTACTGAAGATTATAAAGTTGTATATAACAGTGTTCTATTGCCAGTATTTTTCACGTTATTTATGAACGCAATTTTAACGTTAATAATCATTATTTATTAAAAATTGGTGCACTAATGTTGGTGAAATTAAAGTCATTAGACGACGTTAAAATAACTAAAAATTATAACGTTGTATATAACAGTTTTAATTATTGTCGGCATTTTCACGTTATTTATCAACGCAAGATTAATGTTGATATTACTGAAGATTATAAAGTTGTATATATAACAATGTTCTATTGCCAGTATTTTTCACGTTATTTATGAACGCAATTTTAACGTTAATAATCATTATTTATTAAAAATTGGTGCACTAATGTTGGTGAAATTAAAGTCATTAGACGACGTTAAACCAACTAAAAATTATAACGTTGTATATAACAGTTTTAGCTATTGTCGGCATTTTTCACGTTATTTATCAACGCAAGATTAATGTTGATATTACTAAAGATTATAAAGTTGTATATATAACAATGTTCTATTGCCAGTATTTTTCACGTTATTTATGAACGCAATTTTAACGTTAATAATCATTATTTATTAACATTGGTGCACTAATGTTGGTGAAATTAAAGCCATTAGACGACGTTAAAATAACTAAAAATTATAACGTTGTATATAACAGTTTTAACTATTGTCAGCATTTTCACGTTATTTATCAACGCAAGTATAATGTTGATATTACTGATGATTATAAAGTTGTATATATAACAATGTTCTATTGCCAGTATTTTTCACGTTATTTATGAACGCAATTTTAACGTTAATAATCATTATTTATTCAAAATTGGTGCACTAATGTTGGTGAAATTAAAGTCATTAGACGACGTTAAAATAACTAAAAAATATAACGTTGTATATAACAGTTTTAACTATTGTCGACATTTTTCACGTTATTTATCAACGCAAGTTTAATGTGGATATTACTGAAGATTATAAAGTTGTATATAACAGTGTTCTATTGCCAGTATTTTTCACGTTATTTATGAACGCAATTTTAACGTTACTTATCATTATTTATCAAAAATTGATGCACTAATGTTGGTAAAATTAAAGTTATTAGACGACGTTAAAATAACTAAAAATTGTAACGTTGTATATAACAGTTTTAACTTTTGTCAACATTTTTCACGTTATTTATCAACGCAAGTTTAATGTTGATATTACTGAAGATTATAAAGTCGTATATATAACAATGTGCTATTGTCAGTATTTTTCACGTTATTTATCAACGCAATTTTAACGTTCAAAGTTATTATTTATCAACTGTCAGTGTTCAATGTTCGTGAAAGCAACGCCATTATGTCACGTTAAAATTATTGAAGAATATAACTTTGGATTAAGTGTTCTATTGTCAGTATTTTCCATGTTATTTATCAACACAATTTTCGCGTTGATAATTATTATTTATTAATCATTGGTGTTAGTAAAATTAACGTTATTAGACCAAGTTAGAAATACTGAAGATATACGTTGTATATAACTGTGTTCTATTGTCAGTATTTTCCACGTTATGTATAACGCAATTTTAACGTTGGTAATTATTATTTATTAACCATTGATGCACTTATGTTGGTGAAATCAACAATATCAGACTACGTTGAAATTATTAAAGATTGTCAAGTTGTATATAACAGTGTTCCATTGCCAGTATTTTTCACGTTATTTATAAACGCAATTTTAACGTTAATAATCATTATTTATTAAAAATTGGTGCACTAATGTTGGTGAAATTAAAGTCATTAGACGACGTTAAAATAACTAAAAATTATAACGTTGTATATAACAGTTTTAACTATTGTCAGCATTTTTCACGTTATTTATCAACGCAAGTTGAATGTTGATATTACAGAAGATTATAAAGTCGTATACATAACAATGTTCTATTGTCAGTATTTTCCACGTTATATATCAACGCAATTTTAACGTTAATAATTATTATTTATCAAAAATTGACGCACTAATGTTGGTAAATTTAACGTCATTAGACGACGTTAAAATACCTAAAAATTATAACGTTGTATTTAACAGTTTTAACTAGTGTCAGAATTTTTCACGTTATTTATCAACGCAAGTTTAATGTTAATATTACTAAAGAATATAAAGTTGTATATAACAGTGTTTTATTGTCAGTATTTTTCACTTTATTTATCAATTCAATTTTAATGTTTAATTATTATTTATCAACCGGTGCACTGTTGTTGGTGAAATCGCCCGAGGGAGCAAAATGCTATGCATTGAAACAACTTTTGAGAACAAGTACGTTAATAACTTGGAATTCATAGTTTAAGAGTACGATAGAATTTCTACGACCTTAATTATAACTTGTAAATATGTCTCATTGTTCTAAATTTTATATTTTAATTTTTTTATATAAATTATAGTGCATTATTTAAATTATTATTTTGAAGTAAGTTAGATCAAAAATTAAAATACCTGTGCGAAATCCTTAAAAAAAGTTTTTTTATAATTGTTATAAACACGTAATAATTTCTTGTGAACTTCATGTTAAAAAACGGTTTGAAATATCTAAAAACTACGTTTTTTATAACTGTTGCAAACACGTGTTAATTTTTGGTAAAATTCACGTATATAGATGACGTTAAATAAACGCTAATTATCTAAGTATTTGACGTTTACATATATTTAAAAATCGAGGTTGATAAAGCTGAAATAAATTACGTTAAAATATTATACAGACGTATCCTATTGCCAACGTTAATTTTACAGGTTCGAAAACACGTGAAAACACCCGACATTTGTATGTTGACTCTTAAAATGTAATGTTAAAAAAATGTTGTTGATCAAAGTAAAACAGAAGTTATATTTAAACGCAAGCAACATTTACAATCACGCGACAAAATAAACATTCTAGAATTTAAATTATTGATAGTTAACTTTAGGATTTTGTTATAAATTAAATAATATATGTACGAGTAATATTAGTATGTCTATGTCATTTTTGCCTTAAAAATAAAATTGTGAGTTGTACAATCAATTTTAAATTTTTTGCCCTGTTTGGCCAAAGTAGTATTTAACACAATTTAATCCACTAATGTTATGCACCTTGTGTTCAGCTAATTTGTCAGTGTTTTTAGTTAAGGTACACAGCCAACATCAATTGTGTTTCTATATGTGATTATTTTTGTGTTTGTGGTCTTTTTAATTACACACATCAATAACTTAGGAAAGAATTTATTTTTAGTGCATTTGCTAATACCTCTAGTAAAATTAAAGTGTGTGAAATTGATAGCTATGAACCTGAGTTTTCATTAACACTTGTCAGAAATCCGCCAATTTATTGTTTTGCCCTGTTAAAAATGATTGTTTACTGATCACTCGGTATATTTTACAACGTTCACTTTAAATTCAGTGAGCAGCGTTAGAGCGATGTAACAACGTTTTTTTTTCTCGGATTTGCGCTTTTGACATTTTACACGCAAACTGAAGTGGCGGCTAGTGGTCAAATTTTTTTCATTTTAAAACTTTAAAAATGCGCTTTTACTCAATAAAAAAATTATATTCAAAGTCAATTTATCTATTTTTAGAATAAACAAAATAAAAAGTTACATATTTTCAATTATTTATAAGGTCACTAAAAAGAATCGTCAGTGCTGCAAAGTGAACACATGTAACTTAAGGCTCAGCGGAACTTTCTGAAACCGATGCTTATAGAAAGAGTCGCTGAGGTATAATGCACCTCCACGTTGTTATCGATTTGATTTTTGTTTTCGTTTTTAGCATTAATGGTAACGCGTTGATGGTTCCACTCATTTTACCTTGTGCATTAGACACGCTACTAGTATATGTAGTGTTTATTTTTAGTTTAGACTATTACGTTCGTGTTGTGTCATAAGAAGAATTTGACCTTTACGAAGTAATGCAAAGTTTGACGCTTTTATTTATTTGATCTCAGGAACACGTTTGTGTTAAAATTATTGTAATTGTAGTACTTGTCCGACTACATTGTGTTTGCATTTTTAAGGATTTACAAGCCTTTCTAGATCTAGTAAAGACGTGTACCGTTATTGTCAATTTGTTTACGACCATTTTGCACCAAATGTTATCACAAATATTGAATTTATTGTGTAATAATTAGACAATATTTTTTTGCGATTTGATTAACTACGACGAGTAAAGCGTAATAATGTCCCAAGAACTACTTTGCGGCATTACATTAATGGTCCTAGAAGCATTTAAAAGTATTTTCACTCAAAATGGAAAAAATGGTGGTGGAAAATTAGCATTGCATTTGCTTTAGCGTGTGGCCAAAAAATAAAACTGTTTTGATATGCTGCTAATTAGAAATTGCCTGTGCTTGCGGTTTTTGAAAAAACACAATTCAATCTTGGTTGCCCAGTCTCTGTTAATAAAACTGCTGATCCTACATCAAATAAAAGTTAGAGAAACATTTTAGAAATGTTTTCAAAAATGTTTTTTTTTACCAAACATTCCAAATGATCGTGCATTATTACCAATTGTCAATAGTCAAATATCACATGAAGAAAACTGAACCATCTGCTTTTTGTTGGTCTGAAAAACCCGATGTTTTGCATCACGATGAGTCGAAAGTCTTAAAAATGATTGTTAAACCTCAGCTACTCTCAACAAGAAAGGGTCATACTTTGTTTCAGAAATTGACATACATTTTGTTTCAGTTAGAAGATATGAATAATTACTTTATAATAGTAACTCAACACGAAAAATGCCCTTGGCTCATTTTACAAACATAAAAGAAACGTGTCACAGTGTGTCAATTATATTCAATTATCAAATCATCTTTGACAAATCTGTAGTGTGCTTAAGATGTATTTTCTTATTACTTGGAGTGCAAGGAGGGTTTACCAAAAATTGTTTTTTTTGTGTCTGTGATTGACAATGGCTTGATTTAAAAGTGTGTAGAGCTTCTTGTGCTTGTGCACAGTTGTTGTTCTTTGCAAAAACCAACAGTAATTTCTCATCATGTTGGAATTCAAGCGACCTTAATATCTGGTTTTTATGGTGAACATCTTTGGTGGAATTTTTCACCGTGTTCGTCACTCATGGCTCCTATATTTGACTGTAAAAACAGAGATGCAAATGCAAGAAATGTATCCTAAATGATATTCCGCAACCGAGGTGCTGGTAGGTTGTTAGCAAATTGTCTATAAGTTTTGCATAGTTGTTTGCTCTACGGTTCCCAAGGAAGTTGCGCACAACAAGCACAAATGCAACGCAAGTTGCTTGTTCTCTTTTAGGTGAGCTCTAATCTGAACAATAGATCTCGAATCAACTTTCGTATTTCTACAAAGACTCCTGTTTTTAATGTTGCGTCAGTTTTCGTATTTCCAAACTTGTTTTTTAAGTACTGAAATCTACGATTTGTTTGATCCATCGCTGCAACAAACTGTTTCATAAGACCCAGTGATATGGAGAGTCTTATTATGATCCACAAAAGATACATATTGAACATTGTGCTGTCCGACCACAGGTAAATTTTTGGGTGGTCAATTTTTTAATGTGATGATTTGTATTATCAAAAAAAAACAGACGTGCTTTGTATACCCAGTCTAAATTCCTAGCAGAAAGGCTACAACCTTCAAATCACCGCAAATATTCTAATTATGCTCCGAGTAGTAAATCAGCATTGAGAGTGTTTATTGTTATGTAAGTTTCCTTCATTTCCACGGCATCAGGGTTAGGAATTCATAGTTTCTGGTTGCCATTGTTTACTAAAACGGCTTTGAGACTGCTTGAGCTGGAGTCAATTAAAAGTCTTCACTTTTCTGCTACGTACTGGTTATCTAGTTTTTCCATGAGTGCTGTGACGTCATGACAGAAGCAAACACCGTGTTCAACCGCAAAGTGACCTGCAAATTTTATGTGGCGAACACAAAAATGCGCAACTGTAGCACATCTCTAGAGTAAGTTCCAATCTCCAACAGTTCAGACCTTTTTTCTAAAAGAACAAATCGCAAACCAAATCGTCCAATTTGGCTTGGTTGATCAAATATGGCTTTTTAATGTCACAAATACACAATTTTTCACTTGTGCTTGAATCTTGACAATTTTTCTGCTCCCACCAAATCATGGGAACAGGAACCCAAGATTTTGTTTGATTTTACATTCAAAGTAATGTTTGTAAGCTATACGTGGACTTTTCCTCATGTTCTTTTAATATCATATGACTTTCGACCATAATTTTAAATGCTGCGAAATTTCTAATTTCAAATATTAAAATTACATAAAACACGCGATGATTTCATTCAGTAGCAAATTTATTATTGCGTTGTGTTATTTATCTACTGATGATTATAACTCCAAAACTAGATGTGAAAAAGTCTCCGATATAACAAAAAATGTTACCATTTATAAAAAAGCTTAAACAGTTCAACTCTTTTCAATAGTCAGTAAAAAAAATTGTAGCTTTTTTGCTTAAATAAACTAGTAAAAAAGTTTTTTTTAGGGTTAATGGTGTATTTATTTAATATGGTGCGCAACTAAGTTCCCGCTGTTTTTCGAAAGATGGCTCCAGCAGTAAGTGCTGGTCGATTGTGACTTATCCAAAACGTCATAAATCAAGCTTAGATACATGGTAAACAAACCGCGTCAACACATTAGTGATTTTGCTTTTGCGTCATATACTTTTGATTGTGTGAAAATGTCTGATTTTGTGCCAAATAATCGTCATTTGCGGGATGTGTTGCTTTTCTTCTTTCATTCGAAGAAAACGGCGGCTGAAGCGCATCGAGAACTCATAAAACTTTACGGAGAAGCTGCTCTAAGTGAAACAACGTGCCGTAATTGGTTTCGTGGCTTCAAAGACGGTGATTTCCATGTTGACGACCGTTCACGTGCAGGAAGGCCAAAAATCTTCGAAAATGCTGAATTGGAGGCATTGCTCGATGAGGATGAGCTGTTGAAACCGAACGAAACCATCACTGGGGAACGGTATCGAACTCAATTGATGCGATTGAGCCGAGCATTGCGTGAAAAGCGGCCACAATACGAGCAGAGGCACGAAAAAGTAATTCTACAGCATGACAACGCTCGGCTTCACGTTGCCAAACCCGTTAAAACGTACTTGGAAACGTTCAAATGGGAAGTCCTACTCCACCCGCCATATTCCCTAGATATTGCGCCGTCCGATTATTACTTGTTCCGTTCGATGGTACATGGTACATGGTCATATGAAGACATCTCAAAATGGCTTGATTCGTGTATAGCCTCAAAAGACGAACACTTCTACCGTCAAGGTAATTGAGCTCTGCCAGAAAGATGGGAAAAAGTTGTCGCTAGCGATGGGCAATACTTTAATTGATTCATTTGTAATCATTTTTTCACAAAAAAGTTGCATTTTCATATTAAAAAAAACAGCGAGAACTTAGTTGCGCACCTACAATTTTAATACAAGTTTTCGAACTTTAGCAAAGTTCTTCGTCAGATAGTATAAATTAAATGAATTTGACAATTGTAAAACTAAGGTAACTAAAAACAATAACCTGTAAGGGAACTAGATAATTGGCGATATTTAGCTACAGCATTTGCTCGAAGGTCTAAAGGGAAACCACCATAAAAACTCTAGACGTAGCTTAAGTGTAATTGGTGGACAAATTAAGATTACGAAATAACAGGTAACCAGGTGTCAAATAGTTCGTAAGCACTGTCTCTATTAAAATTGTTAGAAGATTTAATAATTTTAATAGCTTCTCTAATCCTTTTTAATTTCCAGTTCTTTGTTTTAGAAATTGTTTTAGTTTTCTCAAAGTTTATAACATAAAGAGTGTCAAAAGCATGTTCGGCAATGGAAAACTTAGTAGGCTGGAGTAAACGAAGATGTCTTCTATGTTCTTTTAATCCCGTATCTATAGTTCTACCAGTTTTCCCAATATATAGCTTGCCACAGGTGTATGGAACTTGGTACACTCTACAGGTATTGTAAGATATTTTGTCTTTTATAGGATTCAACAAATTTATGGGAGTATGCATTGAAAATGAGTGTTTTTTTAATAAAAATCAACAGTTTATTTTGAGAAGACTATCAGACTTAGATCATTCAAATTACTGTGCATCGGCAGCTACCACCTTCTCCCATCTTTCAGGTAGCGTGCGGATTCCACGCTAGAAAAATTTTGGTCTTTTGAGGAAACCTAGTCATCGACCCATTTTTTGGTATCGACATAAGAAGAAAATCGCTCTTCAGCTAGGCCATGTGTCATGGACCGGAACAAATGGTAATCGAGTGGGGAAATGTCTGGTGAATACGACGGGTCAGGTAGGACTTCCCATTTGAGGTTCTCCAGGTAGTTTTTTACAACATTTGGAACATGGGGTCGTGCGTTGTCATGTGCAAGAATAACCTTGTCATGTCTTTCGGCGTATTGTGACCTTTTATCGTTCAATGCTTGGTTCAGTTTGATCAATTGTCGTGGATAACCGTTTGCTGTAAGCGTCTCGTTCGATTTAAGCAGCTCATAATATATTACTTCGAGCTGGTCCTACCAGATGCAGAGCATGAGCTTGGAACCATGAATATTCGGTTTCGCTGTCGATGTGATGGCTCGCCGGGCTTGACCCATGCTTTTCTGCGTTTACAGTTGTAACGCATCCACTTTTCATCACCAGTAGCAATTTGATGCAAAAAACCTTTTCTTTTTTGTCGCGCGAGCAGCTGTTCGCAGGTAAAAAATCATCTTTCGATGTCACTCGGTTTCAACTCCTACGGCGACCAATTTCCTTGCTTTTGAATCATTCCCAGTTGTTTCAAACGCCTAGAACCTGTTGATTGATTGACACCCAATGTTTCCGCAAGCTCTTCCTATAATTCCTATAGTTATTATATGGAACATTTTGAAGAAGAAGCCTTAAAATCTGCATGTAAAAAACCAAAATTATGGCTTAGATATGTAGATGATATTTTTGAGATTTCGTCTCAGTGAAGATGAACTTCAAATTTTTCTTCAATACCTTAATAATCAACATCCAAACAAAAATTTAGTATTCAAAAAGAATGTAATGGTACCTTACCCTTTCTTGATGTAAAAATTGAAAAAAAAGCCAGATGGTACTTTAATACATTCATTTTATCTAAAACCAACACATATAGATCAATACATAAACGCAAATTCTCATTATCACCCAGCTCAGAAACTTGGAACGATTCGCACATTATATAATCGTGCAAAGATAATTTGTCACAAAGACAAATCACAAGAAGAGTTAGAACACCTTAAGAACGCTTTGATAAGAAATGGTTTTATTGAAGAACAAATAAAAAAGTTTCTTCGACCAAAGACAAGACTTACTTTAACAGATGATTCAACTATTAACCAAAACTTTGTTATTTTACCTTTTGTTTCCAACATATGTGACAAAATTGGAAGAATACTCAGTAAACATGAGATAAAAGTACAACTACAATTAAAAATTTGTTGAATCCTATAAAAGACAAAACACCTTACAATACCTGTGAAATGTACCAAGTCCCATGCACCTATGGCAAAGGTATATATTGGCGAAACTGGTAGAACTATATGTTACAAGCTTATAGGTTTTACGAACCTTGCACGCCCAACTCACACAGTCGGAGATAGGGAAGGAGATAAATAAGAGTTAAAAGGCGCCAGATCTTTTATAAGTAAAGCTTCTATCTCGATCAGGACAGAAGGTTCAAGTTTGTTACGAATTTTAGGTTCGTAATCCTTGTTACCCTGGTGCTGGTGTAACCAAGAAAAAGAAAGATATGTTACCATAAAGAGAAAATGAAATAAGTATAACAACTTTAATTTAATAACGTAGATTATTAACAACGAGTCTCTCTAATTCTCAATCCACAAATGCCAATCAAAGTATTGGCAACACACAGTACATAAGTTTACAAGATGTCAATAGCAAAGAAAATTACATAACAAATATCGTTTGTACACAGCATGCGATACACACAAAATAATTAGTGAAACTACCTCAATGGTATTGAAACAATGATTGTAATTACGTAAGTTAAAGTAAGCAAAATTCCGTGAGTGACTTTTCTGACAGCAAAAAAATAATTAAATAAACTTATCCACAACTCAGTACCTACTTGTGTGAAGACAACGTTTTCCTCGTGGAGTTAGCGTGGAATAAATTTGAATAGCAAATCGTGTCAACACAATGACTCACGAAAGCTAGATCTACAAAATTGTTAATTACTACTAAAAGAAAGTACATATAAGAACCCGAAAATCGAATGCTGTTGTACACATTCAGTGAAAGTTGGTTTCGCAGTTGTTTGCCGCATGAGTAGAATCTCAAAAAAAAGTTCTTGCCTTCGTTTTCAGTTTTAAACGTAGGCCTTACAGAGTTATACTCGTCCCATGAGGGTATTTGTCGATATTAACCCCTGATCGATAATGCATCAAAACATACAGTCAAAAACGTAGAGGGACGGCTATCAAATTAAGAAAGAAATTACACTGGTCTGCAAAAAAATATTTTCTATCGAGCCCTGACACTATTCCGGGTGATTCTTATGTAAAATGACGTCCTCAATCCAAATGTGTCTTCCGTTTTCTTCCATCACCCACCATTTTCGAGGGAGCCCCAAATCTCTAATTTTACCACTTTTCGATAAATTAATTATAATTTATTTATCGAACGATAATAATAATTATAATAATTATTATAATAATAAATATATGGACATGAATTTAATTTAAATGGGAAAAAGAACTATTTTAACTATAAACAGTAATAAATAAAAAGATATTCATCGTTACTTGGTGCTTGCTTTCCTTTTATACCCTGAGGTACAGCTCTCTCGTTTCAAAAACCAGCAGTACTCCGCCAACATGCTTGCATTCCACTTCCCTGAAAATTTCTTCTCCAGCTTAGCGATGTCTTGATGAAACCGTTCCCCGTGTTCATCCGAGACTGCTCCTAAATTTTCAGGGAAAAAGTCCAGATGCGAGTAAAGGAAGTGAACTTTAAGAGACCTTGTACGCTAAAAGCAGTTCCTCGACGTGAGCGACATAATCTTCACTTTTGTGGTTACTCAGGCAGTTCTTACAAACGTTTTGAATTGCAAGCCAAGCTCGTTTTTCTTTTCGATTTAGGTGTTCAATAAACGTCGAATCTTGAAAGAGTTGTCTAATCTGGGGACCAACAAAAACGCCTTCTTTGATTTTAGCTTCGCTAAGACGAGGAAATTTAGTTTTCAAAAATTGAAATGCGCCACCTGTCTTGTCCACTGCTTTCACAAACTGCTTGATCAATCCAAGTTTGATGTGTAAAGGTGGTAAGTAAATATTTTCCTTTGGAACCAAAGGATTGTGGGCGACATCTTTCTGACCAGGAATAAGATTTTCTCGCAGAGGCCAGTCCCGTACGATGTAATGTTTATCTCAGGCTCGGTTATCCCATTCACAAAAGAAGCAGCAATATTTTGTGAATCCTGATTGCAGGCCCGTGAGTAGAGCAATAACTATTAAGTCAGCGCAAAGTTTCCACTTATAATCATGATAACTAATTTTATCAAGGATTCTGAAGATGTTTTCGTACGTTTCCTTTTTATCAACAGAGTATGCAACTGGAACTGATAGAAAGCCATTCCCATTTGCCAACAGGACAACTTTTAAGTTTGTTTTTGATGAGTCTATAAACAGTCTCCATTTGTCTGGGTCACATGGCATCTGTAGCTCTGTCATCAATAAATTTGCATTAGGACAGAACACTAAACCTTTATCTTCTAAGAGAAGACATTTCAGGGTTGCTTGTCTAGTCCTGTAAGAAGACATTTTTACTCCCTTTTCTAAGAGATTCCACTGTTGAAGTCGCGATCCTAGAAGCTGAGATTTAGTCTTGGGTAACTGCAAATCCCTGACAAGATCATTTAATTCCGATTGAGTGAGGAAGTGAGGTTGCCGAGAAACTAAAACTGCGGAATACTCTTCATCATCATTGAACGTATCATTCGAAGCCTCAGGTTGTGACTCAGAGTCTTTTAAATCAATTTCAGGCTCTAGAGTATAAGTGTTTGGGGGCTCTGGGATTGTCAAAGTATCGTTATGAGGAACAAGTCTTAGAGCTGACGGAATATTGGGATACTGAATTGTATGCTTACTTTTGCTCGAAAATCCGACGGTGGAAGTCATAGAAAAGTAACAATCTGTAATATGACAGCGAGGTTCACGCCAAACCATGGGCACAGCAAATGGCATTGATTTACGGGTACCTTTGAGCCATTTAGTCAAACTACTGTAACAAGTCGTACAGCAAACTGATAGAGCCCAAGTCTTGTCCTGGTCGCCAACTTGACAATCAAAATATAATTTATAAGATGTTTTAACAAGCGGAGAAAGGGGTTTCGCTTTTAAAGTAATTCCCCGCAGATATAGCAGAAGCTATTGGGATGATTTTTACACTCGCGTGGCATAATTAAACAGTAATTCGACGCCCGACATTAACCACAAATCACACTTAGTCACTTGAAAAAATCCGGAGTAAAAGTAGTTTTACTGTTTTACACAAATGAACAAAAATGAACACAAAATCCAGCACGTTTAAAACGTCGACAAGTTAACTCTGCAATAGCTATAGATGTACTAATCGAAACAGTTAAGCAAACAATGTAATATACTATAATGAGAAGAGTAATGCAAGTTCAAGCCTGTCGAAAATTTCTGTTCAAACCTGCATGCGGTATTAAGATTGCCAGCGTCGTGCAGTGAATCTTCCTAACTGTTTATTGATATTTTTTTACTGTTCTTATATATTTGTATTTTATTGTTGTTTTTATATACATTTTATAGCAAAACTTTTGCCATATACTTTGGTATAACTTTTATTACCTGCTTTGGGATGTTGAACGGCTATAAGTTAAAATCCAAAAAAAATGCAAAAAATAAAATAAAAATGGGGTGCCCCCAAAATAGGTGGGTGATGAGTAAAAACGGAGCTCATTTTTGGATTCAGGAGGTCATTTTACATAAGAATCGTCAAGAATGGTATCAGGGCCGATTTTCATGCAGACCAGTGTTACCAAAGAATTCTAACAAAACGGATATGAACAGCTTACCTTGTGATGAATAAACTACTTTAAATGCGTAATGAAATTTAAATTTCATTTCTATTAGCGTCGATGTTATTAGAAACTTCAAATTTTAAACTTCACAGGCCATTTTACTTAGTTGTCGGTTTAACCTCTTGACAGAAAATGACAGTAAAAAGAAAACTTGGCAGAGGGCGTCAAAACATATATCTAATTTTAATTCAACCAATATACAGGGTATAACGTTACGAAATTTTTGCACGTAACATGTAGATACGAGATTAAAAGAACATAAAAGACATCTTCGTTTACTCCAGCCTACTTCGTACCCCCTGCATGATATAAACTTTACGAAAACTAAAACAATTTCTTAAACCAAGAAATGAAAATCAAGAAAGATTAGAGAAGTTATTGAAATTATATTCTAACAATTTCAATAGAGACAGTGGTTACGAGCTATCTGACACCTGGTTACCTGTTATTTCCTGATCTCAATTTGTTCATGAATTACACTTAAGTCTAGTTTTTATAGTAGTTTTCCTCTAGACCTTTGAGCAAATACTGTAGTTAAATAAACGTGCGTCAATTATCTAGTTCCCTTACGAGTTATTGTTTTTAGTTACCTTAGTTTTACAATTGTCAAATTCATTTAATTTATACTACCCGACGAAGAACTTTGCTAAAGTTCGAAAGCTTGCATTTAAATTGTATTAAATAAATACACCATTTACCCTAAAAAAATCTTTATGTTGTATGGTGAAACTTTTATGTCTAAAATAGTAAAAAAAATTATTATATAATATGTTATTCTTTCTAAGAACACGTACGTATTCTACGTACATTTTTGCTCATTGTTTACGGAGATTGTGCTTAATCTCTTGTAATTATATTGAATTAAAACGTACGATCGATACTGAAAAACGGTATGACCTATTTTACTAAAAAAAGTAATAACTTGATTTAATCATTTAAATTTTTTTTAAACTTATTATTTTAATGAATAATAATTTATCAACACTCGTCTAAACCAAAACAAACTCCAAGTACACCTTTATGATCGTCTCATAAGTTACGAGCTTTTGAAGTAGTTTTAAAAGGGTATTTTCCATTGTTTTAGGATTTAGTTGCCACAATATATAAAATAATAAAAGGTATTTAAAGTATCACGACTCGTTGCATACAAAACTACACAAAAATACGCACATTTTCCTCATTTTTTTTGTATTTAGGTAAAATCCAATCATTACCAGAAGATCCATAAAATAATAATAATAAAGGTTGTAAAATCTAAATAATAGAATTAAACATTAAGTAATGACCACTAACTACAATTTTATGTGGGTTTTGTTGGTAGTAACAATAAAGACATTCTAAAGAGAATATGACAATAGGCATTATGTAAGCTAATTATCTCTTTAAGTACATGTAATTATCCTTAGATAAAGCAAAACGAAATGTAAACGGATAACGTGTATAACTATGCAAAATAATTTAATAATCCGATTTAAAATTTAAATTTATCAATTAGTTACTGACTGTTTAATTATTTACTTATGTTTACCCTTTTATGTTGTAGTCTAATTACACCACGTTGAACTTTAGATTTTTTTTTAAACTAACATAAATCTTCACAATTTTTTTTCTATTTTAGTTTTTGCTTACATTGTATAAAAAAGTTATGTCAATGTTCAAATTATTTCAGGCGAAATCTATAATATTATGTTATTTTAAGATCACAAATATATGTATTTAATAAACATAATCTTAAGTTGATATATAATTTTTATTAAAAAAATTGTTTATATCTAAAAAAAATTATTTTCTTAAAATTTGTGTTAGTAGGACAATCCTATTTATTACAGTATTTACGTAATATGTAGAAGTTTTTATTACATTGGGCTTGACAATAAATAATAAGCAAATGCAAAATAAATAATTATTACTGCAAGAAACATAAATCAAATGAACAAAAAACAAATTCTAAAATTAAATTATTAGTAAGTTTTTAGAAACGTTTCGGAATATTAGTACAGATTGATTCATTTACATCATCAGAAAAATTTCTTTGAGCAATAATTCAAAGCAAACGAGAATTGATAAAATCACTAAAGACGTTACCCAGCGACGACGGGGGCATATTATTTGCTAAATTATGTAGTAAAAATTATAAAATTTTGTTGACTTTCAAAAAGCATTTATCTAACGTTTGTACTAGATTTCTTTGAAAACAGAGATGAAAAATTCATATCGTTTGACAAGCGTTTATAATTATTTAATAAATTAAATTTACAATTGCAAGGTGATAGACTTAAATTCAATTAAAACAAAAATCCTCGTCGTCGATTGGGTGAAAAAGCTTTTTTATCTTCAAACGACTAACCAGCCACTTTTTGGCGTGTATTCAAAACAGACAAAGCAAAAGAATCTGTGCCCGATATATGACAAACATGGCAATCTACTACAAAGCAATGAATAAATGAGCATTCTCACAGCATCCTTAATACACCCACAGACGTGCCCGAAGAGTTTATCAATACCATGCCACAATATAGATTGCACAGTGAACTAAAAAATCCAATATAACTAGAAGAAATCAAAAAAACGGTTAGTAAGATAAAAAATAAAAAAACAGTCGGAAGTGATGAAATTCAGGACGAAATCTCTAAAATTCTCACTGAAAATGCTCTGATTCACCTTAGGAACTGCTTTGAACTCATATGGGAAAGTGCCATAGTATCTCAAGACTTTCGGCACCACCATAATGAACATACATAAAGGCAAAGAAAGTTTTATAAATTTTGTGAAAAGTGTAAATATGGAACGCGGTTCAAAACCCGAACATAATTATTTGTTAAAAAATCATAGCCGCAAAAACCTCAAAAATAAAATTATCCGACTCTACGGGGAGGAAGTTTTTAAAATCGTGCGGAAATTAGAGACACTCATGTTCAAACGCCAACGTCTGCTTGCTCAATTAGCCTTTTTGAGCAGATGTAGAGACCAGGACGTTGTCCCAGGTTTTCTGCAAATACAACATCACTACAAGACTAGAACGGGAAAGCATATACTGCAAAGAACCAGCCAAGCCTTGTTAAGGGAGAGGATACACGAAACTAGACGCCAATTAAACCAGAAAACCACGGAGTTATTTTCAGTCCATTCACGACTGATCAACACAATAGATTCGACAATCTGGGATTTGATCGACAAACTATCTACGGAAAAAGCCGAAAAGATCGCCAAAAAGGTAAAAAAAATACAAATGGCAAAGTTCCAGAAGTTACAAAAAGTACAACATCCTTCACCGCCGCAATTAGAGACAGACAGGATCATCATCAATATGTCTTCCACCACACTCAGTGGACCAGCAAGTTTATTGGAGAACACACTCAGAACTCTACCACAACATATTCAAGAAGAGGTGAAGGTCAAAACAGCCGACATTCTGAAGATCTACAGCAACAAAATACAACATCAATCGAGAAGAAAGAATTGCTCTAAGAAAATTTAAAGCCAACAAAGAAATCACTGTATTACCAGCTGATAAAGGAAATGCTTCTGTAATCATGAACACCAACGACTACATGGAAAAAATCGATACTTTGCTACAAGATTCGGCGTACAAACCATGAAGAGAAATCCAATAAAACCTCTAGAGAGAAAGATTTCGGCCGCTGTATAATCCGCAAGCACGATCCCGGAACATCAAAAGAGACGACTAATTCCTACAGACACCAGGATGCCGCACCTTTACGGCCTTCCAAAAATCCACAAACCAGAGGTACCGCTTTGCCCAATTGTGAGTGCTACAGGTTCAGCCACCCATCCTCTGGCTAGATACTTATGTACCATTTTACAACCGCTTACGGGAAAAACATCCATCACGTAAAGAATTCCCAGCACTTCGTCTCAAGAATTAAAGAAATTAAATTGGAACCAGAAGACATTTTAGTTAGTTTTGATGTGACATCTCTCTTCACAAAAGTGCCACTACAAACAGCACTGGAGATCATCAAGACCAAATTACGAAACGCGGATTTGGATGAGGAGCTTAACGGACTAATTGAGCTATGCTTAAAGTCCACATACTTCTCATTCAACAACATTGTATACGAACAAATTGAAGGAGTAGCCATGGGATCACCACTTTTTCCAGTCATCGCCAATATATTTATGGAGGGTTTTAAAGAAAGAGCATTAGAAACCGCTACCCTCAAAACAAAATGCTGGCTACGTTATGTAGACGATACATTTGTAATTTGGTCTCATGGAACAGAAATACTACACAACTTTCTTGATCACATCAACCAGTTAGATTTCAACATCAAATTCACCATGGAAAAGGAAACAAACAGAAGCATTCCGTTCTTGAACGTACTGGTCACTCGAAATATGGACAACAAATTGGGACATCAAGTATATAGAAAACCGACACATACTGACAGATACCTCAACGCTGAATCACATCATCATCCAGCTCAGAAGTTTGCAGTTCTAAAAACTAGGTCACCTAACAAACGCCTTAATAAAAAACGGTTTTAGAAAAGCAGACATATATCGAGCAATTAACAAACACAGTAAGGAGGAACCCGTGGCAACTTCCTTCCTTCCTTACATAAAAGGCTGCACGGATAAAATAGCCAGGATACTTAGAGGGAAAAATATCAAAGTGATCTTCCCTGCAATAAATAAAATATCCGCCAATTTCTCAAAATTAAAAGAAACCAAAGCACCACTCGGTGAACCGGGGGTCTACCACATCCCTTGTTCGTGTGGGCTGGCTTACATAGGACAAACGGGACGCAACATAACTACCAGATTAAAAGAACATAAGGCGGATACAAAAAAACATAACACAAGATCTGCTGTTGCGGAACACTTTTTAGACACCGGTTACACGATAAAATTTGAAGAGGCAATAATGCTGGCTAAATCCCAAAACTTCTGGCCTAGACTATACAAGGAAGCCATTTAAATCCAGAAGTACGACAATATTAATAGGGATAATGGAATCGATCTAGCGCCAATATGGAAAAACATGTTCCGGAAAACTAATGAATTCAAAGTTTGTAAGTTTTATAAATTTTGTGAAAAGTGTAAATATGGAACGCGTTTCAAAACCTGAAAATAATTATTGGTTAACAAATAAAGTTTATAACAGATTTGCAGTACGTAGAAGACTGTCTATTATTAGCCTTTTTTCCTGAAACCTACAGATAATCTTAGACAGCTTCCAATAAGCATATAACAGCTTTGGGCTTCTATCATAAATACCGCAATGAGAAAATATTCTCCGTAAAAAAAACTTATAGAATATGTTCAGCAATCTAACCAACCTGAACGCCGATATTCGCAAACGTCTTTTTCACAACCAAAAGCTACCATTAAACAAAAATGAAAGCCTATTGTTATTGTACTGTACTTCTGACACCTAAGACAGTTGGCAAAACTATAACAAAAGCACTTACGTCAGCGAATAGGAGTGAGGTGGTATTATAAGATCTCCAACGCTGAAAAAAATTCTCACAAAATCTCTAGTCTATGATGGTTCGTCCACATAACTCATATGGAACACAACCGGATGCTAAAGTACATACTGTACGAAGTATAAAATATGAACCAAAGAGTCTAAAAAAACAAAAAATAGCCCCTAGTCCTTGACAAGCTTTAAATCCTCAATAAATGCTAAGAATAAAAAAACAACATAATTTTGCTCAATGGAATGTTAAAAAAGTTCTTGGTATCAGTAAACTAAGATGATAGAAAATTAAATCACAGTAACAACCAACAGAAATTATTCATACTTATCAAGAAGAAACAATAATTTAAATTTAGTACAAAACTATGCTGCAACAACTAAAAAATCAAAAAAGATCTAAAATGCGCAAAGATAACGAAGTCGACATATTCGTAGATGTAATTTTTTGGACCAAAGAAAAATCGCTGAATAAAAAATGTGAAAAATTATACAATTAAAACAGAACAAAAATAAAAAATTACTCCAGAAAATCATTTACTAAAGGAAACAATTCGCTTAGCATAAATGAATAGAAACTAGGGAAGAATACCTCTTAAATTTGGTGAAGATGACCGAGTGATGGATTATCCAGAAATCGAATAATATAACATACCGGAAAAAGATAAGATAACAAAATAACTATTTAAACATATAGCAAAAAACACTATAACGAAATTAAAGAGAAAATGGGTCTGAAATACTTTAAGATTGGCTTTTATCGACTTATGAGCTTTTCACTAAAAACTGAAGAGCTTTAAAATGTAAAGATTATAAGATTTAATTTTGTTACCAATATTATTCAATGTTTATTTTGAACAGGTAATAATGATATCTTTACAGAATAATCCAGAAGTGGCACTTTTCTGCAGTTTTAGGTCACTTGTACTAAGAGAGTAACTACAAGATAGGTGATAACATTATTGTTAACTCAAGCCAAGAAAAAACCAAGTACCTGGTTAAAAAAAGGGTTTAGCTAGTCTCGCTGATAAAACCCTGTAAGGGCTTTTGAGTCAAGCTATAAGAAAAGAACACCAACGGCTTTAAAGACAGTGGATGATCATCGTAATGAAAGAGCAAACGACAATAGCAACGCCTGTACCAAATTGGACGACCATAAGATTACCGTTATAATTGTAGAGTAAGATGTCGATAGCCCACCAACTGTTTTAGTTACTTGCCGTAAGATATTAACTATTGAAACATTCGTGAATAACGTCGAATCTACGATTCGATAAAGCCAAATTCCAGATAGCGAACGATAAATGCAGAAAGGTTGCGAATGTTCTAGACCGAGATAACGCGAATGTATAAAAAGTGTTCGAGCATGCGGAAGGTCAGTTTTTCTGTATGGGCAGTTACTGAATGAAGTTAAAGTGTTGTTACGGTGAAGATAAATAAGTGATTAGCACGTGCGAAGTTTTAAATAAACAAAAGTGTACATCAAGTGAACGTGACTTTTAAAGTAAACAACTGTGGACCTATAGTGATAGCGTATTATTGTTTTATATAAATTACCGTAAGTTTTTATTCTTAGATAGTTTGATTTAATTAGTTCGGTTAGTTTAAACATGTACATATTTGTAGTATAAATAAATTAATTAGTTTCATAAAATTTGCTACACTATGAAATAAAAGATATTATTATAGTTGATGGATGTTTTATTAAAAAACTTCTTCGCTAGTTGATTTAAACTATCACTGCCTGTTCCAAGCCAAGAAAAAGAAGAAAAGAGAGGAGTAACAACATGTTAAAAAACTACAGCTGGCCTGGCTGATAGCACCTGTATAAATTATAGGACAAAAATGCCAACAGACTTAAAGCCGGAACATGACAAAGTCACAATGATGTAAAAACCGAAAAAGCAAACTACAATCTGTCCCCAAATTGAGCGGTCGCAAACAATGAGTACCAAAAAACAACCCGCGAACAGCATAAGATGCAGAGAGCAAATGGAAAAAAGGTGAAAACCTCTACTCCAGACAGATAAATACTAAAAATCTCCAAAATGATAGAAATTGCGCGGTGTAGTGTACTATTCATAAAACTGACATTTCTTAGCGGTTTAATACAAATTGATGCTCCAACAGCTTAAAAATTAAAAAGTTTTACAAAGACTTGGAATAAGCAAAACAGCAACAAAAAAACGAAGTCAAAATTTGTATTCGAAACATCTTAACAGTAACCAAAGATTATATAGGTCAAAATCTGGACAAGACAACAAAAAAGAACCACAATCCTGTTGCAAACATGATAATTAAAATGAAGAAAAGTGAATAAGCAATAATAAAACGTAAACATAGGAACAGTTTTAAAGATACTGTTAATAAACAAATAAATTGTCAAACTAAAAAAAACTTTATACGTTGCGGAAGAAACACTGCAACTTATGGATGAAGAACGTGAAGTAGGCAGCATTAGCTAGAGTAAATATAAGTCACTAAATACATATCAAAACTTCTTGGTCTAAAAAAAAGATCAAAAAACAGAATACAAAGATAAATAACTACTCTAGAAAATCAAAAAAACTACTTAGTTATGTAGAAACTGAAGCGACGAAACTTAGTCGCTGAAGAAAACTATTCGCTTAACATGAACGAAGAGAAACAAAATAAAAAGAAAAGAAAATCAAATACGCGCACTATCCAGTAAAAAATAAAAAGTTAATACGACACTGGTTTCTTGTTTCTGAATGTCGTTGTTCCAATAATAATTTGAAAAAAAAAAAATAATATGGATGCGCCCTGCCAACGGTTATCCACCTAAAACTCTGTTATTCAAGTTTGGTTATATTAACCTGGCTTTTTTGCCAAGCGGTTGATAAGCTTTATACTATACATAAAGTTAAGTATAGATGCCAAAGTTTTATTAGTATTCGACGCTCATACGACTAACTCAAAAAACTTGAACGCCATTATTTCAAAGTTTATTTTTTCCAATAATTTGATTTTATAGATATTAATTTTATAGTATACGCCTGACAAAGACCAAAAGTCAAAACATGTAGTGTTTATTAAAATAATAAATCAAGTCTTTACATTTTTTAAAAATAAAAATAAAATAATGCCATTAATTTCCTCTCTCTCTCAAATCGAAGAAAAAAAAATTACATGTCAGATGAGTCATACTAAAATAGACGGAACCATAACTTAAAAGATGGTAGAATAAGTAATGTAAACATTGATACTATTTCCAAAAATATTACTATTTCGTGAGCTAGTACAAATAGTTCCGACACTGATTTCAAACGTCGTTGTTTCGTATTGTTGGTGTTTGTTTAGAATTGGTTTTTAGAGCTATAGAAATTTGACTAGTTTGGTCATGTAATATTTTGAAATGTTAATAAAAATTTGAACCCTTCTCTCTCAAAACGAAGAAAAAAAGAAATTTATTTATCAAATCTGAGTCATTCTAAAACAAACGTGACAACGTGTTTATGAGCAGTTTTTAGAGCTATAGATAGTTGGATCATTTGGAAAAAAAAATTATTGTCACATGTAAGTCATACTAAAATATACGTAGCAAAAACAAAATTAGAAGATAGTAAAAGAAATATGGCAAGAACTGATACTGTTTCCAAAAATCTACTGTTTCGAGAAAATTGAATTTCTGATACTGATTTAAACCGTACTTGTTTCGTATCGTTGGTTTTTGTTTATGATTGGTATTTGGAGCTACAAAAATTTGACCACTTTGTTGATTTAGTATTTTCTGAAGCTAATAAAAATTTTAACCCTTCAAATCTTCTCTCCCAAATTAATGAAGAAAAATATTACTGGTCAGATGTAAGTCATACTAAAATAAACGTGAGAAAAACAAACTTAAAGATGGTAGATTAAGTAATGCAAGAACTGTTCTAAAAAAAATTACTAATTTGGGAAACGATACCAGTAATTCTTTTAATGTAGATGTATAGGATGAACATTTACTATTTTCAGAAGCTAATGAAAATTTGAAACTTTCAAATCTTCTGTCTCAAATCAAAGAAGAAGAAAATTATTGTCTCATGTGAGTCATACTAAAAAGATGTGACAAAAACAAACTTAAAGGATAGAATAAATAAATAATGCAAGAATTGATACTCTTTCCAGAGAAGATTCATGGTAGTTTTTTAATCTAGCTGTTTTTGATACTGATTTCAACCGTAGTTGTTTTGCATTATTATCTTTGTTTACAGTTGGTATTTTGGTAATTTGAACTGCAGAAATTTGA
Organism: Aquatica leii; assembly: GCA_035610365.1. Lineage (NCBI taxonomy): Eukaryota > Metazoa > Arthropoda > Insecta > Coleoptera > Lampyridae > Aquatica > Aquatica leii. The sequence goes on along the minus strand of CM069437.1, from coordinate 12,741,977 downwards.
CCAGTTTGGTCATTTAGTATTTATAGAAACTAATGAAAAAATGAACTCTACAAATCCTCTCTCTCGAATTGAAGAAACACAAAATTACTTATCAGATGTGAGTCATACTAAAATAGATGTAGCAAAAACACACTTAAAAGATGATACAATAGATAAAGCAAGAACTGATGCTGTTCTCAAAAAATTTAGTAATTTGGGGAACGATACAAGTAATTGCTTAAATGTACATGTATATGATACTGATTTTCGTCGTCGTTGTTTCGTATTGTTCGTTTTTCTTTATGAGCAGTTTTAAGAGCTATAGATATTTGACCGGTTGGATCATTTAGAATTTTCAGAAGCTAACGAAAATTTGAATTTTTCAAACCTTCTGTCTCAAATCAAAGAAAAAGAAAATGATTGTCACATGCGAGTCATACTAAAATAGATGAGACAAAAAAAATCTTAAAGATGGTAGATTAAGTTATGCAGGAACTAATACTGTTTAAAAAAAAATTACTAATTTGTGATGCGATACCAATTTTTTAAATGTATATGTAAATGATATTTATTTAAGACGTCGTTGATTCGTATTGTTCCTTTTTGTTTATGAGCAGTTTTTATAGCTATGGAAATTTGACCAGTTTGATCATTTAGTATTTTTAGAAGCTAATGAAAATTTGAAACTTTCAAAACTTCTGTCTCAAGTTAAAGAAGAAGAAAATTATTGTCTCATGTTTGATCAGCTTGATCATTTAGTATTTTCAGAAACTAATGGAAAATTGAACTCTGCAAATCCTCTTTCTCAAATTGAAGAAACAGAAAATTAATTATTAGATGTGAATCATACTAAAATAGACGTGGCAAAAACACACTTAAAAGATGATAGAATAGACAAAGCAAGAAATGATACTGCTCTCAAAGAATTTAGTAATTTGGGAAACGATACAAGTAATTGTTTAAGTGTACATGTGTATGATACTGATTTAAACCGTCGTTGTTTCGTATTGTTAGTTTTTGTTTATGAGCAGTTTTTAGAGATATAGATATTTGACCAGTTGGATCATTTAGAATTTTTAGAAACTAACGAAAATTTGAAACTTTTAAATCTTCTGTCTCAAATTGAAAAAAAAGAAAGTTATTGTCACATGTAAGTCATACTAAAATATACGTAGCAAAAACAAAATTAGAAGATAGTAAAAGAAATATGGCAAGAAGTGATACGGTTCTCACAAATCTACTGTTTCAAGAAAATTGAATTTCTGATACTGATTTAAACCGTAATTGTTTCGTATCGTTGGTTTTTGTTTATGATTGGTATTTGGAGCTACAGAAATTTAACCACTTTGTTCATTAAGTATTTTCTGAAGGTAATAAAAATTTTAACCCTTCAAATCTTCTTTCCCAAATTAATAAAGAAAAACATTACTGGTCAGATGTAAGTCATACTAAAATAAACAAGACAAAAACAAACTTAAAGATGGTAGATTAAGTAATGCAAGAACTGTTCTAAAAGAAATTACTAATTTGGGAAACGATACCAGTAATTCTTTTAATGGAGATGTATATGATACCGATTTAAGCCGTCGTTGTTTCGTTTTGTTCGTTTTTGTTTATGAGCAGTATTAGAGCTATGGAAATTTGTCCAGTTTGATCGTTTAGTATTTTTAGAAACTAATGAAAGTTTAAAACTTTTAGATCTTCTGTCTCAAATCGACGAAGAAGAAAATTATTGTCTCGTGAGTTATACTAAAAAAGATGTGAACAAAACACACTTAAAAGATGATGAAATAAATAATGCAAGAACTGATACTGTTCCACAAAAATTACTGATTTAAAACATCATTATTTCGTATCTTTGGTCTTTGTTTATCATTGGTATTTTGAGCTATACAATTTTTACCACTTTGTTCATCTAGTATTTTCTGAAGCTAACGAATATTTGAACCATTCAAATCCTTTCTCCCAAATTAAAGAAGAAAAAATTATTTGTCAAATGTGAGTCATACTGAAATAGACGTGACAAAAGAAACTTAAAGGATAGTAGAATAAATAATGCAACAATTGATACTGTTTTCAGAGGAGATGCATGGTAGTTTTTTTAATGTAGCTGTTTTTGATACTGATTTCAACCGTTTCGTATCGTTGGTTTTTGTTTATGATTGGTATTTGGAGCTACAGAAATTTGACTAGTTTGATCATTTAGTATTTTCAGAAAATAATGAAAAATTCAACTCTACAAATCCTCTGTCTCGAATTGAAGAAACAGGAAATTACTTATCAAATGTGAATCATACTAAAATAGACGTGGCAAAAACACACTTAAAAGATGATAGAATAGACAAAGCAAGAAATGATACTGTTCTCAAAGAATTTAGTAATTTGGGAAACGATACAAGTAATTGTTTAAATGTGCATGTGTATGATACTGATTTAAACCGTCGTTGTTTCGTATTGTTAGTTTTTGTTTATGAGCAGTTTTTAGAGATATAGATATTTGACCAGTTGGATCATTTAGAATTTTTAGAAACTAACAAAAATTTGAAACTATTAAATCAAATTAATGAAGAAAAACATTACTGGTCCGATGTAAGTCATACTAAAATAAACAAGACAAAAACAAATTTAAAGATGGTAGATTAAGTAATGTAAGAACTGTTCTAAAAGAAATTACTAATTTGAGAAACGATACCAGTAATTCTTTTAATGTAGATGTATATGATACTGATTTAAGCCGTCGTTGTTTCGTATTGTTCGTTTTTGTTTATGAGCAGTTTTTGGAGATATGGAAATTTGACCAATTTGATCAATTAGTATTTTCAGAAACTAATGGAAATTTGAAACTTTCAAATCTTATGTGTCAAATCAAAGAAGAACAAAATTATTGTCTCATGTGAGTCATACTAAAAAATATGTGACAAAAACAAACTTAAAGGATAGTATAATAAATAATGCTAGAATTGATTCTGTTTCCAGAGAAGATGCATGGTAGTTTTTTTTATAGCCGTTTTTGATACAGATTTCAACCGTAGTTGCTTCGTACTGTTGTCTTTGTTTATAATTGGTATTTTAAACTGCAGAAGTTTGACCAGTTTGATCATTTAGTATTTTCAAAAGTTAATAAAAATTTAAATCCTCGAAATCTTCTTTCTAAAAATGAAGAAGAAGAAATATATCAGTCTGTGTCATTATAAAACAAACCTGACAAAACAAACTTATAAGATGGTAGAATAAGTAATGCAAGAACTGATACTGTTCCCAAAGAATTTACTAATTTGGGAAACGATACAAGTAATTTTTTTAAATCTAGATGTATATGATACTGACTTACGCCGTCGTTATTTCGTATTGTTCGTTGTTGTTTATGAGCAGTTTTTAGAGCTATGGAAACTTGACCAGTTGGATCATTTAGAATTTTCAGAAGCTAACGAAAATTTGAAACTTTTAAATCTTCTGTCTCAAATCGAAGAAAAAGAAAATTATTGTCACATGTAAGTCATACTAAAATATACGTAGCAAAAACAAAATTAGAAGATAGCAAAAGAAATATGGCAAGAACTGATACTGTTCCCAAAAATCCACTGTTTCAAGAAAATTGAATTTCTGATACTGATTTAAACCGTAAATTGTTTCGTCTCGTTGGTTTTTGTTTATGATTGGTATTTGGAGCTACAAAAATTTAACCACTTTGTTGATTTAGTATTTTCTGAAGCTAATAAAAATTTTAACCCTTCAAATCTTCTTTCCCAAATGAATGAAGAAAAATATTACTGGTCAGATGTAAGTCATACTAAAATAAACGTGAGAAAAACAAACTTAAAGATGGTAGATTAAGTAATGCAAGAACTGTTCTAAAAAAACTTACTAATTTGGGAAACGATACCAGTAATTCTTTTAATGTAGATGTATAGGATGAACATTTAGTATTTTCAGAAGCTAATGAAAATTTGAAACTCTCAAATCTTATGTGTCAAATCAAAGAAGAAGAAAATTATTGTCTCGTGTGAGTCATACTAAAAAAGATGTATGGTAGTTTTTTTATTGTAGCTGTTTTTGATACTGATTTAAACTGTCGTTGTTTCGTATTGTTCGTTTTTGTTTATGAGCAGTTTTTAGAGCTATAGATAGTTGGATCATTTGGAAAAAGAAACTTATTGTCACATGTAAGTCATACTAAAATATACGTAGCAAAAACAAAATTAGAAGATAGTAAAAGAAATATGGCAAGAACTGATACTGTTCCCAAAAATTTACTGTTTCACGAAAATTGAATTTCTAATACTGATTTAAACCGTAATTGTTTCGTCTCGTTGGTTTTTGTTTATGATTGGTATTTGGAGCTACAAAAATTTGACCACTTTGTTGATTTAGTATTTTCTGAAACTAATAAAAATTTTAACCCTTCAAATCTTCTCTCCCAAATTAATGAAGAAAAATATTACTGGTCAGATGTGAGTCATACTAAAATAAACGTGAGAAAAACAAACTTAAAAATGGAAGATTAAGTAATGCAAGAACTGTTCTAAAAAAAATTACTAATTTGGGAAACGATACCAGTAATTCTTTTAATGTAGATGTATAGGATGAACATTTACTATTTTCAGAAGCTAATAAAAATTTGAAACTTTCAAATCTTATGTGTCAAATCAACGAAGAAGAAACTTATAGTCTCATGTGAGTCATACTAAAAAAGATGTGACAAAACCAGACTTAAAGGATAGTAGAATAAATCATGCAAGAATTGATACTCTTTCCAGAGAAGATGCATGGTAGTTTTTTTTAATGTAGCTGTTTTTGATACTGATTTCAACCGTAGTTGTTTTGCATTGTTGTCTTTGTTTACAGTAGGTATTTTGGTATTTTGAACTGCAGAAATTTGACCAGTTTGGTCATTTAGTATTTTTAGAAACTAATGAAAAAATGAACTCTACAAATCCTCTCTCTCGAATTGAAGAAACACAAAATTACTTATTAGATGTGAGCCATACTAAAATAGATGTAGCAAAAACACACTTAAAAGATGATACAATAGATAAAGCAAGAACTGATGCTGTTCTCAAAAAATTTAGTAATTTGGGGAACGATACCAGTAATTGCTTAAATGTACATGTATATGATACTGATTTACGTCGTCGTTGTTTCGTATTGTTCGTTTTTGTTTATGAGCAGTTTTTAGAGCTATAGATATTTGACCAGTCGGATCATTTAGAATTTTCAGAAGCTAACGAAAATTTGAAACTTTCAAACCTTCTCTCTCAAATCAAAGAAGAAGAAAATTATTGTCACATGTGAGTCATACTAAAATAGATGTGACAAAAAAAAACTTAAAGATGGTAGATTAAGTAATGCAAGACCTAATACTGTTCTAAAAAAAATTACTAATTTGGGAAACGATACCAGTAATTTTTTAAATGTATATGTAAATGATACTTATTTAAGACGTCGTTGATTCGTATTGTTCCTTTTTGTTTATGATCAGTTTTTATAGCTATGGAAATTTGACCAGTTTGATCATTTAGTATTTTCAGAAGCTAATGAAAATTTGAAACTTTCAAATCTTATGTGTCAAATCAAAGAAGAAGAAAATTATTGTCTCATGTGAGTCATACTAAAAAAGATGTATGGTAGTTTTTTTAATGCAGCTGTTTTTGATACTGATTTAAACCGTCGTTGTTTCGTATTGTTCGTTTTTGTTTATGAGCAATTTTTAGAGCAATAGATATTTGACCAGTTGGATCATTTAGAATTTTCAGAAGCTAACGAAAATTTGAAACTTTTAAATCTTTTGTCTCAAATTGAAAAAAAAGAAAATTATTGTCACATGTAAGTCATACTAAAATATACGTAGCAAAAACAAAATTAGAAGATAGTAAAATAAATAATGCAAGAACTGATACTGTTCCCAAAAATCTACTGTTTCAAGAAAATTGAATTTCTGATACTGATTTCAACCGTAATTGTTTCGTCTCGTTGGTTTTTGTTTATGATTGGCATTTGAAGCTACAGAAATTTGACCATTTTATTTATTTAGTATTTTCTAAAGCTAATAAAAGTTTTAACCCTTCAAATCTTCTTTCCCAAATTAATGAAGAAAAACATTACTGGTCAGATGTGAGTCATACTAAAATAAAAGTGACAAAAACAAAGATGGTAGATTAAGTAATGCAAGAACTGTTCTCAAAAAAATTACTAATTTGGGAAACGATACCAGTAATTCTTTTAATGTAGATGTATATGATACTGATTTAAGCCGTCTTTGTTTCGTATGGTTCGTTTTTGTTTATGAGCAGTTTTTAGAGCTATGGAAATTTGACCAGTTTGATCATTTAGTATTTTCAGAAGCTAATGAAAATTTGAAACTTTCAAGTCATCTGTCTCAAATCAAAGTAGAAGAAAATTATTGTTTTATGTGAGTCATGCTAAAAAAGAAGTGACAAAAACAAACTCAAAAGATAATAGAATAAATAATGCAAGAATTGATACTGTTTTCAGAGAAGATGCATAGTAGTTTTTTAAATGTAGCTGTTTTTGATACTGATTTCAACCGTAGTCGTTTCGTATTGTTGTCTTTGTTTATAATTGGTATTTGAAACTGCAGAAATTTGACCAGTTTGATCAATTAGTATTTTCAGAAGATAATGAAAAATTGAACTCTACAAATCCTCTTTCTCGAATTAAAGAAACAGAAAATTACTTATCAGATGTGCGTCATACTAAAATAGACGTGGCACAAACACACTTAAGAGATAATAGAATAGATAAAGCAGGAACTGATACTGTTCTCAAAGAATTTAGTAATTTGGGAAACGATACAAAAAATTGTTTAAATGTACATGTATATGATACTGATTTTAACAGTCGTTGTTTCGTATTGTTCGTTTTTGTTTATGAGCAGTTTTTAGATCTATAGATATTTGACCAGTTGGATCATTTAGAATTTTCCAAAGCTAACGAATATTTGAAACTTTCAAATCTTCTTTCTCAAATCGAAGAAGAAGAAAATGATTGTCACATGTAAGTCATATTAAAATAGACGTGGCAAAAACAAAATCAGAAGATAGTAAAATAAGTAATGCAAGAACTGATACTGTTCCCAAAAAATTACTGTTTCGAAAAAATTGAATAGTAGTTTTTGAAATGTAGCTGTTTCTGATACTGATTTAAACCGTAATTGTTTCGTATTGTTGATCTTTGTTTATGATTGGTATTTGGAGCTACAGAAATTTGACCACTTTGTTCATTTAGTATTTTCTGAAGCTTATAAAAATTTTAACCCTTCAAATCTTCTCTCCCAAATTAATGAAGAAAAACATTACTGGTCAGATGTGAGTCATACTAAAATAAACGCGACAAAAACAAACTTAAAGATGGTAGATTAAGTAATGCAAGAACTGATACTGTTCTAAAAAAAAATACTAATTTGGGAAACGATACCAGTAATTTTTTAAAATTAGATGTATATGACACTGATTTAAGCCGTCGTTGTTCCCTATTGCTACTTTTTGTTTATGAGTAGTTTTTAAAGCTATGGAAATTTGACCAGTTTAATGATTTAGTATTTTCCGAAGCTAATGAAAATTTAAAACTTTTAAATCTTGTGTCTCAAATCGAAGAAGAAGAAAATTATTGTCACTTATGAGTCATACTAAAAAATAGATGTGACAGAAACCAACTTATAAGTTAGTAGAATAAATAATGTAATTGCTACTGTTTTCAAAAACTTACTGTTTTGAGATAAGATATATGGCAGTTTTATAAACGTAGCTGTTTTTGATACTGATTTAAACCGTAGTAGTTTTGTATTGTTGGTCTTTGTTTATGAGTGGTATTTGGAGCTACAGAAATTTGACCAGTTTGTTCATTTAGGATTTTCTGAAGCTAATAAAAATTTGAACCCTTCAAATCCTCTCTCCCAAATTAAAGAAGAAAAACATTACTTGTCAGATGTGAGCCATACTAAAATAGACTTAAAAGATAGTAAAATAAGTAATGCAAGAACTGATACTGTTCTCGAAGAATTAACTAATTTGGGAAACGATACAAGTAATTTTGTAAATATAGATGTATGTGGTACTGATTTAAGCTGTCGTTGTTTCCTATTGATGGTTTTTGTTCATAAGCATTTTTTAGAGCTATAGAAATTTGACCAGTTTGATCAAATACTATATTCGGAAGCTAATGAAACTTTTAAATCTTCTGTTTTAAATCGAAGAAGAAGAAGAAAACTATTGTCACATATGAGTCATACTAAAATAGACGTGACAAAAATAAACTTAAACAATAGTAGAATGAGTCATACTAAAATAGAAACAGACGTGTCAAAATCAAGATGGTAGAATAAGTAATGCAGGAACTAATATTTTTCCAAAAAAAATTACTGTTTCTAGAAATGATTCAAGTAGTTCTTCAAATGTAGATGTACCTGATACAGATTTCAACCGTAGTTATTTCATATTTTTTGTTTCCATTTCCGTTCAATCCCGACGGAAACATGAAAATATCAACTACGAATGATCAGAGAAGCTCAAACAGCGGTGTTATTAATTTTTTGACCCTACAACAATAGTTTGGAGAAATTGAAACAGAAGTAACTAATAAAAAATATCAAAAAACTACCGAAAACTACAACATATATTGTTTTATTTAGAAAAAGGATTTTGAAACGTGCAAGAAATAAAGAGTTACAGAAAGCAAGGAAAAAGAAGCAAAAATCACTATTAACAAAAGTGTAAGAATAAGCATAAATTGTAATTGTAATGAAGAAAATATTGAAGATATGGTATGTACGTTGTCGAGTGTACAATCCATGAGCCCATGAGATGTGACGACAAAACATCAAGAAAACGTTAAAATGGTTATACAGAAAATACTTGACAGTGCGGCCATATTCAGATATCGAATTAAAAGAAAGCGGTTAAGCAACTAGGAGAAACAAAAATAAAAAGAAAAACCTTCAGAGATACGGGATAAAGCAATAAGAATATTAACAAAAAAGGCAAAGTCATTGTGCATTACAAAAAACGTATTTTCATTTTATAAAAGAATCATAAATGAACAGTTAATTTTTAGGGTTCGTTGAAAGTAGAAGTTGTACTGACAATGTCAGCCTTAGTACAAAATGTGTGTAAAAATTATACTTTTAAAAAAGTTTAAATCCACAATAAAAGAATACTGTGAAATGATTCTTCTACCAATTGAATTATTTAATTTACGTATAAACGTGTAAATATAAAAATTGATTGAAACTACAACTATTATTGCAACTCAGAAAATATTAACCCCACGCCTGTTTATTATCCTTTCGTATTTACAATTTGAAACGCGATTTCAAATAAAACAGACTCTCAACATCAATTCTTAATTCACTTAAAACCAATAATCGTCGCACTTGCGAAAACTTTCTCCCTGAAAAATTCGTTTTTCGAAATTTCGTTAAACCGTAAACAAATTCAGATGATCTAGTGTTTTATTAACCGAAATCGACGAAATTTCTTTTTTTACCCCGACATCATGGGAATTAAGCAAGAATAAGTAGGAAGACAACTTTTTTATGGTTGAATTATTTCCAGAACCAATTTATAGTTACATAAGTATAATAAAACCATTAGTTTTTGTAATTATGCGCACGAGGCACTGTTACTTTGCTGTTTTCAAATAGTTTCTTGTTGATTAATTGCTTTAGTTTTAATGTTCTGAAATACTTACCCCGAACGAACGACAAAAAATTATAAGATCGAACTTTTTACGTACGAATTCACTGTTAATGCCGCACCACAGTCCGCACAAAACTAAAAATTAAATACATTTCTTTGAAAGTGTACGTGTGGAAACTAGTTGTAAATAATGTTGGCACCACCCGCGGGGTGTAGGTACATGAAGACACTTAAAATAATCCGGGTACAACGGTAGTTGTTGAATGTGGGCAATGTTTGTATGACTCAAGGCCGTGCGCATATCTGCAAGGGCTTATTTTGAGAAAGGATCGACAGGTTGTTTCCCAAAATTTTTTTGTTTAATTTTGCATTTTTATTGCAAAGACAAAATATTTATGACATCTGGAAAGTATTAAGATCTAAAAGCTTCTTTTCGACCAACAAACGTCTTTGTCCAAGAAAATAATTTGTGGTGAATCATCAAAATATAATTTTAAAAAAAATACATAACTAATTTGGGTTTAAAATCGAATTATGTGTTTGTTTTGCAATTTGTTTTAATCCAAATTTTGAACTGTTATGTCTTTGTTGTTCTTTAGTTAGAGTAAACGTTTACTAAATTCTATAACAGAAAAACTAAAACATTGTTATTTAATTATAATTAGATTTTTCTGATTTATTGGCTTTCGGATTTTTTACTCCACGATCTTTCAAATTCTTTTGTTGAAACCAAATATTAACTTTTACCAAAAGTATACAAAAACTTGCTTTTTTTTGTTTTTTTTAAAATATGCATGTACTAATAATAATTTAAAAGAAGACTAATGAAATGGCAACAAAAAAACTAACAATAGAAATTCACAATAACAAGAAACCAGACAGGAACAACATATTACATAAAGTAGAAAAGTAAAATGCAAAACGTTCCGAAAAAAGCATACTCCAGTCACGTGAAACTAGGGATGCCATACGTCCGGATTTTTCCGGGCATGTCCGGTAATTTAGGTCTTTGTCCGGCATGCGGGGGGAATTCTAATACGTCCGGAATTGCTACATTTAGGTAAAGAAATAAAAAAAAATCAAATAAACATTAAGTTTTTATTAAGAAATCAATGGTACATACAATCATTATGATCATTTTTTTTATATTTAACACTACGGGAAATACTTTTCAATACTTTCGAATCTTTATTAATAGTTTTGTTTTCTCACATAACGAAATTAGCAATATATTTACAAGAAAGTCCGGAAATTTCTTCAAAAATCCGGAATTTACTCCGGAATTTTAAGTTTTTGATCTGGTAAGCCTACGTGAAACATTAAAAACGTAAAAGATAAAAAGTTGGAGTCTCGTAATCTGGACTTATGTAGTAGCAATCACAGAAAAAAGAAAAGCAGATTGAGCATAGAATTAGATGGAGGAACCCGACGCACTTTTTGACTGATGAAAGAAAATCAGGCATTATAGTTGCAATTCATGGAGACCAAGAAAAAAAAGAAAAGCAGGAGGTACCACCATTGAAAACAAAAGACAAATCCGGTTACAGCAGACCTAATTGAAACAATAACAGAAATTACACGTCTCAGTTACGAATTAAAAAAGCAAGTCAAGGCAAATACGTATACCAATAGAAAAATTAAGGAAACCACAGTGAGATTGAGAATTAAGGTAGAAGCGCTGAAAAAGAAAACGATAAAAAAATTGCTGGAAGAAATACGATATGAAAAAATAATTTTATGAAAAAAATGGAAAAAGTCACTTTTGACATAGACATACAAACATAAGAAAAACAAGAGACAGACGAAGAAAGAAATAGTATGAAGGATAAAGAAATACAAACATTAACATACGGGAACAACGGGAAACAGAAAACAGATAATCGAGACTTATCAAAATTGAAATGAGATAGCGAAGAAAGAATAGGAAAATTACCTATACACAAAAACTACAACTAAAACAGGAAATCCAGTAGATATCGAAGAAGATGGGTACAACACGGTCGGGCCTTTGGGCACATATGCGATATATAGTGATAAAATGTTATCGAGCGATTGTAAAGCGATATAAGCTTTATCACAAACAGAAGGACTTTAAAGTGCCACCGGTATAACCTCCACGAAGGCCGAAGGCGGTAATGAAGCAATAAAAAATAAAAATCCTATCTATAATAAACAGTTAAAAGACATAAGTGGACAAAGACAATAGTGATAGAGAAACATAAAAATAAACAATTTCAGTAGCGGATTTTGCAAGGTCCAGTAGGACTCCGCGAACCACTCCAGAGAAGGAAAAAAGTATGTTTAATTTTGAGGATGAAAACACACAAAAAGTTACAGAAACCCTAGTGGGTACTCAAAAGATAAGCAAAACAAATAAAGATGCAATAAATGAAAGTAATAACGAAGATCCGATGACAAAAGTACAAGAGTACTACAGAGAGTTACAAAAGTTTATGGACACTGCAAATCGAATCACAAAGACTGCGAAAAGAGAATTAAGAAACAGAATAACTGAATGGGCTCTGTATCAGGCACAAATAGTAAGAGAATTAAAAGCACTACAAAAGAAAAATGAGGAGCTAACGAACAAAATAGAAAAACAAAGAAAAGAAAACATACAAGCGATAGAGACGCCTTCCTTCGCAAGTATTGTAAAAACCCAAAGCAAAAGAACAGAAATAATAAATAAAGTAGCGACAAAAAATTCTAGTACGGTATTCATAACGACGACAAATGGCGAGGAAGCAAAAAAAGTGCAACAAAAATTTACAAAAATAATGAACCCAGAGAAAACCAATAAAACAGAAAATCAGAAAATGACAAGGAGGGCATAAAAAAGAAGAAAACACAATCTAAAATAAAAAGAGATTAGCAGAGAGCTCAAAAATATAAAACACAGTAACATGTAGTATTTGAATGTCAAGAAATAAACAAAGACTTAAACATAGAAATACAATCATGGAGAGAAAAACTCAAGGGGTACAACATCAGGGAGGCCATCAGAGACGTGCACGCTTGCAGAGAACTGATGAGCCTCACGCAAACAATAGCGAACATCGCAAGAAGACGCTTCATACAAGAAAGAAAGATGGAAGCAAACAAGAAATGAAGAACAAAAAATACATCAACGGAACAAGCAGAAGGGCTCGTCTATGGATACCAAGAGATCCAAAGAGTTTTTTGAAGACAAAAGAAGAGACCTGACAGGTGACAGCAGAAAGAGAAGAGATAAAAAAATAAATAAGCTTATTATATATAAATAATTATGTATTTTTGGGTGATGGGAAAATAACAATTGTTTTAGTTTAGATATTAAGAAAGCTTAGTAGACTAAGGCTTTTCCCAACTAAAAAACAACCTTTCCAAATGATAAAAAGAAGGAATGCTAAAACAGAGAGCACAGAACTCAAAAAATCAAATCATCGGTCTGTTATAGATTTCTTGATAACAGATCAACACGGATTGAGTAACAAAAAAAAACACGGTCGGAGTGCGCAAAGACAACATCAAGATGGAATGGGGGATTGCATATAAATATTTAAAAGCATACCCTGTATTAGAAACAATAAAAGACGATATTCCGTTCATGGAAAAAACTAAATACATAATTAAAGTAATTTATGATAACAACGAAGAAGAAATATGAAAAATACTGCCAGAACTAAAAGAACAACTCAAAGGAGAATTACTATTGCATCAAATACCAGAAAAAAAGCACAAAAGACAAACATATGTAGTAATAGTAGATCAAAAAGGTAAAGAATACCAAGAAACTTTAAAGAACGTTTAAGAAACAGTCTGAGGAAGAGAAATCGCTACAAAAATAAAGCACGTATGAAGTACAAAAAAGGTAAACTAATCATAACTATCGACAAGAACAAGGAGATCCTGAAAAACCTCCAAAATACAATACAAGAAAACACAAAGCATGTAAACATACAAACATTGGCAGAGAGGAAAAAAATGGCAAGAATAATAATAAGAGGAATGGACTCGTCCGCAACTACAGAAGACATAAAAGCAGCTACAGAACGAGAAGTAGAAACAAATAAAACAACACAAAAGCATTCACAGTTCCCATAGAGAAAACAAAAGCAGAAGAAATAATAAAAAAAGACTGGATCAGAATAAGTCTCAATAACTGCAGAATTGAAGAGCACGTCGTAGTTACAAAATGCTACAAATACTGGTTGTACGACCATCAAGAAACAGAACTATGACCACGAAGTAATGCCAAAAAAGTAGTTCCGTGGTTATCATCCACATGAGACGAGGAAGGGTTTTAGTGGCTCAGTCAGCGTCGCAATATCCTATCATATCTGAACCTGTGGCTATATCTTCACTAAACTCAACGGTTCTCTTTAAATACTTTAAGATACGTTTGACAGTTGCCCAATGTGCAGGTTTAGGATTCTGATTAAAACATCGCATATAACTGGTATAGAAGTTTCCAACTGTCTATTGATATGGAATATCTTCTTTTTTTCTTCCAAAGTTACTATAGACTATTCTTTTGAAAGTTTTTCGCTTGCACACTTGTTCTATATACGAATCCAAATTGTTTTTTGAATTTGCCTCTTGTCATTTTAAATCTTAAAATCAAAGTGGCTTCACCAAAATCAATTGTTTCTTTAAATTAGTTTTGGTTGCTTGATTTGAAGATACCATGAGTTTCTCTACAAATAAATACACGAACCGGTTTTTGATGATTTGAAGTCAATTTTCTTGAGGAAAAGATCTAATCTTTAATTTCAGCAGCGGCTTGCTTGTTTCAATCTATATAAAATTTTTTGAATCGGCAGACTATTGATTAAAAGTGTTTTTTTACACTAATTTCCACGTGCCGTTTTCTAAGAGAGCATTAAATCTTTAATTTGAGCCACAAACTTTCATTTGAACAAATTGAATTGTTTGTATTACATTTTTTTTCTAAAATAGGTTTTTCCACCAATATAGTTTCAAGAAAATAGAAAGAATCATTGAGATGAACGTCTGGAATACAAAATTCTTCTCAGGATTGTACAATCGGCACGTATTCTATTTAAAACTTTGCATTTGGCTTCACTGTTGATTTACCACTCCATAGTCCTTCAGGAGTTTTTTCTACACACCTGTTAAACGATTGAGTATGTAGACTGATGTATACACTGCTTCATCTCAAAATAGATTTGGCAACCCTGCTTCAACTTTCCTTATGTTCAGAAACATATGGTACTGACGTTTGATGTCGTATAGCTGTAGTTTTAAATAAATTTTTGATTTGTTTTTTATAGTCATCATTGTCTGTTCTAAAGATTTTTGAAATTTTTGAAATTTTTGAAAACTTGGTGTTTTTTCGCTTTTTAAGAGATGAACAAAAACTATCGAGAAAGGTAAGCAGGCAGCCCTCAATGAAGTAAGATTTGTTTTTTTTAAATGACGAAACAATGCCAATATTAATAAAATTAAATAAACAGTATATAGTTTTATGCACCACTTACAGATGAAAGATGCAAAGAAGAGCTGGAACAGTTTTACAATATTATGAGCAAAATTACGCGTGTCACTAAAAAGAATAGTGACCAATAACGCAAAAATCAGATCGGGTTGCGACGAAGATACTGTTCTAAAGATTACTCAAAAAACTTAACATGGGACAAAAACCTATTCTCCTCTCTGAAGAAATTCGTAACAAATGTGTTTAATTTATTGTTTTCTAATGTATTTGATTAAATTTCATTTGTTTCAGTTTGCAGTTAGCATACTAATACCCAATTGCTAAAGGTAAAGTTAACTATGTTGTTGACTAACGTCAACAAAAATGATTTGACTATGTCGTCAGTAAAAACTATTGATTATGTACCAGACAATGTTAAAACATCTAACAATCTTGGGGACATGACTAGGTAATAAATTATCTTGTCAGAATTAACAATGATTTATGCAAAGTTAACTATGTTGTTGATTGACACAGTTGTTAACTGACGACGTTAAATATTTAAAATCGTAGCTATTGCTTTGACAATGTCGTCGGCAAAATAATTAATTTTAACACAACGTCAAAGTTAACAGTGGTTTATACAAAGTTAACTTTGTTGTTAGCTGACGCAGTTATAAACTGATGACGTTAATAAATATGTCAAATCGTGACGATTGATTTGACAATATCGTCAGCAAAACGTAATTAATTACATTGTCCAAGTTAAAAATGGTTTATGTAAAGGTAGTTGTCAGCTGACGCAGTTGTTAAGTGACGACGTTGTTAAATATTTAAAATCCTATCTATTGCTGTCGTCAGCAAAACAATTAATTTTTGTACTTGACGACCAATGACAACACTTAACAACGTTATTACGTAGTTAACCAAAGTTAACAATGGTTTATGCAAAATTAACTATGTTGTTATTTGACGCAGTTGCTAACTGACGACGTTATCAAATGGAATAGCGAAGCCTTCCACGGCCGGAATCTATACTAACATTAGAATGTCTTCCGGGTTTGGACCGTGTCATAGTTGCAACCGGAGCTGCTTCGGTTGCAACTGGACACGGTCCAAACCCGGAAGACATTCTAATGACGTTATCAAATATTTAAAATCGCAGTTGTAGATTTAACAATATCGTCAGCAAAACAATTGCTTTTGTACTTGGTGATCAATGGCGACACTTAATGACATAATTACGTAAAATAATACTTCAATATTCTTAGTCTTTTCCAAAAAAAAAAACTAAAAATATTAAAATATTATTTTAAACAAAACTCCACTTTGAGCAATGAACTACTTTAACAATGTTACATAATTAGGTAGTTAACTAACGACGTGTCAAGCATTTACAATCGTA
Source organism: Aquatica leii (assembly GCA_035610365.1). Taxonomy (NCBI): domain Eukaryota; kingdom Metazoa; phylum Arthropoda; class Insecta; order Coleoptera; family Lampyridae; genus Aquatica; species Aquatica leii. The sequence goes on along the minus strand of CM069437.1, from coordinate 12,725,524 downwards.
ACTATTGATTTGACAACGGTTAATACGTTATAGTTAATACAAAGTTAATTACGTTCTCAGCTGACGCTGTTGTTAACTGACAACGTTGTCAAATATTTAAAATCGTAGCTATTGTATTGACAAATTCGTCAGTAAAACAATCAATGCTGTTAACGAGTAATAATGACAGTTAACGACATAATTATGTAGTTAACGACAATGTCAATGTTAATAATGGTTTAGACAAAGTTAACGAAGTTGTTACTTGATGTCGTTGTTAACTAACGACGTTGTCAAATATTTATTGTAGTTAATAATTTGAGAACATCGTCAGCAAAAGAATTGTTTTTGTCCTTGGCGATGAATGACAACACTTAACAATATAATTACGTAGTTAACCACATTGTCCAAATTAACAATTTTAATGCAAAGTTATCTATGTCGTTAGCTGACAATTTTGTTGTTGTAAAATCGTAGCAATTAATTTGACCAGGTCGTCACCTAAACAATTAATTCTGTACTTGAAAACTAATGACAACACTTAAGGACATAATTACGTAGTTGACCACCTCCTACAAGTTACCAATGGTTTATTCAAAGTTAACTATGTTGTTACTTGCTAACTAACAAAATTGTCAAATATTTAAAATTGTAGTTACTAACTTGACAGTGTCGTCAGCAATACAAATAATTCTGTACTTGACGACGAATGACGACACTTAACTACATAGTTACATAGTTAACCACATCGTCAAAGTTAAGAATGTTTATGCAAAGCTAACTATGTTGTTAACTGACGCAGTTGTTAAGTAACGACGTCGTCAAATATTTAAAATTGTACAAGGTTGTCAGCAAAACAATTTCTTTTGTCCTTGGCGATAAGTGACGACACTTACCGACATAATTATGTAGTTAAGAACATCGTCAAAGTCAATAATGATTTATACAAAAGCAACTATGTTGTCAGCTGACGCTGTTGTTATCTGACGACGTTGTCACTTATTTAAAATCGTAGTTCATTTAACAATATCGTCAGCAAAACAATTGTTTTTTTGCCTAACGACCAATGACAACATTTAACGACATAATTATATAATTAACCACATCGTTCAAATTAACAATAGTTTATGTTGTTAGCTCACGCAGTTGTTAACTAAAGACGTTGTCAAATATTTAAAGTCCTAACTATTGATTTGACAATATCGTCAGCAATAAAATTGCTTTTGTCCTTGACGATCAATAACGACACTAACCACTTAATTATGTAGTTAACCTCATTCTCAAAGTTAACAATGATTTATGTAAAATTAACTGTGTTGTTAGCTGACGCTGTTGTTAACTGACCACGTTTAAAATCGTAGCTATTGAATTGACAAAGTCGTAGCTAAACAAATAATTCGATTGACGACTAATGACACGACATAATTACGTAGTTAACCTCATCGTCAAAGATATCAATGTTTTATGCAAGTATGTTGTTAGCTGACGCAGTTGTACACTGACAACGTTATCAAATATTTAAAATCGTAACTATTGATTTGACAATATCGTCATCAAAACAATTTCTTTTCTCCTTGGCGATCAATGACGACACTTAAAAACATAATTACGTAATTAACTACATTGTCTAAGTTAAGAATGGTTTATATAAAAGTAGTTGTTAACTGACGCAGCTGATAACTAACGACGTTGTCAAATATTTAAAATCATAGAAATTGATATGACAATGTCGTCAGCAAAACAATTGATTTTGTACTTAACGACCGATGACAACACTTAACGATATAATCACATAATCACATCGTCCAATTTAACAATAGTTTATTCATAGTTAACTATAAACTTACTTGATAACTAACAAAGTTATCAGATATTTAAAATCGTAGCTATTAATTTGACATCAGCACAAAAATTAATTCTGTACTTGACGACAAATGACGACACTTAACTACATATTTACGTAATTAGCCACATTGTCAAAGTTAACAATGGTTTCTACAAAGTTAACTTTGTTGTCAGCTGACGCAGTTGTTAACTGACAACTTTGTTAAATATTTAAAATCGGTTCTATTGCTTTGACAATGTCGTCACCAAAATAATTAATTTTTGTGCTTGACGATCAATGATAATACTTAAGAACGTAGTTAACCAAAATTAACAATGGTTTATGCAAAGTTAACTATGTTGTTAGCTGACGAAATTGTTGACTGACAACATCAATTATTTAAAATCGTAGCCATCAATTTGACAAGGTCGTCAACTAAAAAATTAATTCTGTGCATGACTACTAATGACAAGGTAACAATAAAATTACGTAGTTAACAACATTGTCAAATATAAAAATAGTTAATACACAGTTAACTATGATGTCAACTGACGACGTCAAACATTTAAAATCGTATCTATTGAATCGACAAAATCGTCAGCTAAACAACTAATTCTGTTGACAACTAATGCTAGCACTTAACGACATAGTTACGTAGTTAACTGCATCGTCAAAGTTACCAATGGTTTAGACAAAGTTAACTATGTTGTCAGCCGACCCTGTCGTTAACTGACGACGTTGTCACTTATTTAAAATTGTAGTTATAAATTTGATATTTTTAACAAAACAATTGGTTTTGTCCTTGACGATCAGTGACGACATTAATTTCTGTAGTTAACCACGTCGTCAAAGCTAACAATGTTTTATGCAAAATTAACTACAGCGCGACAAAATAAACAGAAACCCCGAAAAATATGCGAATTAAAATCTAAGTTATGAGCCGGTAAAACGTTAAACCTATTAGAATTGTGAAATTGAAGATGATACCATCTTTGAGATAAGTTCTATATCGATCAATTTTGTATCGACTTGTATATAGTGATTTTGCAAATTGCTGTAATTTTTGCTTATTATCTTCACCACTTTAAAACAGCTTCTTTCATGACTGCATTTATCTTATTTGTAGAATTGGTACGTATTAGAAATTTTATTTGAATTTGCCGCTAACGCTTTTGTGTAGAATTTACCCGACAAAAAACAGCAATTTCCGTTACGCGCTCTCATAGCTTTTGTTTACTCGGTTGAGCTCTATGTTGTTAACTGACGACGTTATCAAATATTTAAAATCATAGCTATTAATTTGTCATTATTGCCAGCAAAACAATTGTTTTTGTCCTTTACGATCAATGACGACATTAACGATTTAATTATGTAGTTAACCTCATCACTAAAGTTAACAATGATTTATGTAAAATTAACTATTTTGTTAGCTGACGCTGTTGTTAACTGACAACTTGTCAAATATTTAAGATCGTAGCTATTGAATTTACAAAGTCATCAGCTAAACAATTAATTCTATTGACGACTAATGATGACACGACATAATTAAGTAGAACCACATTGTCAAAGTTAACAATGGTTTAGTTAAAGTTAATTATGTTGTTGCTGACGCAGTTGTTAACTAACGACTTTGTCAAATATTTAAAATTGTAGTTAATAATTTGACAATATCGTTAGTAAAACAATTGCTTTTGTTGTCGTCAAAATTAACAATGTTTAATACAAAGTTATCTAGGTCCTTAGCTGTCAAAATTGTTGACTGACGACGTCAAACATTTTAAAATCGTAGCTATCGATTTGACAAGGCCGTCAGCTAAAGAATGAATTCTGTACTTGACGACTAATGACAACACTTAACGAAATAATTAGATAGTTAAAAGCATCGTCAAAGTTAACAATGGTTTATACAGAGTTAACTATGTTGTCAGCCAACGCTGTTGTTAACTGACGACGTTGTCACTTATTTAAACTCATAGTTATTTATTTGATATTTTTAACAAAACATTTGTTTTTGTCCTTGACGACCAGTGACGACATTAATTTCTGTAGTTAACCACATCGTCAAAGCTAACATTGTTTTATGAAAATTAACTACAGTGCGACAAAGTAAATAGAAACCCCGGAAAATATGCTAATTAAAATCTAAGTTATGAACCGGTAAAACGGTAAAATATTAGATCTATTAGAATTAAGAAATTGAAGATCATCTTTGTGATAAGTTCTATATCGATCAATTTTGTATCGACTTGTATATAGTGATTCTGCAAATCGCTGTTATTTTTGCTTATTTTCTTCACCACTCTAAAACAACTTCTTTCATGACTGCATTTATCTTATTTGTGGAATTGGTACGTATTAGAAATTTTATTTGAATTTGCCGCTAATGTTTTTTGTGTAGAATGTACTCGTCAAAAAACAGCGATTTCCGTTACGCGCTCTCAGAGCTTTTGTTTACTCGGTTGAGCTGTATGTTGTTAACTGACGACGATATCAAATATTTAAAATCATAGATATTAATTTGACATTATCGTCAGCCAAACATTGCTTTTGTCCTTAACGACCAATGACGACATTAACGACTTAATTATGTAGTTAACCTCATCATTAAAGTTAATAATGATTTCTATAAAATTAACTATTTTGTTAGCTGACGCTCTTGTTAACTGAGAACGTTGTCAAATATTTAAAATCGTAGCTATTGGATTGACAAAGTTGTCATCTGAACAATTAATTCTAAGACCGACTAATGATGACACTTACGACATAATTACGTAGTTAACCACATCGTCCACATTAACAATGTTTAATGCAAACTTATCTATGCAGTTAGCTGACGAAGTTGCTGACTGACGACGTATATATAAATTGTAGTTATCGATTTGACAAGGTCGTCAGCTACAGAACTAATTCGGTGCATGACGATTAATGACAACACATAACGACGTAATTACGTAGTTAACCACATTGTCAAATATCAAAATATACGAAGTTATCTATTTAAAATCATAGCTATTAATTTGACAATACAGTCAGGAAAACAATTGCTTTTGTCTTTGACGATCAGTGACGACACTATCGACTTAATTATGTAGTTAACCGCATTTTCAAAGTTAACAATGCTTTATGCAAAATTAACTATGTTGTCAGCCGAAGCAGTTGTTAACTAACGACGTTATCATTTATTTAAAATCGTAGTTATTAATTTGCATAATTTTGTCAGCAAAGCAATTGCTTTTGTACTTGACGATTAATGACGACACTAACTTGTGTAGTTAACCACATTGTTAAACCTAACAATATTTTATGCAAAATTAACTACAGTGCGACAAAGTAAACAAAAACCCCGGAAAATGCGAATTAAAATCTAAGTTATGAACCGGTAAAACGTTAGACCAATTAGAATTGCGAAATTGAAGATGAGATAAGTTCTATATAGGTCAAGTTTGTATCGACTTGCAAATTGTGATTTTGCAAATCGCTGTATGTTTGTTTATTTTCCTATCTGTGAAATTGGTTCGTATTATCAATTTTTTTAAAATTTGCCGCTACTACTTCTTGTGTAGAATGTACCCATAAAAAACAGCTTTTGTTTGCTCGGTTGAGCTGTATGTTGTTAACTGACGCTGTTGTTAACTGACGACGTTATCAAATATTCAAAATCGTAGCTATCAATTTGATAATATCATCAGTAAAACAATTGCTTGCTTTTGTTCTTGACGATCAATGACGACAGCGACGGCTTAACTATGAAGTTAAATTCATCCTCAAAATTAACAATGATTTATGAAAAATTTACTATGTTGTTAGCTGACGAAGTTGTCAACTGAGGACGTTGTCAAATATTTAAAATCGCCGGTATTGATTTGACAATGTTGTCAGCAAAACAATTGAATTTGTTTTTGACGACTAATGGCAACACTTAACGACAGAATTACATATTTAACTACGTCGTTAAAATTAACAATGCTTTATGTTTTTGAATCACCATGCAATAAAAATTTATTTTTTTACGTGTTCAGATTTTTGTTATTAATGTGGCAAAAATTGCATTTTTCTCGGAAACCTATATCCGGTTATTTACTTTGTTTTGTTATGGTAGGGTACCCAAGTACCGTTTTATTGCAGTCAGGTCAAATTTGCAGCTGCAATTTACTGTTACCAGAAATTCTAAGACACATTTATTTTGTCAACAAAACATGTTGTTGGTATTAGAAATTATTAATTTAATTTAATGTTTTCAAAATTTACACAAACTCAAAATATACAACTAAAGATAACCAAGTTTACGTAGTAATAAAATTCACGCTTAAGGCAAAGCAACACAATTTGTAAATTGCAGAACAATGCTTTATTGCACGTGTGATAATTCATTAACACGATGTATACGTTAACATTTCATCCTATCGCTTTTGCATAAACAAAATGTTCATCTTGTAGTCATTTACCCATGTCTCTTTTTAGTAAAGGACACGAATAAAAATAAGGTATGTTGGTAGGTGTATACAAGAATCTTTGCGCTATTTATTACAACAGCGTGTTAATTAACTTGGCACAAGCATAACTTTATTTTACAATATATAAACTCTAAGTGTCAAGTAAATAACGCATTCGCATAGGTGTAACAATAGTTGTTAATCGTTTCAAACAGAAAAAAATAAACGATTTCAAAAATGTTTCTAATTAGTAGTAATCATGCGCAACAACAATAAACTAAAATTAAAAAAAAGTATTATCTGCGTTCCTAAAAGTGAAAATTATATCCTTATTAGAGGTAATTAAGGCTTATTCTATAGTGTAACGTAACGTGGTTTATTATGCAGAATTTAGTCGTTTTTCTTCTGATTCTTATTTTAAATTTACTTTACAAAACAACAACGGTTTTGAAGTCTTAACTTAACCTTCCGATTACCATTGGGGTCTTTTTTGACCCCAGACGTGTTGTTTTTGTTGTTTTTTCTTAAGTTTTTTTTACAACTGTCCCAATATTTTTCTAGCTGAGTTTCTTTCAACAATGTTTAATAATATATAACAAATTTTTCAATTGTTATTTGTTTTGCGACGTAAAAAAATATTGTCGTTGGGGTCATATTTGACCCCACTTGGTAACCGACGTTCTAAAAAGTAATTCTAATATTTTGTCTGCATTTGTCATCTAATCTGCTTGTTTCAATGTGTTATTCGTCTGAATCATGATTACTACCATTCCGTCTTTAGTCATTACATTCGGTGAGTTTGTTAGAGTGTTTTGAGTTTGAAAATAGTTGTTGTTGAATTATGGCTAGAAAATATTTGTCTCAGCGTGAAGTGGAAGAAATAGCTAGCAATATTAATTTACTGAATGAAATTGAAGATGAAATTTTATCTGACGATATAGTGATGCCGAATTTGAAGAAGTAAGTGTACTTGATGTAAACCCGATTGAAAGTTCGGAAGACGATGACAGTGATGATAATTCGCCCAATGATAAAGATATACTGGTGGGTAAAGATGGTTCCATATGGAAAAAAGATAAGCCTTATGTTAGAAGACGAAATCAGCGAAATATTCTAAAAACACCGCCAGGATTAACAAAATTCAGTGAACATATTTCAACATGCCTAGATGCTTTCCATTTATTTATCTCGGAAGACATTATGGACATAATACTTAGAGAAACAAACATTCGAGCTAGAAGAATTGTAGGCGATACGTGGAAGCCAGTAGATGCGGATGAGTTACATGTATTTTTTGGATTACTGCTTCTAGCTGGTGGTTTGAAAGCACGCCAAGAACCAATATTGGAACTGTGGAGTACGAAATACATGTCTCTCCATAGACCAATTTTTTGTGCTGCAATGTCTCGTAATCGAATGAGACCTTTTAAAATACATTCATTTGACGATATGGACACCCAAGAAGAACGACGGGCAATAAATAACTTAGCAGCTATTGGTAACATTCACGATATTCTCGCTGCAAATTGCAAAAAATCGAATAACCCTAATGCTGAAGTATGTATTGATGAACAACTTGTTTCTTTCCGTGGAAAATGTCCCTTTCGAGCGTATATGAAGTCGAAGCCAGAAAAATACGGAATTAAAATCTGGGCTTTATGCGATGTTAGTAACAGATATTGCTGGAATTTCCAAATATATACTGCAATGGTAGACAACGCTCCAGAACGAGAACAAGGTAAAACACAATTTTATCGTTTTATGCACGAGTGTAAAATTTCATTTCTAGGGAAGTGGGTAGTTTTGGATTTGGTTCAGGGTTTGAGAGAGGGTTATGGTATTACCACAAATAATTTTTTTACGTCTATGTTTTTGGCGAAGGAGCTACTGCAGCAATCAAAAACCTTGACCGGAACAATTCGTAAAACACGTAGAGAAATACCAAAAGAATTTTTGCCAAAAAGAAATCGAGCAGAATACTCACGCAAAATTCTATATGGAGAAGACACAATTTTAGTATCTTACGTACCTAAAAAATATAGAAGCGTTGTGCTACTTTCAACGCAACACCAAGATTTGGAATTGTCCGGAGAAGACCTCAGTTGCAAACCGCAAGTTATCTTGAACTATAATAGCTGCAAAGGAGCTGTGGACAGCGTCGATAAAATGGTGAAGGAATACACATGCAGAAGAAATACAAATTGCTGGCCTTTTGTTCTAATTTTTAATTTCCTTGATATTGCTGCCATAAATGCATTTATTCTATATACTACAAAATTTGAAAATTTTGAAAAAGGGAAAACATCCCGAAGGAGATTAGTTTTGCAAAAACTTGGGTTTGAATTAGTAATCCCACATATCAAAAAGCGTACACTTCAAGGATTACCAAGACATGTGCAGAACGCAATAGCGATGGTTTTGGCAGACACAGAACCAGAGAAAGTGGGACCGCAAGACGAAACTATCGCTCGCCCAAAAAGAGGTCGTTGTAAGATATGTCCAAGAGCAAATGAAAAAAATGTTCGGAAACATGTGAAAAGTGCAAACTCTTTGTATGTAAACAACATTGCCAGAAAAAAACTACAAAAATATGTAATAGTTGTTGCCCTCACTAATTTATGTTTACATTTTATTTTTATATTTTTATTAGTTTATATGAAATTTAATGTTAATTTAAAATATTAATAAAGGTTACCATCACAAATTAATCGTTTTTTCTTTACAAAATAAGAAAAAAAAACTTGGGGTCAAATCTGACAGCCCCTAATTAAACGCGTTTTTTCGCAATGACGTGCTATTATGATTTTTCTGCAAATTGACATACGTGTAGAATAGGCATTAATAAATAACGTATCAAAAAATGAGGATTTTGATTTAAAGTTGTGCTAGCACGTTACGATTATGTATGCTGACACCACCTAATTAAAGTGTTTTTTTCCCAATGACGTGCTATTCTGATTTTTCTGCAAATTGACATACGTATAGAATAAGCATTAATAAACAACATATCAAAAATTTAGAATGTGGTTACTTAAGTTAAGAAGTCTGTCGGTTTAAAATAAATAAGCGATTAACGTGTGTGCTAAGATAAATAAATAAAGTACCTGTGCTAGTGAAACATAAATACGTCGCGTACGTATTGTTAACGTAAATTGTCAGTTTTAAATAAAATTAAAAAATACGGACTAGTGATAGTAATACATAAATCAATGTAAGTGTTTTTCGTAAATATCTTTAGATTTAATTAGTTACGTGTAGTTCTGCGTGTAAATATTTAGTTTTAAAATTTGTTACAGTGGTGTCAGGTGTGGGGTAGCGGTTTTAATGTACATATCAGTAATTTAATATTGCTCCCGTAATAGAAACATTGTGTAAATAATACTTGATTTGATTTGTTTATATAATGTTCGAGTTCGTTAAAGCGCTGTATTTAATAATAAAAAATCGAGCGTTATTAAAACTTGTTTTACTAAACTTTTTATTCCTGTTTTAATTTATGCCGGTGACGCGTTTGCACGCAGTTAAAATAGATTCAAAATTATTTCAGTTTCTCAAACGAATAAAAAATGGCCGAGAATCGATAAATAATAATACGGAAGAAAATACGAGAAAAATAAAAGAAAATTCTAGAAATATGGTAAATAATTGTTCACAAACTCTCAGAAAATTTTAGAACAATGGAAGAAAAACTGTGCCAACATTCTCAGAAAAGGAAGAAAAATTCTAGAAGTTTAAAATAAGAAATACAAACGAACATGGCAAATCAAATAAAGGCTATTCAGGAACAAATACAAGTTAGTGTAGGAAATAAAATCAAAATAGTTCAAGAAGAAACTCAAGCAGATATGTTAAATTTAAGAAAAGAATCATGCTGAGTTCTAGAAAACGAAAACCAATCCATGAATGAGAAAGATTGAAAAATCCCTTAGTTAACATACTACAAGCAGTTTGAAGCCGCAGCCACAGCTAATGGTTGAAACAACAAGCAGAAAGCGGCGTCTTTAATAGTGGCTTTACGTGGAAAAGCGCTTGGAATTTTGCAGACTGTTTCTGGCCACTTGCAAGAAAATTACGAATTTTTGATTTTACGTTTCGAAATGAGATATGGAGATCCTCATCTTCAACAGGTGTACCCAGCCCAAATAAAGAGCCAGGTTTAAAAAGTTGTAGGGAGTCTTCAAGAGTTTGAGTCTGACATCGCCAGTCTGACAAGGTTTGCGTATCCTACAGCACCAGATACTTTCCTAAAGCAATTGGCTATTCAAACATTTGTAGACGGCCTCCAAAACAACAAACGCAGTACACTCTACGGTAGCTCGACCTAAAAAACTGGATGGCGCTTTAGTGTATGCCTTGGAATTTAAAGCACCAAAACAAGCATCGGAAGGAGACGGTCATAAACTTCGCTGTACTGTAGAGGTAATCGCGCAGACACTAAAAAACATCGAGAAAATAACGCGACGAATACTTCGGGAAAGAGAAGTGACGACTTCAAACTGCGGTAAAATAAGGCACGTAAGACGACATCGTACTAAACCTAAAAAGAGGACAAGAAGAGCGCTCAAACCTTTGGAACAAATTGACCAAAAGAAACAAAAGCTCATCTCATCTAGTCATGTATCATAGATTACCATTCAAATGGCATCGCCTAGGAAGCAATTGCATAGAATTTATCTCCATGACAAGATTAATGAACGAAGTGTTCAGGTACTGGTTGACACGGGAGCGACAAAGACCATCAGTCGCCCAGACATATTACGGAAAAATGAGAAGACATCACCAATAACAGTACGACTTCGAACGGCGACGGGCGAAGAAATACCTACGCACGGACAAGTCAGAGTAACCATTGCTTTGGAACATGGAGTACTCGACCATCAAAAACTGGAAGCCGACATCACGGAAGAAGTTATCTTGGAAATGAACGTGATAAAGAAGTATGGGTTCTATTTGAATATGAAGATCGACAGCGAGGAAAATCCTTTTTATTTGTCAGAGAAGGCAGCCGTGCAAAACTTATTGAGTGAAAACGTGATTCTGCCTGGAAGCACTGAAAGTGTGATGTTGGCACGCCTAGATTCAAATTTTGAGATATGTGAATTCTAGTGAAGATACGTCGCCAAAGAAGCGCTCACAACATCTATTGGATATTCTTACCTCCAAATGCTAAAACCTCAGCCAAGACCAGCTGGCTAAAGTTCAAGTGTTGATCCAGGAGTATTAAGATGTGTTCGTGCTGGAGAGGGCGCGCAAGCTGAAATTTGAATCGAATTATTTTTAATTATAAAAATAACCACATTCGTATTTTTTTAATTTCTTTATTAATGCCTATTCTATACGTATGTCAATTTGCAGAAAAATCAGAATAGCACGTTATTGTGAAAAAACGACTGAAATTAGTTGCCGTTGACTTGCTACATAGTGTAGCGCAAGACCAATTTTGAATCAAATTATTTTTAATTCTAGAAATAACCACATCCTATTTTTTTTTAAATGTTGTTTATGAGTGCCTATTGCATACATATGTCAATTTGCAAAAAAATCAGAATAGAACGTCATTGCAAAAAAACGACTTTTATTAGTTGCCGTTGACTTGCTACATCGTGGAGCGCAAAACCAACTTTGAATCAAATTATTATTAATTATAAAAATAATCACATCCTAATTTTTTTAAATGTAGTTTATTATTGCCTATTCTATATGTATGTCAATTTGCAAAAAAATCAGAATATCACGTCATGGCGAAAAAACGACTTCAATTAGTTGCCGTTGACTTGCTACATCGTGGAGCGCAAGACCAACTTTAAATCAAATTATTTTTGATTATAGAAATAACCACATCTTATTTTTTTTAAATGTTGTTTATGAGTGCCTATTGCATACATATGTCAATTTGCAGAAAAATCAGAATAGAACGTCATTGCGAAAAAACGACTTTAATTAGTTGCCGTTGACTTGCTACATCGTGGAGCGCAAAACCAACTTTGAATCAAATTATTTTTAATTATAGAAATAACTACATCTTAATTTTTTTAATGTAATTTATTAATGCCTATTCTATATGTATGTTAATTTGCCAAAAAATCAGAATAGCACGTCATTGCGAAAAAACGACTTTAATTAGTTGCCGTTTACATACAGCATCCTGGCGCCCAAGCCCAACTTTGAATCATATTATTTTTAATTATAGAAATAACCACATCCTAATTTTTTTAAATGCTGTTTATGAGTGCCTATTGCATACATATGTCAATTTGCAGAAAAATCAGAATAGAACGTCATTGCGAAAAAACGACTTTAATTAGTTGCCGTTGACTTGCTACGGAGCGCAAAACCAACTTTAAATCAAATTATTTTTAATTATAGAAATAACTACATCCTAATTTTTTTAATGTAGTTTATTAATGCCTATTCTATATGTATGTTAATTTGCAAAAAAATCAGAATAGCACGTCATGGCGAAAAAACGACTTTTATTAGTTGCCGTTGACATGCTACATCGTGGAGCGCAAGACCAACTTTGAATCAAATTATTTTTCATTATAGACATAACTACATCCTAATTTGTTTAAATGTTGTTTATGAATGCCTGTTGCATACATATGTCAATTTGTAGAAAAATCAGAATAGAACGTCATTGCGAAAAAACGACTTTTATTAGTTGCCGTTGACTTGCTACATCGTAAAGCGCAAAACCAACTTTGAATCAAATTATTTTTCATTATAGACATAACCACATCCTAATTTGTTTAAATGTTGTTTATGAATGCCTATTGCATACATATGTCAATTTGTAGAAAAATCAGAATAGAACGTCATTGCGAAAAAACGACTTTTATTAGTTGCCGTTGACTTGCTACATCGTGGAGCGCAAAACCAACTTTGAATCAAATTATTATTAATTATAAAAATAATCACATCCAAATTTTTTAAAATGTAGTTTATTATTGCCTATTCTATATGTATGTCAATTTGCAGCAAAATCAGAAATGCATGTCATTGCAAAAATTAAGCGTTGATGCAGAAAATAGTTTTATCTATGAGGATTGTTAAAAAATAATTTTTTTTTAAATATTGTTTGTTTTTGTCATTTAGTAACAATATTGAAGGATATATCACTTTGAAAAAGTTCTAATTCGTTATTAAGAAAAAAAACTGAAAATTAATTTTTATGGCTGAAATCTATGGCTAACTTCACACCGATGACAGAAAATCCTCCCCCCTAGGCCGCCCCAATTAAAAAACTCACATAAATAAATTAATGGCTGCCCTTTTTAAACCATTCTTTTCGTCTTAAAGATTAACTCAGTAAACTAATAACAGAGATAAATACAATGTGTTGTATTTTGTACCAAAGTAAGTATGTTTTCACTTTTCTGCTTTATAATTTTTTAATAAAAAGTCGTACTAGTGTGGTTATCATAATTGTAATTAATGATTAAATTAAAAAAAAAATTACAGCTTATACAACCAATTATACATTCACGTATTAGTCGTTTGTATTGCCTTACATTTTCTAATTTAAAATGGCAGAGTCCCAGGAACATTTTACTTTTTCATCAATAAATAAAAATAAAAGAAAAATCAATAACCTTTTTTGTCACAGATTTAAATTGACATAACTAAAATGGATGTATTCGAAAAAATGTCCCGCGAAAGTACCTACCAAAGTTTACCTCGGTTTCCATACTTTTTTTGTAATATTAACAATACATTCAGGTTCTCAAAACTAAAAATTAATCGGAAACTTAAACGACGTTTTTAATTTTTAATATAAACACCAACCTGTAAAACCGACGTTATAAGCTATTCAATAATATACTTATTAAAAAAAAGAACATTTTTTTCGATATTAGCAAAATAGAAAAAATAATTTAGTTTAAAAAAATTAAAAAACATTTGATATTTATATTAAAGACGTCATTACTTTAATCATATTTAGTAAAAATGTCAGTGTATTAAATAAAACTAAATTAAATTCATTAAAAAAACTTAAAGAAAATTGAGAACATTAATACCAATTTGCATGAAACTTAAATAAACAAAAGCTTTGAAAAGATTACTCGAAAACACTCTACGATATTTTGTAACCGTAACTGAATCGACGTAAATAAAAAAAAATTGATCGTAAATACCAACAAATATGAAATAAAATGCCTTTTACGCCAAACAACTATTATACACCAATATAATTTGTCACAATGTAAAGCACCCCAGATAATTTGTGCATCATTCTATTAAGACCTTTAGTGGGTAATTGGAGCACCCTAGAACAACGTAGTTAACTACCATTACTGTTTTCAAAATCCACGAGTATAAAATAACACAAATACAACAAACAATGGGGTGTAATTAAAATCAACTAAAACTCTTTACGTAATTTGTGTAATATATACATTACAAAATTGTCTTTATTTAATAAGTTTATAATCACACAAACGAGCTATTTACGTATAAACGTAAAGCTCAAAACTTTCTCAACTATTTACTGCGACTTTATAT